>JAQBHY010000102.1:0-564397 GCA_027574665.1 Rhynochetos jubatus | reverse complement strand
AAATCCAGACCATGTCCAGGAGAAATTCAGCCCCAAGCCCAACAGAAATTCCAGCCCGCGTGCAGAAGAAATTCAGGCCCAAGTCCAGGAGAAAATCCAGCCTAAAATGCAGCCCAAGTCCAGCAGAAATTTTAGCCTAAGAGCAGCCAAACTCCACTCCAGTTTCAGGAGATAGTCAACCCGAACTGCAGGAGAAAATTATGCCCAAGTCCAGGAGAAATTCCAGCATAAATCCAGCCCATATCCAGGAGAAATTCCAGCCTAAAATGTAGCCAAAGTCGAGGAGAAATTTTAGCACAAGAGCAGCCAAAATCCAGTCCATAGCGAGGAGAATTTCAAGAACAGGTCCTAGAGAAATTCAGGCCTCAAACCAGGAGTAATTCCAGCCTAAAATGAGGCCCAAGTCCAGGAGAAATTCCAGCCCAAATCCTGCAGAAATTCCAGTCCAACTCCAGGAGATACTCCACCTGAACTCCAGGAGAAATTTGGACCCAAGTCCAGGAGAAATTACAGCCTAAATGCAGTCCAAGTGGAGGAGAAATTTGGGCCCAGATCCAGGAGAAAATCCAGCCTAAAATGCAGCCCAAGTCCAGCAGAAATTTTAGCCCAAGAGCAGGCAAAATCCAGTCCAATTTCAGGAGATAGTCCAACCGAACTCCAGGAGAAAATTAGGCCTATGTCCAGGAGGCATTCCAGCCCAAATGTCGCAGAAATTCCAGTCCAAGTCATGGAGATAGTCCACCCAAACTCCAGGAGAAATTTGGGTCCAAGTCCAGGAGAAATTCCAGCCCAAGAGCAGCCAAAATCCAGCCCACATCCAGGAGAAATTCAAGAACAGGGCCTAGAGAAATTCAGGCCTCAAACCAAGAGTTATTCCAGCCTAAAATGAAGCCCAAGTCCAGGAGAAATTCCAGCCCAAATCCTGCAGAAATTCCAGTCCAAGTCCAGGAGATAGTCCATCTGAACTCCAGGAGAATTTTGGGCCCAAGTCCAGGAGAAATTGCAGCAAAAATCCAGTTCACGTGCAGGAGAAATTCAGGCCCAAGTCCAGAGGAAAATCCAGCCTAAAATGCAGCCCAAGTCCAGGAGACATTCAGGCCCAAGGGCAGCCAAAATCCAGCCCACATTCAGGAGAAATTCAAGAACAGGGCCTAGAGAAATTCAGGCCTGAAACCAGGAGTAATCCCAGCCTAAAATTAGGCCCAAGTCCAGGAGAAATTACAGCCTAAATCCAGACCAAGAAGAGGAGAAATTTGGGCCCTGCTCCAGGAGAAATTCCAGGCTAAAATGCAGCCCAAGTCCAGGAGAAATTCAGCCCTAAACCCAACAGAAATTCCAGCCCACGTGCAGGAGAAATTCAGGCCAAGTCCAGGAGAAAATCCAGCCTAAAATGCAGCCCAAGACCAGCAGAAATTTTAGCCCAAGAGCAGCCGAAATCCAGTCCAATTTCAGGACATAGTCCACCCGAACTCCAAAAGAAATTTAGACCTATGTGCAGGAGAAATTCAAGCCAAAAGTCAAGAGAAATTCAGCCCTGAGCCCAATAGAAATTCTAGCCCACGTGCAGGAGAAATTCGGGCCCAAGTCCAGGAGAAAATCCAGCCTAAAATACAGCCCAAGTCCAGCAGAAATTTTAGCCCAAGAGCAGCCAACATCCCGTCCAATTTCAGGAGATAGTCCCCCCGAAATCCAGAAGAAAATTAGGCCTAAGTCCAGGAGACATTCCAGCCTAAAATGCAGGCCAGGTCCAGGAGAAATTCCAGCCCAAGAGCTGCCAAAATCAAGCCCACATCCAGGAGAAATTCAAGAACAGGGCCTAGAGAAATTCAGGCCTCAAACCAGGACTAATTCCAGCCTAAAATGAGGCCCAAGTCCAGGAGAAATTCCAGCCCAAGAGCAGCAGAAATTCCAGTCCAATTCCAGGAGAGAGTCCACCCGAACTCCAGGAGAAATTCCAGCCCAAATCCAGGAGAAATTCAAGTCAAATCTAGGAAAAATTTGAGCCAAAGTGCAGGTGATATTTTGACCAAGTCTAGGAGAAATTCCATCCAAACTGCAGCAGTAATTCCAGTCCGAGTCCCGGAGATAGTCCACCCGAACTCTAGGAGAAAATTGGGCCCAAGTCCAGGACAAATTACAGCCTAAATCCAGCCCAAGTGGAGGAGAAATTTGGGCCCAGATCCAGGAGAAATTACAGCAAAAATCCAGTCCAAGTGGAGGAGAAATTTGGGCCCAGATCCAGGAGAAAATCCAGCCTAAAATGCAGCCCAAGTCCAGCAGAAATTTTAGCCCAAGAGCAGGCAAAATCCAGTCCAATTTCAGGAGATAGTCCAACCAAACTCCAGGAGAAAATAAGGCCTATGTCCAGGAGAAATTCCAGCCTAAAATGCAGGCCAGGTCCAGGAGAAATTCCAGCCCAAGAACATCCAAAATCCAGCCCACATCCAGGAGAAATTAAAGATCAGAGCCTAGAGAAATTCAGGCCTCAAACCAGGACTAATTCCAGCCTAAAATGAGGCCCAAGTCCAGGAGAAATTCCAGCCCAAATGCCGCAGAAATTCCAGTCCAAGAGGCGGAGATAGTCCACCCAAACTCCAGGAAAAATTTGGGCTCACGTGCAGGAGAAATTAAAGCCTAAATCCAGTCCATGTGGAGGAGAAATTTCGTCCCAGCTCCAGCAGACATTCCAGCCTAAAATGCAGACTAAGTCCAGGAGAAATTCAAGTACAGGGCTAAGAGAAATTCAGGCCTCAAACCAGGTGTAATTCCAGCCAAAATAGAGGCACAAGCCCAGGAGAAATTCCAGCCCAAGTGCAGCAGAAATTCCAGTCCAAGTCCAGGAGAAATTCAAGCCAAAAGTCAAGAGAAATTCAGCCCCGAGCCCAATAGTAATTCCAGCCCACATGCAGGAGAAATTTCAGCCCAAATCCAGGAGATATTCCACCCAAACACCAGGAGAAATTTGGGCCCAAGTCCAGGAGAAATTACAGCCTAAATCCAGTCCAAGAAGAGGAGAAATTTGGCCCAAGCGCAGCAGAAATTCCAGCCTAAAATGCAGCCCAAGTCCAGGAGAAATTCAGCCCTAAACCCAATAGAAATTCAGGCCCAAGTGCAGGAGAAATTCAGGCCCAAGTCCAGGAGAAAATCCAGCCTAAAATGCAGCCCAAGTCCAGCAGAAATTTTAGCCCAAGAGCAGCCAACATCCCGTCCAATTTCAGGAGATAGTCCAACCGAACTCCAGGAGAAAATTAGGCCTAAGTCCAGGAGACATTCCAGCCTAAAATGCAGGCCAGGTCCAGGAGAAATTCCAGCCCAAGAGCAGCAGAAATTCCAGTCCAATTCCAGGAGAGAGTCCACCCGAACTCCAGGAGAAATTCAGCCCCAGGTCCAGGAGAAATTCAAGTCCAAATCTAGGAAAAATTTGAGCCAAAGTGCAGGTGATATTATGGGCAAGACTAGGAGAAATTCCAGCCTGCATTCAGGAGAAATTTGGGCCGGAATTCAGCCCATTTTCAAAGGAAACCCCCCCTCGTCCCTTAAGCCCCGCCCCCTCGTCCCTTAAGCCCCGCCCCCTCGTCCCTTAAGCCCCGCCCCCTCGTCCCTTAAGCCCCGCCCCCTCGTCCCTTAAGCCCCGCCCCCTCGTCCCTTAAGCCCCGCCCCCTCGTCCCTTAAGCCCCGCCCCCTCGTCCCTTAAGCCCCGCCCCCTCGTCCCTTAAGCCCCGCCCCCTCGTCCCTTAAGCCCCGCCCCCTCGTCCCTTAAGCCCCGCCCCCTCGTCCCTTAAGCCCCGCCCCCTCGTCCCTTAAGCCCCGCCCCCTCGTCCCTTAAGCCCCGCCCCCTCGTCCCTTAAGCCCCGCCCCCTCGTCCCTTAAGCCCCGCCCCCTCGTCCCTTAAGCCCCGCCCCCTCGTCCCTTAAGCCCCGCCCCCTCGTCCCTTAAGCCCCGCCCCCTCGTCCCTTAAGCCCCGCCCCCTCGTCCCTTAAGCCCCGCCCCCTCGTCCCTTAAGCCCCGCCCCCTCGTCCCTTAAGCCCCGCCCCCTCGTCCCTTAAGCCCCGCCCCCTCGTCCCTTAAGCCCCGCCCCCTCGTCCCTTAAGCCCCGCCCCCTCGTCCCTTAAGCCCCGCCCCCTCGTCCCTTAAGCCCCGCCCCCTCGTCCCTTAAGCCCCGCCCCCTCGTCCCTTAAGCCCCGCCCCCTCGTCCCTTAAGCCCCGCCCCCTCGTCCCTTAAGCCCCGCCCCCTCGTCCCTTAAGCCCCGCCCCCTCGTCCCTTAAGCCCCGCCCCCTCGTCCCTTAAGCCCCGCCCCCTCGTCCCTTAAGCCCCGCCCCCTCGTCCCTTAAGCCCCGCCCCCTCGTCCCTTAAGCCCCGCCCCCTCGTCCCTTAAGCCCCGCCCCCTCGTCCCTTAAGCCCCGCCCCCTCGTCCCTTAAGCCCCGCCCCCTCGTCCCTTAAGCCCCGCCCCCTCGTCCCTTAAGCCCCGCCCCCTCGTCCCTTAAGCCCCGCCCCCTCGTCCCTTAAGCCCCGCCCCCTCGTCCCTTAAGCCCCGCCCCCTCGTCCCTTAAGCCCCGCCCCCTCGTCCCTTAAGCCCCGCCCCCTCGTCCCTTAAGCCCCGCCCCCTCGTCCCTTAAGCCCCGCCCCCTCGTCCCTTAAGCCCCGCCCCCTCGTCCCTTAAGCCCCGCCCCCTCGTCCCTTAAGCCCCGCCCCCTCGTCCCTTAAGCCCCGCCCCCTCGTCCCTTAAGCCCCGCCCCCTCGTCCCTTAAGCCCCGCCCCCTCGTCCCTTAAGCCCCGCCCCCTCGTCCCTTAAGCCCCGCCCCCTCGTCCCTTAAGCCCCGCCCCCTCGTCCCTTAAGCCCCGCCCCCTCGTCCCTTAAGCCCCGCCCCCTCGTCCCTTAAGCCCCGCCCCCTCGTCCCTTAAGCCCCGCCCCCTCGTCCCTTAAGCCCCGCCCCCTCGTCCCTTAAGCCCCGCCCCCTCGTCCCTTAAGCCCCGCCCCCTCGTCCCTTAAGCCCCGCCCCCTCGTCCCTTAAGCCCCGCCCCCTCGTCCCTTAAGCCCCGCCCCCTCGTCCCTTAAGCCCCGCCCCCTCGTCCCTTAAGCCCCGCCCCCTCGTCCCTTAAGCCCCGCCCCCTCGTCCCTTAAGCCCCGCCCCCTCGTCCCTTAAGCCCCGCCCCCTCGTCCCTTAAGCCCCGCCCCCTCGTCCCTTAAGCCCCGCCCCCTCGTCCCTTAAGCCCCGCCCCCTCGTCCCTTAAGCCCCGCCCCCTCGTCCCTTAAGCCCCGCCCCCTCGTCCCTTAAGCCCCGCCCCCTCGTCCCTTAAGCCCCGCCCCCTCGTCCCTTAAGCCCCGCCCCCTCGTCCCTTAAGCCCCGCCCCCTCGCCCCTTAAGCCCCGCCCCCTCGCCCCTTAAGCCCCGCCCCCTCGCCCCTTAAGCCCCGCCCCCTCGCCCCTTAAGCCCCGCCCCCTCGTCCCCTTAAGCCCCGCCCCCTCGCCCCTTAAGCCCCGCCCCCTCGCCCCTTAAGCCCCGCCCCCTCGCCCCTTAAGCCCCGCCCCCTCGCCCCTTAAGCCCCGCCCCCTCGTCCCTTAAGCCCCGCCCCCTCGTCCCTTAAGCCCCGCCCCCTCGTCCCTTAAGCCCCGCCCCCTCGCCCCTTAAGCCCCGCCCCCTCGCCCCTTAAGCCCCGCCCCCTCGCCCCTTAAGCCCCGCCCCCTCGCCCCTTAAGCCCCGCCCCCTCGCCCCTTAAGCCCCGCCCCCTCGTCCCTTAAGCCCCGCCCCCTCGTCCCTTAAGCCCCGCCCCCTCGTCCCTTAAGCCCCGCCCCCTCGTCCCTTAAGCCCCGCCCCCTCGTCCCTTAAGCCCCGCCCCCTCGTCCCTTAAGCCCCGCCCCCTCGTCCCTTAAGCCCCGCCCCCTCGTCCCTTAAGCCCCGCCCCCTCGTCCCTTAAGCCCCGCCCCCTCGTCCCTTAAGCCCCGCCCCCTCGTCCCTTAAGCCCCGCCCCCTCGTCCCTTAAGCCCCGCCCCCTCGCCCCTTAAGCCCCGCCCCCTCGCCCCTTAAGCCCCGCCCCCTCGCCCCTTAAGCCCCGCCCCCTCGCCCCTTAAGCCCCGCCCCCTCGCCCCTTAAGCCCCGCCCCCTCGCCCCTTAAGCCCCGCCCCCTCGCCCCTTAAGCCCCGCCCCCTCGCCCCTTAAGCCCCGCCCCCTCGCCCCTTAAGCCCCGCCCCCTCGCCCCTTAAGCCCCGCCCCCTCGCCCCTTTAGCCCCGCCCCCTCGCCCCTTTAGCCCCGCCCCCTCGCCCCTTTAGCCCCGCCCCCTCGCCCCTTTAGCCCCGCCCCCTCGCCCCTTTAGCCCCGCCCCCTCGCCCCTTTAGCCCCGCCCCCTCGCCCCTTAAGCCCCGCCCCCTCGCCCCTTAAGCCCCGCCCCCTCGCCCCTTAAGCCCCGCCCCCTCGCCCCTTAAGCCCCGCCCCCTCGCCCCTTTAGCCCCGCCCCCTCGCCCCTTAAGCCCCGCCCCCTCGCCCCTTTAGCCCCGCCCCCTCGCCCCTTTAGCCCCGCCCCCTCGCCCCTTTAGCCCCGCCCCCTCGCCCCTTAAGCCCCGCCCCCTCGCCCCTTAAGCCCCGCCCCCTCGCCCCTTTAGCCCCGCCCCCTCGCCCCTTAAGCCCCGCCCCCTCGCCCCTTTAGCCCCGCCCCCTCGCCCCTTTAGCCCCGCCCCCTCGCCCCTTAAGCCCCGCCCCCTCGCCCCTTAAGCCCCGCCCCCTCGCCCCTTAAGCCCCGCCCCCTCGCCCCTTAAGCCCCGCCCCCTCGCCCCTTTAGCCCCGCCCCCTCGCCCCTTAAGCCCCGCCCCCTCGCCCCGTTAGCCCCGCCCCCTCGCCCCTTTAGCCCCGCCCCCTCGCCCCTTAAGCCCCGCCCCCTCGCCCCTTTAGCCCCGCCCCCTCGCCCCTTAAGCCCCGCCCCCTCGCCCCGTTAGCCCCGCCCCCTCGCCCCTTTAGCCCCGCCCCCTCGCCCCTTTAGCCCCGCCCCTCGCCCCTTTAGCCCCGCCCCTCGCCCCTTTAGCCCCGCCCCTCGCCCCTTTAGCCCCGCCCCTCGCCCCTTTAGCCCCGCCCCTCGCCCCTTAAGCCCCGCCCCCTCGCCCCTTAAGCCCCGCCCCCTCGCCCCTTAAGCCCCGCCCCCTCGCCCCTTAAGCCCCGCCCCCTCGCCCCTTAAGCCCCGCCCCCTCGCCCCTTAAGCCCCGCCCCCTCGCCCCTTAAGCCCCGCCCCCTCGCCCCTTCAGCCCCGCCCCCTCGCCCCTTCAGCCCCGCCCCCTCGCCCCTTCAGCCCCGCCCCCTCGCCCCTTCAGCCCCGCCCCCTCGCCCCTTCAGCCCCGCCCCCTCGCCCCTTCAGCCCCGCCCCCTCGCCCCTTCAGCCCCGCCCCCTCGCCCCTTCAGCCCCGCCCCCTCGCCCCTTCAGCCCCGCCCCCTCGCCCCTTCAGCCCCGCCCCCTCGCCCCTTCAGCCCCGCCCCCTCGCCCCTTCAGCCCCGCCCCCTCGCCCCTTCAGCCCCGCCCCCTCGCCCCTTCAGCCCCGCCCCCTCGCCCCTTCAGCCCCGCCCCCTCGCCCCTTCAGCCCCGCCCCCTCGCCCCTTCAGCCCCGCCCCCTCGCCCCTTCAGCCCCGCCCCCTCGCCCCTTCAGCCCCGCCCCCTCGCCCCTTCAGCCCCGCCCCCTCGCCCCTTCAGCCCCGCCCCCTCGCCCCTTCAGCCCCGCCCCCTCGCCCCTTCAGCCCCGCCCCCTCGCCCCTTCAGCCCCGCCCCCTCGCCCCTTCAGCCCCGCCCCCTCGCCCCTTCAGCCCCGCCCCCTCGCCCCTTCAGCCCCGCCCCCTCGCCCCTTCAGCCCCGCCCCCTCGCCCCTTAAGCCCCGCCCCCTCGCCCCTTTAGCCCCGCCCCCTCGCCCCTTTAGCCCCGCCCCCTCGCCCCTTTAGCCCCGCCCCCTCGCCCCTTTAGCCCCGCCCCCTCGCCCCTTTAGCCCCGCCCCCTCGCCCCTTTAGCCCCGCCCCCTCGCCCCTTTAGCCCCGCCCCCTCGCCCCTTTAGCCCCGCCCCCTCGCCCCTTAAGCCCCGCCCCCTCGCCCCTTAAGCCCCGCCCCCTCGCCCCTTAAGCCCCGCCCCCTCGCCCCTTAAGCCCCGCCCCCTCGCCCCTTTAGCCCCGCCCCCTCGCCCCTTTAGCCCCGCCCCCTCGCCCCTTTAGCCCCGCCCCCTCGCCCCTTTAGCCCCGCCCCCTCGCCCCTTTAGCCCCGCCCCCTCGCCCCTTAAGCCCCGCCCCCTCGCCCCTTAAGCCCCGCCCCCTCGCCCCTTAAGCCCCGCCCCCTCGCCCCTTAAGCCCCGCCCCCTCGCCCCTTAAGCCCCGCCCCCTCGCCCCTTAAGCCCCGCCCCCTCGCCCCTTAAGCCCCGCCCCCTCGCCCCTTAAGCCCCGCCCCCTCGCCCCTTAAGCCCCGCCCCCTCGCCCCTTAAGCCCCGCCCCCTCGCCCCTTTAGCCCCGCCCCCTCGCCCCTTTAGCCCCGCCCCCTCGCCCCTTTAGCCCCGCCCCCTCGCCCCTTAAGCCCCGCCCCCTCGCCCCTTAAGCCCCGCCCCCTCGCCCCTTAAGCCCCGCCCCCTCGCCCCTTAAGCCCCGCCCCCTCGCCCCTTAAGCCCCGCCCCCTCGCCCCTTAAGCCCCGCCCCCTCGCCCCTTTAGCCCCGCCCCCTCGCCCCTTTAGCCCCGCCCCCTCGCCCCTTTAGCCCCGCCCCCTCGCCCCTTTAGCCCCGCCCCCTCGCCCCTTAAGCCCCGCCCCCTTTAGCCCTTGCCTGTATATTGTAGGATCAATTTCAGCCCTAATCGAGGAGAAATTCAGACCCAGGTCCCAGCAGCATTCGACCCGAAGACCAAGAGACACCAAACCAGGGCCCCTCCTGACGCAGGCCAGCAGCGCTGCAAAGGAAGGCCTGCCTCTTACCTTCCCAGTCCCTGGTGAGGCTGAGGTGAGGCCGAGGTAGATGTGTGTCCGAGCCGAAGTCCTTGTCTGTAGCTGTGGGGCACCGGGCCGAGCTGGGGCCCCTTTCAAGGCTGGCCAGCGGCACTGCAAAGGAAATAGGCTCGGACATCTGCTCGACTCGGCTCGGCCTCGCAAGTTAAGAGGCATTGAGTCCAAAGCATGGGGGCAGCACACTACGCCGGGGCCTCTTTCGCGGCAGGCTAGCAGCGCTGCCAAGGAAAGAATGCCTCTTACCTTGCGAGGCCAATGTGAATCGAAGTCCAAAGCGGTGGGGCCGTGTGTCAAGCTGGGGCCCCTTTCGAGGCAGGCCAGCGATGCTGCAATGGCAGGAATGCCTCTTACCTTCACAGTCAGAGGCAAGTCTGAGGCGGAGCAAATTGAAGTCTGAAGCAGCAGGGGGGCATGCCGAGCTGGGGCTGCTTGCGAGGCAGGCCCGCGTCCCACTAAAGGAAGAAATGACTCTTACCTTAAGAGTGCAGGGACACCCCAAATCCTAGGGGGCCAGGAGGCACCACGAGACCAAGAGGGGCAGCGAAGTGCAGCACCACACCAAGGGCGGCGGCGAGACCCACAGCGGCACCGAGGCGCGCCGACTCCAAGGGCGGCGGCGCAAAGCTAACAGTGGCGGCACGACCCCCAGAGCGGCACCAAGGCGCGCCGACTCCAAGGGCAGCGGTGAGACCTACAGCGGCGGCACGACCCCCAGAGCGGCACCGAGGCGCGCTGACTCCAAGGGCAGCGGCGAGACCCACAGCGGCGGCACGACCCCCAGAGCGGCACCGAGTCGCGCCGACTCCAAGGGCGGCGGCGAGACCCACAGCGGCGGCGCAACGCTAACAGCGGCGACACGAATCCCCAGAGCGGCACCGAGGTGCGGCGGCGAGCCCCACAGCGGCGGCGCAATGCTAACAGCAGCTGCAAGACCCCCAGAGCGGCACCGAGGCGCGCCGACTCCAAGGGCGGCGGCGAGACCCACAGCGGCGGCGCAACGCTAACAGCGGCGGCACGAGCCCCAGAGCGGCACCGAGGCGCGCCGACTCCAAGGGCGGCGGCGAGACCCAGAGCGGCGGCGCAACGCTAACAGCGGCGGCACGAGCCCCAGAGCGGCACCGAGGCGCGCCGACTCCAAGGGCGGCGGCGAGACCCACAGCGGCGGCGCAACGCTAACAGCGGCGGCACGAGCCCCAGACCAGCACCGAGGCGCGCCGACTCCAAGGGCGGCGGCGAGACCCACAGTGGCGGCGCAACGCTAACAGCGGCGACACGACCCCCAGAGCGGCACCGAGGTGCGGCGGCGAGACCCACAGCGGCGGCGCAATGCTAACAGCAGCGGCACGACCCCCAGAGCGGCACCGAGGCGCGACGACTCCAAGGGCGGCGGCGAGACCCACAGCGGCGGCGCAACGCTAACAGCGGCGGCACGACCCCCAGAGCGGCACCGAGGCGCGCCGACTCCAAGGGCAGCGGTGAGACCCACAGCGGCAACACGACCCCCCAGAGCGGCACCGAGGCGCGGCGGCGAGACGCTAACAGCGGCGGCACGACCCCCCAGAGCGGCACCGAGGCGCGGCGGCGAGACCCACAGCGGCGGCGCAACGCTAACAGCGGCGGCACGACCCCCCAGAGCGACACCGAGGCGCGGCGGCGAGACCCACAGCGGCGGCGCAACGCTAACAGCGGCGGCACGACCCCCCAGAGCGACACCGAGGCGCGGCGGCGAGACCCACAGCGGCGGCGCAACGCTAACAGTGGCGGCACGACCCCCCAGAGCGACACCGAGGCGCGCCGGCGAGACCCACAGCGGCGGCGCAACGCTAACAGCGGCGGCACGACCCCCCAGAGCGGCACCGAGGCGCGCCGGCGAGACCCACAGCGGCGGCGCAACGCTAACAGCGGCGGCACGACCCCCCAGAGCGGCACCGAGGCGCGCCGGCGAGACCCACAGCGGCGGCGCAATGCTAACAGCGGCAGCACGACCCCCCAGAGCGGCACCGAGAGCAACAAGAGACCCAGATAGCCGAGCCGGGGCCCCTTTCGAGGCGGGCCCGCGCCCCTGCGAAGGAAGGAACGCCTCTTACCTTGCGAGTCCGAGGCGGAGGCGAGTGCGAGTCCGAAGCGGCGCGAGGCGTGCCGAGCCGGGGCCCCTTTCGAGGCAGGCCCGCGCCCCTGCGAAGGAAGGAACGCCGCTTACCTTGCGAGTCCGAGGCGGAGGCGAGTGCGAGTCCGAAGCGGCGCGAGGCGTGCCGAGCCGGGGCCCCTTTCGAGGCAGGCCCGCGCCCCTGCGAAGGAAGGAACGCCTCTTACCTTGCGAGTCCGAGGCGGAGGCGAGTGCGAGTCCGAAGCGACGCGAGGCGTGCCGAGCCAGGGCCCCTTTCGAGGCAGGCCCGCGCCCCTGCGAAGGAAGGAACGCCTCTTACCTTGCGAGTCCGAGGCGGCACGAGGCCTACCGAGCCGGGGCCCCCTTCGAGGCAGGCCCGCGCCCCTGCGAAGCAAGGAACGCCTCTTACCTTGCGAGTCCGAGGCGGCATGAGGCGTGCCGAGCCGGGGCCCCTTTCGGGGCAGGCCCGCGCCCCTGCGAAGGAAGGAACGCCTCTTACCTTGCGAGTCCGAGGCGGAGGCGAGTGCGAGTCCAAAGCGGCGCGAGGCGTGCCGAGCCAGGGCCCCTTTCGAGGCAGGCCCGCTCCCCTGCGAAGGAAGGAACGCCTCTTACCTTGCGAGTCCGAGGCGGCACGAGGCGTACCGAGCCGGGGCCCCCTTCGAGGCAGGCCCGCGCCCCTGCGAAGGAAGGAACGCCTCTTACCTTGCGAGTCCGAGGCGGCACGAGGCGTGCCGAGCCGGGGCCCCTTTCGAGGCAGGCCCGCGCCCCTGCGAAGGAAGGAACGCCTCTTACCTTGCGAGTCCGAGGCGGAGGCGAGTCCGAAGCGGCGCGAGGCGTGCCGAGCCGGGGCCCCTTTCGAGGCAGGCCCGCGCCCCTGCGAAGGAAGGAATGCCTCTTACCTTAAGAGTGCAGGGACGCCCCAAGTCTGAGGGGGCCAGGAGGCGCCACGACACCAAGAGTAGCACCCAGACCAAGAGTGGCAGTGAAGCGCACCACCACACCACGAGCGGCGCAACACTAACAGCGGCGGCGAGGCCCCCAGAGCGTCAACGAGGCGCGCCAGCTCCAAGAGCGGCGCGCGGCGGCACAACGGTAACAGCGGCGGCGAGACCCCCAGAGCGGCAACGAGGCGCACCGGCTCCAAGAGCGGCGCGCGGCGGCACAACGGTAACAGCGGCGGCGAGACCCCCAGAGCGGCAACGAGGCGCGCCGGCTCCAAGAGCGGCGCGAGACCCCCAGAGCGGCGGCGCAACGGTAACAGCGACGGCAAGACCCCCAGAGCGGCAACGAGGCGCGCCGGCTCCAAGAGCGGCGCGAGACCCCCAGAGCGGCGGCGCAACGGTAACAGCGGCGGCGAGACCCCCAGAGCGGCAACGAGGCGCGCCGGCTCCAAGAGCGGCGCGCGGCAGCGCAACGCTAACAGCGACGGCGAGACCCCCAGAGCGGCAACGAGGCACGCCGGCTCCAAGAGCGGCGCGAGACCCCCAGAGCGGCGGCGCAACAGTAACAGCGGCGGCGAGACCCCCAGAGCGGCAACGAGGCGCGCCGGCTCCAAGAGCGGCGCGCGGCAGCGCAACGCTAACAGCGGCGGCGAGACCCCCAGAGCGGCAACGAGGCGCGCCGGCTCCAAGAGCGGCGCGAGACCCCCAGCAGCGACATAACGCTAACAGCAGCGGCAAGACAGCAGCAGCACGACACCCAGAGCAGCAACGAGGCGTGCCGACTCCAAGAGTGGCGCGAGACCCACAATGGCGGCGCAACACCCAGAGCAGCAGCGAGGCACACCACAGCACCAAGAGCAACAAGAGACCCAGATTGCCAAGCCGTGGCCCCTTTCGAGGCAGGCCTGCATCCATGGAAAGGAAGGAATGCCTCTTACCTTAAGAGTGCAGGGACACCCCAAGTCTGAGGGGGCCAAGGGGCTCCATGAGACCAAGAGCACTGCCACACCAAGAGTGGCGTGAGACTCACAATGGCGGCGCAACCACAAGAGCAGCACGACATCAAGGGCAGCGGCGAGGCACACCACCACACTAAGGAGCAGCGTGACAGCCAGAGTGGCAGCGAGCCATGCCACACCACCTATAGAGTTGCAAGTCCAAGTGCATTGCAACAAGAGCAGCACAAACCCCAGAGCAGCAGCGAGGTGTGCAGCAACAGCGAGAGCGGCAGCGAGAGCCAGACCATCGAGCTGGGGCACCTTTCGAGGTGGACCAGCGTCCCTGCAAAGGAAGGAATGTGTCCTACCTTCAGAGTCCAGGGATGCCCAAAGTCCGAAGCAGCAAGTAGGTGCCGCGACACCAAGAGCAGCGGGCCAGAATGCCGAGCTGGGGCCCCTTTTGAGGTGGGCCAGCATCCCTGCAAACAAAGGAATACCTCTTACCTTCAGAGTCCAGTAACGCCCTGGGCCCCAGGCGGCAAGGAGGCGCGCCGAGACCAAGAGCAGCAGTGAGTTGCACCACCACACCAACAGCGGTGCAAGACCCAGAGTGGCAGCGAGGCACGCAGACTCCAAGAGAGGCGTGAAACCCAAAGCACCGCAACAAGAGCGTCACGACACCCAGAGCGGTGGCGAGGCGCACCAACTCCAAGAGCAGCGCGACGGCGAGACACAGAGCACCAAGCCAGTGAGCCTTTCGCGGCTGGCCAGCGTCCCTGCAAAGAAGGAAAGCCTCCTACCTTCAGAGTCCAGGGACACCCCAAGTCCCAGGCGGCAAGGAGGCGCCGTGACACCAAGAGCGACGGGGCAGCACGCCGAGCCAGGGTTCCTTTCGAGGTAGGTCAGCGTCCCTGCAAAAGAAGGAACGCCTCCTACCTTCAGAGTCCACGGATGCCCCAAGTCCGAGGTGGCGAGGAGGCGCCACGAGATCAAGAGCAGCACTGAGACCAAGAGCAGCGGCGAGGCACACTGCGACACCCAGAGCGGCAGCAACGCCCAGAGTGGTGAGCCAGGGGCCCCTTTCAAGGCACCCCAGTGTCTCTGCAAAGGAAGGAATGCCTCGTACCTTCAGAGTCCAGGATTGCCCCAAGTCCCAGGCAGCACGAGACCAAGAGTGGTGCGAGTGTTAAAAATTCTTCCCCGGACAAAGCGGGTTGCTCGAGGTATGCTATTTATTTAATCAAAACTCAGAGTTGGGTCACCACCTCAGTGAGTGGCCAATGGCCCAAGATCTCACACATTTTTTACACCGTTCAATCAATACCCATTACAAAAGGTCCAAAGTCTTTGTATATTTCCACTTGGCCTTTCAGTCCCCAAACTTCACCATTTCCCAAAGACCACCACAATCCCCCGTCTCAGCTGCATTCTTCTGTTCTGGTTCCGAGCCTCGGTTCAGTTACAGGGTCTTCTTTGGGTCGCCGTCTCCGTAATCACTCTTCTGCCATTTCTGTCCTGCGCAATTCTGAGACAGGCTTTGAGATGTACTATTAAGGGTTTACCTTCATTAATTAATCGCTCTTTGTTCAAACCGTCTCTGCGTGATTAGCTTGACTGGGTTTGAAACCGGCCTTGGGTGGGTCTGTACAAGGAGCAGGCTGAGAGCAAACATTCTGGGCCTGTCGAGCGGTATTTCTGCACTTTACAACACCCCAAACCTCAGACCTAAACCTGCACTAGGGACTAGGAAAGATTCCTTTACAGAGATTCAGAAGCACTGTCCCACCCAGGTCACCAAAACAAGGGATAACCCTCTTCGCACCAACACAACATTAAGAAACAGCATCCACTCGATTGCAGACAGTGCTGTTCAGGGGATCGCTCCACCTCTCGTGCCTGCCATACGTTGCATCAGCCAAGGCTTCTATCCTCCCCTCACATACATATGGTAGGCGTGGCATTTCCCAGAATGTTTGTCCATCTTCACTCTAATTCCTGGAACTAATTATCATACTTACGTGGTCATGACAAATGCAGCCTGCGTCTCTCAGGGCCTTCGTGGGCGTTCTTCCGTGGTCTCTGGCGGTGGCTTAAGAGGCGACTCTGTGTCCTTTCCATGAACGCCCAGTCTTCTTTCCATATATGGTTTTGCCACGTCACCGCCCTCTGCGTGCGGAATTCCTTAAGCACCTTGTCCTGCTTTCCACTGGCATCTGTTGATCCGCGCTCCCTGAGGATGTGCCCGTCACACTTGACAAAGCTACGTTGTCACAGTCTTCTTGATCTGTGGACCTTGCATTCTCGCCCGAGGCCCCTGATAACACACTCTTGGCCTTGGCCCTGTAGAGGAGGGTAAAAAGTGGGACAAGTATTTATCTATAAGTTTCTCTGAGGTGAGAAGTTGAAAGGTTTGTGAGTAGTCTCCAGGAGATGGCACCCAAAGCACCCGGGTGATGACAATACCAGACGCACGTAGCAGATTGCTCCTACCACCTCTGTTAGGTCACCCAGCCAAGCAACACCCTTCAGCCAGGCTAATACAGTAACGATCGGCACATTAAGGAACTCGTAGGGCAGAACATCCCACCGTTCTGATCACAACTCTGAGAGCAAAGGGGTTGACATCCTGACCAGCCACCACCAAAATACTACAGTGAACACTTCTCATCAGTCCATTCTAACATGCAGGAATCGGATGATCTGTCACTATCTCAACCCCTCGGGCCCCACCTGGGGCACAAGACAGGACTGTCGTCATTTAACCCAGCCAGCAACAGAGCTCTGAACGGCCACTCGCTCACCTCCCCCTCCTATACAGGGGCAGGAGAGCCAGAGAAAAGATGAGAAAGCTCACAAGGTAAGAGAGTAGCAACTTAAAAGTCAAAGAATAAAGTAACAATACTAATAATACTACTGATAACATGCAATAGAAAAGTCCACCACGACTACTCGTAGATTTTGAGAAAACTGTGTTAAACACCGGTGTTATCAGCACAAACCCAAAACACAACCTCTTACTGGCTGTCCTTAAGGAATTTAACACTTTAAAAATACCTTGAAAATGCAAATAGCAATAAGGCAGAAGAAATACAGAGAAGATGTAAGGAATGAAGACGTTGAAATAAATTCAAGAAAGGGCGCTAAAGAGAGGGAGAAGTGGAAGGAATTTTAAAAAGAAACCGAGTACAAGAAACAGACCAGAATTACAACATCAAAACAGGGAAATGGATAAGGGACAACACACGACAAGAGTTTGAAAAGTGATTTGATACAAGAAACAGAGGATTACAGAACAGGGAGACAGCTAGAAAGGACCCTGATAATATGGAACAGGAAGCTAACGGCATGGAAACACAGACTAGAAATTTCTAAATCACCCAAGTACAGGACAGAGAGAGATGGAGGGAAACCAAAAATAATTAATGGATGAAGAGGCAGAGAGCAGAGTCAGCAGAAGAGAATCAAATGTCAGGGAGCCAGCCAGGCCAGTGACCACCACAGAAGGAGGCAGAAGCAGAGACCAAGGGCAGGAAAGCAGAGAGAGTGGGGTGTGCAGGAGACATGACAGGACTCACCACAGCTCTGAAGAGCAGGAACCCTTTACCACTCCTTCCATCTCTGAACTTCCCCTGCCCCCTCAACAGCACTGCTTCCCAGGCAGCCCCTTTGTAGCTGGAGCCCCACCCCGTGCAGGGCTGGCCCCATCCTCAGCCTCACGGGCCACACCTGGGGCTGCCCCAGCCCCAGCTGGAACCCATGAGGAACAGGGGCAATGGCCAAAGCCCCACAGCATATCAACCCTCACCTGAGGGCTGAGATGGTGGCTTTGCAGCAGGAACTCGAGGCTTAATGCAATAAAAGCTGCTGGCTCACAGCAATCCAGAAGGAGATAACGGTGACAGGCAATGTTGAGAAACACCCCAGCAATTTTTTGGGAGCTTCTGCCCTTCCTGCAAAGTGGCAGGACCAGACTCTCCTGTCTTTGCTTACAGAACTCTACACCAACACCCAGGAGGGCACAGCTGAGCAGCTCTGTCCTTTGCCAGTGACACCCTGGATCCCTGGAGGACAGTTGAAGATGATCAGCGTAAGTTTAAGGGGAAAACTGTTGTCTGGGTGGGAATGGGCTTCTTCACTGTGGGCTCAGTGGGTGGGTGGGAAATGCTGCTGCTGCTGAACAACGGGGGATCAACCACGCTAATTCCCCAGGAATGCTGAGGAAGGAGCAATTTTGGTGCAGTGCCGTGCTCCTCTTAACAGGCCTTTGCAATCCCAATTGTCCCTGGAGCTGTGCTCTTTCTGCTTCTCCAGACACTAACCCTAGCCCTAACCCTAAGAATGGCAGGTCACGCTTTCCAGCCACGCCCCCCCTGCATTCCAGCTATGACAACTGCGGTAGGAGCAATGCCAGTGCAGTGTCATGCTGCTCTTGGCAGGCCTTTGCAATCCCAACTATCCCTGGACCTGGGGGCTTTCTCGTTCTCCAGAAGCTGTTTTTCTCCCTGGCTGTATGTGCTGCACCCTGTCACCATCTCTGTCCCTCCTTTGTCCTTCCTCTCCTTCCCCTTGCCGCCTCTCTCTCCTTCTGTCCTGCTCACTGACCCTACATGTTCTCGCTCCAGCTCTGCAGGGCCCCTCGGCCCCATTTTTCTTGGCTTCTCTCCCTCTCTGGCCATTTCTGACCTTTCTGTCTCTTCTCCTCGGTTTCCTCCCTTGGCTTCTTTTTCTCTCTCCTGTCCTCTGTCCTGCTCCCATCACAGCATTTTCTTCTTCCCTTTCTCTGCCCCACTCCCCATCCCTCTTTTTCTTTCTCCACCCCGCTGCACTGCTCTCTGCCTTCCTTCCCCACCCTCCACCCCTCCATCATTATCCTTTTGTCCCTTGTCATCTCTCCACCCCTCTGTCCCACTCCCCATCCCTGATTTTCCTATTCCATTTCTCTGTGCGGCTTTCGGGCCCTGTTTTTCCTCTGGCTCCATCTCCCTGTCCTTGTTCCTGTTGCTCTCGCTTGCTCTCTATCCCAGTGTGCTGCTCCTCATCCCCCTGTGTTTCTCTGGATCCCATTTTCTTGCTCCCTGTCCCTCCCCTCTATCCCTCTCTTCTTCCTCCCACCTGGATTTTCCTCTCTCCATCCCTCTGCTCCCATTGCTCCTTTCTCCATCTCTCAGTCCTGCTCCCTGCCCCTTTCCTCCTCTCGCTGTCTTTCTGTCCCGCTCCCTCTCCCGTTATTCTGCCTTTGTCCCTCTGTCCTGGTGCCTGTTTGCTGCTTTCTAGGAGTATCCCCCGGTCCGTCCAGCTGTCCCCATTCTCCTCCTTCTCTTCCCTGCTCCAGCCCTACTTTCTCCTGCTCCCTCTCTGTCCCGCAGCCCATCAGCATCTTTTTTCCTTCTCCATCTCTTTGTCTTCACCTGCATTTGGTCCCCCCAGCCCCACCCCCAGTCCCTCTGTCCTCTTCCTTTCCCTGCTCTTTGTCTCTGCACATCCCACACTCTGTTCCCGTCTCTCTCTCTGCCCTCGAGCCTTCCTTTTCCTTCCTTCTTTATCTCTGCGTTCCTCTCCTGCTGCTCCTCAGTGCTTTCCATCCGTTCCTTTGTCCCACTCCCTGGCCCTTACGGCCGTCAGTCCCTCTGGCCTGTTGCCCATTGTTAGTTTTGCCAGCTGCATCCCACTGCCCTGCTTCCCATTCGTCTCCTCTGGCTCAGTCCTCCTGGCCTGCTCCCTGGTGGGATTTTCCCTTTCTCCAGCTCTGACCCGCTCCCCACCCCTCTCTGTTTCTCTCTGTCACCCTTCCCAGTTCCCTGTGCCCCTCTCTCTGCAGTCTCATGTCCCGCTCCCTGTCCCTCTCTGTGCCGCTCCATCCCTCTGTCCCTGGCCTCGTGCCTGGTTTTCCTTGCTCCATGTCTGTCCTGCTGCCCAGCGCTGGCCGGTTCCTTTTCCGGACTTGTTTGGGGTGTTTTCTCCTCTCTTGGTGGCTCTGCTGCTGTTCTTGCCCCTGATGTTTTCCCTCTCCCCGTGCCCTCCCCTGCTGGCTGTCCTCTCCCCCAGTGTCCTGCTGGCTCTTCCCCGTCCTCTCTGAGGACGTTTCCCCTCGCTCTATCCCTCTGGCTGCTCCCTGGCAGGATTTGGTTGTTGTCTGGAGTTCCGCTTAGCCCGGCTCTATTTTGTCATTCCCCGTCTCTCTCTGCTGCTCCCCGTCCTCCCCTTTATCTCTCCTTCTTTTCCTTTTCCTGTCCCTCTGCTTTCCCTACCCTGCTACCCACAGCCAGGATTCTGCTCCCAAAGGGCCCCACATGTCCAACACCAGGTGAGATTAAAGGCAGCTGTAATGTCTTCTCCTGTCCTCAGGGATCAGTTGATCCCCCGTTGTTCAGCAGCAGCAGCATTTCCCACCCACCCACTGAGCCCACAGTGAAGAAGCCCATTCCCACCCAGACAACAGTTTTCCCCTTAAACTTACGCTGATCATCTTCAACTGTCCTCCAGGGATCCAGGGTGTCACTGGCAAAGGACAGAGCTGCTCAGCTGTGCCCTCCTGGGTGTTGGTGTAGAGTTCTGTAAGCAAAGACAGGAGAGTCTGGTCCTGCCACTTTGCAGGAAGGGCAGAAGCTCCCAAAAAATTGCTGGGGTGTTTCTCAACATTGCCTGTCACCGTTATCTCCTTCTGGATTGCTGTGAGCCAGCAGCTTTTATTGCATTAAGCCTCGAGTTCCTGCTGCAAAGCCACCATCTCAGCCCTCAGGTGAGGGTTGATATGCTGTGGGGCTTTGGCCATTGCCCCTGTTCCTCATGGGTTCCAGCTGGGGCTGGGGCAGCCCCAGGTGTGGCCCGTGAGGCTGAGGATGGGGCCAGCCCTGCACGGGGTGGGGCTCCAGCTACAAAGGGGCTGCCTGGGAAGCAGTGCTGTTGAGGGGGCAGGGGAAGTTCAGAGATGGAAGGAGTGGTAAAGGGTTCCTGCTCTTCAGAGCTGTGGTGAGTCCTGTCATGTCTCCTGCACACCCCACTCTCTCTGCTTTCCTGCCCTTGGTCTCTGCTTCTGCCTCCTTCTGTGGTGGTCACTGGCCTGGCTGGCTCCCTGACATTTGATTCTCTTCTGCTGACTCTGCTCTCTGCCTCTTCATCCATTAATTATTTTTGGTTTCCCTCCATCTCTCTCTGTCCTGTACTTGGGTGATTTAGAAATTTCTAGTCTGTGTTTCCATGCCGTTAGCTTCCTGTTCCATATTATCAGGGTCCTTTCTAGCTGTCTCCCTGTTCTGTAATCCTCTGTTTCTTGTATCAAATCACTTTTCAAACTCTTGTCGTGTGTTGTCCCTTATCCATTTCCCTGTTTTGATGTTGTAATTCTGGTCTGTTTCTTGTACTCGGTTTCTTTTTAAAATTCCTTCCACTTCTCCCTCTCTTTAGCGCCCTTTCTTGAATTTATTTCAACGTCTTCATTCCTTACATCTTCTCTGTATTTCTTCTGCCTTATTGCTATTTGCATTTTCAAGGTATTTTTAAAGTGTTAAATTCCTTAAGGACAGCCAGTAAGAGGTTGTGTTTTGGGTTTGTGCTGATAACACCGGTGTTTAACACAGTTTTCTCAAAATCTACGAGTAGTCGTGGTGGACTTTTCTATTGCATGTTATCAGTAGTATTATTAGTATTGTTACTTTATTCTTTGACTTTTAAGTTGCTACTCTCTTACCTTGTGAGCTTTCTCATCTTTTCTCTGGCTCTCCTGCCCCTGTATAGGAGGGGGAGGTGAGCGAGTGGCCGTTCAGAGCTCTGTTGCTGGCTGGGTTAAATGACGACAGTCCTGTCTTGTGCCCCAGGTGGGGCCCGAGGGGTTGAGATAGTGACAGATCATCCGATTCCTGCATGTTAGAATGGACTGATGAGAAGTGTTCACTGTAGTATTTTGGTGGTGGCTGGTCAGGATGTCAACCCCTTTGCTCTCAGAGTTGTGATCAGAACGGTGGGATGTTCTGCCCTACGAGTTCCTTAATGTGCCGATCGTTACTGTATTAGCCTGGCTGAAGGGTGTTGCTTGGCTGGGTGACCTAACAGAGGTGGTAGGAGCAATCTGCTACGTGCGTCTGGTATTGTCATCACCCGGGTGCTTTGGGTGCCATCTCCTGGAGACTACTCACAAACCTTTCAACTTCTCACCTCAGAGAAACTTATAGATAAATACTTGTCCCACTTTTTACCCTCCTCTACAGGGCCAAGGCCAAGAGTGTGTTATCAGGGGCCTCGGGCGAGAATGCAAGGTCCACAGATCAAGAAGACTGTGACAACGTAGCTTTGTCAAGTGTGACGGGCACATCCTCAGGGAGCGCGGATCAACAGATGCCAGTGGAAAGCAGGACAAGGTGCTTAAGGAATTCCGCACGCAGAGGGCGGTGACGTGGCAAAACCATATATGGAAAGAAGACTGGGCGTTCATGGAAAGGACACAGAGTCGCCTCTTAAGCCACCGCCAGAGACCACGGAAGAACGCCCACGAAGGCCCTGAGAGACGCAGGCTGCATTTGTCATGACCACGTAAGTATGATAATTAGTTCCAGGAATTAGAGTGAAGATGGACAAACATTCTGGGAAATGCCACGCCTACCATATGTATGTGAGGGGAGGATAGAAGCCTTGGCTGATGCAACGTATGGCAGGCACGAGAGGTGGAGCGATCCCCTGAACAGCACTGTCTGCAATCGAGTGGATGCTGTTTCTTAATGTTGTGTTGGTGCGAAGAGGGTTATCCCTTGTTTTGGTGACCTGGGTGGGACAGTGCTTCTGAATCTCTGTAAAGGAATCTTTCCTAGTCCCTAGTGCAGGTTTAGGTCTGAGGTTTGGGGTGTTGTAAAGTGCAGAAATACCGCTCGACAGGCCCAGAATGTTTGCTCTCAGCCTGCTCCTTGTACAGACCCACCCAAGGCCGGTTTCAAACCCAGTCAAGCTAATCACGCAGAGACGGTTTGAACAAAGAGCGATTAATTAATGAAGGTAAACCCTTAATAGTACATCTCAAAGCCTGTCTCAGAATTGCGCAGGACAGAAATGGCAGAAGAGTGATTACGGAGACGGCGACCCAAAGAAGACCCTGTAACTGAACCGAGGCTCGGAACCAGAACAGAAGAATGCAGCTGAGACGGGGGATTGTGGTGGTCTTTGGGAAATGGTGAAGTTTGGGGACTGAAAGGCCAAGTGGAAATATACAAAGACTTTGGACCTTTTGTAATGGGTATTGATTGAACGGTGTAAAAAATGTGTGAGATCTTGGGCCATTGGCCACTCACTGAGGTGGTGACCCAACTCTGAGTTTTGATTAAATAAATAGCATACCTCGAGCAACCCGCTTTGTCCGGGGAAGAATTTTTAACACTCGCACCACTCTTGGTCTCGTGCTGCCTGGGACTTGGGGCAACCCTGGACTCTGAAGGTACGAGGCATTCCTTCCTTTGCAGAGACACTGGGGTGCCTTGAAAGGGGCCCCTGGCTCACCACTCTGGGCGTTGCTGCCGCTCTGGGTGTCGCAGTGTGCCTCGCCGCTGCTCTTGGTCTCAGTGCTGCTCTTGATCTCGTGGCGCCTCCTCGCCACCTCGGACTTGGGGCATCCGTGGACTCTGAAGGTAGGAGGCGTTCCTTCTTTTGCAGGGACGCTGACCTACCTCGAAAGGAACCCTGGCTCGGCGTGCTGCCCCGTCGCTCTTGGTGTCACGGCGCCTCCTTGCCGCCTGGGACTTGGGGTGTCCCTGGACTCTGAAGGTAGGAGGCTTTCCTTCTTTGCAGGGACGCTGGCCAGCCGCGAAAGGCTCACTGGCTTGGTGCTCTGTGTCTCGCCGTCGCGCTGCTCTTGGAGTTGGTGCGCCTCGCCACCGCTCTGGGTGTCGTGACGCTCTTGTTGCGGTGCTTTGGGTTTCACGCCTCTCTTGGAGTCTGCGTGCCTCGCTGCCACTCTGGGTCTTGCACCGCTGTTGGTGTGGTGGTGCGACTCACTGCTGCTCTTGGTCTCGGCGCGCCTCCTTGCCGCCTGGGGCCCAGGGCGTTACTGGACTCTGAAGGTAAGAGGTATTCCTTTGTTTGCAGGGATGCTGGCCCACCTCAAAAGGGGCCCCAGCTCGGCATTCTGGCCCGCTGCTCTTGGTGTCGCGGCACCTACTTGCTGCTTCGGACTTTGGGCATCCCTGGACTCTGAAGGTAGGACACATTCCTTCCTTTGCAGGGACGCTGGTCCACCTCGAAAGGTGCCCCGGCTCGATGGTCTGGCTCTCGCTGCCGCTCTCGCTGTTGCTGCACACCTCGCTGCTGCTCTGGGGTTTGTGCTGCTCTTGTTGCAATGCACTTGGACTTGCAACTCTATAGGTGGTGTGGCATGGCTCGCTGCCACTCTGGCTGTCACGCTGCTCCTTAGTGTGGTGGTGTGCCTCGCCGCTGCCCTTGATGTCGTGCTGCTCTTGTGGTTGCGCCGCCATTGTGAGTCTCACGCCACTCTTGGTGTGGCAGTGCTCTTGGTCTCATGGAGCCCCTTGGCCCCCTCAGACTTGGGGTGTCCCTGCACTCTTAAGGTAAGAGACATTCCTTCCTTTCCACGGATGCAGGCCTGCCTCGAAAGGGGCCACGGCTTGGCAATCTGGGTCTCTTGTTGCTCTTGGTGCTGTGGTGTGCCTCGCTGCTGCTCTGGGTGTTGCGCCGCCATTGTGGGTCTCGCGCCACTCTTGGAGTCGGCACGCCTCGTTGCTGCTCTGGGTGTCGTGCTGCTGCTGTCTTGCCGCTGCTGTTAGCGTTATGTCGCTGCTGGGGGTCTCGCGCCGCTCTTGGAGCCGGCGCGCCTCGTTGCCGCTCTGGGGGTCTCGCCGCCGCTGTTACTGTTGCGCCGCCGCTCTGGGGGTCTCGCGCCGCTCTTGGAGCCGGCGCGCCTCGTTGCCGCTCTGGGGGTCTCGCCGTCGCTGTTAGCGTTGCGCTGCCGCGCGCCGCTCTTGGAGCCGGCGCGCCTCGTTGCCGCTCTGGGGGTCTTGCCGCCGCTGTTACCGTTGCGCCGCCGCTCTGGGGGTCTCGCGCCGCTCTTGGAGCCGGCGCGCCTCGTTGCCGCTCTGGGGGTCTTGCCGCCGCTGTTACCGTTGTGCCGCCGCTCTGGGGGTCTCGCGCCGCTCTTGGAGCCGGCGCGCCTCGTTGCCGCTCTGGGGGTCTCGCCGCCGCTGTTACCGTTGTGCCGCCGCGCGCCGCTCTTGGAGCCGGTGCGCCTCGTTGCCGCTCTGGGGGTCTCGCCGCCGCTGTTACCGTTGTGCCGCCGCGCGCCGCTCTTGGAGCTGGCGCGCCTCGTTGACGCTCTGGGGGCCTCGCCGCCGCTGTTAGTGTTGCGCCGCTCGTGGTGTGGTGGTGCGCTTCACTGCCACTCTTGGTCTGGGTGCTACTCTTGGTGTCGTGGCGCCTCCTGGCCCCCTCAGACTTGGGGCGTCCCTGCACTCTTAAGGTAAGAGGCATTCCTTCCTTCGCAGGGGCGCGGGCCTGCCTCGAAAGGGGCCCCGGCTCGGCACGCCTCGCGCCGCCTCGGACTCACAAGGTAAGAGGCGTTCCTTCCTTCGCAGGGGAGCGGGCCTGCCTCGAAAGGGGCCCTGGCTCGGCACGCCTCGCGCCGCTTTGGACTCGCACTCGCCTCCGCCTCGGACTCGCAAGGTAAGAGGCGTTCCTTCCTTCGCAGGGGCGCGGGCCTGCCTCGAAAGGGGCCCCGGCTCGGCACGCCTCGTGCCGCCTCGGACTCGCAAGGTAAGAGGCGTTCCTTGCTTCGCAGGGGCGCGGGCCTGCCTCGAAGGGGGCCCCGGCTCGGTAGGCCTCGTGCCGCCTCGGACTCGCAAGGTAAGAGGCGTTCCTTCCTTCGCAGGGGCGCGGGCCTGCCTCGAAAGGGGCCCTGGCTCGGCACGCCTCGCGCCGCTTCGGACTCGCAAGGTAAGAGGCGTTCCTTCCTTCGCAGGGGCGCGGGCCTGCCTCGAAAGGGGCCCTGGCTCGGCACGCCTCGCGTCGCTTCGGACTCGCACTCGCCTCCGCCTCGGACTCGCAAGGTAAGAGGCGTTCCTTCCTTCGCAGGGGCGCGGGCCTGCCTCGAAAGGGGCCCCGGCTCGGCACGCCTCGCGCCGCTTCGGACTCGCACTCGCCTCCGCCTCGGACTCGCAAGGTAAGCGGCGTTCCTTCCTTCGCAGGGGCGCGGGCCTGCCTCGAAAGGGGCCCCGGCTCGGCACGCCTCGCGCCGCTTCGGACTCGCACTCGCCTCCGCCTCGGACTCGCAAGGTAAGCGGCGTTCCTTCCTTCGCAGGGGCGCGGGCCCGCCTCGAAAGGGGCCCCGGCTCGGCTATCTGGGTCTCTTGTTGCTCTCGGTGCCGCTCTGGGGGGTCGTGCTGCTGCTGTTAGCATTGCGCCGCCGCTGTGGGTCTCGCCGGCGCGCCTCGGTGCTGCTCTGGGGGGTCGTGCCGCCGCTGTTAGCATTGCGCCGCCGCTGTGGGTCTCGCCGGCGCGCCTCGGTGTCGCTCTGGGGGGTCGTGCCGCCGCTGTTAGCGTTGCGCCGCCGCTGTGGGTCTCGCCGGCGCGCCTCGGTGTCGCTCTGGGGGGTCGTGCCGCCGCTGTTAGCGTTGCGCCGCCGCTGTGGGTCTCGCCGGCGCGCCTCGGTGTCGCTCTGGGGGGTCGTGCCGCCGCTGTTAGCGTTGCGCCGCCGCTGTGGGTCTCGCCGGCGCGCCTCGGTGTCGCTCTGGGGGGTCGTGCCGCCGCTGTTAGCGTTGCGCCGCCGCTGTGGGTCTCGCCGCCGCGCCTCGGTGCCGCTCTGGGGGGTCGTGCCGCCGCTGTTAGCGTCTCGCCGCCGCGCCTCGGTGCCGCTCTGGGGGGTCGTGTCGCCGCTGTGGGTCTTACCGCTGCCCTTGGAGTCGGCGCGCCTCGGTGCCGCTCTGGGGGTCGTGCCGCCGCTGTTAGCGTTGCGCCGCCGCTGTGGGTCTCGCCGCCGCCCTTGGAGTCGTCGCGCCTCGGTGCCGCTCTGGGGGTCGTGCCGCTGCTGTTAGCATTGCGCCGCCGCTGTGGGTCTCGCCGCCGCACCTCGGTGCCGCTCTGGGGGTCGTGTCGCCGCTGTCAGCGTTGCGCCGCCACTGTGGGTCTCGCCGCCGCTCTGGGTCTCGCCGCCGCCCTTGGAGTCGGCGTGCCTCGGTGCCGCTCTGGGGGTCGTGCCGCCGCTGTGGGTCTCGCCGCCGCCCTTGGAGTCGGCGTGCCTCGGTGCCGCTCTGGGGGTCGTGCCGCCGCTGTGGGTCTCGCCGCCGCCCTTGGAGTCGGCGCGCCTCGGTGCCGCTCTGGGGGTCGTGCCGCCGCTGTAGGTCTCACCGCTGCCCTTGGAGTCGGCGCGCCTTGGTGCCGCTCTGGGGGTCGTGCCGCCACTGTTAGCTTTGCGCCGCCGCCCTTGGAGTCGGCGCGCCTCGGTGCCGCTGTGGGTCTCGCCGCCGCCCTTGGTGTGGTGCTGCACTTCGCTGCCCCTCTTGGTCTCGTGGTGCCTCCTGGCCCCCTAGGATTTGGGGTGTCCCTGCACTCTTAAGGTAAGAGTCATTTCTTCCTTTAGTGGGACGCGGGCCTGCCTCGCAAGCAGCCCCAGCTCGGCATGCCCCCCTGCTGCTTCAGACTTCAATTTGCTCCGCCTCAGACTTGCCTCTGACTGTGAAGGTAAGAGGCATTCCTGCCATTGCAGCATCGCTGGCCTGCCTCGAAAGGAGCCCCAGCTTGACACACGGCCCCACCGCTTTGGACTTCGATTCACATTGGCCTCGCAAGGTAAGAGGCATTCTTTCCTTGGCAGCGCTGCTAGCCTGCCGCGAAAGAGGCCCCGGCGTAGTGTGCTGCCCCCATGCTTTGGACTCAATGCCTCTTAACTTGCGAGGCCGAGCCGAGTCGAGCAGAAGTCCGAGCCTATTTCCTTTGCAGTGCCGCTGGCCAGCCTTGAAAGGGGCCCCAGCTCGGCCCGGTGCCCCACAGCTACAGACAAGGACTTCGGCTCGGACACACATCTACCTCGGCCTCACCTGGGACTGGGAAGGTAAGAGGCAGGCCTTCCTTTGCAGCGCTGCTGGCCTGCGTCAGGAGGGGCCATGGTTTGGTGTCTCTTGGTCTTCGGGTCGAATGCTGCTGGGACCTGGGTCTGAATTTCTCCTCGATTAGGGCTGAAATTGATCCTACAATAGACATGCAAGGCCTAAAGGGGGCGGGGCTTAAGGGGCGAGGGGGCGGGGCTTAAGGGGCGAGGGGGCGGGGCTTAAGGGGCGAGGGGGCGGGGCTTAAGGGGCGAGGGGGCGGGGCTTAAGGGGCGAGGGGGCGGGGCTTAAGGGGCGAGGGGGCGGGGCTTAAGGGGCGAGGGGGCGGGGCTTAAGGGGCGAGGGGGCGGGGCTTAAGGGGCGAGGGGGCGGGGCTTAAGGGGCGAGGGGGCGGGGCTTAAGGGGCGAGGGGGCGGGGCTTAAGGGGCGAGGGGGCGGGGCTTAAGGGGCGAGGGGGCGGGGCTTAAGGGGCGAGGGGGCGGGGCTTAAGGGGCGAGGGGGCGGGGCTTAAGGGGCGAGGGGGCGGGGCTTAAGGGGCGAGGGGGCGGGGCTTAAGGGGCGAGGGGGCGGGGCTAAAGGGGCGAGGGGGCGGGGCTAAAGGGGCGAGGGGGCGGGGCTAAAGGGGCGAGGGGGCGGGGCTGAAGGGGCGAGGGGGCGGGGCTGAAGGGGCGAGGGGGCGGGGCTGAAGGGGCGAGGGGGCGGGGCTGAAGGGGCGAGGGGGCGGGGCTGAAGGGGCGAGGGGGCGGGGCTGAAGGGGCGAGGGGGCGGGGCTGAAGGGGCGAGGGGGCGGGGCTGAAGGGGCGAGGGGGCGGGGCTGAAGGGGCGAGGGGGCGGGGCTGAAGGGGCGAGGGGGCGGGGCTGAAGGGGCGAGGGGGCGGGGCTGAAGGGGCGAGGGGGCGGGGCTGAAGGGGCGAGGGGGCGGGGCTGAAGGGGCGGGGGGGCGGGGCTGAAGGGGCGGGGGGGCGGGGCTGAAGGGGCGAGGGGGCGGGGCTGAAGGGGCGGGGGGGCGGGGCTGAAGGGGCGGGGGGGCGGGGCTGAAGGGGCGGGGGGGCGGGGCTGAAGGGGCGGGGGGGCGGGGCTGGGGGGCGGGGGGGCGGGGCTGGGGGGCGGGGGGGCGGGGCTAGGGGGACGGGGGGGCGGGGCTAGGGGGACGGGGGGGCGGGGCTAGGGGGACGGGGGGGCGGGGCTAGGGGGACGGGGGGGCGGGGCTAGGGGGACGGGGGGGCGGGGCTAGGGGGACGGGGGGGCGGGGCTAGGGGGACGGGGGGGCGGGGCTAGGGGGACGGGGGGGCGGGGCTAGGGGGACGAGGGGGCGGGGCTAGGGGGACGAGGGGGCGGGGCTAGGGGGACGAGGGGGCGGGGCTAGGGGGACGAGGGGGCGGGGCTAGGGGGACGAGGGGGCGGGGCTAGGGGGACGAGGGGGCGGGGCTAGGGGGACGAGGGGGCGGGGCTAGGGGGACGAGGGGGCGGGGCTAGGGGGACGAGGGGGCGGGGCTAGGGGGACGAGGGGGCGGGGCTAGGGGGACGAGGGGGCGGGGCTTGGGGGACGAGGGGGCGGGGCTAGGGGGACGAGGGGGCGGGGCTTGGGGGACGAGGGGGCGGGGCTTGGGGGACGAGGGGGCGGGGCTTGGGGGACGAGGGGGCGGGGCTAGGGGGACGAGGGGGCGGGGCTAGGGGGACGAGGGGGCGGGGCTAGGGGGACGAGGGGGCGGGGCTTGGGGGACGAGGGGGCGGGGCTTGGGGGACGAGGGGGCGGGGCTTGGGGGACGAGGGGGCGGGGCTTGGGGGACGAGGGGGCGGGGCTTGGGGGACGAGGGGGCGGGGCTTGGGGGACGAGGGGGCGGGGCTTGGGGGACGAGGGGGCGGGGCTTGGGGGACGAGGGGGCGGGGCTTGGGGGACGAGGGGGCGGGGCTTGGGGGACGAGGGGGCGGGGCTTGGGGGACGAGGGGGCGGGGCTTGGGGGACGAGGGGGCGGGGCTTGGGGGACGAGGGGGCGGGGCTTGGGGGACGAGGGGGCGGGGCTTAAGGGACGAGGGGGCGGGGCTTAAGGGACGAGGGGGCGGGGCTTAAGGGACGAGGGGGCGGGGCTTAAGGGACGAGGGGGCGGGGCTTAAGGGACGAGGGGGCGGGGCTTAAGGGACGAGGGGGCGGGGCTTAAGGGACGAGGGGGCGGGGCTTAAGGGACGAGGGGGCGGGGCTTAAGGGACGAGGGGGCGGGGCTTAAGGGACGAGGGGGCGGGGCTTAAGGGACGAGGGGGCGGGGCTTAAGGGACGAGGGGGCGGGGCTTAAGGGACGAGGGGGCGGGGCTTAAGGGACGAGGGGGCGGGGCTTAAGGGACGAGGGGGCGGGGCTTAAGGGACGAGGGGGCGGGGCTTAAGGGACGAGGGGGCGGGGCTTAAGGGACGAGGGGGCGGGGCTTAAGGGACGAGGGGGCGGGGCTTAAGGGACGAGGGGGCGGGGCTTAAGGGACGAGGGGGCGGGGCTTAAGGGACGAGGGGGCGGGGCTTAAGGGACGAGGGGGCGGGGCTTAAGGGACGAGGGGGCGGGGCTTAAGGGACGAGGGGGCGGGGCTTAAGGGACGAGGGGGCGGGGCTTAAGGGACGAGGGGGCGGGGCTTAAGGGACGAGGGGGCGGGGCTTAAGGGACGAGGGGGCGGGGCTTAAGGGACGAGGGGGCGGGGCTTAAGGGACGAGGGGGCGGGGCTTAAGGGACGAGGGGGCGGGGCTTAAGGGACGAGGGGGCGGGGCTTAAGGGACGAGGGGGCGGGGCTTAAGGGACGAGGGGGCGGGGCTTAAGGGACGAGGGGGCGGGGCTTAAGGGACGAGGGGGCGGGGCTTAAGGGACGAGGGGGCGGGGCTTAAGGGACGAGGGGGCGGGGCTTAAGGGACGAGGGGGCGGGGCTTAAGGGACGAGGGGGCGGGGCTTAAGGGACGAGGGGGCGGGGCTTAAGGGACGAGGGGGCGGGGCTTAAGGGACGAGGGGGCGGGGCTTAAGGGACGAGGGGGCGGGGCTTAAGGGACGAGGGGGCGGGGCTTAAGGGACGAGGGGGCGGGGCTTAAGGGACGAGGGGGCGGGGCTTAAGGGACGAGGGGGCGGGGCTTAAGGGACGAGGGGGCGGGGCTTAAGGGACGAGGGGGCGGGGCTTAAGGGACGAGGGGGCGGGGCTTAAGGGACGAGGGGGCGGGGCTTAAGGGACGAGGGGGCGGGGCTTAAGGGACGAGGGGGCGGGGCTTAAGGGACGAGGGGGCGGGGCTTAAGGGACGAGGGGGCGGGGCTTAAGGGACGAGGGGGCGGGGCTTAAGGGACGAGGGGGCGGGGCTTAAGGGACGAGGGGGCGGGGCTTAAGGGACGAGGGGGCGGGGCTTAAGGGACGAGGGGGCGGGGCTTAAGGGACGAGGGGGCGGGGCTTAAGGGACGAGGGGGCGGGGCTTAAGGGACGAGGGGGCGGGGCTTAAGGGACGAGGGGGGTTTCCTTTGAAAATGGGCTGAATTCAGGCCCAAATTTCTCCTGAATGCAGGCTTGAATTTCTCCTAGTCTTGCCCATAATATCACCTGCACTTTGGCTCAAATTTTTCCTAGATTTGGACTTGAATTTCTCCTGGACCTGGGGCTGAATTTCTCCTGGAGTTCGGGTGGACTCTCTCCTGGAATTGGACTGGAATTTCTGCTGCTCTTGGGCTGGAATTTCTCCTGGACCTGGCCTGCATTTTAGGCTGGAATGTCTCCTGGACTTAGGCCTAATTTTCTCCTGGAGTTCGGTTGGACTATCTCCTGAAATTGGACGGGATGTTGGCTGCTCTTGGGCTAAAATTTCTGCTGGACTTGGGCTGCATTTTAGGCTGGATTTTCTCCTGGACTTGGGCCTGAATTTCTCCTGCACTTGGGCCTGAATTTCTATTGGGTTTAGGGCTGAATTTCTCCTGGACTTGGGCTGCATTTTAGGCTGGAATTTCTGCTGCGCTTGGGCCAAATTTCTCCACTTCTTGGACTGGATTTAGGCTGTAATTTCTCCTGGACTTGGGCCCAAATTTCTCCTGGTGTTTGGGTGGAATATCTCCTGGATTTGGGCTGAAATTTCTCCTGCATGTGGGCTGGAATTTCTATTGGGCTCGGGGCTGAATTTCTCTTGACTTTTGGCTTGAATTTCTCCTGGACTTGGACTGGAATTTCTGCTGCACTTGGGCTGGAATTTCTCCTGGGCTTGTGCCTCTATTTTGGCTGGAATTACACCTGGTTTGAGGCCTGAATTTCTCTTAGCCCTGTACTTGAATTTCTCCTGGACTTAGTCTGCATTTTAGGCTGGAATGTCTGCTGGAGCTGGGACGAAATTTCTCCTCCACATGGACTGGATTTAGGCTTTAATTTCTCCTGCACGTGAGCCCAAATTTTTCCTGGAGTTTGGGTGGACTATCTCCGCCTCTTGGACTGGAATTTCTGCGGCATTTGGGCTGGAATTTCTCCTGGACTTGGGCCTCATTTTAGGCTGGAATTAGTCCTGGTTTGAGGCCTGAATTTCTCTAGGCTCTGATCTTTAATTTCTCCTGGATGTGGGCTGGATTTTGGATGTTCTTGGGCTGGAATTTCTCCTGGACCTGGCCTGCATTTTAGGCTGGAATTTCTCCTGGACATAGGCCTTATTTTCTCCTGGAGTTTGGTTGGACTATCTCCTGAAATTGGACTGGATTTTGCCTGCTCTTGGGCTAAAATTTCTGCTGGACTTGGGCTGCATTTTAGGCTGGATTTTCTCCTGGATCTGGGCCCAAATTTCTCCTCCACTTGGACTGGATTTTTGCTGTAATTTCTCCTGGATCTGGGCCCAAATTTCTCCTCCACTTGGGCTGGATTTAGGCTGTAATTTGTCCTGGACTTGGGCCCAATTTTCTCCTAGAGTTCGGGTGGACTATCTCCGGGACTCGGACTGGAATTACTGCTGCAGTTTGGATGGAATTTCTCCTAGACTTGGTCAAAATATCACCTGCACTTTGGCTCAAATTTTTCCTAGATTTGACTTGAATTTCTCCTGGATTTGGGCTGGAATTTCTCCTGGAGTTCGGGTGGACTCTCTCCTGGAATTGGACTGGAATTTCTGCTGCTCTTGGGCTGGAATTTCTCCTGGACTTGGGCCTCATTTTAGGCTGGAATTAGTCCTGGTTTGAGGCCTGAATTTCTCTAGGCCCTGTTCTTGAATTTCTCCTGGATGTGGGCTTGATTTTGGCAGCTCTTGGGCTGGAATTTCTCCTGGACCTGGCCTGCATTTTAGGCTGGAATGTCTCCTGGACTTAGGCCTAATTTTCTTCTGGATTTCGGGGGGACTATCTCCTGAAATTGGACGGGATGTTGGCTGCTCTTGGGCTAAAATTTCTGCTGGACTTGGGCTGTATTTTAGGCTGGATTTTCTCCTGGACTTGGGCCCGAATTTCTCCTGCACGTGGGCTAGAATTTCTATTGGGCTCAGGGCTGAATTTCTCTTGACTTTTGGCTTGAATTTCTCCTGCACATAGGTCTAAATTTCTTTTGGAGTTCGGGTGGACTATGTCCTGAAATTGGACTGGATTTCGGCTGCTCTTGGGCTAAAATTTCTGCTGGTCTTGGGCTGCATTTTAGGCTGGATTTTCTCCTGGACTTGGCCTGAATTTCTCCTGCACGTGGGCTGGAATTTCTGTTGGGTTTAGGGCTGAATTTCTCCTGGACTTGGGCTGCATTTTAGCCTGGAATTTCTCCTGGAGCAGGGCCCAAATTTCTCCTCTTCTTGGTCTGGATTTAGGCTGTAATTTCTCCTGGACTTGGGCCTAATTTTAGGCTGGGATTACTCCTGGTTTCAGGCCTGAATTTCTCTAGGCCCTGTTCTTGAATTTCTCCTGAATGTGGGCTGGATTTTGGCTGCCCTTGGGCCTGAATGTCTCCTGGACTTGGGCTGCATTTTAGGCTGGATTTTCCTCTGGACTTGGGCCTGAATTTTTCCTGCACGTGAACTGGATTTTTGCTGCAATTTCTCCTGGACTTGGGCCCAAAATTCTCCTGGAGTTCAGATGGACTATCTCCTGGACTTGGACTGGAATTTCTGCAGGATTTGGGCTGGAATTTCTCCTGGACTTGGGCTTCATTTTAGGCTGGAATAACTCTTGGTTTGAGGCCTGAATTTCTCTAGGCCCTGTTCTTGAATTTCTCCTGGATGTGGGCTGGATTTTGGCTGCTCTTGGGCTGGAATTTCTCCTGGACTTGGACCCAAATTTCTCCTGGAGTTTGGGTGGACTATCTCCATGACTTGGACTGGAATTTCTGTGACATTTGGGCTGGAATGCCTCCTGGACATAGGCCTAATTTTCTCCTGGATTTCGGTTGGACTATCTCCTGAAATTGGACTGGATTTTGCCTGCTCTTGGGCTAAAATTTCTGCTGGACTTGGGCTGCATTTTAGGCTGGATTTTCTCCTGGATCTGGGCCCAAATTTCTCCTCCACTTGGACTGCATTTAGGCTGTAATTTCTCCTGGACTTGGGCTCAAATTTCTCCTAGAGTTCGGGTGGACTATCTCCGGGACTTGGACTGGAATTACTGCTGCACTTGGGCTGGAATTTCTCCTGGACTTGGGCCTCAATTTAGGCTGGAATTACTCCTGGTTTGAGACCTGAATTTCTCTAGGCCTTGTTCTTGAATTTCTCCTGGATGTGGGCTGGATTTTGGCTGCCCTTGATCTAAAGCTTCTGCTGGACTTGCGCTGAATTTTAGGCCAGAATTTCTCCTAGACTTGGCCGCAATATCACCTGCATTTTGGTTCAAATTTTTCCTAGATTTGGACTTCAATTTCTCCTGGACTTGGGTCCAAATTTCTCCTGGAGTTCAGGTGGAGTATCTCCTGGAGTTGGACTGGAATTTCTGCAGGATTTGGGCTGGAATTTCTCCTGGACTTGGGCCTCATTTTAGGCTGGAATTACTCCTGGTTTGAGGCCTGAATTTCTCTAGGACCTGTTCTTGAAATTCTCCTCGCTATGGACTGGATTTTGGCTGCTCTTGTGCTAAAATTTCTCCTCGACTTTGGCTACATTTTAGGCTGGAATTTCTCCTGGATATGGGCTGGATTTATGCTAGAATTTCTCCTGGACTTGGGCATAATTTTCTCCTGCAGTTCGGGTTGACTATCTCCTGAAACTGGAGTGGAGTTTGGCTGCTCTTAGGCTAAAATTTCTGCTGGACTTGGGCTGCATTTTAGGCTGGATTTTCTCCTGGACTTGGGCCTGAATTTCTTCTGCACGCGGGCTGGAATTTCTGTTGGGCTTGGGGCTGAATTTCTCCTGGACATGGTCTGGATTTATGCTGGAATTTCTCCTGGACTTAGGCCTAAATATCTTTTGGAGTTCAGGTGGACTATCTCCTGGACTTGGACTGGAATTTCTGCTGCACTTGGGCTGCAATTTCTCCTGGCTACAGGGGCGAGAAGGTGTGCCTTCAGGGGTGAGGGGGCGTGCTTTCAGTTGCGAGGGGGCGTGCCTTAAAGCTGGAGAGATGCAGGCCACAATGCAGGCCAAATTCGAGGTCACTTCCAGGGGAAACCTGGGCTCCAGCGCAGGTCAAATCTGGGATTCGGCGCAGGAGAAGTTGGAGCTGGCGTGCAGGAGCAATTTCAGGGAGTCCAGCAGAAATTGAAGGTTGCAGTGCAGGAGAAATTTTGGCCAGAGTTCAAGAGAAATTAGAGGGCACGTTGAGGAGAAATTCGGGCTCTACTACAGGGGAAATTTGGGCCAGAATCGAGGGGAAATTCAGACCCAAGTGCACGAGAAATTCTCACCCAAATCCTGGTGAAATTCAGGCCCAAGTCCCTATGAAATTCAGGCCCAATTCAGTGGGCCTCATGACATTTCCTCATTACAGTTAAGGATGAGAGGGAACTAAGACATGCCCTGCCAGCCCTGACCCTTCTGGCAGTCTGGGGAGATCAGCACCAGCTGGGAATGCCAACAAGAGCCTGCCCCAATTAAGGCCAGGCTGGGAGATTGCTTAGGCCTGAAGTCAATTATCTCGTGACTCTCTAAATAGAGGGAGGCTCCATGGCTGACCCTTGCTTTCTCCTGGTCTGCAGGGGCTGCACCCAGCATGTCCCTCGGAGTGGGATGGCACTCAGAGCTCCACACCCCCCAGTTTGGGAAAGGAGAGAGCGGTCGACACGGCCTGGGGTGAAAACCCTCCTGGAGGCTCAGCTCTGCTCCTGTTGAGACATGCTGACATGTGACGGGAAGGCTTGAACCGGGCTCCAGAAGCGTTTGAACAGGTACCTTCCTAGCAAGATGCGTATCTCCACAGCCATTTCTGTCTCTGGCGGGGGGAGCGTGTGCGTGCAGCTGCGTGCTGGGAACTGTGTTAACCCTTTGCTGGAGTTGCTGTGCTGATGGATGGAGAGTCGGGACCCGCTGGGGAATGGTGTGATCTGACTGTGGGCCAGATGGGAATAGTGTGAAGGGACTTTGTGCAAAACTTGGGGGCAGCATCAGTTCAAAGCCCAAACTCCACAGGTTGTGCTCCTGTCCCCAGTTCCTTAGGCATAAAGCGTTAGTCTGGAGTGGGGCCTGCGGTGGACCCAGTCGCAGGTGGATTTCTCTTCGGCGGAGTGTAGAAAGGCGTGGGAATCTGACGTCCCAGCGTTGGAGAGATCTGAGGGACAGGTCTCGGACCTCTTCTTGAGTTTCTCCTGGATGGGGGCTGCATTTTAGAATGGAAATTCTCCTGGACTTGGGCCCAAATTTCTCCTAGAGATCGGGTGGACTATCTCCGGGATTTGGACTGGAATTCCTGTGGCACTTGGGCTGGAATTTCTCCTGGACATGGACCACATTTTAGGCTAGATTTAGTCCTGTTTTGAGGCCTGGCTTGCTCCACCCCCTGCTCTTGAGATTCTTCTGGATGTGGGCTGCATTTTGGCTGCCTTTTTGGGCTGGAGCTTCTCGTGGTTTCAGGCCTGGCTTGCTCCAACCCCTGCTCTTGTGATTCTCCCGGTTGTGGGCTGCATTTTGGCTGCCTGTTGGGCTGGAGCTTCTCGTGGTTTGGGGCCTGGCTTGCTCCACCCACTGCTCTTGATATTCTCCTGGATGTGGGCTGCATTTTGGCTACATTTTGGGCTGGAGCTTCTCGTGGTTTGAGGCCTGGCTTGCTCCACCCCCTGCTCTTGAGATTCTCCCAGATGTGGGCTGAATTTTGGCTGCCTTTGGGCTGGAGCTTCTCGTGGTGTGAGACCTGGCTTGCTCCACCCCCTGCTCTTGAGATTCTCCCGGATGGGGGCTGGATTTTGGCTGCCTTTTGGGCTGGAGCTTCTCGTGGTTTGAGGCCTGGCTTGCTCCACCCCCTGCTCTTGAGATTCTCCTTGAGGTGGGCTGGAGTTTGGCTGCCTTTTGGTCTGGAGCTTCTCGTGGTTTGGGGCCTGGCTTGCTCCACCACCTGCTCTTGATATTCTCCTGGATGTGGGCTGCATTTTGGCTGCATCTTGGGCTAGAGCATCTCGTGGTTTGAGGCCTGGCTTGCTCCACCCCCTGCTCTTGAGATTCTCCCGGATGTGGGCTGGATTTTGGCTGCCTTTTGGGCTGGAGCTTCTCGTGGTTTGGGGCCTGGTTTTCTCCACCCTCTGCTCTTAATATTCTCCCGGAGGTGGGATGGAATTTGCCTACATTTTGGGCTGGAGCTTCTCGTGGTTTGAGGCCTGGCTTGCTCCAGCCCCTGCTCTTGAGATTCTCCCGGATGTGGGCTAGATTTTGGCTGCCTTTTGGGCTGGAGCTTCTCGTGGTTTGAGGCCTGGCTTGCTCCACCCCCTGCTCTTGAGATTCTCCCGGATATATGGCTGGATTTTGGCTGCCTTTTGGGCTTGAGCTTCTCGTGGTTTGAGGCCTGGCTTGCTCCACCCCCTGCTCTTGATATTCTCCCCGAAGAGGGCTGGATTTTGGCTGCCTTTTGGGCTGGAGCTTCTCGTGGTTTGGGGGCTGGCTTGCTCCACCCCCTGCTCTTGATATTCTCCCGGATGAGGGCTGGATGTTGGCTGCCTTTTGGGCTGGAGCTTCTCGTGGTTTGGGGCCTGGCTTGCTCCACCCCCTGCTCTTGAGATTCTCCCGGATGTGGGCTGCATTTTGGATGCTGTTTGGGCTGGAGCTTCTCGTGGTTTGAGGCCTGGCTTGCTCCACCCCCTGCTCTTGTGATTCTCCCTGAAGTGGGCTGCATTTTGGCTGCCTTTTTGGCAGGAGCTACTCCTGGTTTGAGGCCTGGCTTGCTCCACCCCCTGCTCTTGATATTCTCCCGGAGGTGGGCTGGATTTTGGCTGCCTTTTGGGCTGGAGCTTCTCGTGGTTTGAGGCCTGGCTTGATCTACCCCCTGTTCTTGAGATTCTCCCGGATGTGGGCTGAATTTTAGCTGCATTTTGGACTGGAGCTTCTCTTGGATTGGAGCCTGGCTTGCTCCACCCCCTGCTTTTGATATTCTCCCGCAGTTGGGATGCATTTTGGCTGCCTTTTGGGCTGGAGCTTCTCGTGGTTTTAGGCCTGGCTTGCTCCACCCCCCGCTCTTGATATTTTCCTGGATGTGGGCTGGATTTTGGCTGCATTTTGGGCTGGAGCTTCTCATGGTTTAGGGTCTGGCTTGCTCCACCCCTTGCTCTTAATATTCTCCCGGATGTGGGCTGGAATTTGGCTGCCTTTTGGGCTGGAGCTTCTCGTGGTTTGAGGCCTGGCTTGCTCCACCCCCTGCTCTTGATATTCTCCGAGATATTGGCTGCATTTTGGCTGCCTTTTGGGCTGCAGCTTCTCGTGGTTTGAGGCCTGGCTTGCTGCACCACCTGTTCTTGAGATTCTCCCAGATGTGGGCTATATTTTGGCTGCCTTTTGGGCTGGAGATTCTTGTGGTTTGAGACCTGGCTTGCTCCACCCCCTGCTCTTGAGATTCTCCCGGATGTGCGCTGGATTTTGGGTGCATTTTGGGCTGGAGCTTCTCGTGGTTTGAGGCCTGGCTTGCTCCACCCCCTGCTCTTAAGATTCTCGCGGATGTGGGCTGCATTTTGGCTGCCTTTTGGGCTGGAGCTTCACGTGGTTTGAGGCATGGCTTGCTCCACCCCCTGCTCTTGATATTCTCCTGGAAGTGGGCTGCATTTTAGGCTGAGTTTTCGGCTGGATCTTCTCGTGGTTTGGGGCCTGGCTTACTCCAGCCCCTGCTCTTGAGATTCTCCCGGATGTTGGCTGGATTTTGGCTGCCTTTTGGGCTGAAGCTTCTCGTGGTTTGAGGCCTGCCTTGCTCCACCCCCTGCTGTTGAGATTCTCCAGGATGTGGGCTGGAATTTGGCTTCTTTTTTGGCAGGAGCTTCTCGTGGTTTGGAGCCTGGCTTGCTCCACCCCCTGGTCTTGATATTCTCCCGCAGTTGGGCTGCATTTTGGCTGCCTTTTGGGCTGGAGCTTCTTGTGGTTTGAGGCCTGGCTTGCTCCACCCCCTGCTCTTGAGATTCTCCCAGATGTATGGCTGGATTTTGGCTGCCTTTTGGGCTGGAGCTTCTCGTGGTTTGAGGCCTGGCTTGCTCCACCCCCTGCTCTTGATATTCTCCCGGATGAGGGCTGGATTTTGGCTGCATTTTGGGCTGGAGCTTCTCGTGGTTTGGGGGCTGGCTTGCTCCACCCCCTGCTCTTGAGATTCTCCCGGATGTGGGCTGCATTTTGGATGCCTTTTGGGCTGGAGCTTCTCGTGGTTTGAGGCCTGGCTTGCTCCACCCCCTGCTCTTGTGATTCTCCCTGAAGTGGGCTGCATTTTGGATGTCTTTTGGGCTGGAGCTTCTCGTGGTTTGGGGCCTGGCTTGCTCCACCCCCTGCTCTTGATATTCTCCCGGATCTGGGCTGGATTTTGGCTGCCTTTTGGGCTGGAGCTTCTCGTGGTTTGAGGCCTGGCTTGCTCCACCCCCTGCTCTTGAGATTCTCCCGGATGTAGGGCTGGATTTTGGCTGCCTTTTGGGCTGGAGCTTCTCGTGGTTTTAGGCCTGGCTTGCTCCACCCCCCGCTCTTGATATTTTCCCCGATGTGGGCTGGATTTTGGCTGCATTTTGGGCTGGAGCTTCTCGTGGTTTGAGGCCTGGCTTGCTCCACCCCCTGCTCTTGATATTCTCCGAGATATTGGATGCATTTTGGCTGCCTTTTGGGCTGCAGCTTCTCGTGGTTTGAGGCCTGGCTTGCTACACCACCTGTTCTTGAGATTCTCCCAGATGTGGGCTGCATTTTGGCTGCCTTTTGGGCTGGAGATTCTTGTGGTTTGAGACCTGGCTTGCTCCACCCCCTGCTCTTGAAATTGTCCCAGATGTGCGCTGGATTTTGGGTGCTTTTGGGCTGGAGCTTCTCGTGGTTTGAGGCCTGGCTTGCTCCACCCCCTGCTCTTAAGATTCTAGCGGTTGTGGGCTGCATTTTGGCTGCCTTTTGGGCTGGAGCTTCACGTGGTTTGAGGCCTGGCTTGCTCCACCCCCTGCTCTTGAGATTCTCCTGAAAGTGGTCTGCATTTTTGGCTGAGTTTTCGGCTGGAGCTTCTCGTGGTTTGGGGCCTGGCTTGCTCCAGCCCCTGCTCTTGAGATTCTCCCGGATGTGGGCTGGATTTTGGCTGCATTTTGGGCTGGAGCTTCTCGTGGTTTGGGGCTCGGCTTGCTCCAACCCCTGCTCTTGATATTCTCCCGCATTTGGTCTACATTTTGGCTGCATTTGGGCTGGAGCTTCTCGTGGTTTGAGGCCTGGCTTCCTCCACCCCCTGCTCTTGAGATTCTCCCAGATGTGGGCTGAATTTTGGCTGCCTTTTGGGCTGGAGCTTCTCGTGGTTTGAGGCCTGGCTTGCTCCACCCCCTGCTGTTGAGATTCTCCAGGAGGTGGGCTGGAATTTCGCTTCCTTTTTGGCAGAAGCTTCTCGTGGTTTGAGGCCTGGCTTGCTCCACCCCCTGCTCTTGAGATTCTCCCGGAGGTGGGCTGGATTTTGGCTGCCTTTTGGGCTGGAGCTTCCCATGGTTTGAGGCCTGGCTTGCTCCACCCCCTGTTCTTGAGATTCTCCTGGAGGTGGGCTGCATTTTGGCTGCCTTTTCGGCTGGAGCTTCTCGTGGTTTGAGGCCTGGCTTGCTCCACCCCCTGCTCTTGATATTCTCCCCGAAGTGGGCTGCATTTTGGCTGCCTTTTGGGCTGGAGCTTCTCGTGGTTTGAGGCCTGGCTTGCTCCACCCCCTGCTATTGATATTTTCCCCGATGTGGGCTGCATTTTGGCTGCCTTTTGGGCTGGAGCTTCTCGTGTTTTGAGGCATGGCTTGCTCCACCCCCTGCTCTTAAGATTCTCCCGGAGGTGGGCTGGATTTTGTCTGCATTTTGGGCTGGAGCTTCTCGTGGTTTGAGGCCTGGCTTGCTCCACCCCCTGCTCTTGAGATTCTCCCGGATATGGGCTGGATTTTGGCTGACTTTTGGGCTGGAGCTTCTCGTCGTTTGGGCCTGGCTTGCTCCACCTCCTGCTCTTGATATTCTCCTGGATGTGGGCTGGAGTTTGGCTGCCTTTTGGGCTGGAGCTTCACGTGGTTTGAGGCCTGGCTTCCTGCACCCCCTGCTCTTGAGGTTGTCCAAGATATAGAGTTGGATTTTGGCTCTCTTTTGGGCTGGAGCTTTTCGTGGTTTGGGGCCTGTCTTGCTCGACCCCCTGCTCTTGAGATTCTCCTGGATGTGGTCTGCATTTTGGGTGCCTTTTGGACTGGAGCTTCTCGTGGTTTGGGGCCTGTCTTGCTCCACCCCCTGCTCTTGAGATTCTCCCGGATGTGGGCTGCATTTTGGCTGCATTTTGGGCTGGAGCTTCTCGTGGTTTGAGGCCTGGCTTGCTCCATCCCCTGCTCTTGATATTCTCCCGGATGTGGGCTGGAATTTGGCTGCCTTTTGGGCTGGAGCTTCTCGTGGTTTGAGACCTGGCTTGCTCCACCCCCTGCTCTTGATATTCTCCCGGATGTGGGCTGGAATTTGGCTGCCTTTTGGGCTGGAGCTTCTCGTGGTTTGAGGCCTGGCTTGCTCCACCCCCTGCTCTTGATATTCTCCCGGATGTGGGCTGCATTTTGGCTGCCTTTTGGGCTGGAGCTTCTCGTGGTTTGAGGCCTGGCTTGCTCCATCCCCTTCTCTTGATATTCTCCTGGATGTGGGCTGCATTTTGGCTGCATTTTGGGCTGGAGATTCTCGTGGTTTGAGGCCTGGCTTGCTCCAGCTCCTACTCTTGATATTCTCCCAGATATAGTGTTGGATTTTGGCTGCCTTTTGGGCTGGAGCTTCTCGTGGTTTGAGGCCTGGCTTGCTCCACCCACTGCTCTTGAGATTCTCCCGGATGTGGGCTGCATTTTGGCTGCCTTTTGGGCTGGAGCTTCTCGTGGTTTGGGGCCTGGCTTGCTCCACCCCCTGCTCTTGATATTCTCCTGGATGTGGGCTGGAGTTTGGCTGCCTTTTGGGCTGGAGCTTCTCGTGGTTTGAGGCCTGGCTTGCTCCAACCCCTGCTCTTGAGATTCTCCCCGAAGTGGGAGGCATTCTTGGCAGAATTTTGGGCTGGAGCTTCTCGTGGTTTGGGGCCTCACTTGCTCCACCCCCTGCTCTTGAGATTCTCTTTCATGTGGGCTGCATTTTGGCTGCCTTTTCTGCTGGAGCTTCTCGTGGTTTGAGGCCTGGCTTGCTCCATCCCCTGCTCTTGAGATTCTCCCGGATGTGGGCTGCATTTTGGCTGCCTTTTGGGCTGGAGATTCTCGTGGTTTGAGGCCTGGCTTGCTCCAGCTCCTACTCTTGATATTCTCCCAGATATAGTGTTGGATTTTGGCTGCCTTTTGGGCTGGAGCTTCTCGTGGTTTGAGGCCTGGCTTGCTCCTCCCCCTGCTCTTGAGATTCTCCCGGAAGTGGGCTGGATTTTGGCTGCCTTTTGGGCTGCAGCTTCTCGTGGTTTCAGGCCTGGCTTGCTCCACCACCTGCTCTTGATATTCTCCTCCATGAGGGCTGCATTTTGGCTGCATTTTGGGCTGGAGCTTCTCGTGGTTTGAGGCCTGGCTTGCTCCATCCCCTGCTCTTGATATTCTCCCAGATATAGGGTTGGATTTTGGCTGCTTTTTGTGCTGGAGCTTCTCGTGGTTTGAGGCCTGGCTTGCTCCACCCACTGCTCTTGAGGTTCTCCCGGAGGTGGGCTGGATTTTGGCTGCCTTTTGGGCTGGAGCTTCACGTGGTTTGAGGCCTGGCTTCCTGCACCCCCTGCTCTTGAGGTTGTCCAAGATATAGGGTTGGATTTTGGCTCTCTTTTGGGCTGGAGCTTTTCGTGGTTTGGGGCCTGCCTTGCTCCATCCCGTGCTCTTGAGATTCTCCCGGATGTGGGCTGAATTTTGGCTGCTTTTTGGACTGGATCTTTTCGTGGTTTGGGGCCTGGCTTGCTCCACCCCCTGCTCTTAATCTTCTCCCGGATGTGGGCTGGAATTTGGCTGCCTTTTGGGCTTGAGATTCTCGTGGTTTGAGGCCTGGCTTGCTCCACCCCCTGCTCTTCAGATTCTCCCGGATGTGGGCTGCATTTTGGCTGCCTTTTGGGCTGCAGCTTCTCATGGTTTGAGGCCTGGCTTGCTCCACCCCCTGCTCTTGAGATTCTCCCGGATGTGGGCTGCATTTTGGCTGCCTTTTGGGCTGCAGCTTCTCATGGTTTGAGGCCTGGCTTGCTCCACCCCCTGCTCTTGATATTCTCCCGGATGTGGGCTGCATTTTGGCTGCCTTTTGGGCTGGAGCTTCTCGTGGTTTGAGGCCTGGCTTCCTGCACCCCCTGCTCTTGAGGTTGTCCAAGATATAGGGTTGGATTTTGGCTCTCTTTTGTGGTGGAGCTTTTCGTGGTTTGAGGCCTGGCTTGCTCCACCCCGTGCTCTTGAGATTCTCCTGGATGTGGTCTGCATTTTGGGTGCCATTTGGGCTGGAGCTTCTCGTGGTTTGGGGCCTGGCTTGCTCCACCCCGTGCTCTTGAGATTCTCCTGGATGTGGTCTGCACTTTGGGTGCCATTTGGGCTGGAGCTTCTCGTGGTTTGGGGCCTGGCTTGCTCCACCCCATGCTCTTGAGATTCTCCTGGATGTGGTCTGCATTTTGCCTGCCTTTTCTGCTGGAGCTTCTCGAGGTTTGAGGCCTGGCTTGCTCCATCCCCTGCTCTTGAGATTCTCCCGGATGTGGGCTGCATTTTGGCTGCCTTTTGGGCTGGAGATTCTCGTGGTTTGAGGTCTGGCTTGCTCCACCCCCTGCTCTTCAGATTCTCCCGGATGTGGGCTGCATTTTGGCTGCCTTTTGGGCTGGAGCTTCTCGTGGTTTGAGGCCTGGCTTGCTCCACCCCCTGCTCTTAAGATTCTCCCGGAAGTGGTCTGGATTTTGGATGCCTTGTGGGCTGGAGCTTCTCGTGGTTTGACGCCTGGATTGCTCCACCCCCTGCTCTTGAGATTCTCCCAGATGTGGGCTGGATTTTGGCTACATTTTGGGCTGGATCTTCTCGTGGTTTGAGGCCTGGCTTGCTCCACCCCCTGCTCTTGATATTCTCCTGGATGTGGGCTGGAGTTTGGCTGCATTTTGGGCTGGATCTTCTCGTGGTTTCAGGCCTGGCTTTCTCCAACCCCTGCTCTTGAGATTCTCCCCGAAGTGGGAGGCGTTTTTGGCTGAATTTTGGGCTGGAGCTTCCCGTGGTTTGGGGGCTGGCTTGCTCCACCCCCTGCTCTTGAGATTCTCCCGGAAGTGGGCTGGATTTTGGCTGCATTTTGGGCTGGAGCTTCTCGTGGTTTGAGGCCTGGCTTGCTCCACCCCCTGCTCTTGATATTCTCCTCCATGTGGGCTGCATTTTGGCTGCCTTTTGGGCTGGAGCTTCACGTGGTTTGAGGCCTGGCTTCCTGCACCCCCTGCTCTTGAGGTTGTCCAAGATATACGGTTGGATTTTGGCTCTCTTTTGGGCTGGAGCTTCTCGTGGTTTGAGGCCTGGCTTGCTCCACCCGCTGCTCTTGATATTCTCCCGCAGTTGGGCTGCATTTTGGCTGTTTTTGGGCTGGAGCTTCTCGTGGTTTGAGGCCTGGCTTGCTCCTCCCCCTGCTCTTGATATTCTCCTGCAGTTGGGCTGCATTTTGGCTGATTCTTGGGCTGGAGCTTCTCGTGGTTTGAGGCCTGGCTTGCTCCACCCCCTGCTCTTGAGATTCTCCCCGATGTGGGCTGCATTTTGGCTGCCTTTAGGGCTGGAGCTTCTCGTGGTTTGAGACCTGGCTTGCTCCACCCCCTGCTCTTAATATTCTCCCGCATGTGGGCTGGAATTTGGCTGCCTTTTGTGCTGGAGCTTCTCGTGGTTTGAGGCCTGGCTTGCTCCACCCCCTGCTCTTGAGATTCTCCCCGATGTGGGCTGCATTTTGGCTGCCTTTTGGGCTGGAGCTTCTCGTGGTTTGAGACCTGGCTTGCTCCACCCCCTGCTCTTGAGATTCTCCCTGATGTGGGCTGCATTTTAGATGCCTTTTGGGCTGGAGCTTCTCGTGGTGTGAGGCCTGGCTTGCTCCACCCCCTGCTCTTAATATTCTCCCGGATGTGGGCTGGAATTTTGCTGCCTTTTGGGCTGGAGCTTTTCGTGGTTTGAGGCCTGGCTTGCTCCACCCCCTGCTCTTGAGATTCTCCCGGATGTGGGCTGGATTATGGCTGCCTTTTGGTCTGGAGCTTCTCGTGGTTTGAGGCCTGGCTTGCTCCAGTCCCTGCTCTTAAGATTCTCCCGGAGGTGGGCTGCATTTTTGGCTGACTTTGGGCTGGAGCTTCTCGTGGTTTGAGGCCTGGCTTGCTCCACCCCCTGCTCTTGAGATTCTCCCGGATGTAGGGCTGGATTTTGGCTGCCTTTTGGGCTGGAGCTTCTCGTGGTTTGAGACCTGGCTTGCTCCACCCCCTGCCCTTGATGTTCTCCTGGTTGTGGGCTGGATTTTGGCTACATTTTGGGCTGGAGCTTCTCGTGGTTTGAGGCCTGGCTTGCTCCACCCCCTGCTCTTGATATTCTCCCGCAGTTGGGCTGCATTTTGGCTGACTTTTTGGATGAGCTTCTCGTGGTTTGAGGCCTGGCTTGCTCCACACCCTGCTCTTGAGATTCTCCCGCAGTTGGGCTGCATTTTGGCTGCCTTTTGGGCTTGAGATTCTCGTGGTTTGAGGCCTGGCTTGCTCCACCCCCTGCTCTTGATATTCTCCCGGATGTGGGCTGCATTTTGGCTTCCTTTTAGGCTGGAGCTTCTCGTGGTTTGAGGCCTGGCTTGCTCCACCCCCTGCTCTTGAGATTCTCCTGGATGTGGGCTGGAATTTCGCTGCCTTTTGGGCTGGAGCTTTTCGTGGTTTGAGGCCTGGCTTGCTCCACCTCCTGCTCTTGATATTCTCCCGGATGTGGGCTGCATTTTGGCTGCCTTTTGGGCTGCAGCTTCTCATGGTTTGAGGCCTGGCTTGCTCCACCCCCTGCTCTTGAGATTCTCCCGGATGTGGGCTGCATTTTGGCTGCCTTTTGGGCTGCAGCTTCTCATGGTTTGAGGCCTGGCTTGCTCCACCCCCTGCTCTTGATATTCTCCCGGATGTGGGCTGCATTTTGGCTGCCTTTTGGGCTGGAGCTTCTCGTGGTTTGAGGCCTGGCTTGCTCCACCCCCTGCTCTTGAGGTTGTCCAAGATATAGGGTTGGATTTTGGCTCTCTTTTGTGGTGGAGCTTTTCGTGGTTTGAGGCCTGGCTTGCTCCACCCCGTGCTCTTGAGATTCTCCTGGATGTGGTCTGCATTTTGGGTGCCATTTGGGCTGGAGCTTCTCGTGGTTTGGGGCCTGGCTTGCTCCACCCCGTGCTCTTGAGATTCTCCTGGATGTGGTCTGCACTTTGGGTGCCATTTGGGCTGGAGCTTCTCGTGGTTTGGGGCCTGGCTTGCTCCACCCCGTGCTCTTGAGATTCTCCTGGATGTGGTCTGCATTTTGCCTGCCTTTTCTGCTGGAGCTTCTCGAGGTTTGAGGCCTGGCTTGCTCCATCCCCTGCTCTTGAGATTCTCCCGGATGTGGGCTGCATTTTGGCTGCCTTTTGGGCTGGAGATTCTCGTGGTTTGAGGTCTGGCTTGCTCCACCCCCTGCTCTTCAGATTCTCCCGGATGTGGGCTGCATTTTGGCTGCCTTTTGGGCTGGAGCTTCTCGTGGTTTGAGGCCTGGCTTGCTCCACCCCCTGCTCTTAAGATTCTCCCGGAAGTGGTCTGGATTTTGGATGCCTTGTGGGCTGGAGCTTCTCGTGGTTTGACGCCTGGATTGCTCCACCCCCTGCTCTTGAGATTCTCCCAGATGTGGGCTGGATTTTGGCTACATTTTGGGCTGGATCTTCTCGTGGTTTGAGGCCTGGCTTGCTCCACCCCCTGCTCTTGATATTCTCCTGGATGTGGGCTGGAGTTTGGCTGCATTTTGGGCTGGATCTTCTCGTGGTTTCAGGCCTGGCTTTCTCCAACCCCTGCTCTTGAGATTCTCCCCGAAGTGGGAGGCGTTTTTGGCTGAATTTTGGGCTGGAGCTTCCCGTGGTTTGGGGGCTGGCTTGCTCCACCCCCTGCTCTTGAGATTCTCCCGGAAGTGGGCTGGATTTTGGCTGCATTTTGGGCTGGAGCTTCTCGTGGTTTGAGGCCTGGCTTGCTCCACCCCCTGCTCTTGATATTCTCCTCCATGTGGGCTGCATTTTGGCTGCCTTTTGGGCTGGAGCTTCACGTGGTTTGAGGCCTGGCTTCCTGCACCCCCTGCTCTTGAGGTTGTCCAAGATATACGGTTGGATTTTGGCTCTCTTTTGGGCTGGATCTTCTCGTGGTTTGAGGCCTGGCTTGCTCCACCCGCTGCTCTTGATATTCTCCCGGATATGGGCTGCATTTTGGCTGTTTTTGGGCTGGAGCTTCTCGTGGTTTGAGGCCTGGCTTGCTCCTCCCCCTGCTCTTGATATTCTCCTGCAGTTGGGCTGCATTTTGGCTGATTCTTGGGCTGGAGCTTCTCGTGGTTTGAGGCCTGGCTTGCTCCACCCCCTGCTCTTGAGATTCTCCCCGATGTGGGCTGCATTTTGGCTGCCTTTAGGGCTGGAGCTTCTCGTGGTTTGAGACCTGGCTTGCTCCACCCCCTGCTCTTAATATTCTCCCGCATGTGGGCTGGAATTTGGCTGCCTTTTGTGCTGGAGCTTCTCGTGGTTTGAGGCCTGGCTTGCTCCACCCCCTGCTCTTGAGATTCTCCCCGATGTGGGCTGCATTTTGGCTGCCTTTTGGGCTGGAGCTTCTCGTGGTTTGAGACCTGGCTTGCTCCACCCCCTGCTCTTGAGATTCTCCCTGATGTGGGCTGCATTTTAGATGCCTTTTGGGCTGGAGCTTCTCGTGGTGTGAGGCCTGGCTTGATCTACTCCCTGCTCTTGAGATTCTCCCGGATGTGGGCTGAATTTTGGCTGCTTTTTGGACTGGAGCTTCTCGTGGTTTGTAGCCTGGCTTGCTCCAGTCCTTGCTCTTGATATTCTCCCGGATGTGGGCTGCCTTTTGGCTTGCCTTTTGGGCTGGAGCTCCTCGTGGTTTGAGGCCTGGCTTGCTCCACCCCCTGCTCTTAATATTCTCCCGGATGTGGGCTGGAATTTTGCTGCCTTTTGGGCTGGAGCTTTTCGTGGTTTGAGGCCTGGCTTGCTCCACCCCCTGCTCTTGAGGTTCTCCCGGATGTGGGCTGGATTATGGCTGCCTTTTGGTCTGGAGCTTCTCGTGGTTTGAGGCCTGGCTTGCTCCAGTCCCTGCTCTTAAGATTCTCCCGGAGGTGGGCTGCATTTTTGGCTGACTTTGGGCTGGAGCTTCTCGTGGTTTGAGGCCTGGCTTGCTCCACCCCCTGCTCTTGAGATTCTCCCGGATGTAGGGCTGGATTTTGGCTGCCTTTTGGGCTGGAGCTTCTCGTGGTTTGAGACCTGGCTTGCTCCACCCCCTGCCCTTGATGTTCTCCTGGTTGTGGGCTGGATTTTGGCTACATTTTGGGCTGGAGCTTCTCGTGGTTTGAGGCCTGGCTTGCTCCAACCCCTGCTCTTGATATTCTCCCGCAGTTGGGCTGCATTTTGGCTGACTTTTTGGCTTGAGCTTCTCGTGGTTTGAGGCCTGGCTTGCTCCACCCCCTGCTCTTGAGATTCTCCCGCAGTTGGGCTGCATTTTGGCTGCCTTTTGGGCTTGAGATTCTCGTGGTTTGAGGCCTGGCTTGCTCCACCCCCTGCTCTTGATATTCTCCCGGATGTGGGCTGCATTTTGGCTTCCTTTTAGGCTGGAGCTTCTCGTGGTTTGAGGCCTGGCTTGCTCCACCCCCTGCTCTTGAGATTCTCCCGGATGTGGGCTGGAATTTCGCTGCCTTTTGGGCTGGAGCTTTTCGTGGTTTGAGGCCTGGCTTGCTCCACCTCCTGCTATTGATATTCTCCCGGATGTGGGCTGCATTTTGGCTGCTTTTTGGGCTGGAGCTTCTTGTGGTTTGAGGCCTGGCTTGCTCCACCCCCTGCTCTTAAGATTCTCGCGGATGTGGGCTGGATTTTGGCTGCCTTTTGGGCTGGAGCTTCTCGTGGTTTGAGGCCTGGTTTGCTCCATCTCCTACTCTTGATATTCTCCCAGATATAGGGTTGGATTTTGTCTGCCTTTTGGGCTGGAGCTTCTCGTGGTTTGACGCCTGGCTTGCTCCACCCCCTGCTCTTGAGATTCTCTCGGATGTGGGCTGCATTTTGGCTGCATTTTGGGTTGGAGCTTCTCGTGGTTTCAGGACTGGCTTGCTCCACCCCTGCTCTTGATATTCTCCCGGATGTGGTCTGGATTTTGGCTGCATTTTGGGCTGGAGCTTCTCGTGGTTTGAGGCCTGCCTTGCTCCACCCCCTGCTCTTGAGATTCTCCAGGAGGTGGGCGGGATTTTGGCTGCATTTTGGGCTTTAGCTTTTCGTGGTTTGAGGCCTGGCTTGCTCCACCCCCTGCTCTCGATATTCTCCCGGATGTGGGCTGGATTTTGGCTGCCTTTTGGTCTGGAGCTTCTCGTGGTTTGAGGCCTGGCTTGCTCCACGCCCTGCTCTTGAGATTCCCCCGCAGGTGGGCTGGATTTTGGTGCCTTTTGGGCTGGAGCTTCTCGTGGTTTGAGGCCTGGCTTGCTCCACCCCCTGCTCTTGATATTCTCCTCCATGTGGCCTGCATTTTGGCTGCCTTTTGGGCTGGAGCTTCTCGTGGTTTGAGGCCTGGCTTGCTCCACCCCCTGCTCTTGATATTCTCCCGGATGTGGGCTGGCTTTTGGCTGCCTTTTGGGCTGGAGCTTCTTGTGGTTTGGGGGCTCGCTTTTTCCACCCCCTGCTCTTGAGATTCTCCCGGATGTGGGCTGCATTTTGGCTGCATTTTGGGCTGGAGCTTCTCGTGGTTTGAGGCCTGGCTTGCTCCATCCGCTGCTCTTCAGATTCTCCCGGATGTGGGCTGGATTTTGGCTGCATTTTGGGCTGGAGCTTCTCGTGGTTTGAGGCCTGGCTTGCTCCACCCCCTGCTCTTGATATTCTCCCGGATGTGGGTGCATTTTGGCTGCATTTTGGGCTGGAGCTTCTCGTGGTTTGAGGCCTGGCTTGCTCCACACCCTGCTCTTGAGATTCTCCTGGAGGTGGGCTGCACTTTGGCTGCATTTAGGGCTGGAGCTTCTCGTGGTTTGAGGCCTGGCTTGCTCCACCCCCTGCTCTTGATATTCTCCCGGATGTGGGCTGCATTTTGGCTGCCTTTTGGGCTGGAGCTTCTCGTGGTTTGGGGCCTGGCTTGCTCCACCCCCTGTTCTTGAGATTCTCCCAGATGTGGGCTGCATTTTGGCTGCTTTTTGGGCTGGAGCTTCTCGTGGTTTGGGGGCTGGCTTGTTCCACCCCCTGCTCTTGAGATTCTCCCGGATGTGGGCTGCATTTTGGCTGCCTTTTGGGGCCTACCTACTCGTGGTTTGAGGCCTGGCTTGCTCCACCCCCTGCTTTTGAGATTCTCCCGGATGTGGGCTGGATTTTGGCTGCATTTTGGGCTGGAGCTTCTCGTGGTTTGAGGCCTGACATGCTCCAACCCCTGCTCTTGATATTCTCCTGGAGGTGGGCTGGATTTTGGCTGCATTTTGGGCTGGAGCTTCTCGTGGTTTGAGGCCTGGCTTGCTCCACCCCCTGCTCTTGATATTCTCCCCGAAGTGGGCTGGATTTTGGCTGCCTTTTGGGCTGGAGCTTCTCGTGGTTTGGGGCCTGGCTTGCTCCACCCCCTGCTCTTGAGATTCTCCCGGATGTGGGCTGGATTTTGGCTGCATTTTGGGCTGGAGCTTCTCGTGGTTTGAGGCCTGACTTGCTCCAACCCCTGCTCTTGATATTCTCCCGGAGTTGGGCTGGATTTGGCTGCTGTATGGGCTGGAGCTTCTCGTGGTTTGAGGCCTGGCTTGCTCCACCCCCTGCTCTTGAGAGTCTCCCGGAGGTGGGCTGGATTTTGGCTGCATTTTGGGCTGGAGCTTCTCGTGGTTTGAGGCCTGGCTTTCTCCACCCCCTGCTCTTGATAATCTCCCCTAAGTGGGCTGCATTTTGGCTGCCTTTTGGGCTGGAGCTTCTCGTGGTTTGAGGCCTGGCTTGCTCCACCCCCTGCTCTTGATATTCTCCCGGATGTGGTCTGGAATTTGGCTGCTTTTTGGGCTGGAGCTTCTCGTGGTTTGGGGCCTGGCTTGCTCCACCCCCTGCTCTTGAGATTCTCCCGGATGTGGGCTGGATTTTGGCTGCCTTTTGGGCTGGAGCTTCTCGTGGTTTGAGGCCTGGCTTGCCCCACCCCATGCTCTTGAGATGCTCCCCGAAGTGGGCTGCATTTTGACTACATTTTCGGCTTCAGCTTTTTGGGTTTTGAGGCCTGGCTTGCTCCACCCCCTGCTCTTGATGTTCTCCCGGATGTGGGCTGGATTTTGGCTGCCTTTTGGGCTGGAGCTTCTCGTGGTTTGAGACCTGGCTTGCTCCACCCCCTGCCCTTGATGTTCTCCTGGTTGTGGGCTGGATTTTGGCTACATTTTGGGCTGGAGCTTCTCGTGGTTTGAGGCCTGGCTTGCTCCACCCCCTGCTCTTGATATTCTCCCGCAGCTGGGCTGCATTTTGGCTGCCTTTTTGGCTTGAGCTTCTCGTGGTTTGAGGCCTGGCTTGCTCCACCCCCTGCTCTTGAGATTCTCCCGCAGTTGGGCTGCATTTTGGCTGCCTTTTGGGCTGGAGCTTCTCGTGGTTTGAGGCCTGGCTTGCTCCACCCCCTGCTCTTGATATTCTCCCGGAGGTGGGCTGCATTTTGGCTGCATTTTGGGCTGGAGCTTCTCGTGGTTTGAGGCCTGGCTTGCTCCACCCCCTGCTCTTGAGATTCTGCCCGATGTGGGCTGCATTTTGTCTGAATTTTGGGCTGGAGCTTCTCATGGTTTGAGGCCTGGCTTGCTCCACCCCCTGCTCTTGAGATTCTCCTGGATGTGGGCTGGAATTTCGCTGCCTTTTGGGCTGGAGCTTTTCGTGGTTTGAGGCCTGGCTTGCTCCACCTCCTGCTCTTGAGATTCTCCAGGAGGTGGGCGGGATTTTGGCTGCATTTTGGGCTTTAGCTTTTCGTGGTTTGAGGCCTGGCTTGTTCCAACCCCCTGCTCTTGAGATTCTCCCGGATGTGGGCTGGATTTTGGCTGCCTTTTGGTCTGGAGCTTCTCGTGGTTTGAGGCCTGGCTTGCTCCATGCCCTGCTCTTGAGATTCCCCCGCAGGTGGGCTGGATTTTGGTGCCTTTTGGGCTGGAGCTTCTCGTGGTTTGAGGCCTGGCTTGCTCCACCCCCTGCTCTTGATATTCTCCTCCATATGGCCTGCATTTTGGCTGCCTTTTGGGCTGGAGCTTCTCGTGGTTTGAGGCCTGGCTTGCTCCACCCCCTGCTCTTGATATTCTCCCGGATGTGGGCTGGCTTTTGGCTGCCTTTTGGGCTGGAGCTTCTTGTGGTTTGGGGGCTCGCTTTTTCCACCCCCTGCTCTTGAGATTCTCCCGGATGTGGGCTGCATTTTGGCTGCATTTTGGGCTGGAGCTTCTCGTGGTTTGAGGCCTGGCTTGCTCCACCCCCTGCTCTTCAGATTCTCCCGGATGTGGGCTGGATTTTGGCTGCCTTTTGGGCTGGAGCTTCTCGTGGTTTGAGGCCTGGCTTGCTCCACCCCCTGCTCTTGATATTCTCCCGGATGTGGGTGCATTTTGGCTGCATTTTGGGCTGGAGCTTCTCGTGGTTTGAGGCCTGGCTTGCTCCACACCCTGCTCTTGAGATTCTCTCGGATGTGGGCTGCATTTTGGCTGCATTTTGGGTTGGAGCTTCTCGTGGTTTCAGGACTGGCTTGCTCCACCCCTGCTCTTGATATTCTCCCGGATGTGGTCTGGATTTTGGCTGCATTTTGGGCTGGAGCTTCTCGTGGTTTGAGGCCTGCCTTGCTCCACCCCCTGCTCTTGAGATTCTCCAGGAGGTGGGCGGGATTTTGGCTGCATTTTGGGCTTTAGCTTTTCGTGGTTTGAGGCCTGGCTTGCTCCACCCCCTGCTCTCGATATTCTCCCGGATGTGGGCTGGATTTTGGCTGCCTTTTGGTCTGGAGCTTCTCGTGGTTTGAGGCCTGGCTTGCTCCACCCCCTGCTCTTGAGATTCTCCTCCATGTGGCCTGCATTTTGGCTGCCTTTTGGGCTGGAGCTTCTCGTGGTTTGAGGCCTGGCTTGCTCCACCCCCTGCTCTTGATATTCTCCCGGATGTGGGCTGGCTTTTGGCTGCCTTTTGGGCTGGAGCTTCTTGTGGTTTGGGGGCTCGCTTTTTCCACCCCCTGCTCTTGAGATTCTCCCGGATGTGGGCTGCATTTTGGCTGCATTTTGGGCTGGAGCTTCTCGTGGTTTGAGGCCTGGCTTGCTCCACCCGCTGCTCTTCAGATTCTCCCGGATGTGGGCTGGATTTTGGCTGCATTTTGGGCTGGAGCTTCTCGTGGTTTGAGGCCTGGCTTGCTCCACCCCCTGCTCTTGATATTCTCCCGGATGTGGGTGCATTTTGGCTGCATTTTGGGCTGGAGCTTCTCGTGGTTTGAGGCCTGGCTTGCTCCACACCCTGCTCTTGAGATTCTCCTGGAGGTGGGCTGCACTTTGGCTGCATTTAGGGCTGGAGCTTCTCGTGGTTTGAGGCCTGGCTTGCTCCACCCCCTGCTCTTGATATTCTCCCGGATGTGGGCTGCATTTTGGCTGCCTTTTGGGCTGGAGCTTCTCGTGGTTTGGGGCCTGGCTTGCTCCACCCCCTGCTCTTGAGATTCTCCCGGATGTGGGCTGCATTTTGGCTGCCTTTTGGGGCCTACCTACTCGTGGTTTGAGGCCTGGCTTGCTCCACCCCCTGCTTTTGAGATTCTCCCGGATGTGGGCTGGATTTTGGCTGCATTTTGGGCTGGAGCTTCTCGTGGTTTGAGGCCTGACTTGCTCCAACCCCTGCTCTTGATATTCTCCTGGAGGTGGGCTGGATTTTGGCTGCCTTTTGGGCTGGAGCTTCTCGTGGTTTGAGACCTGGCTTGCTCCACCCCCTGCTCTTGATATTCTCCCCGAAGTGGGCTGGATTTTGGCTGCCTTTTGGGCTGGAGCTTCTCGTGGTTTGGGGCCTGGCTTGCTCCACCCCCTGCTCTTGAGATTCTCCCGGATGTGGGCTGGATTTTGGCTGCATTTTGGGCTGGAGCTTCTCGTGGTTTGAGGCCTGACTTGCTCCAACCCCTGCTCTTGATATTCTCCCGGAGTTGGGCTGGATTTTGGCTGCTGTATGGGCTGGAGCTTCTCGTGGTTTGAGGCCTGGCTTGCTCCACCCCCTGCTCTTGATATTCTCCCGGAGGTGGCCTGGAATTTGGCTGCCTTTAGGGCTGGAGCTTCTCAAGGTTTGAGGCCTGGCTTGCTCCACCCCCTGCTCTTGAGATTCTCCCGGATGTGGGCTGCATTTTGGCTGCCTTTTGGGCTGGAGCTTCTCGTGGTTTGGGGGCTGGCTTGTTCCACCCCCTGCTCTTGATATTCTCTCGGATGTGGGCTGCATTTTGGCTGCCTTTTAAGCTGGAGCTTCCCGTGGTTTGAGGCCTGGCTTACTCCACCCCCTGCTCTTGAGATTCTCCCAGATGTGGGCTGCATTTTGGCTGCATTTTGGGCTGGAGCTTCTCGTGGTTTGAGGCCTGGCTTGCTCCACCCCCTGCTCTTGAGAGTCTCCCGGAGGTGGGCTGGATTTTGGCTGCATTTTGGGCTGGAGCTTCTCATGGTTTGAGGCCTGGCTTTCTCCACCCCCTGCTCTTGATATTCTCCCCTAAGTGGGCTGCATTTTGGCTGCCTTTTGGGCTGGAGCTTCTCGTGGTTTGAGGCCTGGCTTGCTCCACCTCCTGCTCTTGATATTCTCCCGGATGTGGGCTGCATTTTGGCTGCCTTTTGGGCTGGAGCTTCTCGTGGTTTGGTGGCCTGGCTTGCTCCACCCCCTGCTCTTGATATTCTCCCGGATGTGGTCTGGAATTTGGCTGCTTTTTGGGCTGGAGCTTCTCGTGGTTTGGGGCCTGGCTTGCTCCACCCCCTGCTCTTGAGATTCTCCCGGATGTGGGCTGGATTTTGGCTGCCTTTTGGGCTGGAGCTTCTCGTGGTTTGAGACCTGGCTTGCTCCACCCCCTGCCCTTGATGTTCTCCTGGTTGTGGGCTGGATTTTGGCTACATTTTGGGCTGGAGCTTCTCGTGGTTTGAGGCCTGGCTTGCTCCACCCCCTGCTCTTGATATTCTCCCGGATGTGGGCTGCATTTTGGCTGCATTTTGGGCTGGAGCTTCTCGTGGTTTGAGGCCTGGCTTGCTCCACCCCCTGCTCTTGAGATTCTGCCCGATGTGGGCTGCATTTTGTCTGAATTTTGGGCTGGAGCTTCTCATGGTTTGAGGCCTGGCTTGCTCCACCCCCTGCTCTTGATATTCTCCCGCAGTAGGGCTACGTTTTGGCTGCCTTTGGGCTGGATCTTTTTGTGGTTTGACGCCTGGCTTGCTCCATCCCCTGCTCTTGATATTCTCCCGGATGTGGGCTGCATTTTGGCTGCCTTTTGGGCTGGAGCTTCTCGTGGTTTGAGACCTGTCTTGCTCCACCCCCTGCTCTTGAGATTCTCCTGGATGTGGGCTGGAATTTCGCTGCCTTTTGGGCTGGAGCTTTTCGTGGTTTGAGGCCTGGCTTGCTCCACGCCCTGCTCTTGAGATTCCCCCGCAGGTGGGCTTTATTTTGGTGCCTTTTGGGCTGGAGCTTCTCGTGGTTTGAGGCCTGGCTTGCTCCACCCCCTGCTCTTGATATTCTCCTCCATGTGGCCTGCATTTTGGCTGCCTTTTGGGCTGGAGCTTCTCGTGGTTTGAGGCCTGGCTTGCTCGACCCCCTGCTCTTGATATTCTCCCGGATGTGGGCTGGCTTTTGGCTGCCTTTTGGGCTGGAGCTTCTTGTGGTTTGGGGGCTCGCTTTTTCCACCCCCTGCTCTTGAGATTCTCCCGGATGTGGGCTGCATTTTGGCTGCATTTTGGGCTGGAGCTTCTCGTGGTTTGAGGCCTGGCTTGCTCCACCCGCTGCTCTTGAGATTCTCCCGGATGTGGGCTGGATTTTGGCTGCATTTTGGGCTGGAGCTTCTCGTGGTTTGAGGCCTGGCTTGCTCCACCCCCTGCTCTTGATATTCTCCCGGATGTGGGTGCATTTTGGCTGCATTTTGGGCTGGAGCTTCTCGTGGTTTGAGGCCTGGCTTGCTCCACACCCTGCTCTTGAGATTCTCCTGGAGGTGGGCTGCACTTTGGCTGCATTTAGGGCTGGAGCTTCTCGTGGTTGGAGGCCTGGCTTGCTCCACCCCCTGCTCTTGAGATTCTCCCGGATGTGGGCTGCATTTTGGCTGCCTTTTGGGCTGGAGCTTCTCGTGGTTTGGGGCCTGGCTTGCTCCACCCCCTGTTCTTGAGATTCTCCCGGATGTGGGCTGGCTTTTGGCTGCTTTTTGGGCTGGAGCTTCTCGTGGTTTAGGGGCTGGCTTGCTCCATCCCCTGCTCTTGAGATTCTCCCGGATGTGGGCTGCATTTTGGCTGCCTTTTGGGCTGGAGCTTCCTGTGGTTTGGGGCCTGCCTTGCTCCACCCCCTGCTCTTGATATCCTCCGGGAGTTGGGCTGCATTTTGGCTGCCGTATGGGCTGGAGCTTCTCGTGGTTTGAGGCCTGGCTTGCTCCACCCCCTGCTCTTGATATTCTCCCGGAGGTGGGCTGCATTTTGGATGCCTTTTGGGCTGGAGCTTCTCGTGGTTTGAGGCCTGGCTTGCTCCACCCCCTGCTCTTGAGATTCTCCTGGATGTGGGCTGCATTTTGGCTGCCTTTTGGGCTGGAGATTGTCGTGGTTTGAGGCCTCGCTTGCTCCACCCCCTGCTCTTGAGATTCTCCCGGAGGTGGGCTGCATTTTGGCTGCATTTTGGGCTGGAGCTTCACGTGGTTTGGGGCCTGCCTTGCTCCACCCCCTGCTCTTGAGTTTCTCCCGGAGGTGGGCTGGATTTTGGCTACATTTTGGGCTGGAGCTTCTCATGGTTTGAGGCCTGGTTGCTCCACCCCCTGCTCTTGAGATTCTCCCAGATGCGGGCTGGCTTTTGGCTGCCTTTTGGGCTGGAGCTTCTCGTGGTTTGGGGGCTGGCTTGTTCCACCCCCTGCTCTTGATATTCTCCCGGATGTGGGCTGCATTTTGGCTGCCTTTTGGGCTGGAGCTTCTCGTGGTTTGGGGCCTGCCTTGCTCCACCCCCTGCTCTTGATATCCTCCGGGAGTTGGGCTGGATTTTGGCTGCCGTATGGGCTGGAGCTTCTCGTGGTTTGAGGCCTGGCTTGCTCCACCCCCTGCTCTTGATATTCTCCTGGATGTGGGCTGCATTTTGGCTGCATTTTGGGCTGGAGCTTCTCGTGGTTTGAGGCCTGGCTTGCTCCACCCCCTGCTCTTGAGATTCTCCCGGATGTGCGCTGGATTTTGGCTGCCTTTTGGGCTGGAGCTTCTCGTGGTTTGAGGCCTGGCTTGCTCCACCCCCTGCTCTTGAGATTCTCCTGGAGGTGGGCTGCATTTTGGCTGCCGTATGGGCTGGATCTTCTCGTGGTTTGAGGCCTGGATTGCTCCACCCCCTGCTCTTGAGATTGTCCCCTAAGTGGGCTGGATTTTGGCTGCTTTTTGGGCTGGAGCTTCTCGTGGTTTGAGGCCTGGCTTGCTCCACCCCCTGCTCTTGAGATTCTCCCGGATGTGGGCTGCATTTTGGCTGCCTTTTGGGCTGGAGATTGTCGTGGTTTGAGGCCTCGCTTGCTCCACCCCCTGCTCTTGAGATTCTCCCGGAGGTGGGCTGAATTTTGTCTGCCTTTTGGGCTGGAGCTTCTCGTGGTTTGAGGCCTGGCTTGCTCCACCCCCTGCTCTTGAGATTCTCCAGGAGGTGGGCTGCATTTTGGCTGCCTTGTGGGGTCTAGCTTCTCGTGGTTTGAGGCCTGGCTTGCTCCACCTCCTGCTCTTGATTTTCTCCTGGATGTGGGCTGCATTTTGGCTGCCTTTTGGGCTGGAGCTTCTCGTGCTTTGGGGCCTGGCTTGCTCCACCCCCTGCTCTTGATATTCTCCCGGAGGTGGTCTGGAATTTGGCTGCTCTTTGGGCTGGAGCTTCTCGTGGTTTGAGGCCTGGCTTGCTCCACCCCCTGCTCTTGAGATTCTCCCGGAGGTGGGCTGGATTTTGGCTGCATTTTAGGCTGGAGTTTCTCGTGGTTTGAGGCCTGGCTTGCTCCACCCCCTGCTCTTGATATTCTCCCGGATGTGGGCTGCATTTTGGCTGCCTTTTGGGCTGGAGCTTCTCGTGGTTTGGGGCCTGGCTTGCTCCAGCCCCTGCTCTTGAGATTCTCCCCGAAGTGGGCTGCATTTTGGCTGCCTTTTGTGCTGGAGCTTCTCGAGGTTTGGGGGCTGGCTTGCTCCACCCCCTGCTCTTGAGATTCTCCTGGATGTGGGCTGCATTTTGGCTGCCTTTTGGGCTGGAGCTTCTCGTGGTTTGGGGCCTGGCTTGCTCCACCCCCTGCTCTTGATATTCTCCCGGATGTGGCCTGGAATTTGACTGCTTTTTGGGCCGGAGCTTCTCGTGGATTGGGGTCTGGCTTGCTCCACCCCCTGCTCTTGAGATTCTCCCGGAGGTGGGCTGCATTTTGGCTGCCTTTAGGGCTGGAGGTTCTCATGGTTTGAGGCCTGGCTTGCTCCACCCCCTGCTCTTGAGATTCTCCTGGAGGTGGGCTGGCTTTTGGCTGCCTTTTGGGCTGGAGCTTCTCGTGGTTTGAGGCCTGGCTTGCTCCACCCCCTGCTCCTGATATTCTCCCCGAAGTGGGCTGGATTTTGGCTGCCTTTTGGGCTGGAGCTTCTTGTGCTTTGGGGGCTGGCTTGCTCCACCCCCTGCTCTTGAGATTCTCCCGGATGTGGGCTGCATTTTGGCTGCCTTTTTGGCTGGAGTTTCTCGTGGTTTGGGGCCTGGCTTGCTCCACCCCCTGCTCTTGAGATTCTCCCAGATGCGGGCTGGCTTTTGGCTGCCTTTTGGGCTGGAGCTTCTCGTGGTTTGGGGGCTGGCTTGTTCCACCCCCTGCTCTTGATATTCTCCCGGATGTGGGCTGCATTTTGGCTGCCTTTTGGGCTGGAGCTTCTCGTGGTTTGGGGCCTGCCTTGCTCCACCCCCTGCTCTTGATATCCTCCGGGAGTTGGGCTGGATTTTGGCTGCCGTATGGGCTGGAGCTTCTCGTGGTTTGAGGCCTGGCTTGCTCCACCCCCTGCTCTTGAGATTCTCCCGGATGTGGGCTGCATTTTGGCTGCATTTTGGGCTGGAGCTTCTCGTGGTTTGAGGCCTGGCTTGCTCCACCCCCTGCTCTTGAGATTCTCCCGGATGTGCGCTGGATTTTGGCTGCCTTTTGGGCTGGAGCTTCTCGTGGTTTGAGGCCTGGCTTGCTCCACCCCCTGCTCTTGAGATTCTCCTGGAGGTGGGCTGCATTTTGGCTGCCGTATGGGCTGGATCTTCTCGTGGTTTGAGGCCTGGATTGCTCCACCCCCTGCTCTTGAGATTGTCCCCTAAGTGGGCTGGATTTTGGCTGCTTTTTGGGCTGGAGCTTCTCGTGGTTTGAGGCCTGGCTTGCTCCACCCCCTGCTCTTGAGATTCTCCCGGATGTGGGCTGCATTTTGGCTGCCTTTTGGGCTGGAGATTGTCGTGGTTTGAGGCCTCGCTTGCTCCACCCCCTGCTCTTGAGATTCTCCCGGAGGTGGGCTGAATTTTGTCTGCCTTTTGGGCTGGAGCTTCTCGTGGTTTGAGGCCTGGCTTGCTCCACCCCCTGCTCTTGAGATTCTCCAGGAGGTGGGCTGCATTTTGGCTGCCTTGTGGGGTCTAGCTTCTCGTGGTTTGAGGCCTGGCTTGCTCCACCTCCTGCTCTTGATTTTCTCCTGGATGTGGGCTGCATTTTGGCTGCCTTTTGGGCTGGAGCTTCTCGTGCTTTGGGGCCTGGCTTGCTCCACCCCCTGCTCTTGATATTCTCCCGGAGGTGGTCTGGAATTTGGCTGCTCTTTGGGCTGGAGCTTCTCGTGGTTTGAGGCCTGGCTTGCTCCACCCCCTGCTCTTGAGATTCTCCCGGAGGTGGGCTGCATTTTGGCTGCCATTTGGGCTGGAGCTTCTCGTGGTTTGAGGCCTGGCTTGCTCCACCTCCTGCTCTTGATATTCTCCTGGATGTGGGCTGCATTTTGGCTGCCTTTTGGGCTGGAGCTTCTCGTGGTTTGAGACCTGGCTTGCTCCAGCCCCTGCTCTTGAGATTCTCCCCGAAGTGGGCTGCATTTTGGCTGCCTTTTGTGCTGGAGCTTCTCGAGGTTTGGGGGCTGGCTTGCTCCACCCCCTGCTCTTGAGATTCTCCTGGATGTGGGCTGCATTTTGGCTGCCTTTTGGGCTGGAGCTTCTCGTGGTTTGGGGCCTGGCTTGCTCCACCCCCTGCTCTTGATATTCTCCCGGATGTGGCCTGGAATTTGACTGCTTTTTGGGCCGGAGCTTCTCGTGGATTGGGGTCTGGCTTGCTCCACCCCCTGCTCTTGAGATTCTCCCGGAGGTGGGCTGCATTTTGGCTGCCTTTAGGGCTGGAGGTTCTCATGGTTTGAGGCCTGGCTTGCTCCACCCCCTGCTCTTGAGATTCTCCTGGAGGTGGGCTGGCTTTTGGCTGCCTTTTGGGCTGGAGCTTCTCGTGGTTTGAGGCCTGGCTTGCTCCACCCCCTGCTCCTGATATTCTCCCCGAAGTGGGCTGGATTTTGGCTGCCTTTTGGGCTGGAGCTTCTTGTGCTTTGGGGGCTGGCTTGCTCCACCCCCTGCTCTTGAGATTCTCCCGGATGTGGGCTGCATTTTGGCTGCCTTTTTGGCTGGAGTTTCTCGTGGTTTGGGGCCTGGCTTGCTCCACCCCCTGCTCTTGAGATTCTCCTGGAGGTGGGCTGCATTTTGGCTGCCTTTTGGGCTGGAGCTTCTCGTGGTTTGGGGTCTGGCTTGCTCCACCCCCTGTTCTTGAGATTCTCCCGGTGGTGGGCTGCATTTTGGCTGCCTTTTGGGCTGGAGCTTCTCGTGGTTTGGGGCCTGGCTTGCTCCACCCCCTGCTCTTGAGATTCTCCCACATGCGGGCTGGCTTTTGGCTGCCTTTTGGGCTGGAGCTTCTCGTGGTTTGGGGGCTGGCTTGTTCCACCCCCTGCTCTTGATATTCTCCCGGATGTGGGCTGCATTTTGGCTGCATTTTGGGGTCTAGCTTCTCGTGGTTTGAGGCCTGGCTTGCTCCACCCCCTGCTCTTGAGATTGTCCCGGAGGTGGGCTGCATTTTGGCTCCATTTTGGGCTGGAGCTTCTCGTGGTTTGAGGCCTGGCTTGCTCCACCCCCTGCTCTTGATATTCTCCCGGATCTGGGCTGGATTTTGGCTGCATTTTGGGCTGGAGCTTCTCATGGTTTGAGGCCTGGCTTGCTCCACCCCCTGCTCTAGATATTCTCCCGGATGTGGGCTGGATTTTGGCTGCCTTTTGGGCTGGAGCTTCTCGTGGTTTGGGGCCTTCCTTGCTCCACCCCCTGCTGTTGATATCCTCCGGGAGTTGGGCTGGATTTTGGCTGCCGTATGGGCTGGAGCTACTCGTGGTTTGAGGCCTGGATTGCTCCACCCCCCTGCTCTTGAGATTGTCCCCTAATTGGGCTGGATTTTGGCTGCATTTTGGGCTGGAGCTTCTCATGGTTTGAGGCCTGGCTTGCTCCACCCCCTGCTCTTGAGATTCTCCCGCATGTGGGCTGCATTTTGGCTGACTTTTGGGCTGGAGCTTCTCCTGGTTTGGGGCCTGGCTTGCTCCACCCCCTGTTCTTGAGATTCTCCCACATGCGGGCTGGCTTTTGGCTGCCTTTTGGGCTGGAGCTTCTCGTGGTTTGGGGGCTGGCTTGTTCCACCCCCTGCTCTTGATATTCTCCCGGATGTGGGCTGCATTTTGGCTGCCTTTTGGGGTCTAGCTTCTCGTGGTTTGAGGCCTGGCTTGCTCCACCCCCTGCTCTTGAGATTCTCCCGGAGGTGGGCTGGATTTTGGCTCCATTTTGGGCTGGAGCTTCTCGTGGTTTGAGGCCTGGCTTGCTCCACCCCCTGCTCTTGATATTCTCCCCGAAGTGGGCTGTATTTTGGCTGCCTTTTGGGCTGGAGCTTCTCGTGGTTTGGGGCCTGCCTTGCTCCACCCCCTGCTCTTGATATCCTCCGGGAGTTGGGCTGGATTTTGGCTGCCGTATGGGCTGGAGCTTCTCGTGGTTTGAGGCCTGGATTGCTCCACCCCCTGCTCTTGAGATTGTCCCCTAAGTGGGCTGGATTTTGGCTGCCTTTTTGGCTGGAGCTTCTCGTGGTTTGAGGCCTGGCTTGCTCCACCCCCTGCTCTTGATATTTTCCCGGATGTGGGCTGTATTTTGGCTGCCTTTTGGGCTGGAGCTTCTCGTGGTTGAGGCCTGGCTTGCTCTACCCCCTGCTCTTGATATTCTCCCGGATGTGGCCTGGAATTTGGCTGCTTTTTGGGCTGGAGCTTCTCGTGGTTTGAGGCCTGGCTTGCTCCACCCCCTGCTCTTGAGCTTCTCCGGGATGTGGGCTGCATTTTGGCTGCCTTTTGGGCTGGAGCTTCTTGTGGTTAGAGGCCTGGCCTGCTCCACCCCCTGCTCTTGAGATTCTCCTGGATGTGGGCTGCATTTTGGCTGCCTTTTGGGCTGGAGATTGTCGTGGTTTGAGGCCTCGCTTGCTCCACCCCCTGCTCTTCAGATTCTCCCGGAGGTGGGCTGCATTTTGGCTGCCTTTTGGGCTGGAGCTTCTCGTGGTTTGGGGCCTGGCTTGCTCCACCCCCTGCTCTTGAGATTCTCCCGGAGGTGGTCTGCATTTTGGCTGCCTTTAGGGCTGGAGCTTCTCATGGTTTGAGGCCTGGCTTGCTCCACCCCCTGCTCTTGAGATTCTCCCGGAGGTGGGCTGGCTTTTGGCTGCCTTTTGGGCTGGAGCTTCTCGTGGTTTGAGGCCTGGCTTGCTCCACCCCCTGCTCTTGAGATTCTCCCGTAGGTGGGCTGGCTTTTGTCTGCCTTTTGGGCTGGAGCTTCTCGTGGTTTGAGGCCTGGCTTGCTCCACCCCCTGCTCTTGAGATTCTCCCGGAGGTGGGCTGGATTTTGGCTGCCGTATGGGCTGGAGCTTCTCGTGGTTTGAGGCCTGGATTGCTCCACCCCCTGCTCTTGAGATTGTCCCCTAAGTGGGCTGGATTTTGGCTGCATTTTGGGCTGGAGCTTCTCATGGTTTGAGGCCTGGCTTGCTCCACCCCCTGCTCTTGAGATTCTCCCGGAGGTGGGCTGGATTTTGGCTGCCTTTTGGGGTCTAGATTCTCGTGGTTTGAGGCCTGGCTTGCTCCACCCCCTGCTCTTGAGATTCTTCCCGACGTGGGCTGCATTTTTGCAGAGTTTTGGGCTGGAGATTCTCGTGCTTTGGGGCCTGGCTTGCTCCACCCCCTGCTCTTGAGATTCTCCCGGATGTGGGCTGGCATTTGGCTGCCTTTTGGGCTGGAGCTTCTCGTGGTTTGAGGCCTGGCTTGCTCCACCCCCTGCTCTTGAGATTCTCCCGGATGTGGGCTGCATTTTGGCTGCCTTTTGGGCTGGAGCTTCTCGTGGATTGGGGCCTGGCTTTCTCCACCCCCTGCTCTTGATATTCTCCCGGATGTGGGCTGCATTTTGGCTGCATTTTGGGGTCTAGCTTCTCGTGGTTTGAGGCCTGGCTTGCTCCACCCCCTGCTCTTGAGATTGTCCCGGAGGTGGGCTGCATTTTGGCTCCATTTTGGGCTGGAGCTTCTCGTGGTTTGAGGCCTGGCTTGCTCCACCCCCTGCTCTTGATATTCTCCCGGATCTGGGCTGGATTTTGGCTGCATTTTGGGCTGGAGCTTCTCATGGTTTGAGGCCTGGCTTGCTCCACCCCCTGCTCTAGATATTCTCCCGGATGTGGGCTGGATTTTGGCTGCCTTTTGGGCTGGAGCTTCTCGTGGTTTGGGGCCTTCCTTGCTCCACCCCCTGCTGTTGATATCCTCCGGGAGTTGGGCTGGATTTTGGCTGCCGTATGGGCTGGAGCTACTCGTGGTTTGAGGCCTGGATTGCTCCACCCCCCTGCTCTTGAGATTGTCCCCTAATTGGGCTGGATTTTGGCTGCATTTTGGGCTGGAGCTTCTCATGGTTTGAGGCCTGGCTTGCTCCACCCCCTGCTCTTGAGATTCTCCCGGATGTGGGCTGCATTTTGGCTGACTTTTGGGCTGGAGCTTCTCCTGGTTTGGGGCCTGGCTTGCTCCACCCCCTGTTCTTGAGATTCTCCCACATGCGGGCTGGCTTTTGGCTGCCTTTTGGGCTGGAGCTTCTCGTGGTTTGGGGGCTGGCTTGTTCCACCCCCTGCTCTTGATATTCTCCCGGATGTGGGCTGCATTTTGGCTGCCTTTTGGGGTCTAGCTTCTCGTGGTTTGAGGCCTGGCTTGCTCCACCCCCTGCTCTTGAGATTCTCCCGGAGGTGGGCTGGATTTTGGCTCCATTTTGGGCTGGAGCTTCTCGTGGTTTGAGGCCTGGCTTGCTCCACCCCCTGCTCTTGATATTCTCCCCGAAGTGGGCTGTATTTTGGCTGCCTTTTGGGCTGGAGCTTCTCGTGGTTTGGGGCCTGCCTTGCTCCACCCCCTGCTCTTGATATCCTCCGGGAGTTGGGCTGGATTTTGGCTGCCGTATGGGCTGGAGCTTCTCGTGGTTTGAGGCCTGGATTGCTCCACCCCCTGCTCTTGAGATTGTCCCCTAAGTGGGCTGGATTTTGGCTGCCTTTTTGGCTGGAGCTTCTCGTGGTTTGAGGCCTGGCTTGCTCCACCCCCTGCTCTTGATATTTTCCCGGATGTGGGCTGTATTTTGGCTGCCTTTTGGGCTGGAGCTTCTCGTGGTTGAGGCCTGGCTTGCTCTACCCCCTGCTCTTGATATTCTCCCGGATGTGGCCTGGAATTTGGCTGCTTTTTGGGCTGGAGCTTCTCGTGGTTTGAGGCCTGGCTTGCTCCACCCCCTGCTCTTGAGCTTCTCCGGGATGTGGGCTGCATTTTGGCTGCCTTTTGGGCTGGAGCTTCTTGTGGTTAGAGGCCTGGCCTGCTCCACCCCCTGCTCTTGAGATTCTCCTGGATGTGGGCTGCATTTTGGCTGCCTTTTGGGCTGGAGATTGTCGTGGTTTGAGGCCTCGCTTGCTCCACCCCCTGCTCTTCAGATTCTCCCGGAGGTGGGCTGCATTTTGGCTGCCTTTTGGGCTGGAGCTTCTCGTGGTTTGGGGCCTGGCTTGCTCCACCCCCTGCTCTTGAGATTCTCCCGGAGGTGGTCTGCATTTTGGCTGCCTTTAGGGCTGGAGCTTCTCATGGTTTGAGGCCTGGCTTGCTCCACCCCCTGCTCTTGAGATTCTCCCGGAGGTGGGCTGGCTTTTGGCTGCCTTTTGGGCTGGAGCTTCTCGTGGTTTGAGGCCTGGCTTGCTCCACCCCCTGCTCTTGAGATTCTCCCGTAGGTGGGCTGGCTTTTGTCTGCCTTTTGGGCTGGAGCTTCTCGTGGTTTGAGGCCTGGCTTGCTCCACCCCCTGCTCTTGAGATTCTCCCGGAGGTGGGCTGGATTTTGGCTGCCGTATGGGCTGGAGCTTCTCGTGGTTTGAGGCCTGGATTGCTCCACCCCCTGCTCTTGAGATTGTCCCCTAAGTGGGCTGGATTTTGGCTGCATTTTGGGCTGGAGCTTCTCATGGTTTGAGGCCTGGCTTGCTCCACCCCCTGCTCTTGAGATTCTCCCGGAGGTGGGCTGGATTTTGGCTGCCTTTTGGGGTCTAGCTTCTCGTGGTTTGAGGCCTGGCTTGCTCCACCCCCTGCTCTTGAGATTCTTCCCGACGTGGGCTGCATTTTTGCAGAGTTTTGGGCTGGAGATTCTCGTGCTTTGGGGCCTGGCTTGCTCCACCCCCTGCTCTTGAGATTCTCCCGGATGTGGGCTGGCATTTGGCTGCCTTTTGGGCTGGAGCTTCTCGTGGTTTGAGGCCTGGCTTGCTCCACCCCCTGCTCTTGAGATTCTCCCGGATGTGGGCTGCATTTTGGCTGCCTTTTGGGCTGGAGCTTCTCGTGGATTGGGGCCTGGCTTTCTCCACCCCCTCCTCTTGAGATTCTCCTGGAGGTGGGCTGGATTTTGGCTGCCTTTAGGGCTGGAGCTTCTCATGGTTTGAGGCCTGGCTTGCTCCACCCCCTGCTCTTGAGATTCTCCCGGATGTGGGCTGCATTTTGGCTGCCTTTTGGCCTGGCTCTTCTCGTGGTTTGGGGCCTGGCTTGTTCAACCCCCTTCTCTTGATATTCTCCCGGATGTGGGCTGCATTTTGGCTGCCTTTTGGGCTGGAGCTTCTCGTGGTTTGAGGCCTGGCTTGCTCTACCCCCTGCTCTTGAGATTCTCCTGGATGTGGGCTGCATTTTGGCTGCATTTTGGGCTGGAGCTTCTCGTAGTGTGGGGGCTGGCTTGCTCCATCCCCTGCTCTTGATATTCTCCCGGAGGTGGGCTGGCATTTGGCTGCCTTTTGGGCTGGAGCTTCTCGTGGTTTGAGGCCTGGCTTGCTCCACCCCCTGCTCTTGAGATTCTCCTGGATGTGGGCTGCATTTTGGCTGCATTTTGGGCTGGAGCTTCTCGTGGTTTGGGGCCTGGCTTGCTCCACCCCCTGCTCTTGATTTTCTCCCGGATGTGGTCTGCATTTTGGCTGCCTTTTGGGCTGGAGCTTCTCGTGGTTTGAGGCCTGGCTTGCCCCACCCCCTGCTCTTGAGATTCTCCCCGAAGTGGGCTGCATTTTGACTACATTTTCGGCTTCAGCTTTTTGGGGTTTGAGGCCTGGCTTGCTCCACCCCCTGCTCTTGAGATTCTCCTGGATGTGGGCTGAATTTTGTCTGCATTTTGGGCTGGAGCTTCTCGTGGTTTGAGGCCTGGCTTGCTCCACCCCCTGCTCTTGAGAATCTCCCAGATGTGGGCTGCATTTTGGTTGCCATTTGGGCTGGAGCTTCTCGTGGTTTGAGGCCTGGCTTGCTCCACCCCCTGCTCTTGAGATTCTCCCTGATGTGGGCTGGATTTTGGCTGCCTTTTGGGCTGGAGCTTCTCGTGGTTTGAGGCCTGGCTTGCTCCACCCCCTGCTCTTGAGATTCTCCCGGATGTGGGCTGCATTTTGGCTGCCTTTTCGGCTTCAGCTTCTCGTGCTTTGGGGCCTGGCTTGCTCCACCCCCTGCTCTTGAGATTCTCCCTGATGTGGGCTGGAATTTGACTGCTTTTTGGGCTGGAGCTTCTCGTGGCTTGGGGCCTGGCTTGCTCCACCACCTGCTCTAGAGATTCTCCCTGATGTGGGCTGGAATTTGACTGCTTTTTGGGCTGGAGCTTCTCGTGGCTTGGGGCCTGGCTTGCTCCACCACCTGCTCTTGAGATTCTCCTGGAGGTGGGCTGCATTTTGGCTGCCTTTTGGGCTGGAGCTTCTTGTGGTTTGGGGCCTGGCTCGCTCCACCCCCTGCTCTTGAGATTCTCCCGGATGTGGGCTGCATTTTGCTGCCTTTTGGGCTTCAGCTTCTCGTGGTTTGAGCCCTGGCTTGCTCCACCACCTGCTCTTGAGATTCTCCTGGATGTGGGCTGCATTTTGGCTGCCCTGAGGGCTGGAGCTTCTCGTGGTTTAGGGGCTGGCTTTTTCCACCCACTGCTCTAGATATTCTCCCGGATGTGGGCTGCATTTTGCTGCCTTTTGGGCTTCAGCTTCTCGTGGTTTGAGCCCTGGCTTGCTCCACCCGCTGCTCTTGAGATTCTCCCGGATGTGGGCTGGATTTTGACTGCATTTTGGTCTGGAGCTTCTCGTGGTTTGAGGCCTGGCTTGCTCCACCCCCTGCTCTTGAGATTCTCCCGGATGTGGGTTGCATTTTGGCTGCCTTTTGGGCTGGAGCTTCTCGTGGTTTGGGGCCTGGCTTGCTCCACCCCCTGCTCTTGATATCCTCCGGGAGTTGGGCTGGATTTTGGCTGCCGTATGGGCTGGAGCTTCTCGTGGTTTGAGGCCTGGCTTGCTCCAGCCCCTGCTCTTGAGATTCTCCCGGATGTGGGCTGGCATTTGGCTGCCTTTTGGGCTGGAGCTTCTCGTGGTTTGAGGCCTGGCTTGCTCCACCCCCTGCTCTTGAGATTCTCCCGGAGGTGGGCTTGATTTTGTCTGCATTTTGGGCTGGAGCTTCTCGTGGTTTGGGGGCTGGCTTGCTCCACCCCCTGCTCTTGAGATTCTCCCCGAAGTGGGCTGGATTTTGGCTGCCTTTTGGGCTGGAGCTTCTCGTGGTTTGGGGGCTGGCTTGCTCCACCCCCTGCTCTTGAGATTCTCCCCGAAGTGGGCTGCATTTTGGCTGCCTTTTGGGGTCTAGATTCTCGTGGTTTGAGGCCTGGCTTGCTCCACCCCCTGCTCTTGAGATTCTCCCGGATGTGGGCTGGATTTTGGCTGCCTTTTTGGCTGGAGCTTCTCGTGCTTTGGGGCCTGGCTTGCTCCACCCCCTGCTCTTGAGATTCTCCCGGATGTGGGCTGGCATTTGGCTGCCTTTTGGGCTGGAGCTTCTCGTGGTTTGAGGCCTGGCTTGCTCCACCCCCTGCTCTTGAGATTCTCCCGGAAGTGGGCTGCATTTTGGCTGCATTTTGGGGTCTAGCTTCTCGTGGTTTGAGGCCTGGCTTGCTCCACCCCCTGCTCTTGAGATTCTCCTGGATGTGGGCTGCATTTTGGCTGCATTTTGGGCTGGAGCTTCTTGTGCTTTGAGGCCTGGCTTGCTCCACCCCCTGCTCTTGAGATTCTCCCGGATGTGGGCTGGCATTTGGCTGCCTTTTGGGCTGGAGCTTCTCGTGGTTTGAGGCCTGGCTTGCTCCACCTCCTGCTCTTGATTTTCTCCTGGATGTGGGCTGCATTTTGGCTGCCTTTTGGGCTGGAGATTCTCGTGCTTTGGGGCCTGGCTTGCTCCACCCCCTGCTCTTGAGATTCTCCCGGATGTGGGCTGCATTTTGGCTGCCTTTTCGGCTTCAGCTTTTCGGGGTTTGAGGCCTGGCTTGCTCCACCCCCTGCTCTTGAGATTCTCCCGGAGGTGGGCTTGATTTTGGCTGCCTTTTGGGCTGGAGCTTCTCGTGGTTTGGGGGCTGGCTTGCTCCACCCCCTGCTCTTGAGATTCTCCCCGAAGTGGGCTGCATTTTGGCTGCCTTTTGGGGTCTAGATTCTCGTGGTTTGAGGCCTGGCTTGCTCCACCCCCTGCTCTTGAGATTCTCCCGGATGTGGGCTGGATTTTGGCTGCCTTTTTGGCTGGAGCTTCTCGTGCTTTGGGGCCTGGTTTGCTCCACCCCCTGCTCTTGAGATTCTCCCGGATGTGGGCTGCATTTTGGCTGCCTTTTCGGCTTCAGCTTCTCGTGGTTTGAGGCCTGGCTTGCTCCACCCCCTGCTCTTGAGATTCTCCTGGATGTGGGCTGCATTTTGGCTGCCTTTTTGGTTGGAGATTCTCGTGCTGTGGGCCTGGCTTGCTCCACCCCCTGCTCTTGAGATTCTCCCGGATGTGGGCTGCATTTTGGCTGCCTTTTTGGTTGGAGATTCTCGTGCTGTGGGCCTGGCTTGCTCCACCCCCTGCTCTTGAGATTCTCCCGGATGTGGGCTGCATTTTGGCTGCCTTTTTGGCTGGAGCTTCTCGTGGTTTGAGCCCTGGCTTGCTCCACCCGCTGCTCTTGAGATTCTCCCGGATGTGGGCTGGATTTTGACTGCATTTTGGTCTGGAGCTTCTCGTGGTTTGAGGCCTGGCTTGCTCCACCCCCTGCTCTTGAGATTCTCCCGGATGTGGGTTGCATTTTGGCTGCCTTTTGGGCTGGAGCTTCTCGTGGTTTGGGGCCTGGCTTGCTCCACCCCCTGCTCTTGATATCCTCCGGGAGTTGGGCTGGATTTTGGCTGCCGTATGGGCTGGAGCTTCTCGTGGTTTGAGGCCTGGCTTGCTCCAGCCCCTGCTCTTGAGATTCTCCCGGATGTGGGCTGGCATTTGGCTGCCTTTTGGGCTGGAGCTTCTCGTGGTTTGAGGCCTGGCTTGCTCCACCCCCTGCTCTTGAGATTCTCCCGGAGGTGGGCTGCATTTTGGCTGCCTTTTGGGGTCTAGCTTCTCGTGGTTTGGGGGCTGGCTTGCTCCACCCCCTGCTCTTGAGATTCTCCTGGATGTGGGCTGCATTTTGGCTGCATTTTGGACTGGAGCTTCTCGTGCTTTGAGGCCTGGCTTGCTCCTCCCCCTGCTCTTGAGATTCTCCCGGATGTGGGCTGGCATTTGGCTGCCTTTTGGGCTGGAGCTTCTCGTGGTTTGAGGCCTGGCTTGCTCCACCTCCTGCTCTTGATTTTCTCCTGGATGTGGGCTGCATTTTGGCTGCCTTTTGGGCTGGAGATTCTCGTGCTTTGGGGCCTGGCTTGCTCCACCCCCTGCTCTTGAGATTCTCCCGGATGTGGGCTGCATTTTGGCTGCCTTTTCGGCTTCAGCTTTTCGGGGTTTGAGGCCTGGCTTGCTCCACCCCCTGCTCTTGAGATTCTCCCGGAGGTGGGCTTGATTTTGTCTGCATTTTGGGCTGGAGCTTCTCGTGGTTTGGGGGCTGGCTTGCTCCACGCCCTGCTCTTGAGATTCTCCCCGAAGTGGGCTGCATTTTGGCTGCTTTTTGGGCTGGAGCTTCTCGTGGTTTGGGGGCTGGCTTGCTCCACCCCCTGCTCTTGAGATTCTCCCCGAAGTGGGCTGCATTTTGGCTGCCTTTTGGGGTCTAGATTCTCGTGGTTTGAGGCCTGGCTTGCTCCACCCCCTGCTCTTGAGATTCTCCCGGATGTGGGCTGGATTTTGGCTGCCTTTTTGGCTGGAGCTTCTCGTGCTTTGGGGCCTGGCTTGCTCCACCCCCTGCTCTTGAGATTCTCCTGGATGTGGGCTGGCATTTGGCTGCCTTTTGGGCTGGAGCTTCTCGTGGTTTGAGGCCTGGCTTGCTCCACCCCCTGCTCTTGAGATTCTCCCGGAGGTGGGCTGCATTTTGGCTGCCTTTTGGGGTCTAGCTTCTCGTGGTTTGAGGCCTGGCTTGCTCCACCTCCTGCTCTTGATTTTCTCCTGGATGTGGGCTGCATTTTGGCTGCCTTTTGGGCTGGAGATTCTCGTGCTTTGGGGCCTGGCTTGCTCCACCCCCTGCTCTTGAGATTCTCCCGGATGTGGGCTGCATTTTGGCTGCCTTTTCGGCTTCAGCTTTTCGGGGTTTGAGGCCTGGCTTGCTCCACCCCCTGCTCTTGAGATTCTCCCGGAGGTGGGCTTGATTTTGTCTGCATTTTGGGCTGGAGCTTCTCGTGGTTTGGGGGCTGGCTTGCTCCACCCCCTGCTCTTGAGATTCTCCCCGAAGTGGGCTGCATTTTGGCTGCCTTTTGGGCTGGAGCTTCTCGTGGTTTGGGGGCTGGCTTGCTCCACCCCCTGCTCTTGAGATTCTCCCCGAAGTGGGCTGCATTTTGGCTGCCTTTTGGGCTGGAGCTTCTCGTGGTTTGAGGCCTGGCTTGCTCCACCCCCTGCTCTTGAGATTCTCCCGGATGTGGGCTGGATTTTGGCTGTCTTTTGGGCTGGAGCTTCTCGTGCTTTGGGGCCTGGCTTGCTCCACCCCCTGCTCTTGAGATTCTCCCGGATGTGGGCTGCATTTTGGCTGCCTTTTCGGCTTCAGCTTTTCGGGGTTTGAAGCCTGGCTTGCTCCACCCCCTGCTCTTGAGATTCTCCCGGATGTGGGCTGCATTTTGTCTGCATTTTGGGCTGGAGCTTCTCGTGGTTTGAGGCCTGGCTTGCTCCAGCCCCTGCTCTTGATATTCTCCCCGAAGTAGGCTGTATTTTGGCTGCATTTTGGGCTGGAGCTTCTCGTGGTTTGGGGGCTGGCTTGCTCCACCCCCTGCTCTTGAGATTCTCCTGGATGTGGGCTGCATTTTGGCTGCCTTTTTGGCTGGAGCTTCTCGTGGTTTAAGGCCTGGCTTGCTCCACCTCCTGCTCTTGAGATTCTCCCGGATGTGGGCTGGAATTTGGCTGATTCTTGGGCTGGAGCTTCTCGTGGTTTGGGGCCTGGCTTGCTCCACCCCCTGCTCTTGAGATTCTCCCGGATGTGGGCTGCATTTTGGCTGCCTTTTGGGCTGGAGCTTCTCGTGGTTTGAGGCCTGGCTTGCTCCGCCCCCTGCTCTTGAGATTCTCCCGGATGTGGGCTGCATTTTGGCTGCCTTTTGGGCTGGAGCTTCTCGTGGTTTGGGGGCTGGCTTGTTCCACCCCCTGCTCTTGAGATTCTCCAGGAGGTGGGCTGCATTTTGGCTGCCTTTTGGGTTGCAGCTTCTCGTGGTTTGAGGCCTGGCTTGCTCCACCCCCTGCTCTTGAGATTCTCCCGGATGTGGGCTGCATTTTGGCTGCCTTTTGGGTTGGAGCTTCTCGTGGTTTGAGGCCTGGCTTGCTCCATCCCCTGCTCTTGAGATTCTCCCTGATGTGGGCTGGATTTTGGCTGCCTTTTTGGTTGGAGATTCTCGTGCTTTGGGCCTGGCTTGCTCCACCCCCTGCTCTTGAGATTCTCCCGGATGTGGGCTGCATTTTGGCTGCCTTTTTGGCTGGAGCTTCTCGTGGTTTGAGGCCTGGCTTCCTCCACCCCCTGCTCTTGTGATTCTCCCGGATGTGGGCTGCATTTTGGCTGCCTTTTCGGCTGGAGCTTCTCGTGCTTTGAGGCCTGGCTTTCTCCACCCCCTGTTCTTGAGATTCTCCCCGAAGTGGGCTGGATTTTGGCTGCCTTTTGGGCTGGAGCTTCTCGTGGTTTGGGGGCTGGCTTGCTCCACCCCCTGCTCTTGAGATTCTCCTGGATGTGGGCTGCATTTTGGCTGCCTTTTGGGCTGGAGCTTCTCGAGGTTTGAGGCCTGGCTTGCTCCACCTCCTGCTCTTGATATCCTCCGGGAGTTGGGCTGGATTTTGGCTGCCGTATGGGCTGGAGCTTCTCGTGGTTTGAGGCCTGGCTTGCTCCACCCCCTGCTCTTGAGATTCTCCCGGATGTGGGCTGGATTTTGGCTGCAGTTTGGGTTGGAGCTTCTCGTGGTTTGAGGCCTGCCTTGCTCCACCCCCTGCTCTTGAGATTCTCCCGGAGTTGGGCTGGATTTTGGCTGCTTTTTGGGCTGGAGCTTCTCGTGGTTTGGGGGCTGGCTTGTTCCACCCCCTGCTCTTGAGATTCTCCAGGAGGTGGGCTGCATTTTGGCTGCCTTTTGGGCTGGAGCTTCTCGTGGTTTGAGGCCTGGCTTGCTCCACCCCCTGCTCTTGAGATTCTCCCGGATGTGGGCTGGCTTTTGGCTGTCTTTTGGGCTGGAGCTTCTCGTGGTTTGGGACCTGGCTTGCTCCACCCCCTGCTCTTGAGATTCTCCCGTAGTTGGGCTGCATTTTGACTACATTTTGGGCTGGAGCTTCTCGTGGTTTGAGGCCTGGCTTGCTCCACCTCCTGCTCTTGATATTCTTCTGGATGTGGGCTGCATTTTGTCTGCCTTTTGGGCTGGAGCTTCTCGTGGTTTGAGGCCTGGCTTGCTCCACCCCCTGCTCTTGAGATTCTCCCGGATGTGGGCTGCATTTTGGCTGCCTTTTGGGGTCTATCTTCTCGTGGTTTGAGGCCTGCCTTGCTCCACACCCTGCTCTTGAGATTCTCCTGGAGGTCGGCTGCATTTTGGCTGCATTTTGGGCTTCAGCTTTTTGGGGTTTGAGGCCTGGCTTGCTCCACCCCCTGCTCTTGAGATTCTCCCGGAGGTAGGCTGCATTTTGTCTGCCTTTTGGGCTGGAGCTTCTCGTGGTTTGAGGCCTGGCTTGCTCCACCCCCTGCTCTTGATATTCTCCCGGATGTGGGCTGCATTTTGGCTGCCTTTTCGGCTTCAGCTTCTCGTGGTTTGGGGCCTGGCTTGCTCCACACCCTGCTCTTGAGATTCTCCCCGAAGTAGGCTGGATTTTGGCTGCCTTTTGGGCTGGAGCTTCTCGAGGTTTGAGGCCTGGCTTGCTCCACCCCCTGCTCTTGATATTCTCCCGGATGTGGGCTGCATTTTGGCTGCTTTTTGGGATGGAGCTTCTCGTGGTTTGAGGCCTGGCTTGCTCCACCCCCTGCTCTTGAGATTATTCACGACATGGGCTGGATTTTTGGGTGAGTTTTGGGCTTGAGATTCTCGTGCTTTGGGGCCTGGCTTGCTCCACCCCCTGCTCTTGAGATTCTCCCGGATGTGGGCTGGATTTTGGCTGCCTTTTGGGCTGGAGCTTCTCGAGGTTTGAGGCCTGGCTTGCTCCACCCCCTGCTCTTGATATTTTCCTGGATGTGGGCTGGATTTTGGCTGCCTTTTGGGCTGGAGCTTCTCGTGGTTTGAGGCCTGGCTTGCTCCAGCCCCTGCTCTTGAGATTCTCCCGGATGTGGGCTGCATTTTGGCTGCCTTTTGGGCTGGAGCTTCTCGTGGTTTGAGGCCTGGCTTGCTCCAGCCCCTGCTCTTGAGATTCTCCCGGATGTGGGCTGGATTTTGGCTGCCTTTTGGGCTGGAGCTTCTCGTGGTTTGAGGCCTGGCTTGCTCCACCCCCTGCTCTTGAGATTCTCCCGGATGTGGGCTGCATTTTGGCTGCCTTTTGGGGTCTAGCTTCTCGTGGTTTGAGGCCTGGCTTGCTCCACCCCCTGCTCTTGAAATTCTTCCCGACGTGGGCTGGATTTTTGGGTGAGTTTTGGGCTTGAGATTCTCGTGTTTTGGGGCCTGGCTTGCTCCACCCCCTGCTCCTGAAATTCTCCCGGATGTGGGCTGCATTTTGGCTGCATTTTGGGCTGGAGCTTCTCGTGGTTTGAGGCCTGCCTTGCTCCACCTCCTGCTCTTGATTTTCTTCTGGATGTGGGCTGCATTTTGGCTGCATTTTGGGCTGGAGCTTCTCGTGCTTTGGGGCCTAGCTTGCTCCACCCCCTGCTCTTGATATTCTCCCGGATATGGGCTGCATTTTGGCTGCTTTTTCGGCTTCAGCTTACCGTGGTTTGAGGCCTGGCTTGCTCCACCCCCTGCTCTTGAGATTCTCCCCGACGTGGGCTGGATTTTGGCTGCCTTTTGGGCAGGAGCTTCTCGTGGTTTGAGGCCTGCCTTGCTCCACCTCCTGCTCTTGATTTTCTCCTGGATGTGGGCTGCATTTTGGCTGCATTTTGGGCTGGAGCTTCTCGTGCTTTGGGGCCTGGCTTGCTCCACCCCCTGCTCTTGATATTCTCCCGGATGTGGTCTGGAATTTGGCTGCATTTTGGGCTGGAGCTTCTCGTGGTTTGAGGCCTGCCTTGCTCCACCTCCTGCTCTTGATTTTCTCCTGGATGTGGGCTGCATTTTGGCTGCATTTTGGGCTGGAGCTTCTCGTGCTTTGGGGCCTGGCTTGCTCCACCCCCTGCTCTTGATATTCTCCCGGATGTGGTCTGGAATTTGGCTGCATTTTGGGCTGGAGCTTCTCGTGGTTTGGGGCCTGGCTTGCTCCACTCCCTGCTCTTGAGCTTCTCCCGGATGTGGGCTGCATTTTGGCTGCCTTTTGGGCTGGAGCTTCTCGTGGTTTGAGGCCTGGCTTGCTCCACCCCCTGCTCTTGAGATTCTACCGGATGTGGGCTGGATTTTGGCTGCCTTTTGGGCTGGAGCTTCTTGTGGTTTGGGGCCTGGCTTCCCCACCCCCTGCTCATGAGATTCTCCCTGAAGTGGGCTGCATTTTGACTACATTTTGGGCTGGAGCTTCTCGTGGTTTGAGGCCTGGCTTGCTCCACCCCCTGCTCTTGAGATTCTCCCGGATGTGGGCTGCATTTTGGCTGCCTTTTGGGCTGGAGCTTCTCGTGGTTTGAGGCCTGGCTTGCACCAACCCCTGCTCTTGAGATTCTCCCGGATGTGGGCTGCATTTTGGCTGCCTTTTGGGCTGGAGCTTCTCGTGGTTTGGGGCCTGGCTTGCTCCACCCCCTGCTCCTGAAATTCTCCCGGATGTGGGCTGCATTTTGGCTGCCTTTTGGGCTGGAGCTTCTCGTGGTTTGAGGCCTGGCTTGCTCCACCTCCTGCTCTTGATTTTCTCCTGGATGTGGGCTGCATTTTGGCTGCATTTTGGGCTGGAGCTTCTCGTGGTTTGAGGCCTGGCTTGCTCCACCCGCTGCTCTTGAGATTCTCCCGGATGTGGGCTGGATTTTGGCTGCCTTTTGGGCTGGAGCTTCTCGTGGTTTGGGGCCTGGCTTGCTCCACCCCCTGCTCTTGAGATTCTCCCGGATGTGGGCTGCATTTTGGCTGCCTTTTGGGCTGGAGCTTCTTGTGGTTTGAGGCCTGGCTTGCCCCACCCCCTGCTCTTGAGATTCTCCCCGAAGTGGGCTGCATTTTGACTATATTTTCGGCTTCAGCTTTTTCGGGTTTGAGGCCTGGCTTGCTCCACCCCCTGCTCTTGAGATTCTCCCGGATGTGGTCTGGTATTTGGCTGCATTTTGGGCTGGAGCTTCTCGTGGTTTGAGGCCTGGCTTGCTCCACCCCCTGCTCTTGATATTCTCCCGGATGTGGGCTGGATTTTGGCTGCATTTTGGGCTGGAGCTTCTCGTGGTTTGAGGCCTGGCTTGCTCCACCCCCTGCTCTTGAGATTCTCCAGGAGGTGGGCTGTCATTTGGCTGCATTTTGGGCTGGAGCTTCTCGTGGTTTGAGGCCTGGCTTGCTCCACCCCCTGCTCTTGATATTCTCCCGGATGTGGGCTGGATTTTGGCTGCATTTTGGGCTGGAGCTTCTCGTGGTTTGAGGCCTGGCTTGCACCAACCCCTGCTCTTGAGATTCTCCCGGATGTGGGCTGCATTTTGGCTGCATTTTGGGCTCGAGCTTCTCGTGGTTTGGGGCCTGGCTTCCTCCACCCCCTGCTCCTGAAATTCTCCCGGATGTGGGCTGCATTTTGGCTGCCTTTTGGGCAGGAGCTTCTCGTGGTTTGAGGCCTGCCTTGCTCCACCTCCTGCTCTTGATTTTCTCCTGGATGTGGGCTGCATTTTGGCTGCATTTTGGGCTGGAGCTTCTCGTGCTTTGAGGCCTGGCTTGCTCCACCCCCTGCTCTTGAGATTCACCCGGATGTGGGCTGCATTTTGGCTGCCTTTTGGGCTGGAGCTTCTTGTGGTTTGAGGCCTGGCTTGCCCCACCCCCTGCTCTTGAGATTCTCCCCGAAGTGGGCTGCATTTTGACTATACTTTCGGCTTCAGCTTTTTCGGGTTTGAGGCCTGGCTTACTCCACCCCCTGCTCTTGAGATTCTCCCGGAGGTGGGCTGGATTTTGGCTGCCTTTTGGGCTGGAGCTTCTCGTGGTTTGGGGCCTGGCTTGTTCCACCCCCTGCTCTTGAGATTCTCCAGGAGGTGGGCAGCATTTTGGCTGCCTTTTGGGCTGGAGCTTCTCGTGGTTTGAGGCCTGGCTTGCTCCACCCCCTGCTCTTGAGATTCTCCTGGATGTGGGCTGCATTTTGGCTGCATTTTGGGCTGGAGCTTCTCGTGGTTTGGGGCCTGGCTTGCTCCACCTCCTGCTCTTGATTTTCTCCTGGATGTGGGCTGCATTTTGGCTGCCTTTTGGGGTGGAGCTTCTCGTGGTTTGAGGCCTGGCTTGCTCCACCCCCTGCTCTTGAGATTCTCCAGGAGGTGGGCTGCATTTTGGCTGCCTTGTGGGGTCTAGCTTCTTGTGGTTTGAGGCCTGGCTTGCTCCACCCCCTGCTCTTGAGATTCTCCCAGATGTGGGCTGCATTTTGGCTGCCTTTTGGGCTGGAGCTTCTCGTGGTTTGAGGCCTGGCTTGCCCCACCCCCTGCTCTTGAGATTCTCCCTGAATTGGGCTGCATTTTGACTACATTTTGAGCTGGAGCTTCTCGTGGTTTTGGGGCTGTCTTTCTCCACTCCCTGCTCTTGAGATTCTCCTGGATGTGGGCTGGATTTTGGCTTTCTTTTGGGCTGGAGCTTCTCGTGGTTTGAGGCCTGGCTTGCTCCACCCCCTGCTCTTGAGATTCTCCCGGATGTGGGCTGCATTTTGTCTGCATTTTGGGCTGGAGCTTCTCGTGGTTTGAGGCCTGGCTTGCTCCACCCCCTGCTCTTGAGATTCTCCCGGAGGTGGGCTGCATTTTGGCTACATTTTGGGCTTCAGCTTTTTGGGGTTTGAGGCCTGGCTTGCACCAACCCCTGCTCTTGAGATTCTCCCGGATGTGGGCTGTATTTTGGCTGCATTTTGGGCTCGAGCTTCTCGTGGTTTGGGGCCTGGCTTGCTCCACCCCCTGCTCTTGAGATTCTCCCGGATGTGGGCTGGATTTTGGCTGCCTTTTGGGCTGGAGCTTCTCGTGGTTTGGGGCCTGGCTTGCTCCACCCCCTGCTCTTGAGATTCTCCCGGATGTGGGCTGCATTTTGGCTGCCTTTTGGGCTGGAGCTTCTTGTGGTTTGAGGCCTGGCTTGCCCAACCCCCTGCTCTTGAGATTCTCCCCGAAGTGGGCTGCATTTTGACTATATTTTCGGCTTCAGCTTTTTCGGGTTTGAGGCCTGGCTTACTCCACCCCCTGCTCTTGAGATTCTCCAGGAGGTGGGCTGCATTTTGGCTGCCTTGTGGGGTCTAGCTTCTTGTGGTTTGAGGCCTGGCTTGCTCCACCCCCTGCTCTTGAGATTCTCCCAGATGTGGGCTGCATTTTGGCTGCCTTTTGGGCTGGAGCTTCTCGTGGTTTGAGGCCTGGCTTGCCCCACCCCCTGCTCTTGAGATTCTCCCTGAATTGGGCTGCATTTTGACTACATTTTGAGCTGGAGCTTCTCGTGGTTTTGGGGCTGTCTTTCTCCACTCCCTGCTCTTGAGATTCTCCTGGATGTGGGCTGCATTTTGGCTTTCTTTTGGGCTGGAGCTTCTCGTGGTTTGAGGCCTGGCTTGCTCCACCTCCTGCTCTTGATATTCTCCCGGATGTGGGCTGCATTTTGGCTGATTCTTGGGCTGGAGCATCTCGTGGTTTGAGGCCTGGCTTGCTCCACCCCCTGCTCTTGAGATTCTCCCGGAGGTGGGCTGCATTTTGGCTGCATTTTGGGCTTCAGCTTTTTGGGGTTTGAGGCCTGGCTTGCTCCACCCCCTGCTCTTGAGATTCTCCCGGAGGTGGGCTGGATTTTGTCTGCATTTTGGGCTGGAGCTTCTCGTGGTTTGAGGCCTGGCTTGCTCCACCCCCTGCTCTTGAGATTCTCCTGGAGGTGGGCTGCATTTTGGCTGCCTTTTGGGCTGGAGCTTCTCGTGGTTTGAGGCCTGGCTTGCTCCACCCCCTGCTCTTGAGATTCTCCCGGATGTGGGCTGCATTTTGGCTGCCTTTTGGGCTGGAGCTTCTCGTGGTTTGAGGCCTGGCTTGCTCCACCCCCTGCTCTTGAGATTCTCCCGGATGTGGGCTGCATTTTGGCTGCATTTTGGGCTGGAGCTTCTCGTGGGTTGGGGCCTGCCTTGCTCCACCCCCTGCTCTTGAGTTTCTGCCGTAGGTGGGCTGGATTTTGGCTACATTTTGGGCTGGAGCTTCTCATGGTTTGAGGCCTGGTTGCTCCACCCCCTGCTCTTGAGATTCTCCCAGATGCGGGCTGGCTTTTGGCTGCCTTTTGGGCTGGAGTTTCTCGTGGTTTGGGGGCTGGCTTGTTCCACCCCCTGCTCTTGATATTCTCCCGGATGTGGGCTGCATTTTGGCTGCCTTTTGGGGTCTAGCTTCTCGTGGTTTGAGGCCTGGATTGCTCCACCCCCTGCTCTTGATATTCTCCCCGAAGTGGGCTGGATTTTGGCTGCCTTTTGGGCTGGAGCTTCTCATGGTTTAGGGGCTGGCTTGTTCCACCCCCTGCTCTTGATATTCTCCCGGATGTGGGCTGCATTTTGGATGCCTTTTGGGCTGGAGCTTCTCGTGGTTTGAGGCCTGGCTTGCTCCACCCCTGCTCTTGAGATTGTCCCCTAAGTGGGCTGGATTTTGGCTGCTTTTTGGGCTGGAGCTTCTCGTGGTTTGAGGCCTGGCTTGCTCCACCCCCTGCTCTTGATATTCTCCCGGATGTGGGCTGCATTTTGGATGCCTTTTGGGCTGGAGCTTCTCGTGGTTTGAGGCCTGGCTTGCTCCACCCCTGCTCTTGAGATTCTCCTGGAGGTGGGCTGCATTTTGGCTGCCTTTTGGGCTGGAGATTGTCGTGGTTTGAGGCCTGGCTTGCTCCACCCCCTGCTCTTGAGATTCTCCCGGAGGTGGGCTACATTTTGGCTGAATTTTGGGCTGGAGCTTCTCGTGGTTTGGGGCCTGGCTTGCTCCACCCCCTGCTCTTGAGTTTCTCCCGGAGGTGGGCTGGATTTTGGCTACATTTTGGGCTGGAGCTTCTCGTGGTTTGAGGCCTGGCTTGCTCCACCCCCTGCTCTTGAGATTCTCCCGGATGTGGGCTGGATTTTGGCTGCCTTTTGGGCTGGAGCTTCTCGTGGTTTCAGGCCTGGCTTGCTCCACCCCCTGCTCTTGAGATTCTCCCGGATGTGGGCTGCATTTTGGCTGCCTTTTGGGCTGGAGATTGTCGTGGTTTGAGGCCTCGCTTGCTCCACCCCCTGCTCTTCAGATTCAAACGGAGGTGGGCTGCATTTTGGCTGCCTTTTGGGCTGGAGCTTCTCGTGGTTTGGGGCCTGGCTTGCTCCACCCCCTGCTCTTGAGATTCTCCCGGAGGTGGTCTGCATTTTGGCTGACTTTAGGGCTGGAGCTTCTCATGGTTTGAGGCCTGGCTTGCTCCACCCCCTGCTCTTGAGATTCTCCCGGAGGTGGGCTGGCTTTTGGCTGCCTTTTGGGCTGGAGCTTCTCGTGGTTTGAGGCCTGGCTTGCTCCACCCCCTGCTCTTGAGATTCTCCCGGAGGTGGGCTGGATTTTGGCTGCCGTATGGGCTGGAGCTTCTCGTGGTTTGAGGCCTGGATTGCTCCACCCCCTGCTCTTGAGATTGTCCCCTAAGTGGGCTGGATTTTGGCTGCATTTTGGGCTGGAGCTTCTCATGGTTTGAGGCCTGGCTTGCTCCACCCCCTGCTCTTGAGATTCTCCCGGATATGGGCTGCATTTTGGCTGCCTTTTGGGCTGGAGCTTCTCGTGGTTTGGGGCCTGGCTTGCTCCACCCCCTGTTCTTGAGATTCTCCCACATGCGGGCTGGCTTTTGGCTGCCTTTTGGGCTGGAGCTTCTCGTGGTTTGGGGGCTGGGTTGCTCCACCCCCTGCTCTTGAGATTCTCCCGGATGTGGGCTGCATTTTGGCTGCCTTTTGGGCTGGAGCTTCTCGTGGTTTGAGGCCTGGCTTGCTCCACTCCCTGCTCTTGAGATTCTGCCGGAGGTGGGCTGGATTTTGGCTCCATTTTGGGCTGGAGCTTCTCGTGGTTTGAGGCCTGGCTTGCTCCACCCCCTGCTCTTGATATTCTCCCGGAAGTGGGATGGATTTTGGCTGTATTTTGGGCTGGAGCTTCTCGTGGTTTAGGGGCTGGCTTGTTCCACCCCCTGCTCTTGAGATTCTCCCGGATGTGGGCTGCATTTTGGCTGCCTTTAAGGCTGGAGCTTCTCGTGGTTTGGGGCCTGCCTTGCTCCACCCCCTGCTCTTGATATCCTCCGGGAGTTGGGCTGGATTTTGGCTGCCGTATGGGCTGGAGCTTCTCGTGGTTTGAGGCCTGGATTGCTCCACCCCCTGCTCTTGAGATTGTCCCCTAAGTGGGCTGGATTTTGGCTGCATTTTGGGCTGGAGCTTCTCGTGGTTGAGGCCTGGCTTGCTCTACGCCCTGCTCTTGATATTCTCCCGGAGGTGGCCTGGAATTTGGCTGCTTTTTGGGCTGGAGCTTCTCATGGTTTGAGGCCTGGCTTGCTCCACCCCCTGCTCTTGAGATTCTCCCGGATGTGGGCTGCATTTTGGCTGCCTTTTGGGCTGGAGATTGTCGTGGTTTGAGGCCTGCCTTGCTCCACCCCCTGCTCTTGAGTTTCTCCCGGAGGTGGGCTGGATTTTGGCTACATTTTGGGCTGGAGCTTCTCGTGGTTTTAGGCCTGGCTTGCTCCACCCCCTGCTCTTGAGATTCTCCCGGAGGTGGGCTGGATTTTGGCTGCCTTTTGGGCTGGAGCTTCTCGTGGTTTGAGGCCTGGCTTGCTCCAACCCCTGGTCTTGAGATTCTTCCCGACGTGGGCTGCATTTTTGCAGAGTTTTGGCCTGGAGATTCTCGTGCTTTGGGGCCTGGCTTGCTCCACCCCCTGCTCTTGAGATTCTCCCGGATGTGGGCTGGCATTTGGCTGCCTTTTGGGCTGGAGCTTCTCGTGGTTTGAGGCCTGGCTTGCTCCACCCCCTGCTCTTGAGATTCTCCCGGATGTGGGCTGCATTTTGGCTGCCTTTTGGGCTGGAGCTTCTCGTGGTTTGAGGCCTGGCTTTCTCCACCCCTCCTCTTGAGATTCTCCTGGAGGTGGGCTGGATTTTGGCTGCCTTTAGGGCTGGAGCTTCTCATGGTTTGAGGCCTGGCTTGCTCCACCCCCTGCTCTTGAGATTCTCCCGGATGTGGGCTGCATTTTGGCTGCCTTTTGGGCTGGAGCTTCTCGTGGTTTGGGGCCTGGCTTGTTCAACCCCCTGCTCTTGATATTCTCCCGGATGTGGGCTGCATTTTGGCTGCCTTTTTGGCTGGAGCTTCTCGTGGTTTGAGGCCTGGCTTGCTCCACCCCCTGCTCTTGAGATTCTCCCGGATGTGGGCTGCATTTTGGCTGCATTTTGGGCTGGAGCTTCTCGTGGTTTGGGGGCTGGCTTGCTCCATCCCCTGCTCTTGATATTCTCCCGGAGGTGGGCTGGCATTTGGCTGCCTTTTGGGCTGGAGCTTCTCGTGGTTTGAGGCCTGGCTTGCTCCACCCCCTGCTCTTGAGATTCTCCAGGAGGTGGGCTGCATTTTGGCTGCCTTTTGGGGTCTAGCTTCTCGTGGTTTGAGGCCTGGCTTGCTCCAACCCCTTCTCTTGAGATTCTCCCGGATGTGGGCTGCATTTTGGCTGCCTTTTGGGCTGGAGCTTCTCGTGGTTTGAGGCCTGGCTTGCTCCACCTCCTTCTCTTGAGATTCTTCCCGACGTGGGCTGGATTTTTGGGTGAGTTTTGTGCTGGAGCTTCTCGTGCTTTGGGGCCTGGCTTGCTCCACCCCCTGCTCTTGATATTCTCCCGGATGTGGGCTGGAATTTGGCTGCATTTTTGGGCTGGAGTTTCTCGTGGTTTGGGGCCTGGCTTGCTCCACCCCCTGCTCTTGATTTTCTCCCGGATGTGGTCTGCATTTTGGCTGCCTTTTGGGCTGGAGCTTCTCGTGGTTTGAGGCCTGGCTTGCTCCACCCCCTGCTCTTGAGAATCTCCCGGATGTGGGCTGCAATTTGACTACATTTTCGGCTTCAGCTTTTTGGGGTTTGAGGCCTGGCTTGCTCCACCCCCTGCTCTTGATGTTCTCCCGGAGGTGGGCTGAATTTTGTCTGCATTTTGGGCTGGAGCTTCTCGTGGTTTGAGGCCTGGCTTGCTCCACCCCCTGCTCTTGAGAATCTCCCGGATGTGGGCTGCATTTTGGCTGCCATTTGGGCTGGAGCTTCTCGTGCTTTGAGGCCTGGCTTGCTCCACCCCCTGCTCTTGAGATTCTCCCGGATGTGGGCTGCATTTTGGCTGCCTTTTGGGCTGGAGCTTCTCGTGCTTTGGGGCCTGGCTTGCTCCACCCCTTGCTCTAGAGATTCTCCCGGATGTGGGCTGGAATTTGACTGCTTTTTGGGCTGGAGCATTTCGTGGTTTGGGGCCTGGCTTGCTCCACCACCTGCTCTTGAGATTCTCCCGGATGTGGGCTGCATTTTGGCTGCCTTTTGGGCTGGAGCTTCTCGTGGTTTGAGGCCTGGCTTGCTCCACCCCCTGCTCTTGAGATTCTCCCGGATTTGGGCTGCATTTTGGCTGCCTTTTGACCTGGAGCTTCTCGTGGTTTGAGGCCTGGCTTGCTCCACCCCCTGCTCTTGAGATTCTCCTGGAGGTGGGCTGCATTTTGGCTGCCTTTTGGGCTGGAGCTTCTCGTGATTTGAGGCCTGGCTTGCTCCACCTCCTGCTCTTGATTTTCTCCTGGATGTGGGCTGCATTTTGGCTGCCTTTTGGGCTGGAGATTCTCGTGCTTTGGGGCCTGGCTTGCTCCACCCCCTGCTCTTGAGATTCTCCCAGATGTGGGCTGCATTTTGGCTGCATTTTGGGCTGGAGATTCTCATGGTTTGAGGCCTGGCTTGCTCCAGCCCCTGCTCTTGATATTCTCCCCGAATTGGGCTGTATTTTGGCTGCATTTTGGGCTGGAGCTTCTCGTGGTTTGGGGGCTGGCTTGCTCCACCCCCTGCTCTTGAGATTCTCCCCGAAGTGGGCTGGATTTTGGCTGCCTTTTGGGCTTGAGCTTCTCGTGGTTTGGGGCCTGGCTTGCTCCACCCCCTGCTCTTGAGATTCTCCCCGAAGTGGGCTGCATTTTGGCTGCCTTTTGGGGTCTAGATTCTCGTGGTTTGAGGCCTGGCTTGCTGCACCTCCTGCTCTTGATATTCTCCCAGATGTGGTCTGCATTTTGGCTGCCTTTTGGGCTGGAGCTTCTCGTGGTTTGAGGCCTGACTTGCTCCACCAAATGCTCTTGAGATTCTCCCGCATGTGGGCTGCATTTTGGCTGCCTTTTGGGCTGGAGCTTCTCGTGGTTTGAGGCCTGGCTTGCTCCACCCCCTGCTCTTGAGATTCTCCCGGATGTGGGCTGCATTTTGGCTGCCTTTTGGGACGGAGCTTCTCGTGGTTTGAGGCCTGGCTTGCTCCACCCCCTGCTCTTGAGAATCTCCCGGATGTGGGCTGCATTTTGACTACATTTTCGGCTTCAGCTTTTTGGGGATTGAGGCCTGGCTTGCTCCACCCCCTGCTCTTGATGTTCTCCCGGATGTGGGCTGCATTTTGGCTGCATTTTGGGCTGGAGCTTCTCGTGGTTTGAGGCCTGGCTTGCTCCAACCCCTGCTCTTGAGATTCTCCCGGATGTGGCCTGCATTTTGGCTGCCTTTTGGGCTGGAGCTTCTCGTGCTTTGGGGCCTGGCTTGCTCCACCCCCTGCTCTTGAGATTCTCCCGGATGTGGGCTGGAATTTGACTGCTTTTTGGGCTGGAGCTTCTCGTGGTTTGGGGCCTGGCTTTCTCCACCACCTGCTCTTGAGATTCTCCTGGATGTGGGCTGCATTTTGGCTGCCTTTTGGGCTGGAGCTTCTCGTGCTTTGGGGCCTGGCTTGCTCCACCCCCTGCTCTAGAGATTCTCCCGGATGTGGGCTGGAATTTGACTGCTTTTTGGGCTGGAGCTTCTCGTGGTTTGGGGCCTGGCTTGCTCCACCCCCTGCTCTTGAGATTCTCCCGGAGGTGGGCTGCATTTTGGCTGCCTTTAGGGCTGGAGCTTCTCGTGGTTTAGGGGCTGGCTTGTTCCACCCCCTGCTCTTGATATTCTCCCGGATGTGGGCTGCATTTTGCTGCCTTTTGGGCTTCAGCTTCTCGTGGTTTGAGCCCTGGCTTGCTCCACCCGCTGCTCTTGAGATTCTCCCGGATGTGGGCTGGATTTTGGCTGCATTTTGGTCTGGAGCTTCTCGTGGTTTGAGGCCTGGCTTGCTCCACCCCCTGCTCTTGAGATTCTCCCGGATGTGGGCTGCATTTTGGGTGCCTTTTGGGCTGGAGCTTCTCGTGGTTTGGGGCCTGGCTTGCTCCACCCCCTGCTCTTGATATCCTCCGGGAGTTGGGCTGGATTTTGGCTGCCGTATGGTCTGGAGCTTCTCGTGGTTTGGGGCCTGGCTTGCTCCACCCCCTGCTCTTGAGATTCTCCCGGATGTGGGCTGGATTTTGGCTGCCTTTTGGGCTGGAGCTTCTCGTGGTTTGAGGCCTGGCTTGCTCCACCCCCTGCTCTTGAGATTCTCCCGGATGTGGGCTGGCATTTGGCTGCCTTTTGGGCTGGAGCTTCTCGTGGTTTGAGGCCTGGCTTGCTCCACCCCCTGCTCTTGAGATTCTCCCGGAGGTGGGCTGCATTTTGGCTGCCTTTTGGGGTCTAGCTTCTCGTGGTTTGAGGCCTGGCTTTCTCCACCCCCTGCTCTTGAGATTCTCCCGGATGTGGGCTGCATTTTGGCTGCCTTTTGGGCTGGAGCTTCTCGTGGTTTGAGGCCTGGCTTGCTCCACCCCCTGCTCTTGATATTCTCCCGGAGGTGGGCTGCATTTTGGCTGCCTTTTGGGCTGGAGCTTCTCGTGGTTTGAGGCCTGGCTTGCTCCACCCCCTGCTCTTGATTTTCTCCTGGATGTGGGCTGCATTTTGGCTGCCTTTTGGGCTGGAGCTTCTCGTGGTTTGGGGCCTGGCTTGCTCCACCCCCTGCTCTTGAGATTCTCCCGGATGTGGGCTGCATTTTCGCTGCCTTTTCGGCTTCAGCTTTTCGGGGTTTGAGGCCTGGCTTGCTCCACCCCCTGCTCTTGAGATTCTCCCGGAGGTGGGCTGGATTTTGTCTGCATTTTGGGCTGGAGATTCTCGTGGTTTGAGGCCTGGCTTGCTCCAGCCCCTGCTCTTGATATTCTCCCTGAAGTGGGCTGTATTTTGGCTGCATTTTGGGCTGGAGCTTCTCGTGGTTTGGGGGCTGGCTTGCTCCACCCCCTGCTCTTGAAATTCTACCGGAGGTGGGCTGGATTTTGGCTGCCTTTTGGGCTGGAGCTTCTCGTGGTTTGGGGGCTGGCTTGCTCCACCCCCTGCTCTTGAGATTCTCCCCGAAGTGGGCTGCATTTTGGCTGCCTTTTGGGGTCTAGATTCTCGTGGTTTGAGGCCTGGCTTGCTCCACCTCCTGCTCTTGATATTCTCATGGATGTGGGCTGCATTTTGGCTGCCTTTTGGGCTGGAGCTTCTCGTGGTTTGAATCCTGGCTTGCTCCACCCCCTGCTCTTGAGATTCTCCCTGATGTGGGCTGCATTTTGGCTGCCTTTTGGGACGGAGCTTCACGTGGTTTGAGGCCTGGCTTGCTCCATCCCCTGCTCTTGACATTCTCCCGGATGTGGGCTGGATTTTGGCTGTATTTTGGGCTGGAGCTTCTCGTGGTTTGGGGCCTGGCTTGCACCACCCCTTGCTCTTGATATTCTCCCGGATGTGGGCTGGATTTTGGCTGCATTTTGGGCTGGAGCTTCTCGTGGTTTGAGGCCTGGCTTGCACCAACCCCTGCTCTTGAGATTCTCCCGGATGTGGGCTGGATTTTGGCTGCCTTTTGGGCTGGAGCTTCTCGTGGTTTGAGGCCTGGCTTGCCCCACCCCCTGCTCTTGAGATTCTCCCTGAATTGGGCTGCATTTTGACTACATTATGGGCTGGAGCTTCTCGTGGTTTGAGGCCTGGCTTGCTCCACCTCCTGCTCTTGATATTCTCCTGGATGTGGGCTGCATTTTGTCTGCCTTTTGGGCTGGAGCTTCTCGTGGTTTGAGGCCTGGCTTGCTCCACCCCCTGCTCTTGAGATTCTCCCGGATGTGGGCTGCATTTTGGCTGCCTTTTGGGGTCTAGCTTCTCGTGGTTTGAGGCCTGCCTTGCTCCACACCCTGCTCTTGAGATTCTCCTGGAGGTCGGCTGCATTTTGGCTGCATTTTGGGCTTCAGCTTTTTGGGGTTTGAGGCCTGGCTTGCTCCACCCCCTGCTCTTGATATTCTCCCGGATGTGGGCTGCATTTTGGCTGCCTTTTCGGTTTCAGCTTCTCGTGGTTTGAGGCCTGGCTTGCTCCACCCCCTGCTCTTGAGATTCTCCCGGATGTGGGCTGGATTTTGGCTGCCTTTTTGGCTGGAGCTTCTCGTGCTTTGGGGCCTGGCTTGCTCCACACCCTGCTCTTGAGATTCTCCCCGAAGTGGGCTGGATTTTGGCTGCCTTTTGGGCTGGAGCTTCTCAAGGTTTGAGGCCTGGCATGCTCCACCCCCTGCTCTTGATATTCTCCCGGATGTGGGCTGCATTTTGGCTGCTTTTTGGGCTGGAGCTTCTCGTGGTTTGAGGCCTGGCTTGCTCCACCCCCTGCTCTTGATATTCTCCCGGATGTGGGCTGCATTTTGGCTGCCTTTTCGGCTTCAGCTTCTCGTGGTTTGAGGCCTGGCTTGCTCCACCCCCTGCTCTTGAGATTCTCCCGGATGTGGGCTGGATTTTGGCTGCCTTTTTGGCTGGAGCTTCTCGTGCTTTGGGTCCTGGATTGCTCCAGAGCCTGCTCTTGAGATTCTCACCGAAGTGGGCTGGATTTTGGCTGCGTTTTGGGCTGGAGCTTCTCGTGCTTTGGGGCCTGGCTTGCTCCACCCCCTGCTCTTGAAATTCTACCGGAGGTGGGCTGGATTTTGGCTGCCTTTTGGGCTGGAGCTTCTCGTGGTTTGAGGCCTGGCTTGCCCCACCCCCTGCTCATGAGATTCTCCCTGAAGTGGGCTGCATTTTGACTACATTTTGGGCTGGAGCTTCTCGTGGTTTGGGGGCTGGATTGCTCCACTCCCTGCTCTTGAGATTCTCCCGGATGTAGGGCTGGATTTTGTCTGCATTTTGGGCTGGAGCTTCTCGTGGTTTGAGGCCTGGCTTGCTCCACCCCCTGCTCTTGATATTCTCCCGGATATGGGCTGCATTTTGGCTGCATTTTCGGCTTCAGCTTCCCGTGGTTTGAGGCCTGGCTTGCTCCACCCCCTGCTCTTGAGATTCTCCCCGATGTGGTCTGGATTTTGGCTGCCTTTTGGGCTGGAGCTTCTCGAGGTTTCAGGCCTGGCTTGCTCCACCCCCTGCTCTTGATATTTTCCTGGATGTGGGCTGGATTTTGGCTGCCTTTTGGGCTGGAGCTTCTCGTGGTTTGAGGCCTGGCTTGCTCCACCCCCTGCTCTTGAGATTCTCCAGGAGGTGGGCTGGCATTTGGCTGCCTTTTGGGCTGGAGCTTCTCGTGGTTTGAGGCCTGGCTTGCTCCACCCCCTGCTCTTGAGATTCTCCAGGAGGTGGGCTGCATTTTGGCTGCCTTTTGGGGTCTAGCTTCTTGTGGTTTGAGGCCTGGCTTGCTCGAGCCCCTGCTCTTGAGATTCTCCCGGATGTGGGCTGCATTTTGGCTGCCTTTTGGGCTGGAGCTTCTCATGGTTTGAGGCCTGGCTTGCTCCACCCCCTGCTCTTGAAATTCTTCCCGACGTGGGCTGGATTTTTGGGTGAGTTTTGGGCTTGAGATTCTCGTGCTTTGGGGCCTGGCTTGCTCCACACCCTGCTCCTGAAATTCTCCCGGATGTGGGCTGCATTTTGGCTGCCTTTTGGGCAGGAGCTTCTCGTGGTTTGAGGCCTGGCTTGCTCCACCCCCTGCTCTTGAGATTCTCCCGGATGTGGGCTGCATTTTGGGTGCATTTTGGGCTGGAGCTTCTCGTGCTTTGGGGCCTGGCTTGCTCCACCCCCTGCTCTTGATATTCTCCCGGATGTGGTCTGGAATTTGGCTGCATTTTGGGCTGGAGCTTCTCGTGGTTTGGGGCCTGGCTTGCTCCACCCCCTGCTCTTGAGCTTCTCCAGGATGTGGGCTGCATTTTGGCTGCCTGTTGGGCTGGAGCTTCTCGTGGTTTGAGGCCTGGCTTGCTCCACCCCCTGCTCTTGAGATTCTCCCGGATGTGGGCTGGATTTTGGCTGCCTTTTGGGCTGGAGCTTCTCGTGGTTTGGGGCCTGGCTTGCTCCACCCCCTGCTCTTGAAATTCTACCGGAGGTGGGCTCGGTTTTGGCTGCCTTTTGGGCTGGAGCTTCTCGTGGTTTGAGGCCTGGCTTGCCCCACCCCCTGCTCATGAGATTCTCCCTGAAGTGGGCTGCATTTTGACTACATTTTGGGCTGGAGCTTCTCGTGGTTTGAGGCCTGGCTTGCTCCACCCCCTGCTCTTGAGATTCTCCCGGATGTGGGCTGGATTTTGGCTGCATTTTGGGCTGGAGCTTCTCGTGGTTTGAGGCCTGGCTTGCACCAACCCCTGCTCTTGAGATTCTCCCGGATGTGGGCTGCATTTTGGCTGCCTTTTGGGCTGGAGCTTCTCGTGGTTTGGGGCCTGGCTTGCTCCACCCCCTGCTCCTGAAATTCTCCCGGATGTGGGCTGGATTTTGGCAGCCTTTTGGGCAGGAGCTTCTCGTGGTTTGAGGCCTGGCTTGCTCCACCTCCTGCTCTTGATTTTCTCCTGGATGTGGGCTGCATTTTGGCTGCATTTTGGGCTGGAGCTTCTCGTGCTTTGAGGCCTGGCTTGCTCCACCCCCTGCTCTTGAGATTCTCCCGGATGTGGGCTGGATTTTGGCTGCATTTGGGCTGGAGCTTCTCGTGGTTTGGGGCCTGGCTTGCTCCACCCCCTGCTCTTGAGATTCTCCCGGATGTGGGCTGCATTTTGGCTGCCTTTTGCGCTGGAGCTTCTCGTGGTTTAAGGCCTGGCTTGCCCCACCCCCTGCTCTTGATATTCTCCCCGAAGTGGGCTGCATTTTGACTATATTTTCGGCTTCAGCTTTTTCGGGTTTGAGGCCTGGCTTGCTCCACCCCCTGCTCTTGGGATTCTCCCGGATGTGGGCTGGATTTTGGCTGCATTTTGGGCTGGAGCTTCTCGTGGTTTGAGGCCTGGCTTGCACCAACCCCTGCTCTTGAGATTCTCCTGGATGTGGGCTGCATTTTGTCTGCCTTTTGGGCTGGAGCTTCTCGTGGTTTGAGACCTGGCTTGCTCCAGCCCCTGCTCTTGAGATTCTCCAGGAGGTGGGCTGGCATTTGGCTGCCTTTTGGGCTGGAGCTTCTTGTGGTTTGAGGCCTGCCTTGCTCCACCCCCTGCTCTTGAGATTCTCCAGGAGGTGGGCTGCATTTTGGCTGCCTTTTGGGGTCTAGCTTCTTGTGGTTTGAGGCCTGGCTTGCTCCACCCCCTGCTCTTGAGATTCTCCCGGATGTGGTCTGGAATTTGGCTGCATTTTGGGCTGGAGCTTCTCGTGGTTTGGGGCCTGGCTTGCTCCACCCCCTGCTCTTGATATTCTCCCGGATGTGGGCTGCATTTTGGCTGCCTTTTGGGCTGGAGCTTCTCGTGGTTTGGGGCCTGGCTTGCTCCACCCCCTGCTCTTGAAATTCTACCGGAGGTGGGTTGGGTTTTGGCTGCCTTTTGGGCTGGAGCTTCTCGTGGTTTGAGGCCTGGCTTGCCCCACCCCCTGCTCATGAGATTCTCCCTGAAGTGGGCTGCATTTTGACTACATTTTGGGCTGGAGCTTCTCGTGGTTTGAGGCCTGGCTTGCTCCACCCCCTGCTCTTGAGATTCTCCCGGATGTGGGCTGGATTTTGGCTACATTTTGGGCTGGAGCTTCTCGTGGTTTGAGGCCTGGCTTGCACCAACCCCTGCTCTTGAGATTCTCCCGGATGTGGGCTGCATTTTGGCTGCCTTTTGGGCTGGAGCTTCTCGTGGTTTGGGGCCTGGCTTGCTCCACCCCCTGCTCCTGAAATTCTCCCGGATGTGCGCTGGATTTTGGCTGCCTTTTGGGCTGGAGCTTCTTGTGGTTTGAGGCCTGGCTTGCCCCACCCCCTGCTCTTGAGATTCTCCCCGAAGTGGGCTGCATTTTGACTATATTTTCGGCTTCAGCTTTTTCGGGTTTGAGGCCTGGCTTTCTCCACCCCCTGCTCTTGGGATTCTCCCGGATGTGGGCTGCATTTTGGCTGCATTTTGGGCTGGAGCTTCTCGTGGTTTGAGGCCTGGCTTGCTCCACCCCCTGCTCTTGAGATTCTCCCGGATGTGGGCTGGCATTTGGCTGCCTTTTGGGCAGGAGCTTCTCGTGGTTTGAGGCCTGGCTTGCTCCACCCCCTGCTCTTGAGATTCTCCAGGAGGTGGGCTGGCATTTGGCTGCCTTTTGGGCTGGAGCTTCTCGTGGTTTGAGGCCTGGCTTGCTCCACCCCCTGCTCTTGATATTCTCCCGGATGTGGGCTGGATTTTGGCTGAATTTTGGGCTGGAGCTTCTCGTGGTTTGAGGCCTGGCTTGCACCAACCCCTGCTCTTGAGATTCTCCCGGATGTGGGCTGCATTTTGGCTGCATTTTGGGCTGGAGCTTCTCGTGGTTTGGGGCCTGGCTTGCTCCACCCCCTGCTCCTGAAATTCTCCCGGATGTGGGCTGGATTTTGGCTGCATTTTGGGCAGGAGCTTCTCGTGGTTTGAGGCCTGGCTTGCTCCACCTCCTGCTCTTGATTTTCTCCCGGATGTGGGCTGCATTTTGGCTGTATTTTGGGCTGGAGCTTCTAGTGCTTTGAGGCCTGGCTTGCTCCACCCCCTGCTCTTGAGATTCTCCCGGATGTGGGCTGGATTTTGGCTGCCTTTTGGGCTGGAGCTTCTCGTGGTTTGGGGCCTGGCTTGCTCCACCCCCTGCTCTTGAGATTCTCCCGGATGTGGGCTGCATTTTGGCTGCCTTTTGGGCTGGAGCTTCTCGTGGTTTGGGGCCTGGCTTGCTCCACCTCCTGCTCTTGATTTTCTCCTGGATGTGGGCTGCATTTTGGCTGCCTTTTGGGCTGGAGCTTCTCGTGGTTTGAGGCCTGGCTTGCTCCACCCCCTGCTCTTGAGATTCTCCAGGAGGTGGGCTGCATTTTGGCTGCCTTGTGGGGTCTAGCTTCTTGTGGTTTGAGGCCTGGCTTGCCCCACCCCCTGCTCTTGAGATTCTCCCCGAAGTGGGCTGCATTTTGACTATATTTTCGGCTTCCGCTTTTTCGGGTTTGAGGCCTGGCTTGCTCCACCCCCTGCTCTTGGGATTCTCCCGGATGTGGGCTGCATTTTGGCTGCATTTTGGGCTGGAGCTTCTCGTGGTTTGAGGCCTGGCTTGCTCCACCCCCTGCTCTTGAGATTCTCCCGGATGTGGGCTGCATTTTGGCTGCCTTTTGGGCTGGAGCTTCTCGTGGTTTGAGGCCTGGCTTGCTCCACCCCCTGCTCTTGAGATTCTCCAGGAGGTGGGCTGGCATTTGGCTGCCTTTTGGGCTGGAGCTTCTCGTGGTTTGAGGCCTGGCTTGCTCCACCCCCTGCTCTTGATATTCTCCCGGATGTGGGCTGGATTTTGGCTGAATTTTGGGCTGGAGCTTCTCGTGGTTTGAGGCCTGGCTTGCACCAACCCCTGCTCTTGAGATTCTCCCCGAAGTGGGCTGCATTTTGACTATATTTTCGGCTTCAGCTTTTTCGGGTTTGAGGCCTGGCTTGCTCCACCCCCTGCTCTTGGGATTCTCCCGGATGTGGGCTGCATTTTGGCTGCATTTTGGGCTGGAGCTTCTCGTGGTTTGGGGCCTGGCTTGCTCCACCCCCTGCTCTTGAGCTTCTCCAGGATGTGGGCTGCATTTTGGCTGCCTTTTGGGCTGGAGCTTCTCGTGGTTTGGGGCCTGGCTTGCTCCACCCCCTGCTCCTGAAATTCTCCCGGATGTGGGCTGGATTTTGGCAGCCTTTTGGGCAGGAGCTTCTCGTGGTTTGAGGCCTGGCTTGCTCCACCTCCTGCTCTTGATTTTCTCCTGGATGTGGGCTGCATTTTGGCTGCATTTTGGGCTGGAGCTTCTCGTGCTTTGAGGCCTGGCTTGCTCCACCCCCTGCTCTTGAGATTCTCCCGGATGTGGGCTGGATTTTGGCTGCATTTGGGCTGGAGCTTCTCGTGGTTTGGGGCCTGGCTTGCTCCACCCCCTGCTCTTGAGATTCTCCCGGATGTGGGCTGCATTTTGGCTGCCTTTTGCGCTGGAGCTTCTCGTGGTTTAAGGCCTGGCTTGCCCCACCCCCTGCTCTTGATATTCTCCCCGAAGTGGGCTGCATTTTGACTATATTTTCGGCTTCAGCTTTTTCGGGTTTGAGGCCTGGCTTGCTCCACCCCCTGCTCTTGGGATTCTCCCGGATGTGGGCTGGATTTTGGCTGCATTTTGGGCTGGAGCTTCTCGTGGTTTGAGGCCTGGCTTGCACCAACCCCTGCTCTTGAGATTCTCCTGGATGTGGGCTGCATTTTGTCTGCCTTTTGGGCTGGAGCTTCTCGTGGTTTGAGACCTGGCTTGCTCCAGCCCCTGCTCTTGAGATTCTCCAGGAGGTGGGCTGGCATTTGGCTGCCTTTTGGGCTGGAGCTTCTTGTGGTTTGAGGCCTGCCTTGCTCCACCCCCTGCTCTTGAGATTCTCCAGGAGGTGGGCTGCATTTTGGCTGCCTTTTGGGGTCTAGCTTCTTGTGGTTTGAGGCCTGGCTTGCTCCACCCCCTGCTCTTGAGATTCTCCCGGATGTGGTCTGGAATTTGGCTGCATTTTGGGCTGGAGCTTCTCGTGGTTTGGGGCCTGGCTTGCTCCACCCCCTGCTCTTGAGATTCTCCCGGATGTGGGCTGCATTTTGGCTGCCTTTTGGGCTGGAGCTTCTCGTGGTTTGGGGCCTGGCTTGCTCCACCCCCTGCTCTTGAAATTCTACCGGAGGTGGGCTGGGTTTTGGCTGCCTTTTGGGCTGGAGCTTCTCGTGGTTTGAGGCCTGGCTTGCCCCACCCCCTGCTCATGAGATTCTCCCTGAAGTGGGCTGCATTTTGACTACATTTTGGGCTGGAGCTTCTCGTGGTTTGAGGCCTGGCTTGCACCAACCCCTGCTCTTGAGATTCTCCCGGATGTGGGCTGCATTTTGGCTGCCTTTTGGGCTGGAGCTTCTCGTGGTTTGGGGCCTGGCTTGCTCCACCCCCTGCTCCTGAAATTCTCCCGGATGTGCGCTGGATTTTGGCTGCCTTTTGGGCTGGAGCTTCTTGTGGTTTGAGGCCTGGCTTGCCCCACCCCCTGCTCTTGAGATTCTCCCCGAAGTGGGCTGCATTTTGACTATATTTTCGGCTTCAGCTTTTTCGGGTTTGAGGCCTGGCTTTCTCCACCCCCTGCTCTTGGGATTCTCCCGGATGTGGGCTGCATTTTGGCTGCATTTTGGGCTGGAGCTTCTCGTGGTTTGAGGCCTGGCTTGCTCCACCCCCTGCTCTTGAGATTCTCCCGGATGTGGGCTGGCATTTGGCTGCCTTTTGGGCAGGAGCTTCTCGTGGTTTGAGGCCTGGCTTGCTCCACCCCCTGCTCTTGAGATTCTCCAGGAGGTGGGCTGGCATTTGGCTGCCTTTTGGGCTGGAGCTTCTCGTGGTTTGAGGCCTGGCTTGCTCCACCCCCTGCTCTTGATATTCTCCCGGATGTGGGCTGGATTTTGGCTGAATTTTGGGCTGGAGCTTCTCGTGGTTTGAGGCCTGGCTTGCACCAACCCCTGCTCTTGAGATTCTCCCGGATGTGGGCTGCATTTTGGCTGCATTTTGGGCTGGAGCTTCTCGTGGTTTGGGGCCTGGCTTGCTCCACCCCCTGCTCCTGAAATTCTCCCGGATGTGGGCTGGATTTTGGCTGCATTTTGGGCAGGAGCTTCTCGTGGTTTGAGGCCTGGCTTGCTCCACCTCCTGCTCTTGATTTTCTCCCGGATGTGGGCTGCATTTTGGCTGTATTTTGGGCTGGAGCTTCTAGTGCTTTGAGGCCTGGCTTGCTCCACCCCCTGCTCTTGAGATTCTCCCGGATGTGGGCTGGATTTTGGCTGCCTTTTGGGCTGGAGCTTCTCGTGGTTTGGGGCCTGGCTTGCTCCACCCCCTGCTCTTGAGATTCTCCCGGATGTGGGCTGCATTTTGGCTGCCTTTTGGGCTGGAGCTTCTCGTGGTTTGGGGCCTGGCTTGCTCCACCTCCTGCTCTTGATTTTCTCCTGGATGTGGGCTGCATTTTGGCTGCCTTTTGGGCTGGAGCTTCTCGTGGTTTGAGGCCTGGCTTGCTCCACCCCCTGCTCTTGAGATTCTCCAGGAGGTGGGCTGCATTTTGGCTGCCTTGTGGGGTCTAGCTTCTTGTGGTTTGAGGCCTGGCTTGCCCCACCCCCTGCTCTTGAGATTCTCCCCGAAGTGGGCTGCATTTTGACTATATTTTCGGCTTCCGCTTTTTCGGGTTTGAGGCCTGGCTTGCTCCACCCCCTGCTCTTGGGATTCTCCCGGATGTGGGCTGCATTTTGGCTGCATTTTGGGCTGGAGCTTCTCGTGGTTTGAGGCCTGGCTTGCTCCACCCCCTGCTCTTGAGATTCTCCCGGATGTGGGCTGCATTTTGGCTGCCTTTTGGGCTGGAGCTTCTCGTGGTTTGAGGCCTGGCTTGCTCCACCCCCTGCTCTTGAGATTCTCCAGGAGGTGGGCTGGCATTTGGCTGCCTTTTGGGCTGGAGCTTCTCGTGGTTTGAGGCCTGGCTTGCTCCACCCCCTGCTCTTGATATTCTCCCGGATGTGGGCTGGATTTTGGCTGAATTTTGGGCTGGAGCTTCTCGTGGTTTGAGGCCTGGCTTGCACCAACCCCTGCTCTTGAGATTCTCCCCGAAGTGGGCTGCATTTTGACTATATTTTCGGCTTCAGCTTTTTCGGGTTTGAGGCCTGGCTTGCTCCACCCCCTGCTCTTGGGATTCTCCCGGATGTGGGCTGCATTTTGGCTGCATTTTGGGCTGGAGCTTCTCGTGGTTTGAGGCCTGGCTTGCTCCATCCCCTGCTCTTGATATTCTCCAGGAGGTGGGCTGCATTTTGGCTGCCTTGTGGGGTCTAGCTTCTTGTGGTTTGAGGCCTGGCTTGCTCCACCCCCTGCTCTTGAGATTCTCCCAGATGTGGGCTGCATTTTGGCTGCCTTTTGGGCTGGAGTTTCTCGTGGTTTGAGGCCTGGCTTGCCCCACCCCCTGCTATTGAGATTCTCCCTGAATTGGGCTGCATTTTGACTACATTTTGAGCTGGAGCTTCTCATGGTTTGGGGGCTGGCTTGCTCCACTCCCTGCTCTTGAGATTATCCTGGATGTGGGCTGCATTTTGGCTTTCTTTTGGGCTGGATCTTCTCGTGGTTTGAGGCCTGGCTTGCTCCACCTCCTGCTCTTGATATTCTCCCGGATGTGGGCTGCATTTTGGCTGATTCTTGGGCTGGAGCATCTCGTGGTTTGAGGCCTGGCTTGCTCCACCCCCTGCTCTTGAGATTCTCCCGGATGTGGGCTGCATTTTGGCTGCCTTTTGGGGTCTAGCTTCTCGTGGTTTGAGGCCTGGCTTGCTCCACCCCCTGCTCTTGAGATTCTCCCGGATGTGGGCTGCATTTGGCTGCATTTTGGGCTTCAGCTTTTTGGGGTTTGAGGCCTGGCTTGCTCCACCACCTGCTCTTGAGATTCTCCCGGAGGTGGGCTGGATTTTGTCTGCATTTTGGGCTGGAGCTTCTCGTGGTTTGAGGCCTGGCTTGCTCCACCCCCTGCTCTTGAGATTCTCCTGGAGGTGGGCTGAATTTTGGCTGCCTTTTGGGCTGGAGCTTCTCGTGGTTTGAGGCCTGGCTTGCTCCACCTCCTGCTCTGGATATTCTCCTGGAGGTGGGCTGGATTTTGGCTGCCTTTTTGGCTGGAGCTTCTCGTGGTTTGAGGCCTGGCTTGCTCCACCCCCTGCTCTTGAGATTCTCCCGGATGTGGGCTGGATTTTGGCTGCCTTTTGGGCTGGAGCTTCTCGTGGTTTGAGGCCTGGCTTGCTCCACCCCCTGCTCTTGAGATTCTCCCGGATGTGGGCTATCATTTGGCTGCCTTTTGGGCTGGAGCTTCTCGTGGTTTGAGGCCTGGCTTGCTCCACCCCCTGCTCTTGAGATTGTCCCGGATGTGGGCTGCATTTTGGCTGCCTTTTGGGCTGGAGCTTCTCGTAGTTTGGGGGCTGGCTTGCTCCACCCCCTGCTCTTGAGATTCTCCTGGATGTGGGCTGCATTTTGGCTGCATTTTGGGCTGGAGCTTCTAGTGCTTTGAGGCCTGGCTTGCTCCAGCCCCTGCTCTTGAGATTCTCCCGGATGTGGGCTGGATTTTGGCTGCCTTTTGGGCTGGAGCTTCTCGTGGTTTGAGGCCTGGCTTGCCCCACCCCCTGCTCTTGAGATTCTCCCCGAAGTGGGCTGCATTTTGACTATATTTTCGGCTTCAGCTTTTTCGGGTTTGAGGCCTGGCTTGCTCCACCCCCTGCTCTTGAGATTCTCCCGGAGGTGGGCTGGATTTTGGCTGTCTTTTGGGCTGGAGCTTCTCGGGGTTTGGGGGCTGGCTTGTTCCACCCCCTGCTCTTGAGATTCTCCAGGAGGTGGGCAGCATTTTGGCTGCCTTTTGGGCTGGAGCTTCTCGTGGTTTGAGGCCTGGCTTGCTCCACCCCCTGCTCTTGAGATTCTCCCGGATGTTGGCTGGCTTTTGGCTGCCTTTTGGGCTGGAGCTTCTCGTTTTTTGGGGCCTGGCTTGCTCCACCTCCTGCTCTTGATTTTCTCCTGGATGTGGGCTGCATTTTGGCTGCCTTTTGGGCTGGAGCTTCTCGTGGTTTGAGGCCTGGCTTGCTCCACCTCCTGCTCTGGATATTCTCCTGGAGGTGGGCTGCATTTTGGCTGCCTTTTGGGCTGGAGCTTCTCGTGGTTTGAGGCCTGGCTTGCTCCACCCCCTGCTCTTGAGATTCTCCCGGATGTGGGCTGGATTTTGGCTGCCTTTTGGGCTGGAGCTTCTCGTGGTTTGAGGCCTGGCTTGCTCCACCCCCTGCTCTTGAGATTCTCCCGGATGAGGGCTGGCATTTGGCTGCCTTTTGGGCTGGAGCTTCTCGTGGTTTGAGGCCTGGCTTGCTCCACCCCCTGCTCTTGAGATTGTCCCGGATGTGGGCTGCATTTTGGCTGCCTTTTCGGCTTCAGCTTCTCGTGGTTTGAGGCCTGGCTTGCTCCAGCCCCTGCTCTTGATATTCTCCCCGAAGTGGGCTGGATTTGGCTGCATTTTGGGCTGGAGCTTCTCATGGTTTGGGGGCTGGCTTGCTCCACCCCCTGCTCTTGAGATTCTCCCGGATGTGGGCTGCATTTTGGCTGCCTTTTGGGCTGGAGCTTCTCGTAGTTTGGGGGCTGGCTTGCTCCACCCCCTGCTCTTGAGATTCTCCAGGAGGTGAGCTGCATTTTGGCTGCCTTTTGGGGTCTAGCTTCTCGTGGTTTGAGGCCTGGTTTTCTATACCCCTGCTCTTGAGATTCTCCCGGAGGTGGGCTGCATTTTGGCTGCATTTTGGGCTGGAGCTTCTCGTGGTTTGGGGCCTGGCTTGCTCCACCCCCTGCTCTTGAGATTCTCCCGGAGTTGGGCTGCATTTTGGCTGTCTTTTGGGCTGGAGCTTCTCGTGGTTTGGGGGCTGGCTTGCTCCACCTCCTGCTCTTGATATTCTCCTGGATGTGGGCTGCATTTTGGCTGCCTTTTGGGCTGGAGCTTCTCGTGGTTTGAGGCCTGGCTTGCTCCACCCCCTGCTCTTGAGATTCTCCCGGATGTGGGCTGCATTTTGGCTGCCTTTTGGGGTCTAGCTTCTCGTGGTTAGGGGCCTGGCTTGCTCCACCCCCTGCTCTTGAGATTCTCCCGGATGTGGGCTGCATTTTGGCTGCATTTTGGGCTGGAGCTTCTCGTGGTTTGAGGCCTGTCGTGCTCCACCCCCTGCTCTTGAGATTCTCCCGGATGTGGGCTGCATTTTGGCTGCATTTTGAGCTTCAGCTTTTTGGGGTTTGGGGGCTGGCTTGCTCCACCCCCTGCTCTTGAGATTCTCCTGGAGGTGGGCTGCATTTTGGCTGCCTTTTGGGCTGGAGCTTCTCGTGGTTTGAGGCCTGGCTTGCTCCACCTCCTGCTCTGGATATTCTCCTGGAGGTGGGCTGCATTTTGGCTGCCTTTTGGGCTGGAGCTTCTCGTGATTTGAGGCCTGGCTTGCTCCACCCCCTGCTCTTGAGATTCTCCCGGATGTGGGCTGCATTTTGGCTGCCTTTTTGGCTGGAGCTTCTCGTGCTTTGGGGCCTGGCTTGCTCCACACCCTGCTCTTGAGATTCTCCCTGAAGTGGGCTGGATTTTGGCTGCCTTTTGGGCTGGAGCTTCTCGAGGTTTGAGGCCTGGCTTGCTCCACCCCCTGCTCTTGAGATTCTCCCGGATGTGGGCTGCATTTTGGCTGCTTTTTGGGCTGGAGCTTCTCGTGGTTTGAGGCCTGGCTTGCTCCACCCCCTGCTCTTGAGATTCTCCCGGATGTGGGCTGCATTTTGGCTGCCTTTTCGGCTTCAGCTTCTCGTGGTTTGAGGCCTGGCTTGCTCCACCCCCTGCTCTTGAGATTCTCCCGGATGTGGGCTGGATTTTGGCTGCCTTTTTGGCTGGAACTTCTCGTGTTTTGGGGCCTGGCTTGCTCCACCCCCTGCTCTTGAGATTCTCCCGGATATGGGCTGCATTTTGGCTGCCTTTTGGGGTCTAGCTTCTTGTTTTTTGAGGCCTGTCTTGCTCCACCCCCTGCTCTTGAGATTCTCCCGGATATGGGCTGCATTTTGGCTGCCTTTTGGGCTGGAGCTTCTCGTGGTTTGAGGCCTGGCTTTCTCCACCCCCTGCTCTTGAGATTCTTCCCGACATGGGCTGGATTTTTGGGTGAGTTTTGGGCTTGAGATTCTCGTGCTTTGGGGCCTGGCTTGCTCAACCCCCTGCTCCTGAAATTCTCCTGGATGTGGGCTGCATTTTGGCTTCCTTTTCGGCTTCAGCTTCCCGTGGTTTGAGGCCTGGCTTGCTCCACCCCCTGCTCTTGAGATTCTCCCCGAAGTGGGCTGGATTTTGGCTGCATTTTGGGCTGGAGCTTCTCGAGGTTTGAGGCCTGGCTTTCTCCACCCCCTGCTCTTGATATTCTCCAGGAGGTGGGCTGGCATTTGGCTGCCTTTTGGGCTGGAGCTTCTCGTGGTTTGAGGCCTGGCTTGCTATAACACCTGCTCTTGAGATTCTCCCGGAGGTGGGCTGCATTTTGGCTGCCTTTTGGGCTTGAGCTTCTTGTGGTTTGAGGCCTGGCTTGCTCCACCCCCTGCTCTTGAGATTCTCCCGGATGTGGGCTGCATTTTGGCTGCCTTTTGGGCTGGAGCTTCTCGTGGTTTGAGGCCTGGCTTGCTCCACCCCCTGCTCTTGATATTCTCCCGGATGTGGTCTGGAATTTGGCTGCATTTTGGGCTGGAGCTTCTCGTGGTTTGGGGCCTGGCTTGCTCCACCTCCTGGTCTTGAGCTTCTCCCGGATGTGGGCTGCATTTTGGCTGCCTTTTGGGCTGGAGCTTCTCGTGGTTTGAGGCCTTTCTTGCTCCACCCCCTGCTCTTGAGATTCTCCCGGATGTGGGCTGGCATTTGGCTGCCTTTTGGGCTGGAGCTTCTCGTGGTTTGAGGCCTGGCTTGCTCCACCCCCTGCTCTTGAGATCCTCCAGGAGGTGGGCTGGCATTTGGCTGCATTTTGGGCTGGAGCTTCTCGTGGTTTGAGGCCTGGCTTGCACCAACCCCTGCTCTTGAGATTCTCCCGGATGTGGGCTGCATTTTGGCTGCCTTTTGGGCTGGAGCTTCTCGTGGTTTGGGGCCTGGCTTGCTCCACCCGCTGCTCCTGAAATTCTCCCGGATCTGGGCTGGATTTTGGCTGCCTTTTGGGCAGGAGCTTCTCGTGGTTTGAGGCCTGGCTTGCTCCACCTCCTGCTCTTGATTTTCTCCTGGATGTGGGCTGCATTTTGGCTGCCTTTTGGGGTCTAGCTTCTTGTGGTTTGGGGCCTGGCTTGCTCCACCCCCTGCTCTTGAGATTCTCCCGGATGTGGGCTGGATTTTGGCTGCCTTTTGGGCTGGAGCTTCTCGTGGTTTGGGGCCTGGCTTGCTCCACCCCCTGCTCTTGAGATTCTCCCGGATGTGGACTGCATTGTGGCTGCCTTTTGGGCTGGAGCTTCTTGTGGTTTGAGGCCTGGCTTGCCCCACCCCCTGCTCTTGAGATTCTCCCCGAAGTGGGCTGCATTTTGACTATATTTTCGGCTTCAGCTTTTTCGGGTTTGAGGCCTGGCTTGCTCCACCCCCTGCTCTTGAGATTCTCCCGGAGGTGGGCTGGATTTTGGCTGCATTTTGGGCTGGAGCTTCTCGTGGTTTGGGGCCTGGCTTGCTCCACCTCCTGCTCTTGAGCTTCTCCCGGATGTGGGCTGCATTTTGGCTGCCTTTTGGGCTGGAGCTTCTCGTGGTTTGAGGCCTGGCTTGCTCCACCCCCTGCTCTTGAGATTCTCCTGGATGTGGGCTGGCATTTGGCTGCCTTTCGGGCTGGAGCTTCTCGTGGTTTGAGGCCTGGCTTGCTCCACCCCCTGCTCTTGAGATCCTCCAGGAGGTGGGCTGACATTTGGCTGCATTTTGGGCTGGAGCTTCTCGTGGTTTGAGGCCTGGCTTGCACCAACCCCTGCTCTTGAGATTCTCCCGGATGTGGGCTGCATTTTGGCTGCCTTTTGGGCTGGAGCTTCTCGTGGTTTGGGGCCTGGCTTTCTCCACCCCCTGCTCCTGAAATTCTCCCGGATCTGGGCTGGATTTTGGCTGCCTTTTGGGCAGGAGCTTCTCGTGGTTTGAGGCCTGGCTTGCTCCACCTCCTGCTCTTGATTTTCTCCTGGATGTGGGCTGCATTTTGGCTGCATTTTGGGCTGGAGCTTCTTGTGGTTTGAGGCCTGACTTGCACCAACCCCTGCTCTTGAGATTCTCCCGGATGTGGGCTGCATTTTGGCTGCCTTTTGGGCTGGAGCTTCTCGTGGTTTGGGGCCTGGCTTGCTCCACCCCCTGCTCTTGAGATTCTCCCAGATGTGGGCTGGATTTTGGCTGCCTTTTGGGCTGGAGCTTCTCGTGGTTTGGGGCCTGGCTTGCTCCACCCCCTGCTCTTGAGATTCTCCCGGATGTGGACTGCATTTTGGCTGCCTTTTGGGCTGGAGCTTCTTGTGGTTTGAGGCCTGGCTTGCCCCACCCCCTGCTCTTGAGATTCTTCCCGAAGTGGGCTGCATTTTGACTATATTTTCGGCTTCAGCTTTTTCGGGTTTGAGGCCTGGCTTGCTCCACCCCCTGCTCTTGAGATTCTCCCGGAGGTGGGCTGGATTTTGGCTGCATTTTGGGCTGGAGCTTCTCGTGGTTTGGGGCCTGGCTTGCTCCACCTCCTGCTCTTGATTTTCTCCTGGATGTGGGCTGCATTTTGGCTGCCTTGTGGGGTCTAGCTTCTTGTGGTTTGAGGCCTGGTTTGCTCCACCCCCTGCTCTTGAGATTCTCCCGGATGTGGGCTGCATTTTGGCTGCCTTTTGGGCTGGAGCTTCTCGTGGTTTGAGGTCTGGGTTGCCCCACCCCCTGCTCTTGAGATTCTCCCTGAATTGGGCTGCATTTTGACTACATTTTGGGCTGGAGCTTCTCGTGGTTTGAGGCCTGGCTTGCTCCACCCCCTGCTCTTGAGATTCTCCCGGATGTGGGCTGCATTTTGGCTGCCTTTTGGGGTCTAGCTTCTCGTGGTTTGAGGCCTGGCTTGCTCCACCCCCTGCTCTTGAGATTCTCCCGGATGTGGTCTGCATTTTGGCTGCATTTTGGGCTGGAGCTTCTCGTGGTTTGAGGCCTGGCTTGCTCCACCCCCTGCTCTTGAGATTCTCCCGGATGTGGGCTGCATTTTGGCTGCATTTTGGGCTTCAGCTATTTGGGGTTTGAGGCCTGGCTTGTTCCACCCCCGGCTCTTGAGATTCTCCCGGAGTTGGGCTGGATTTTGTCTGCATTTTGGGCTGGAGCTTCTCGTGGTTTGAGGCCTGGCTTGCTCCACCCCCTGCTCTTGATATTCTCCCCGAAGTGGGCTGGATTTGGCTGCATTTTGGGCTGGAGCTTCTCGTGGTTTGAGGCCTGGCTTGCTCCACCTCCTGCTCTGGATATTCTCCCGGATGTGGGCTGCATTTTGGCTGCTTTTTGGGCTGGAGCTTCTCGTGGTTTGAGGCCTGGCTTGCTCCACCCCCTGCTCTTGATATTTTCCTTGATGTGGGCTGCATTTTGGCTGCTTTTTGGGCTGGAGCTTCTCGTGGTTTGAGGCCTGGCTTGCTCCACCCCCTGCTCTTGATATTCTCCCGGATGTGGGCTGCATTTTGGCTGCCTTTTCGGCTTCAGCTTCTCGTGGTTTGAGGCCTGGCTTGCTATAACCCCTGCTCTTGAGATTCTCCCGGAGTTGGGCTGCATTTTGGCTGCCTTTTGGGCTGGAGCTTCTCGTGGTTTGGGGGCTGGCTTGCTCCACCCCCTGCTCTTGAGATTCTCCTGGAGGTGGGCTGCATTTTGGCTGCCTTTTGGGCTGGAGCTTCTCGTAGTTTGGGGGCTGGCTTGCTCCACCCCCTGCTCTTGAGATTCTCCAGGAGGTGAGCTGCATTTTGGCTGGCTTTTGGGGTCTAGCTTCCCGTGGTTTGAGGCCTGGCTTGCTATAACCCCTGCTCTTGAGATTCTCCCGGAGTTGGGCTGCATTTTGGCTGCCTTTTGGGCAGGAGCTTCTCGTGGTTTGGGGCCTGGCTTGCTCCACCCCCTGCTCTTGAGATTCTCCTGGATGTGGGCTGCATTTTGGCTGCCTTTTGGGCTGGAGCTTCTCGTGGTTTGGGGCCTGGCTTGCTCCACCCCCTGCTCTTGAGATTCTCCTGGATGTGGGCTGCATTTTGGCTGCCTTTTGGGCTGGAGCTTCTCGTGGTTTGAGGCCTGGCTTGCTCCACCCCCTGCTCTTGAAATTCTCCCGGATGTGGGCTGCATTTTGGCTGCCTTTTGGGGTCTAGCTTCTCGTGGTTTGAGGCCTGGCTTGCTCCACCACCTGCTCTTGAGATTCTCCCGGATGTGGGCTGCATTTTGGCTGCATTTTGGTCTGGAGCTTCTCGTGGTTTGAGGCCTGCCTTGCTCCACCCCCTGCTCTTGAGATTCTCCCGGATGTGGGCTGCATTTTGTTTGCATTTTGGGCTGGAGCTTCTTGTGGTTTGAGGCCTGGCTTGCTCCACCCCCTGCTCTTGATATTCTCCCCGAAGTGGGCTGGATTTGGCTGCATTTTGGGCTGGAGCTTCTCGTGGTTTGGGGGCTGGCTTGCTCCACCCCCTGCTCTTAAGATTCTCCTGGAGGTGGGCTGCATTTTGGCTGCCTTTTGGGCTGGAGCTTCTCGTGGTTTGAGGCCTGGCTTGCTCCACCTCCTGCTCTGGATATTCTCCTGGAGGTGGGCTGCATTTTGGCTGCCATTTGGGCTGGAGCTTCTCGTGGTTTGAGGCCTGGCTTGCTCCACCCCCTGCTCTTGAGATTCTCCCGGGTGTGGGCTGCATTTTGGCTGCCTTTTGGGGTGGAGCTTCTCGTGGTTTGGGGCCTGGCTTTCTCCACCCCCTGCTCTTTAAATTCTCCCGGATGTGGGCTGGATTTTGGCTGCCTTTTGGGCAGGAGCTTCTCGTGGTTTGAGGCCTGGCTTGCTCCACCCCCTGCTCTTGAGATTCTCCCGGATGTGGGCTGCATTTTGGCTGCCTTTTGGGCTGGAGCTTCTTGTGGTTTGAGGCCTGGCTTGCCCCACCCCCTGCTCTTGAGATTCTCCCCGAAGTGGGCTGCATTTTGACTATATTTTCGGCTTCAGCTTTTTCGGGTTTGAGGCCTGGCTTGCTCCACCCCCTGCTCTTGAGATTCTCCCGGAGGTGGGCTGGATTTTGGCTGCATTTTGGGCTGGAGCTTCTCGTGGTTTGGGGCCTGGCTTGCTCCACCTCCTGCTCTTGATTTTCTCCTGGATGTGGGCTGCATTTTGGCTGCCTTGTGGGGTCTAGCTTCTTGTGGTTTGAGGCCTGGCTTGCTCCACCCCCTGCTCTTGAGATTCTCCTGGAGGTGGGCTGCATTTTGGCTGCCTTTTGGGCTGGAGCTTCTCGTGGTTTGAGGTCTGGGTTGCCCCACCCCCTGCATTAGAGATTCTCCCGGATGTGGACTGCATTTTGGCTGCCTTTTGGGCTGGAGCTTCTCGTGGTTTGAGGCCTGGCTTGCTCCACCCCCTGCTCTTGAGATTCTCCCGGATGTGGGCTGCATTTTGGCTGCCTTTTGGGGTCTAGCTTCTCGTGGTTTGAGGCCTGGCTTGCTCCACCCCCTGCTCTTGAGATTCTCCCGGATGTGGGCTGAATTTTGGCTGCATTTTGGGGTGGAGCTTCTCGTGGTTTGAGGCCTGGCTTGCTCCACCCCTTGCTCTTGAGATTCTCCCCGATGTGGGCTGCATTTTGGCTGCATTTTGGGCTTCAGCTATTTGGGGTTTGAGGCCTGGCTTGCTCCACCCCCGGCTCTTGAGATTCTCCCGGAGTTGGGCTGGATTTTGTCTGCATGTTGGGCTGGAGCTTCTCGTGGTTTGAGGCCTGGCTTGCTCCACCCCCTGCTCTTGAGATTCTCCAGGAGGTGAGCTGCATTTTGGCTGCCTTTTGGGGTCTAGCTTCCCGTGGTTTGAGGCCTGGCTTGCTATAACCCCTGCTCTTGAGATTCTCCCGGAGTTGGGCTGCATTTTGGCTGCATTTTGGGCAGGAGCTTCTCGTGGTTTGAGGCCTGGCTTGCTCCACCTCCTGCTCTTGATATTCTCCTGGATGTGGGCTGCATTTTGGCTGCCTTTTGGGCTGGAGCTTCTCGTGGTTTGGGGCCTGGCTTGCTCCACCCCCTGCTCTTGAGATTCTCCTGGATGTGGGCTGCATTTTGGCTGCCTTTTGGGCTGGAGCTTCTCGTGGTTTGAGGCCTGGCTTGCTCCACCCCCTGCTCTTGAGATTCTCCCGGATGTGGGCTGCATTTTGGCTGCCTTTTGGGCTGGAGCTTCTCGTGGTTTGGGGCCTGGCTTGCTCCACCCCCTGCTCTTGAGATTCTCCAGGAGGTGAGCTGCATTTTGGCTGGCTTTTGGGGTCTAGCTTCCCGTGGTTTGAGGCCTGGCTTGCTATAACCCCTGCTCTTGAGATTCTCCCGGAGTTGGGCTGCATTTTGGCTGCCTTTTGGGCAGGAGCTTCTCGTGGTTTGGGGCCTGGCTTGCTCCACCCCCTGCTCTTGAGATTCTCCTGGATGTGGGCTGCATTTTGGCTGCCTTTTGGGCTGGAGCTTCTCGTGGTTTGGGGCCTGGCTTGCTCCACCCCCTGCTCTTGAGATTCTCCTGGATGTGGGCTGCATTTTGGCTGCCTTTTGGGCTGGAGCTTCTCGTGGTTTGAGGCCTGGCTTGCTCCACCCCCTGCTCTTGAAATTCTCCCGGATGTGGGCTGCATTTTGGCTGCCTTTTGGGGTCTAGCTTCTCGTGGTTTGAGGCCTGGCTTGCTCCACCACCTGCTCTTGAGATTCTCCCGGATGTGGGCTGCATTTTGGCTGCATTTTGGTCTGGAGCTTCTCGTGGTTTGAGGCCTGCCTTGCTCCACCCCCTGCTCTTGAGATTCTCCCGGATGTGGGCTGCATTTTGTTTGCATTTTGGGCTGGAGCTTCTTGTGGTTTGAGGCCTGGCTTGCTCCACCCCCTGCTCTTGATATTCTCCCCGAAGTGGGCTGGATTTGGCTGCATTTTGGGCTGGAGCTTCTCGTGGTTTGGGGGCTGGCTTGCTCCACCCCCTGCTCTTAAGATTCTCCTGGAGGTGGGCTGCATTTTGGCTGCCTTTTGGGCTGGAGCTTCTCGTGGTTTGAGGCCTGGCTTGCTCCACCTCCTGCTCTGGATATTCTCCTGGAGGTGGGCTGCATTTTGGCTGCCATTTTGGGCTGGAGCTTCTCGTGGTTTGAGGCCTGGCTTGCTCCACCCCCTGCTCTTGAGATTCTCCCGGGTGTGGCCTGCATTTTGGCTGCCTTTTGGGGTGGAGCTTCTCGTGGTTTGGGGCCTGGCTTTCTCCACCCCCTGCTCTTTAAATTCTCCCGGATGTGGGCTGGATTTTGGCTGCCTTTTGGGCAGGAGCTTCTCGTGGTTTGAGGCCTGGCTTGCTCCACCCCCTGCTCTTGAGATTCTCCCGGATGTGGGCTGCATTTTGGCTGCCTTTTGGGCTGGAGCTTCTTGTGGTTTGAGGCCTGGCTTGCCCCACCCCCTGCTCTTGAGATTCTCCCCGAAGTGGGCTGCATTTTGACTATATTTTCGGCTTCAGCTTTTTCGGGTTTGAGGCCTGGCTTGCTCCACCCCCTGCTCTTGAGATTCTCCCGGAGGTGGGCTGCATTTTGGCTGCCTTTTGGGCTGGAGCTTCTCGTGGTTTGAGGTCTGGGTTGCCCCACCCCCTGCATTAGAGATTCTCCCGGATGTGGACTGCATTTTGGCTGCCTTTTGGGCTGGAGCTTCTCGTGGTTTGAGGCCTGGCTTGCTCCACCCCCTGCTCTTGAGATTCTCCCGGATGTGGGCTGCATTTTGGCTGCCTTTTGGGGTCTAGCTTCTCGTGGTTTGAGGCCTGGCTTGCTCCACCCCCTGCTCTTGAGATTCTCCCGGATGTGGGCTGAATTTTGGCTGCATTTTGGGGTGGAGCTTCTCGTGGTTTGAGGCCTGGCTTGCTCCACCCCTTGCTCTTGAGATTCTCCCCGATGTGGGCTGCATTTTGGCTGCATTTTGGGCTTCAGCTATTTGGGGTTTGAGGCCTGGCTTGCTCCACCCCCGGCTCTTGAGATTCTCCCGGAGTTGGGCTGGATTTTGTCTGCATGTTGGGCTGGAGCTTCTCGTGGTTTGAGGCCTGGCTTGCTCCACCCCCTGCTCTTGAGATTCTCCAGGAGGTGAGCTGCATTTTGGCTGCCTTTTGGGGTCTAGCTTCCCGTGGTTTGAGGCCTGGCTTGCTCCACCCCCTGCTCTTGATATTCTCCCCGAAGTGGGCTGCATTTTGGCTGCATTTGGGGCTGGAGCTTCTCGTGGTTTGGGGGCTGGCTTGCTCCACACCCTGCTCTTGAGATTCTCCTGGAGGTGGGCTGCATTTTGGCTGCCTTTTGGGCTGGAGCTTCTCGTGGTTTGAGGCCTGGCTTGCTCCACCTCCTGCTCTGGATATTCTCCTGGAGGTGGGCTGCATTTTGGCTGCCATTTGGGCTGGAGCTTCTCGTGGTTTGAGGCCTGGCTTGCTCCACCCCCTGCTCTTGAGATTCTCCCGGATGTGGGCTGGATTTTGGCTGCCTTTCTGGCTGGAGCTTCTCGTGCTTTGGGGCCTGGCTTGCTCCACACCCTGCTCTTGAGATTCTCCCCGAAGTGGGCTGGATTTTGGCTGCCTTTTGGGCTGGAGCTTCTCGAGGTTTGAGGCCTGGCTTGCTCCACCCCCTGCTCTTGATATTCTCCCGGATGTGGGCTGCATTTTGGCTGCTTTTTGGGCTGGAGCTTCTCGTGGTTTGAGGCCTGGCTTGCTCCACCCCCTGCTCTTGAAATTCTTCCCGACGTGGGCTGGATTTTTGGGTGAGTTTTGGGCTTGAGATTCTCGTGCTGTGGGGCCTGGCTTGCTCCACCCCCTGCTCTTGATATTCTCCCGGATGTGGTCTGGAATTTGGCTGCATTTTGGGCTGGAGCTTCTCGTGGTTTGGGGCCTGGCTTGCTCCACCCCCTGCTCTTGAGGTTCTCCCCGAAGTGGGCTGCGTTTTGACTATATTTTCGGCTTCAGCTTTTTCGGGTTTGAGGCCTGGCTTGCTCCACCCCCTGCTCTTGAGATTCTCCCGGATGTGGGCTGGATTTTGGCTGCATTTTGGGCTGGAGCTTCTCGTGGTTTGAGGCCTGGCTTGCTCCGCCCCCTGCTCTTGAGATTCTCCCGGATGTGGGCTGGCATTTGGCTGCCTTTTGGGCTGGAGCTTCTCGTGGTTTGAGGCCTGGCTTGCTCCACCCCCTGCTCTTGAGATTCTCCAGGAGGTGGGCTGGCATTTTGGCTGCCTTTTGGGCTGGAGCTTCTCGTGGTTTGAGGCCTGGCTTGCTCCAACTCCTGCTCTTGATATTCTCCCGGATGTGGGCTGGATTTTGGCTGCATTTTGGGCTGGAGCTTCTCGTGGTTTGAGGCCTGGCTTGCACCAAACCCTGCTCTTGAGATTCTCCCGGATGTGGGCTGCATTTTGGCTGCCTTTTGGGCTGGAGCTTCTCGTGGTTTGAGGCCTGGCTTGCTCCACCCCCTGCTCCTGAAATTCTCCCGGATGTGGGCTGGATTTTGGCTGCCTTTTGGGCAGGAGCTTCTCGTGGTTTGAGGCCTGGCTTGCTCCACCTCCTGCTCTTGATTTTCTCCTGGATGTGGGCTGCATTTTGGCTGCATTTTGGGCAGGAGCTTCTCGTGCTTTGAGGCCTGGCTTGCTCCATCCCCTGCTCTTGACATTCTCCCGGATGTGGGCTGGATTTTGGCTGCCTTTTGGGCTGGAGCTTCTCGTGGTTTGGGGCCTGGCTTGCTCCACCCCCTGCTCTTGATATTCTCCCGGATGTGGTCTGGAATTTGGCTGCATTTTGGGCTGGAGCTTCTCGTGGTTTGGGGCCTGGCTTGCTCCACCCCCTGCTCTTGAGCTTCTCCCGGATGTGGGCTGCATTTTGGCTGCCTTTTGGGCTGGAGCTTCTTGTGGTTTGAGGCCTGGCTTGCCCCAACCCCTGCTCTTGAGGTTCTCCCGGAGGTGGGCTGCATTTTGACTATATTTTCGGCTTCAGCTTTTTCGGGTTTGAGGCCTGGCTTGCTCCACCCCCTGCTCTTGAGATTCTCCCGGATGTGGGCTGGATTTTGGCTGCATTTTGGGCTGGAGCTTCTCGTGGTTTGAGGCGTGGCTTGCTCCACCCCCTGCTCTTGAGATTCTCCCGCATGTGGGCTGGCATTTGGCTGCCTTTTGGGCTGGAGCTTCTCGTGGTTTGAGGCCTGGCTTGCTCCACCCCCTGCTCTTGAGATTCTCCAGGAGGTGGACTGGCATTTGACTGCCTTTTGGGCTGGAGCTTCTCGTGGTTTGAGGCGTGGCTTGCTCCAACCCCTGCTCTTGATATTCTCCCGGATGTGGGCTGGATTTTGGCTGCATTTTGGGCTGGAGCTTCTCGTGGTTTGAGGCCTGGCTTGCACCAAACCCTGCTCTTGAGATTCTCCCGGATGTGGGCTGCATTTTGGCTGCCTTTTGGGCTGGAGCTTCTCGTGGTTTGAGGCCTGGCTTGCTCCACCCCCTGCTCCTGAAATTCTCCCGGATGTGGGCTGCATTTTGGCTGCCTTTTGGGCAGGAGCTTCTCGTGGTTTGAGGCCTGGCTTGCTCCACCCCCTGCTCTTGATTTTCTCCTGGATGTGGGCTGCATTTTGGCTGCATTTTGGGCTGGAGCTTCTCGTGCTTTGGGGCCTGGCTTGCTCCACCCCCTGCTCTTGAGTTTCTCCCGGATGTGGGCTGCATTTTGGCTGCCTTTTGGGCTGGAGCTTCTCGTGGTTTGAGGCCTGGCTTGCTTCACCCCCTGCTCTTGAGATTCTCCCGGTTGTGGGCTGGATTTTGGCTCACTTTTGGGCTTGAGCTTCTCGTGGTTTGAGGCCTGGCTTTCTCCACCCCCTGCTCTTGAGATTCTCCTGGAGGTGGGCTGCATTTTGGCTGCCTTTTGGGCTGGAGCTTCTCGTAGTTTGGGGGCTGGCTTGCTCCACCCCCTGCTCTTGAGATTCTCCAGGAGGTGAGCTGCATTTTGGCTGCCTTTTGGGGTCTAGCTTCCCGTGGTTTGAGGCCTGGCTTGCTATAACCCCTGCTCTTGAGATTCTCCCGGAGTTGGGCTGCATTTTGGCTGCATTTTGGGCAGGAGCTTCTCGTGGTTTGAGGCCTGGCTTGCTCCACCTCCTGCTCTTGATATTCTCCTGGATGTGGGCTGCATTTTGGCTGCCTTTTGGGCTGGAGCTTCTCGTGGTTTGGGGCCTGGCTTGCTCCACCCCCTGCTCTTGAGATTCTCCTGGATGTGGGCTGCATTTTGGCTGCATTTTGGGCTGGAGCTTCTCGTGGTTTGAGGCCTGGCTTGCTCCACCCCCTGCTCTTGAGATTCTCCCGGATGTGGGCTGCATTTTGGCTGCCTTTTGGTCTGGAGCTTCTCGTGGTTTGAGGCCTGCCTTGCTCCACCCCCTGCTCTTGAGATTCTCCCGGATGTGGGCTGCATTTTGGCTGCATTTTGGGCTTCAGCTTTTTGGGGTTTGAGGCCTGGCTTGCTCCACCCCCTGCTCTTGAGATTCTCCCGGAGGTGGGCTGGATTTTGTTTGCATTTTGGGCTGGAGCTTCTCGTGGTTTGAGGCCTGGCTTGCTCCACCCCCTGCTCTTGATATTCTCCACGAAGTGGGCTGGATTTGGCTGCATTTTGGGCTGGAGCTTCTCGTGGTTTGGGGGCTGGCTTGCTCCACACCCTGCTCTTGAGATTCTCCTGGAGGTGGGCTGCATTTTGGCTGCCTTTTGGGCTGGAGCTTCTCGTGGTTTGAGGCCTGGCTTGCTCCACCTCCTGCTCTGGATATTCTCCTGGAGGTGGGCTGCATTTTGGCTGCCATTTGGGCTGGAGCTTCTCGTGGTTTGAGGCCTGGCTTGCTCCACCCCCTGCTCTTGAGATTCTCCCGGATGTGGGCTGGATTTTGGCTGCCTTTCTGGCTGGAGCTTCTCGTGCTTTGGGGCCTGGCTTGCTCCACACCCTGCTCTTGAGATTCTCCCCGAAGTGGGCTGGATTTTGGCTGCCTTTTGGGCTGGAGCTTCTCGAGGTTTGAGGCCTGGCTTGCTCCACCCCCTGCTCTTGATATTCTCCCGGATGTGGGCTGCATTTTGGCTGCTTTTTGGGCTGGAGCTTCTCGTGGTTTGAGGCCTGGCTTGCTCCACCCCCTGCTCTTGAAATTCTTCCCGACGTGGGCTGGATTTTTGGGTGAGTTTTGGGCTTGAGATTCTCGTGCTGTGGGGCCTGGCTTGCTCCACCCCCTGCTCTTGAGATTCTCCCGGATGTGGGCTGGATTTTGGCTGCATTTTGGGCTGGAGCTTCTCGTGGTTTGAGGCGTGGCTTGCTCCACCCCCTGCTCTTGAGATTCTCCCGCATGTGGGCTGGCATTTGGCTGCCTTTTGGGCTGGAGCTTCTCGTGGTTTGAGGCCTGGCTTGCTCCACCCCCTGCTCTTGAGATTCTCCAGGAGGTGGACTGGCATTTGACTGCCTTTTGGGCTGGAGCTTCTCGTGGTTTGAGGCGTGGCTTGCTCCAACCCCTGCTCTTGATATTCTCCCGGATGTGGGCTGGATTTTGGCTGCATTTTGGGCTGGAGCTTCTCGTGGTTTGAGGCCTGGCTTGCACCAAACCCTGCTCTTGAGATTCTCCCGGATGTGGGCTGCATTTTGGCTGCCTTTTGGGCTGGAGCTTCTCGTGGTTTGAGGCCTGGCTTGCTCCACCCCCTGCTCCTGAAATTCTCCCGGATGTGGGCTGCATTTTGGCTGCCTTTTGGGCAGGAGCTTCTCGTGGTTTGAGGCCTGGCTTGCTCCACCCCCTGCTCTTGATTTTCTCCTGGATGTGGGCTGCATTTTGGCTGCATTTTGGGCTGGAGCTTCTCGTGCTTTGGGGCCTGGCTTGCTCCACCCCCTGCTCTTGAGTTTCTCCCGGATGTGGGCTGCATTTTGGCTGCCTTTTGGGCTGGAGCTTCTCGTGGTTTGAGGCCTGGCTTGCTTCACCCCCTGCTCTTGAGATTCTCCCGGTTGTGGGCTGGATTTTGGCTCACTTTTGGGCTTGAGCTTCTCGTGGTTTGAGGCCTGGCTTTCTCCACCCCCTGCTCTTGAGATTCTCCTGGAGGTGGGCTGCATTTTGGCTGCCTTTTGGGCTGGAGCTTCTCGTAGTTTGGGGGCTGGCTTGCTCCACCCCCTGCTCTTGAGATTCTCCAGGAGGTGAGCTGCATTTTGGCTGCCTTTTGGGGTCTAGCTTCCCGTGGTTTGAGGCCTGGCTTGCTATAACCCCTGCTCTTGAGATTCTCCCGGAGTTGGGCTGCATTTTGGCTGCATTTTGGGCAGGAGCTTCTCGTGGTTTGAGGCCTGGCTTGCTCCACCTCCTGCTCTTGATATTCTCCTGGATGTGGGCTGCATTTTGGCTGCCTTTTGGGCTGGAGCTTCTCGTGGTTTGGGGCCTGGCTTGCTCCACCCCCTGCTCTTGAGATTCTCCTGGATGTGGGCTGCATTTTGGCTGCATTTTGGGCTGGAGCTTCTCGTGGTTTGAGGCCTGGCTTGCTCCACCCCCTGCTCTTGAGATTCTCCCGGATGTGGGCTGCATTTTGGCTGCCTTTTGGTCTGGAGCTTCTCGTGGTTTGAGGCCTGCCTTGCTCCACCCCCTGCTCTTGAGATTCTCCCGGATGTGGGCTGCATTTTGGCTGCATTTTGGGCTTCAGCTTTTTGGGGTTTGAGGCCTGGCTTGCTCCACCCCCTGCTCTTGAGATTCTCCCGGAGGTGGGCTGGATTTTGTTTGCATTTTGGGCTGGAGCTTCTCGTGGTTTGAGGCCTGGCTTGCTCCACCCCCTGCTCTTGATATTCTCCCCGAAGTGGGCTGGATTTGGCTGCATTTTGGGCTGGAGCTTCTCGTGGTTTGGGGGCTGGCTTGCTCCACACCCTGCTCTTGAGATTCTCCTGGAGGTGGGCTGCATTTTGGCTGCCTTTTGGGCTGGAGCTTCTCGTGGTTTGAGGCCTGGCTTGCTCCACCTCCTGCTCTGGATATTCTCCTGGAGGTGGGCTGCATTTTGGCTGCCATTTGGGCTGGAGCTTCTCGTGGTTTGAGGCCTGGCTTGCTCCACCCCCTGCTCTTGAGATTCTCCCGGATGTGGGCTGGATTTTGGCTGCCTTTCTGGCTGGAGCTTCTCGTGCTTTGGGGCCTGGCTTGCTCCACACCCTGCTCTTGAGATTCTCCCCGAAGTGGGCTGGATTTTGGCTGCCTTTTGGGCTGGAGCTTCTCGAGGTTTGAGGCCTGGCTTGCTCCACCCCCTGCTCTTGATATTCTCCCGGATGTGGGCTGCATTTTGGCTGCTTTTTGGGCTGGAGCTTCTCGTGGTTTGAGGCCTGGCTTGCTCCACCCCCTGCTCTTGAAATTCTTCACGACGTGGGCTGGATTTTTGGGTGAGTTTTGGGCTTGAGATTCTCGTGCTGTGGGGCCTGGCTTGCTCCACCCCCTGCTCTTGATATTCTCCCGGATGTGGTCTGGAATTTGGCTGCATTTTGGGCTGGAGCTTCTCGTGGTTTGGGGCCTGGCTTGCTCCACCCCCTGCTCTTGAGGTTCTCCCCGAAGTGGGCTGCGTTTTGACTATATTTTCGGCTTCAGCTTTTTCGGGTTTGAGGCCTGGCTTGCTCCACCCCCTGCTCTTGAGATTCTCCCGGATGTGGGCTGGATTTTGGCTGCATTTTGGGCTGGAGCTTCTCGTGGTTTGAGGCCTGGCTTGCTCCGCCCCCTGCTCTTGAGATTCTCCCGGATGTGGGCTGGCATTTGGCTGCCTTTTGGGCTGGAGCTTCTCGTGGTTTGAGGCCTGGCTTGCTCCACCCCCTGCTCTTGAGATTCTCCAGGAGGTGGGCTGGCATTTTGGCTGCCTTTTGGGCTGGAGCTTCTCGTGGTTTGAGGCCTGGCTTGCTCCAACCCCTGCTCTTGATATTCTCCCGGATGTGGGCTGGATTTTGGCTGCATTTTGGGCTGGAGCTTCTCGTGGTTTGAGGCCTGGCTTGCACCAAACCCTGCTCTTGAGATTCTCCCGGATGTGGGCTGCATTTTGGCTGCCTTTTGGGCTGGAGCTTCTCGTGGTTTGAGGCCTGGCTTGCTCCACCCCCTGCTCCTGAAATTCTCCCGGATGTGGGCTGGATTTTGGCTGCCTTTTGGGCAGGAGCTTCTCGTGGTTTGAGGCCTGGCTTGCTCCACCTCCTGCTCTTGATTTTCTCCTGGATGTGGGCTGCATTTTGGCTGCATTTTGGGCAGGAGCTTCTCGTGCTTTGAGGCCTGGCTTGCTCCATCCCCTGCTCTTGACATTCTCCCGGATGTGGGCTGGATCTTGGCTGCCTTTTGGGCTGGAGCTTCTCGTGGTTTGGGGCCTGGCTTGCTCCACCCCCTGCTCTTGATATTCTCCCGGATGTGGTCTGGAATTTGGCTGCATTTTGGGCTGGAGCTTCTCGTGGTTTGGGGCCTGGCTTGCTCCACCCCCTGCTCTTGAGCTTCTCCCGGATGTGGGCTGCATTTTGGCTGCCTTTTGGGCTGGAGCTTCTTGTGGTTTGAGGCCTGGCTTGCCCCAACCCCTGCTCTTGAGGTTCTCCCGGAGGTGGGCTGCATTTTGACTATATTTTCGGCTTCAGCTTTTTCGGGTTTGAGGCCTGGCTTGCTCCACCCCCTGCTCTTGAGATTCTCCCGGATGTGGGCTGGATTTTGGCTGCATTTTGGGCTGGAGCTTCTCGTGGTTTGAGGCCTGGCTTGCTCCACCCCCTGCTCTTGAGATTCTCCCGCATGTGGGCTGGCATTTGGCTGCCTTTTGGGCTGGAGCTTCTCGTGGTTTGAGGCCTGGCTTGCTCCACCCCCTGCTCTTGAGATTCTCCAGGAGGTGGACTGGCATTTGACTGCCTTTTGGGCTGGAGCTTCTCGTGGTTTGAGGCCTGGCTTGCTCCAACCCCTGCTCTTGATATTCTCCCGGATGTGGGCTGGATTTTGGCTGCATTTTGGGCTGGAGCTTCTCGTGGTTTGAGGCCTGGCTTGCACCAAACCCTGCTCTTGAGATTCTCCCGGATGTGGGCTGCATTTTGGCTGCCTTTTGGGCTGGAGCTTCTCGTGGTTTGAGGCCTGGCTTGCTCCACCCCCTGCTCCTGAAATTCTCCCGGATGTGGGCTGGATTTTGGCTGCCTTTTGGGCAGGAGCTTCTCGTGGTTTGAGGCCTGGCTTGCTCCACCCCCTGCTCTTGATTTTCTCCTGGATGTGGGCTGCATTTTGGCTGCATTTTGGGCTGGAGCTTCTCGTGGTTTGGGGCCTGGCTTGCTCCACCCCCTGCTCTTGAGATTCTCCCGGATGTGGGCTGCATTTTGGCTGCCTTTTGGGCTGGAGCTTCTTGTGGTTTGAGGCCTGGCTTGCCCCACCCCCTGCTCTTGAGATTCTCCCCGAAGTGGGCTGCATTTTGACTATATTTTCGGCTTCAGCTTTTTCGGGTTTGAGGCCTGGCTTGCTCCACCCCCTGCTCTTGAGATTCTCCTGGAGGTGGGCTGGATTTTGGCTGCATTTTGGGCTGGAGCTTCTCGTGGTTTGGGGCCTGGCTTGCTCCACCTCCTGCTCTTGATTTTCTCCTGGATGTGGGCTGCATTTTGGCTGCCTTGTGGGGTCTAGTTTCTTGTGGTTTGAGGCCTGGCTTGCTCCACCCCCTGCTCTTGAGATTCTCCCGGATGTGGGCTGGATTTTGGCTGCCTTTCTGGCTGGAGCTTCTCGTGCTTTGGGGCCTGGCTTGCTCCACACCCTGCTATTGAGATTCTCCCCGAAGTGGGCTGGATTTTGGCTGCCTTTTGGGCTGGAGCTTCTCGAGGTTTGAGGCCTGGCTTGCTCCACCCCCTGCTCTTGATATTCTCCCGGATGTGGGCTGCATTTTGGCTGCTTTTTGGGCTGGAGCTTCTCGTGGTTTGAGGCCTGGCTTGCTCCACCCCCTGCTCTTGAGATTCTCCCGGATGTGGGCTGCATTTTGGCTGCCTTTTCGGCTTCAGCTTCTCGTGCTTTGGGGCCTGGCTTGCTCCACCCCCTGCTCTTGAGATTCTCCCGGATGTGGGCTGGATTTTGGCTGCCTTTTTGGCTGGAGCTTCTCGTGCTTTGGGGCCTGGCTTGCTCCACCCCCTGCTCTTGAGATTGTCCCCGAAGTGGGCTGGATTTTGGCTGCCATTTGGGCTGGAGCTTCTCGAGGTTTGAGGCCTGGCTTGCTCCACCCCCTGCTCTTGATATTTTCCTGGATGTGGGCTGGATTTTGGCTGCCTTTTGGGCTGGAGCTTCTCGTGGTTTGGGGCCTGGCTTGCTCCACCCCCTGCTCTTGAAATTCTTCCCGACGTGGGCTGGATTTTTGGGTGAGTTTTGGGCTTGAGATTCTCGTGCTTTGGGGCCTGGCTTGCTCCACACCCTGCTCCTGAAATTCTCCCGGATGTGGGCTGCATTTTGGCTGCCTTTTGGGCAGGAGCTTCTCGTGGTTTGAGGCCTGCCTTGCTCCACCTCCTGCTCTTGATTTTCTCCTGGATGTGGGCTGCATTTTGGCTGCATTTTGGGCTGGAGCTTCTCGTGGTTTGGGGCCTGGCTTGCTCCACCCCCTGCTCTTGAGCTTCTCCCGGATGTGGGCTGCATTTTGGCTGCCTTTTGGGCTGGAGCTTCTTGTGGTTTGAGGCCTGGCTTGCCCCAACCCCTGCTCTTGAGGTTCTCCCCGAAGTGGGCTGCATTTTGACTATATTTTCGGCTTCAGCTTTTTCGGGTTTGAGGCCTGGCTTGCTCCACCCTCTGCTCTTGAGATTCTCCCGGATGTGGGCTGGCATTTGGCTGCCTTTTGGGCTGGAGATTCTCGTGGTTTGAGGCCTGGCTTGCTCCACCCCCTGCTCTTGAGATTCTCCAGGAGGTGGGCTGGCATTTGGCTGCATTTTGGGCTGGAGCTTCTCGTGGTTTGAGGCCTGGCTTGCTCCAACCCCTGCTCTTGATATTCTCCCGGATGTGGGCTGGATTTTGGCTGCATTTTGGGCTGGAGCTTCTCGTCGTTTGAGGCCTGGCTTGCACCAAACCCTGCTCTTGAGATTCTCCCGGATGTGGGCTGCATTTTGGCTGCCTTTTGGGCTGGAGCTTCTCGTGGTTTGAGGCCTGGCTTGCTCCACCCCCTGCTCTTGAGATTCTCCCGGAGGTGGGCTGCATTTTGGCTGCCTTTTGGACTGGAGCTTCTTGTGGTTTGAGGCCTGGCTTGCCCCACCCCCTGCTCTTGAGATTCTCCCGGATGTGGGCTGCATTTTGACTATATTTTCGGCTTCAGCTTTTTCGGGTTTTAGGCCTGGCTTGCTCCACCCCCTGCTCTTGAGATTCTCCCGGAGGTGGGCTGGATTTTGGCTGCCTTTTGGGCTGGAGCTTCTCGTGGTTTGGGGCCTGGCTTGCTCCACCCCCTGCTCTTGAGATTCTCCAGGAGGTGGGCTGCATTTTGGCTGCCTTTTGGGCAGGAGCTTCTCGTGGTTTGAGGCCTGGCTTGCTCCACCTCCTGCTCTTGATATTTTCCTGGATGTGGGCTGCATTTTGGCTGCCTTTTGGGCTGGAGCTTCTCGTGGTTTGAGGCCTGGCTTGCTCCACCCCCTGCTCTTGACATTCTCCAGGAGGTGGGCTGCATTTTGGCTGCCTTGTGGGGTCTAGCTTCTTGTGGTTTGAGGCCTGGCTTGCTCCACCCCCTGCTCTTGATATTCTCCCGGATGTGGGCTGCATTTTGGCTGCCTTTTGGGCTGGAGCTTCTCGTGGTTTGAGGCCTGGCTTGCCCCACCCCCTGCTCTTGAGATTCTCCCTGAATTGGGCTGCATTTTGACTATATTTTGGGCTGGAGCTTCTCGTGGTTTGGGGGCTGGCTTGCTCCACTCCCTGCTCTTGAGATTCTCCCGGATGTGGGCTGCATTTTGGCTGCCTTTTGGGCTGGAGCTTCTCGTGGTTTGAGGCCTGCCTTGCTCCACCTCCTGCTCTTGATATTCTCCCGGATGTGGGCTGCATTTTGGCTGCCTTTTGGGCTGGAGATTTTTGGGGTTTGAGGCCTGGCTTGCTCCACCCCCTGCTCTTGAGATTCTCCCGGAGGTGGGCTGGATTTTGGCTGCATTTTGGGCTGGAGCTTCTCGTGGTTTGAGGCCTGGCTTGCTCCACCCCCTGCTCTTGAGATTCTCCCGGATGTGGGCTGCATTTTGGCTGCCTTTTGGGCTGGAGCTTCTCGTGCTTTGGGGCCTGGCTTGCTCCACCCCCTGCTCTTGAGATTCTCCCCGAAGTGGGGTGGATTTTGGCTGCCTTTTGGGCTGGAGCTTCTCGAGGTTTGAGGCCTGGCTTGCTCCACCCCCTGCTCTTGATATTTTCCTCGATGTGGGCTGGATTTTGGCTGCCTTTTGGGCTGGAGCTTCTCGTGGTTTGAGGCCTGGCTTGCTCCAGCCCCTGCTCTTGAGATTCTCCTGGAGGTGGGCTGGCATTTGGCTGCCTTTTGGGCTGGAGCTTCTCGTGGTTTGAGGCCTGGCTTGCTCCACCCCCTGCTCTTGAGATTCTCCCGGATGTGGGCTGGATTTTGGCTGCCTTTTTGGCTGGAGCTTCTCGTGGTTTGGGGCCTGGCTTGCTCCACCCCCTGCTCTTGAGATTCTCCCGGATATGGGCTGCATTTTGGCTGCCTTTTGGGGTCTAGCTTCTTGTGGTTTGAGGCCTGGCTTGCTCCACCCCCTGCTCTTGAGATTCTCCCGGATATGGGCTGCATTTTGGCTGCCTTTTGGGGTCTAGCTTCTTGTGGTTTGAGGCCTGGCTTGCTCCACCCCCTGCTCTTGAGATTCTCCCGGATATGGGCTGCATTTTGGCTGCATTTTGGGCTGGAGCTTCTCGTGGTTTGAGGCCTGGCTTGCTCCACCCCCTGCTCTTGATATTTTCCTGGATGTGGGCTGGATTTTGGCTGCCTTTTGGGCTGGAGCTTCTCGTGCTTTGGGGCCTGGCTTGCTCCACCCCCTGCTCTTGATATTCTCCCGGATGTGGTCTGGAATTTGGCTGCATTTTGGGCTGGAGCTTCTCGTGGTTTGGGGCCTGGCTTGCTCCACCCCCTGCTCTTGAGCTTCTCCCGGATGTGGGCTGCATTTTGGCTGCCTTTTGGGCTGGAGCTTCTCGTGGTTTGAGGCCTGGCTTGCTCCACCCCCTGCTCTTGAGATTCTCCCGTATGTGGGCTGCATTTTGACTATATTTTGGGCTGGAGCTTCTCGTGGTTTGGGGGCTGGCTTGCTCCACTCCCTGCTCTTGAGATTCTCCTGGATGTGGGCTTCATTTTGGCTTTCTTTTGGGCTGGAGCTTCTCGTGGTTTGAGGCCTGGCTTGCTCCACCTCCTGCTCTTGATATTCTCCCGGATGTGGGCTGCATTTTGGCTGCCTTTTGGGCTGGAGCTTCTCGTGGTTTGAGGCCTGGCTTGCTCCACCCCCTGCTCTTGAGATTCTCCCGGATGTGGGCTGCATTTTGGCTGCCTTTTGGGGTCTAGCTTCTCGTGGTTTGAGGCCTGGCTTGCTCCACCCCCTGCTCTTGAGATTCTCCCGGATTTGGGCTGCATTTTGGCTGCATTTTGGGCTGGAGCTTCTCGTGGTTTGGGGGCTGGCTTGCTCCACCCCCTGCTCTTGAGATTCTCTCGGATGTGGGCTGCATTTTGGCTGCCTTTTGGGCTGGAGCTTCTCGTGGTTTGAGGCCTGGCTTGCTCCACCCCCTGCTCTTGAGATTCTCCCGGATGTGGGCTGGATTTTGGCTGCCTTTTTGGCTGGAGCTTCTCGTGCTTTGGGGCCTGGCTTGCTCCACCCCCTGCTCTTGAGATTCTCCCGGATGTGGGCTGGATTTTGGCTGCGTTTTTGGCTGGAGCTTCTCGTGCTTTGGGGCCTGGCTTGCTCCACCCCCTGCTCTTGAGATTCTCCCGGATATGGGCTGCATTTTGGGTGCCTTTTGGGGTCTAGCTTCTTGTGGTTTGAGGCCTGGCTTGCTCCACCCCCTGCTCTTGAGATTCTCCCGGATATGGGCTGCATTTTGGCTGAATTTTGGGCTGGAGCTTCTCGTGGTTTGAGGCCTGGCTTGCTCCAACCCCTGCTCTTGAGATTCTCCCCGAAGTGGGCTGGATTTTGGCTGCCTTTTGGGCTGGAGCTTCTCGAGGTTTGAGGCCTGGCTTGCTCCACCCCCTGCTCTTGAGATTCTCCAGGAGGTGGGCTGGCATTTGGCTGCCTTTTGGTCTGGAGCTTCTCGTGGTTTGAGGCCTGGCTTGCTCCACCCCCTGCTCTTGAGATTCTCCCGGATGTGGGCTGCATTTTGGCTGCCTTTTGGGCAGGAGCTTCTCGTGGTTTGAGGCCTGGCTTGCTCCACCCCCTGCTCTTGAAATTCTTCCCGACGTGGGCTGGATTTTTGGGTGAGTTTTGGGCTTGAGATTCTCGTGCTTTGGGGCCTGGCTTGCTCCACACCCTGCTCCTGAAATTCTCCCGGATGTGGGCTGCATTTTGGCTGCCTTTTGGGCAGGAGCTTCTCGTGGTTTGAGGCCTGCCTTGCTCCACCTCCTGCTCTTGATATTCTCCCAGATGTGGTCTGCATTTTGGCTGCCTTTTGGGCTGGAGCTTCTCGTGGTTTGGGGCCTGGCTTGCTCCACCCCCTGCTCCTGAAATTCTCCCGGATGTGGGCTGGATTTTGGCTGCCTTTTGGGCAGGAGCTTCTCGTGGTTTGAGGCCTGGCTTGCTCTACCTCCTGCTCTTGATTTTCTCCTGGATGTGGGCTGCATTTTGGCTGCATTTTGGGCTGGAGCTTCTCGTGGTTTGAGGCCTGGCTTGCTCCACCCCCTGCTCTTGAGATTCTCCCGGATGTGGGCTGGATTTTGGCTGCCTTTTGGGCTGGAGCTTCTCGTGGTTTGAGGCCTGGCTTGCTCCACCCCCTGCTCTTGAGATTCTCCCGGATGTGGGCTGGATTTTGGCTGCATTTTGGGCTGGAGCTTCTCGTGGTTTGAGGCCTGGCTTGCACCAACCCCTGCTCTTGAGATTCTCCCGGATGTGGGCTGCATTTTGGCTGCCTTTTGGGCTGGAGCTTCTCGTGGTTTGGGGCCTGGCTTGCTCCACCCCCTGCTCCTGAAATTCTCCCGGATGTGGGCTGGATTTTGGCTGCCTTTTGGGCAGGAGCTTCTCGTGGTTTGAGGCCTGGCTTGCTCTACCTCCTGCTCTTGATTTTCTCCTGGATGTGGGCTGCATTTTGGCTGCATTTTGGGCTGGAGCTTCTCGTGCTTTGAGGCCTGGCTTGCTCCACCCCCTGCTCTTGAGATTCTCCCGGAGGTGGGCTGGATTTTGGCTGCCTTTTGGGCTGGAGCTTCTCGTGGTTTGGGGCCTGGCTTGCTCCACCCCCTGCTCTTGAGATTCTCCCCGAAGTGGGCTGCATTTTGACTATATTTTCGGCTTCAGCTTTTTCGGGTTTGAGGCCTGGCTTGCTCCACTCCCTGCTCTTGAGATTCTCCCGGAGGTGGGCTGGATTTTGGCTGCATTTTGGGCTGGAGCTTCTCGTGGTTTGGGGCCTGGCTTGCTCCACCCCCTGCTCTTGAGATTCTCCCGGATGTGGGCTGCATTTTGGCTGCCTTTTGGGCTGGAGCTTCTCGTGGTTTGAGGCCTGGCTTGCTCCACCTCCTGCTCTTGATTTTCTCCTGGATGTGGGCTGCATTTTGTCTGCCTTTTGGGCTGGAGCTTCTCGTGGTTTGAGGCCTGGCTTGCTCCACCCCCTGCTCTTGAGATTCTCCCGGATGTGGGCTGCATTTTGGCTTTCTTTTGGGCTGGAGCTTCTCGTGGTTTGAGGCCTGGCTTGCTCCACCTCCTGCTCTTGATATTCTCCCGGATGTGGGTTGCATTTTGGCTGCCTTTTGGGCTGGAGCTTCTCGTGGTTTGAGGCCTGGCTTGCTCCACTCCCTGCTCTTGAGATTCTCCTGGATGTGGGCTGCATTTTGGCTTTCTTTTGGGCTGGAGCTTCTTGTGGTTTGAGGCCTGGCTTGCTCCACCTCCTGCTCTTGATATTCTCCCGGATGTGGGCTGCATTTTGGCTGCCTTTTGGGCTGGAGCTTCTCGTGGTTTGAGGCCTGGCTTGCTCCACCCCCTGCTCTTGAGATTCTCCCGGATGTGGGCTGCATTTTGGCTGCCTTTTGGGGTCTAGCTTCTCGTGGTTTGAGGCCTGGCTTGCTCCACCCCCTGCTCTTGAGATTCTCCCGGATGTGGGCTGGATTTTGTCTGCATTTTGGGCTGGAGCTTCTCGTGGTTTGAGGCCTGGCTTGCTCCACCCCCTGCTCTTGAGATTCTCCCGGATGTGGGCTGGATTTTGGCTGCCTTTTGGGCTGGAGCTTCTCGTGGTTTGAGGCCTGGCTTGCTCCACCCCCTGCTCTTGAGATTCTCCCGGATGTGGGCTGGATTTTGGCTGCATTTTGGGCTGGAGCTTCTCGTGCTTTGAGGCCTGGCTTGCTCCACCCCCTGCTCTTGAGATTCTCCCGGATGTGGGCTGGCATTTGGTTGCCTTTTGGGCTGGAGCTTCTCGTGGTTTGAGGCCTGGCTTGCTCCAGCCCCTGCTCTTGATATTCTCCCCGAAGTGGGCTGGATTTGGCTGCATTTTGGGCTGGAGCTTCTCGTGGTTTGGGGGCTGGCTTGCTCCACCCCCTGCTCTTGAGATTCTCCCGGAGTTGGGCTGCATTTTGGCTGCCTTTTGGGCTGGAGCTTCTCGTAGTTTGGGGGCTGGCTTGCTCCACCCCCTGCTCTTGAGATTCTCCAGGAGGTGAGCTGCATTTTGGCTGCCTTTTGGGGTCTAGCTTCTCGTGGTTTGAGGCCTGGCTTGCTCCACCTCCTGCTCTTGAGATTCTCCCGGATGTGGGCTGGATTTTGGCTGCCTTTTGGGCTGGAGCTTCTCGTGGTTTGGGGCCTGGCTTGCTCCACCCCCTGCTCTTGAGATTCTCCCGGATGTGGGCTGCATTTTGGCTGCCTTTTGGGCTGGAGCTTCTTGTGGTTTGAGGCCTAGCTTGCCCCACCCCCTGCTCTTGAGATTCTCCCCGAAGTGGGCTGCATTTTGACTATATTTTCGGCTTCAGCTTTTTCGGGTTTGAGGCCTGGCTTGCTCCACCCCCTGCTCTTGAGATTCTCCCGGAGGTGGGCTGGATTTTGGCTGCATTTTGGGCTGGAGCTTCTCGTGGTTTGGGGCCTGGCTTGCTCCACCCCCTGCTCTTGAGATTCTCCCGGATGTGGGCTGCATTTTGGCTGCCTTTTGGGCAGGAGCTTCTCATGGTTTGAGGCCTGGCTTGCTCCACCCCCTGCTCTTGAGATTCTCCCGGATGTGGGCTGCATTTTGGCTTTCTTTTGGGCTGGAGCTTCTCGTGGTTTGAGGCCTGGCTTGCTCCACCTCCTGCTCTTGATATTCTCCCGGATGTGGGCTGCATTTTGGCTGCCTTTTGGGCTGGAGCTTCTCGTGGTTTGAGGCCTGGCTTGCTCCACTCCCTGCTCTTGAGATTCTCCTGGATGTGGGCTGGATTTTGGCTTTCTTTTGGGCTGGAGCTTCTCGTGGTTTGAGGCCTGGCTTGCTCCACCTCCTGCTCTTGATATTCCACCCGGATGTGGGCTGCATTTTGGCTGCCTTTTGGGCTGGAGCTTCTCGTGGTTTGAGGCCTGGCTTGCTCCACCCCCTGCTCTTGAGATTCTCCCGGATGTGGGCTGCATTTTGGCTGCCTTTTGGGGTCTAGCTTCTCGTGGTTTGAGGCCTGGCTTTCTCCACCCCCTGCTCTTGAGATTCTCCCGGATGTGGGCTGGATTTTGTCTGCATTTTGGGCTGGAGCTTCTCGAGGTTTGAGGCCTGGCTTGCTCCACCCCCTGCTCTTGAGATTCTCCCGGATGTGGGCTGCATTTTGGCTGCCTTTTGGGCTGGAGCTTCTCGTGGTTTGAGGCCTGGCTTGCTCCACCCCCTGCTCTTGAGATTCTCCCGGATGTGGGCTGGATTTTGGCTGCATTTTGGGCTGGAGCTTCTCGTGCTTTGAGGCCTGGCTTGCTCCACCCCCTGCTCTTGAGATTCTCCCGGATGTGGGCTGGATTTTGGCTGCCTTTTGGGCTGGAGCTTCTCGTGGTTTGGGGCCTGGCTTGCTCCACCCCCTGCTCTTGAGATTCTCCCCGAAGTGGGCTGCATTTTGACTATATTTTCGGCTTCAGCTTTTTCGGGTTTGAGGCCTGGCTTGCTCCACCCCCTGCTCTTGAGATTCTCCCGGAGGTGGGCTGGATTTTGGCTGCATTTTGGGCTGGAGCTTCTCGTGGTTTGGGGCCTGGCTTGCTCCACCCCCTGCTCTTGAGATTCTCCCGGATGTGGGCTGCATTTTGGCTGCCTTTTGGGCAGGAGCTTCTCGTGGTTTGAGGCCTGGCTTGCTCCACCTCCTGCTCTTGATTTTCTCCTGGATGTGGGCTGCATTTTGTCTGCCTTTTGGGCTGGAGCTTCTCGTGGTTTGAGGCCTGGCTTGCTCCACCCCCTGCTCTTGAGATTCTCCCGGATGTGGGCTGCATTTTGGCTTTCTTTTGGGCTGGAGCTTCTCGTGGTTTGAGGCCTGGCTTGCTCCACCTCCTGCTCTTGATATTCTCCCGGATGTGGGCTGCATTTTGGCTGCCTTTTGGGCTGGAGCTTCTCGTGGTTTGAGGCCTGGCTTGCTCCACTCCCTGCTCTTGAGATTCTCCTGGATGTGGGCTGCATTTTGGCTTTCTTTTGGGCTGGAGCTTCTTGTGGTTTGAGGCCTGGCTTGCTCCACCTCCTGCTCTTGATATTCTCCCGGATGTGGGCTGCATTTTGGCTGCCTTTTGGGCTGGAGCTTCTCGTGGTTTGAGGCCTGGCTTGCTCCACCCCCTGCTCTTGAGATTCTCCCGGATGTGGGCTGCATTTTGGCTGCCTTTTGGGGTCTAGCTTCTCGTGGTTTGAGGCCTGGCTTGCTCCACCCCCTGCTCTTGAGATTCTCCCGGATGTGGGCTGGATTTTGTCTGCATTTTGGGCTGGAGCTTCTCGTGGTTTGAGGCCTGGCTTGCTCCACCCCCTGCTCTTGAGATTCTCCCGGATGTGGGCTGCATTTTGGCTGCCTTTTGGGGTCTAGCTTCTCGTGGTTTGAGGCCTGGCTTGCTCCACCCCCTGCTCTTGAGATTCTCCCCGAAGTGGGCTGGATTTTGTCTGCATTTTGGGCTGGAGCTTCTCGTGGTTTGAGGCCTGGCTTGCTCCACCCCCTGCTCTTGAGATTCTCCCGGAGTTGGGCTGCATTTTGGCTGCCTTTTGGGCTGGAGCTTCTCGTAGTTTGGGGGCTGGCTTGCTCCACCCCCTGCTCTTGAGATTCTCCAGGAGGTGAGCTGCATTTTGGCTGCCTTTTGGGGTCTAGCTTCTCGTGGTTTGAGGCCTGGCTTGCTATAACCCCTGCTCTTGAGATTCTCCCGGAGGTGGGCTGCATTTTGGCTGCCTTTTGGGCTGGAGCTTCTCGTGGTTTGGGGCCTGGCTTGCTCCACCCCCTGCTCCTGAAATTCTCCCGGATGTGGGCTGCATTTTGGCTGCCTTTTGGGCAGGAGCTTCTCGTGGTTTGAGGCCTGGCTTGCTCCACCTCCTGCTCTTGATTTTCTCCTGGATGTGGGCTGCATTTTGGCTGCCTTTTGGGCTGGAGCTTCTCGTGGTTTGGGGCCTGGCTTGCTCCACCCCCTGCTCTTGATATTCTCCCGGATGTGGGCTGGAATTTGGCTGCTTTTTGGGCTGGAGCTTCTCGTGGTTTGGGGCCTGGCTTGCTCCACCCCCTGCTCTTGAGATTCTCCCGGAGGTGGGCTGGATTTTGTCTGCATTTTGGGCTGGAGCTTCTTGTGGTTTGAGGCCTGGCTTGCTCCACCCCCTGCTCTTGATATTCTCCCCGAAGTGGGCTGGATTTGGTTGCATTTTGGGCTGGAGCTTCTCGTGGTTTGGGGGCTGGCTTGCTCCACCCCCTGCTCTTGAGATTCTCCTGGAGGTGGGCTGCATTTTGGCTGCCTTTTGGGCTGGAGCTTCTCGTGGTTTGAGGCCTGGCTTGCTCCACCCCCTGCTCTTGAGATTCTCCCGGATGTGGGCTGGATTTTGGCTGCCTTTTGGGCTGGAGCTTCTCGTGGTTTGAGGCCTGGCTTGCTCCACCCCCTGCTCTTGAGATTCTCCCGGATGTGGGCTGCATTTTGGCTGCCTTTTGGGCTGGAGCTTCTTGTGGTTTGAGGCCTGGCTTGCTCCACCCCCTGCTCTTGATATTCTCCCTGAAGTGGGCTGGATTTGGCTGCATTTTGGGCTGGAGCTTCTCGTGGTTTGAGGCCTGGCTTGCTATAACACCTGCTCTTGAGATTCTCCCGGAGGTGGGCTGCATTTTGGCTGCCTTTTGGGCTGGAGCTTCTCGTGGTTTGGGGCCTGGCTTGCTCCACCCCCTGCTCCTGAAATTCTCCCGGATGTGGGCTGCATTTTGGCTGCATTTTGGGCAGGAGCTTCTCGTGGTTTGAGGCCTGGCTTGCTCCACCTCCTGCTCTTGATTTTCTCCTGGATGTGGGCTGGATTTTGGCTGCCTTTTGGGCTGGAGCTTCTCGTGCTTTGGGGCCTGGCTTGCTCCACCCCCTGCTCTTGATCTTCTCCCGGATGTGGGCTGGAATTTGGCTGCCTTTTGGGCTGGAGCTTCTCGTGCTTTGGGGCCTGGCTTGCTCCACACCCTGCTCTTGATCTTCTCCCGGATGTGGGATGGAATTTGGCTGCTTTTTGGGCTGGAGCTTCTCGTGGTTTGGGGCCTGGCTTGCTCCACCCCCTGCTCTTGATATTCTCCCTGAAGTGGGCTGGATTTGGCTGCATTTTGGGCTGGAGCTTCTCGTGGTTTGAGGCCTGGCTTGCTATAACACCTGCTCTTGAGATTCTCCCGGAGGTGGGCTGCATTTTGGCTGCCTTTTGGGCTGGAGCTTCTCGTGGTTTGGGGCCTGGCTTGCTCCACCCCCTGCTCCTGAAATTCTCCCGGATGTGGGCTGCATTTTGGCTGCATTTTGGGCAGGAGCTTCTCGTGGTTTGAGGCCTGGCTTGCTCCACCTCCTGCTCTTGATTTTCTCCTGGATGTGGGCTGGATTTTGGCTGCCTTTTGGGCTGGAGCTTCTCGTGCTTTGGGGCCTGGCTTGCTCCACCCCCTGCTCTTGATCTTCTCCCGGATGTGGGCTGGAATTTGGCTGCCTTTTGGGCTGGAGCTTCTCGTGCTTTGGGGCCTGGCTTGCTCCACACCCTGCTCTTGATCTTCTCCCGGATGTGGGATGGAATTTGGCTGCTTTTTGGGCTGGAGCTTCTCGTGGTTTGGGGCCTGGCTTGCTCCACCCCCTGCTCTTGAGATTCTCCCGGATATGGGCTGCATTTTGGCTGCCTTTTGGGCTGGAGCTTCTCGTGTTTTGAGGCCTGGCTTGCTCCACCCCCTGCTCTTGAGATTCTCCCGGAGGTGGGCTGGATTTTGGCTGCCTTTTGGGCTGGAGCTTCTCGTGTTTTGAGGCCTGGCTTGCTGAACCCCCTGCTCTTGAGATTCTCCCGGATGTGGGCTGGATTTTGGCTCACTTTTGGGCTGGAGCTTCTCGTGGTTTGAGGCCTGGCTTGCTCCACCCCCTGCTCTTGAGATTCTCCTGGATGTGGGCTGGATTTTGGCTGCCTTTTGGGCTGGAGCTTCTCGTGGTTTGGGGGCTGGCTTGTTCCACCCCCTGCTCTTGAGATTCTCCTGGAGGTGGGCTGCATTTTGGCTGCCTTTTGGGCTGGAGCTTGTCGTGGTTTGAGGCCTGGCTTGCTCCACCTCCTGCTCTTGATTTTCTCCCGGATGTGGGCTGCATTTTGGCTACCTTTTGGGGTCTAGCTTCTCATGGTTTGAGGCCTGGCTTGCTCCACCCCCTGCTCTTGAGATTCTCCCGGATGTTGGCTGGATTTTGGCTGCCTTTTGGCCTGGAGCTTCTCTGGTTTGAGGCCTGGCTTGCTCCACCCCCTGCTCTTGAGATTCTCCCGGAGGTGGGCTGGATTTTGGCTGCCTTTTGGGCTGGAGCTTCTCGTGGTTTGGGGCCTGGCTTGCTCCACCCCCTGCTCTTGAGATTCTCCCGGATCTGGGCTGGATTTTGGCTGCCTTTTGGGCTGGAGCTTCTCTGGTTTGAGGCCTGGCTTGCTCCAACCCCTGCTCTTGAGATTCTCCTGGATGTGGGCTGGATTTTGGCTGCCTTTTGAGCTGGAGCTTCTCGTGGTTTTTGGGCTGGCTTGTTCCACCCCCTGCTCTTGAGATTCTCCAGGAGGTGGGCTGCATTTTGGCTGCCTTTTGGGCTGGAGCTTGTCGTGGTTTGAGGCCTGGCTTGCTCCACCCCCTGCTCTTGAGATTCTCCCGGATGTGGGCTGGATTTTGTCTGCATTTTGGGCTGGAGCTTCTCGTGGTTTGAGGCCTGGCTTGCTCCACCCCCTGCTCTTGAGATTCTCCCGGATGTTGGCTGGCTTTTGGCTGCCTTTTGGGCTGGAGCTTCTCGTGGTTTGAGGCCTGGCTTGCTCCACCCCCTGCTCTTGATATTCTCCCGGATGTGGGCTGGATTTTGTCTGCATTTTGGGCTGGAGCTTCTTGTGGTTTGGGGGCTGGCTTGTTCCACGCCCTGCTCTTGAGATTCTCCCGGATGTGGGCTGGAGTTTGGCTGCCTTTTGGGCTGGAGCTTCTCGTGGTTTGAGGCCTGGCTTGCTCCACCCCCTGCTCTTGAGATTCTCCTGGATGTGGGCTGGAGTTTGGCTGCCTTTTGGGCTGGAGCTTCTCGTGGTTTGAGATCTGGCTTGCTCCACCCCCTGCTCTTGAGATTCTCCAGGAGGTGGGCTGGCATTTGGCTGCCTTTTGGGGTCTAGCTTCTCGTGGTTTGAGGCCTGGCTTGCTCCACCCCCTGCTCTTGAGATTCTCCCCTAAGTGGGCTGCATTTTGGCTGCATTTTGGGCTGGAGCTTCTCGTGGTTTGAGGCCTGGCTTGCTCCACCCCCTGCTCTTGAGATTCTTCCCGACGTGGGCTGGATTTTTGGGTGAGTTTTGGGCTTGAGATTCTCGTGCTTTGGGGCCTGGCTTGCTCCACCCCCTGCTCCTGAAATTTTCCCGGATGTGGGCTGCATTTTGGCTGCAATTTGTGCAGGAGCTTCTCGTGGTTTGAGGCCTGGCTTGCTCCACCCCCTGCTCTTGAGATTCTCCCGGATGTGGGCTGGATTTTGGCTGCCTTTTGGGCTGGAGCTTCTCGTGGTTTGAGGCCTGGCTTGCTCCACCCCCTGCTCTTGAGATTCTCCTGGATGTGGGTTGCATTTTGGCTACATTTTGGGCTGGAGCTTCTCGTGCTTTGAGGCGTGGCTTGCTCCACCCCCTGCTCTTGAGATTCTCCCGGATGTGGGCTGGCATTTGGCTGCCTTTTGGGCTGGAGCTTCTCGTGGTTTGAGGCCTGGCTTGCTCCACCCCCTGCTGTTGATATTCTCCCGGATGTGGGCTGCATTTTGGATGCTTTAGGGCTGGAGCTTCTCGTGGTTTGAGGCCTGGCTTCCTCCACCCCCTGCTCTTGAGATTCTCCCGGAGGTGGGCTGCATTTTGTCTGCCTTTTGGGCTGGAGATTCTCGTGGTTTGAGGCCTGGCTTGCTCCAGCCCCTGCTCTTGAGATTCTCCCCGAAGTGGGCTGGATTTGGCTGCATTTTGGGCTGGAGCTTCTCGTGCTTTGGGGCCTGGCTTGCTCCACCCCCTGCTCTTGAGATTCTCCTGGAGGTGGGCTGCATTTTGGCTGCCTTTTGGGCTGGAGCTTCTCGTGGTTTGGGGCCTGGCTTGCTCCACCCCCTGCTCCTGAAATTCTCCCGGATGTGGGCTGCATTTTGGCTGCCATTTGGGCAGGAGCTTCTCGTGGTTTGAGGCCTGGCTTGCTCCACCTCCTGCTCTTGATTTTCTCCTGGATGTGGGCTGCATTTTGGCTGCCTTTTGGGCTGGAGCTTCTCGTGCTTTGGGGCCTGGCTTGCTCCACCCCCTGCTCTTGATATTCTCCCGGATGTGGGCTGGAATTTGGCTGCTTTTTGGGCTGGAGCTTCTCGTGGTTTGAGGCCTGCCTTGCTCCACCCCCTGCTCTTGAGATTCTCCCGGAGGTGGGCTGCATTTTGGCTGCCTTTTGGGCTGGAGCTTCTCGTCGTTTGGGGCCTGGCTTGCTATACCCCCTGCTCTTGAGATTCTCCCGGAGGTGGGCTGGCATTTGGCTGCCTTTTGGGCTGGAGCTTCTCGTGGTTTGAGGCCTGGCTTTCCCCACCCCCTGCTCTTGAGATTCTCCCCGAAGTGGGCTGCATTTTGACTACATTTTCGGCTTCAGCTTTTTCGGGTTTGAGGCCTGGCTTGCTCCACCCCCTGCTCTTGAGATTCTCCTGGATGTGGACTGGATTTTAGCTGCCTTTTGGGCTGGAGCTTCTCGTGGTTTGGGGGCTGGCTTGTTCCATCCCCTGCTCTTGAGATTCTCCAGGAGGTGGGCTGCATTTTGGCTGCCTTTTGGGCTGGAGCTTGTCGTGGTTTGAGGCCTGGCTTGCTCCACCCCCTGCTCTTGATATTCTCCCGGATGTGGGCTGCATTTTGGCTGCCTTTTGGGGTCTAGCTTCTCGTGGTTTGAGGCCTGGCTTGCTCCACCCCCTGCTCTTGAGATTCTCCCGGATGTTGGCTGGCTTTTGGCTGCCTTTTGGGCTGGAGCTTCTCGTGGTTTGAGGCCTGGCTTGCTCCACCCCCTGCTCTTGAGATTCTCCCGGATGTGGGTAGGATTTTGGCTGATTATTGTGCTGGAGCTTCTCGTGGTTTGGGGGCTGGCTTGTTCCATCCCCTGCTCTTGAGATTCTCCAGGAGGTGGGCTGGATTTTATCTGCATTTTGGGCTGGAGCTTCTTGTGGTTTGGGGGCTGGCTTGTTCCACGCCCTGCTCTTGAGATTCTCCTGGATGTGGGCTGCATTTTGGCTGCCTTTTGGGGTCTAGCTTCTCGTGGTTTGAGGCCTGGCTTGCTCCACCCCCTGCTCTTGAGATTCTCCTGGATGTGGGCTGGCATTTGGCTGCCTTTTGGGGTCTAGCTTCTCGTGGTTTGGGGCCTGGCTTGCTCCACCCCCTGCTCTTGAGATTCTCCCGGATGTGGGCTGCATTTTGGCTGCCTTTTGGGCTGGAGCTTCTCGTGGTTTGAGGCCTGGCTTGCTCCACCCCCTGCTCTTGAGATTCTCCCGGATGTGGGCTGCATTTTGGCTGCCTTTTGGGCTGGAGCTTCTCGTGGTTTGAGGCCTGGCTTGCTCCACCCCCTGCTCTTGAGATTCTCCTGGATGTGGGCTGGATTTTGGCTGCCTTTTGGGCTGGAGCTTTTCGTGGTTTGGGGCCTGGCTTGCTCCACCCCCTGCTCTTGAAATTCTACCGGAGGTGGGCTGGATTTTGGCTGCCTTTTGGGCTGGAGCTTCTCGTGGTTTGGGGGCTGGCTTGCTCCACCCCCTGCTCTTGAGATTCTCCCAGATGTGGGCTGCATTTTGGCTGCCATTTGGGCTGGAGCTTCTCGTGCTTTGGGGCCTGGCTTTCTCCACCTCCTGCTCTTGATATTCTCCTGGATGTGGGCTGCATTTTGGCTGCCTTTTGGGCTGGAGCTTCTCGTGGTTTGAGGCCTGGCTTGCTCCACCCCCTGCTCTTGAGATTCTCCCGGATGTGGTCTGCATTTTGGCTGCCTTTTGGGCTGGAGCTTCTCGTGGTTTGAGGCCTGGCTTGCCCCACCCCCTGCTCTTGAGATTCTCCCTGAAGTGGGCTGCATTTTGACTACATTTTGGGCTGGAGCTTCTCGTGGTTTGGGGGCTGGCTTGCTCCACCCCCTGCTCTTGAGATTCTCCCGGATGTGGGCTGCATTTTGGCTGCCATTTGGGCTGGAGCTTCTCGTGGTTTGAGGCCTGGCTTGCTCCACCTCCTGCTCTTGATATTCTCCTGGATGTGGGCTGCATTTTGTCTGCATTTTGGGGTCTAGCTTCTCGTGGTTTGAGGCCTGGCTTGCTCCACCCCCTGCTCTTGAGATTCTCCTGGATGTGGGCTGCATTTTGGCTGCATTTTGGGCTGGAGCTTCTCGTGGTTTGAGGCCTGGCTTGCTCCACCCCCTGCTCTTGAGATTCTCCAGGAGGTGGGCTGGCATTTGGCTGCATTTTGGGGTCTAGCTTCTCGTGGTTTGAGGCCTGGCTTGCTCCACCCCCTGCTCTTGAGATTCTTCCCGACGTGGGCTGGATTTTTGGGTGAGTTTTGCGCTTGAGATTCTCGTGCTTTGGGGCCTGGTTGCTCCACCCCCTGCTCCTGAAATTCTCCCGGATGTGTGCTGCATTTTGGCTGCATTTTGGGCAGGAGCTTCTCGTGGTTTGAGGCCTGGCTTGCTCCACCTCCTGCTCTTGATTTTCTCCTGGATGTGGGCTGAATTTTGGCTGCCTTTTGGGCTGGAGCTTCTCGTGCTTTGGGGCCTGGCTTGCTCCACCCCCTGCTCTTGATATTCTCCCGGATGTGATCTGGAATTTGGCAGCTTTTTGGTCTGGAGCTTCTCGTGGTTTGGGGCCTGGCTTGCTCCACCCCCTGCTCTTGAGATTCTCCCGGATGTGGGCTGGATTTTGGCTGCCTTTTGGGCTGGAGCTTCTCGTGGTTTGGGGCCTGGCTTGCTCCACCCCCTGCTCTTGAAATTCTACCGGAGGTGGGCTGCATTTTGGCTGCCTTTTGGGCGGGAGCTTCTCGTGGTTTGGGGGCTGGCTTGCTCCACCCCCTGCTCTTGAGATTCTCCTGGATGTGGGCTGCATTTTGGCTGCCATTTGGGCTGGAGCTTCTCGTGCTTTGGGGCCTGGCTTTCTCCACCTCCTGCTCTTGATATTCTCCTGGATGTGGGCTGCATTTTGGCTGCCTTTTTGGCTGGAGCTTCTCGTGGTTTGAGGCCTGGCTTGCTCCATCCCCTGCTCTTGAGATTCTCCCGGAGGTGGGCTGCATTTTGTCTGCATTTTGGGCTGGAGCTTCTCGTGGTTTGGGGGCTGGCTTGCTCCACCCCCTGCTCTTGAGATTCTCCTGGATGTGGGCTGCATTTTGGCTGCCATTTGGGCTGGAGCTTCTCGTGGTTTGGGGGCTGGCTCGTTCCAACCCCTGCTCTTGAGATTCTCCAGGATGTGGGCTGCATTTTGGCTGCCTTTTGGGGTGTAGCTTCTCGTGGTTTGAGGCCTGGCTTGCTCCACCCCCTGCTCTTGAGATTCTCCCGGATGTGGGCTGGAATTTGGCTGCATTTTGGGCTGGAGCTTCTCGTGGTTTGGGGGCTAACTTGTTCCACCCCCTGCTCTTGAGATTCTCCAGGAGGTGGGCTGCATTTTGGCTGCCTTTTGGGCTGGAGCTTCTCGTGGTTTGGGGCCTGGCTTGCTCCACCCCCTGCTCTTGATATTCTCCCGAATGTGGTCTGGAATTTGGCAGCTTTTTGGGCTGGAGCTTCTCGTGGTTTGAGGCCTGGCTTGCTCCACCCCCTGCTCTTGAGATTCTCCCGGATGTGGGCTGCATTTTGGCTGCCTTTAGGGCTGGAGCTTCTCGTGGTTTGGGGCCTGGCTTACTCCACCCCCTGCTCTTGATATTCTCCCGGATATGGTCTGGAATTTGGCAGCTTTTTGGGCTGGAGCTTCTCGTGGTTTGGGGCCTGGCTTGCTCCACCCCCTGCTCTTGAGATTCTCCAGGAGGTGGGCTGCATTTTGGCTGCCTTTTTGGCTGGAGCTTCTCGTGGTTTGAGGCCTGGCTTGCTCCACCCCCTGCTCTTGATATTCTCCCGGATGTGGGCTGCATTTTGGCTGCCTTTTGGGCTGGAGCTTCTCGTGGTTTGAGGCCTGGCTTGCTCCACCCCCTGCTCTTCAGATTCTCTTGGATGTGGGCTGCATTTTGGCTGCATTTTGGGCTGGAGCTTCTCGTGCTTTGGGGCCTGGCTTGCTCCACCCCCTGCTCTTGATATTCTCCCGGATGTGGTCTGGAATTTGGCTGCATTTTGGGCTGGAGCTTCTCGTGGTTTTGGGGCTGGCTTGTTCCGCCCCCTGCTCTTGAGATTCTCCAGGAGGTGGGCTGCATTTTGGCTGCCTTTTGGGCTGGAGCTTCTCGTGGTTTGAGGCCTGGCTTGCTCCACCCCCTGCTCTTGATATTCTCCCGGATGTGGGCTGCATTTTGGCTGCCTTTTGGGCTGGAGCTTCTCGTGTTTTGGGGCCTGGCTTGCTCCACCCCCTGCTCTTGAGATTCTCCCGGATCTGGGCTGGATTTTGGCTGCCTTTTGGGCTGGAGCTTCTCGTGGTTTGAGGCCTGGCTTGCTCCACCTCCTGCTCTTGATATTCTCCTGGATGTGGGCTGCATTTTGTCTTCCTTTTAAGCTGGAGCTTCTCGTGATTTGAGGCCTGGCTTGCTCCACCCCCTGCTCTTGAGATTCTCCCAGATGTTGGCTGCATTTTGGCTGCATTTTGGGCTGGAGCTTCTCGTGGTTTGAGGCCTGGCTTGCTCCACATCCTGCTCTTGAGATTCTCCCAGATGTGGGCTGCATTTTGGCTGCCTTTTGGGCTGGAGCTTCTCGTGGTTTGAGGCCTGGCTTGCCCCAACCCCTGCTCTTGAGATTCTCCCCGAAGTGGGCTGCATTTTGACTACATTTTGGGCTGGAGCTTCTCGTGGTTTGGGGGCTGGCTTGCTCCACCCCATGCTCTTGAGATTCTCCAGGATATGGGCTGCATTTTGGCTGCCTTTTGGGCTGGAGCTTCTCGTGGTTTGAGGCCTGGCTTGCTCCACCTCCTGCTCTTGATATTCTCCTGGATGTGGGCTGCATTTTGGCTGCATTTTGGGCTGGAGCTTCTCGTGGTTTGAGGCCTGGTTTGCCCCACCCCCTGCTCTTGAGATTCTCCCCGAAGTGGGCTGCATTTTGAATATATTTTGGGCTAGAGCTTCTCGTGGTTTGGGGGCTGGCTTGCTCCACCCCCTGCTCTTGATATTCTCCCGGATGTGGGCTGCATTTTGGCTGCCTTTTGGGCTGGAGCTTCTCGTGGTTTGAGGCCTGGCTTGCTCCACCCCCTGCTCTTGATATTCTCCTGGATGTGGGCTGCATTTTGTCTGCATTTTGGGCTGGAGCTTCTCGTGGTTTGAGGCCTGGCTTGCTCCACCCCCTGCTCTTGAGATTCTCCCGGATGTGGGCTGCATTTTGACTACATTTTCGGCTTCAGATTTTGTGGTTTGAGGCCTGGCTTGCTCCACCCCCTGCTCTTGAGATTCTCCCCGAAGTTGGCTGGATTTTGGCTGCATTTTGGGCTGGAGCTTCTCGTGGTTTGGGGGCTGGCTTGCTCCACCCCCTGCTCTTGAGATTCTCCTGGATGTGGGCTGCATTTTGTCTGCCTTTTGCGCTGGAGCTTCTCGTGGTTTGGGGGCTAACTTGTTCCACCCCCTGCTCTTGAGATTCTCCAGGAGGTGGGCTGCATTTTGGCTGCCTTTTGGGCTGGAGCTTCTCGTGGTTTGGGGCCTGGCTTGTTCCACCCCCTGCTCTTGATATTCTCCCGAATGTGGTCTGGAATTTGGCAGCATTTTGGGCTGGAGCTTCTCGTGGTTTGGGGCCTGGCTTGCTCCACCCCCTGCTCTTGAGATTCTCCAGGAGGTGGGCTGCATTTTGGCTGCCTTTTTGGCTGGAGCTTCTCGTGGTTTGAGGCCTGGCTTGCTCCACCCCCTGCTCTTGAGATTCTCCCGGATGTGGGCTGCATTTTGGCTGCCTTTTGGGCTGGAGCTTCTCGTGGTTTGAGGCCTGGCTTGCTCCACCCCCTGCTCTTCAGATTCTCTTGGATGTGGGCTGGATTTTGGCTGCATTTTGGGCTGCAGCTTCTCGTGCTTTGGGGCCTGGCTTGCTCCACCCCCTGCTCTTGATATTCTCCCGGATGTGGTCTGGAATTTGGCTGCATTTTGGGCTGGAGCTTCTCGTGGTTTGGGGGCTGGCTTGTTCCGCCCCCTGCTCTTGAGATTCTCCAGGAGGTGGGCTGCATTTTGGCTGCCTTTTGGGCTGGAGCTTCTCGTGGTTTGAGGCCTGGCTTGCTCCACCCCCTGCTCTTGATATTCTCCCGGATGTGGGCTGCATTTTGGCTGCCTTTTGGGCTGGAGCTTCTCGTGTTTTGGGGCCTGGCTTGCTCCACCCCCTGCTCTTGAGATTCTCCCGGATCTGGGCTGGATTTTGGCTGCCTTTTGGGCTGGAGCTTCTCGTGGTTTGAGGCCTGGCTTGCTCCACCTCCTGCTCTTGATATTCTCCTGGATGTGGGCTGCATTTTGTCTTCCTTTTAAGCTGGAGCTTCTCGTGATTTGAGGCCTGGCTTGCTCCACCCCCTGCTCTTGAGATTCTCCCAGGTGTTGGCTGCATTTTGGCTGCAGTTTGGGCTGGAGCTTCTCGTGGTTTGAGGCCTGGCTTGCTCCACATCCTGCTCTTGAGATTCTCCCGGATGTGGGCTGCATTTTGGCTGCCTTTTGGGCTGGAGCTTCTCGTGGTTTGAGGCCTGGCTTGCCCCACCCCCTGCTCTTGAGATTCTCCCCGAAGTGGTCTGCATTTTGGCTGCCTTTATGGCTGGAGCTTCTCGTGGTTTGAGGCCTGGCTTGCTCCACCTCCTGCTCTTGATATTCTCCTGGATGTGGGCTGCATTTTGGCTGCATTTTGGGCTGGAGCTTCTCGTGGTTTGAGGCCTGGTTTGCCCCACCCCCTGCTCTTGAGATTCTCCCCGAAGTGGGCTGCATTTTGACTATATTTTGGGCTAGAGCTTCTCGTGGTTTGGGGGCTGGCTTGCTCCACCCCCTGCTCTTGATATTCTCCCGGATGTGGGCTGCATTTTGGCTGCCATTTGGGCTGGAGCTTCTCGTGGTTTGAGGCCTGGCTTGCTCCACCCCCTGCTCTTGATATTCTCCTGGATGTGGGCTGCATTTTGTCTGCATTTTGGGCTGGAGCTTCTCGTGGTTTGAGGCCTGGCTTGCTCCACCCCCTGCTCTTGAGATTCTCCCGGATGTGGGCTGCATTTTGGCTGCTTTTTGGGCTGGAGCTTCTCGAGGTTTGAGGCCTGGCTTGCTCCACCCCCTGCTCTTGAGATTCTCCCGGATCTGGGCTGCATTTTGGCTGCCTTTTGGGCTGGAGCTTCTCATGGTTTGAGGCCTGGCTTGCCCCACCCCCTGCTCTTGAGATTCTCCCCGAATTGGGCTGCATTTTGACTACATTTTCGGCTTCAGCTTTTTGGGCTTTGAGGCCTGGCTTGCTCCACCCCCTGCTCTTGAGATTCTCCCCGAAGTTGGCTGGATTTTGGCTGCATTTTGGGCTGGAGCTTCTCGTGGTTTGGGGGCTGGCTTGCTCCACCCCCTGCTCTTGATATTCTCCCGTATGTGGGCTGCATTTTGGCTGCCTTTTGGGCTGGAGCTTCTCGTGCTTTGGGGCCTGGCTTGCTCCACCCCCTGCTCTTGATATTCTCCCGGATGTGGGCTGGATTTTGGCTGCATTTTGGGCTGGAGCTTCTCGTGGTTTGGGGGCTGGCTTGCTCCACCCCCTGCTCTTGAGATTCTCCTGGATGTGGGCTGCATTTTGGCTGCCTTTTGGGCTGGAGCTTCTCGTGGTTTGAGGCCTGGCTTGCTCCACCCCCTGCTCTTGAGATTCTCCTGGATGTGGGCTGGCTATTGCCTGCCTTTTGGGCTGGAGCTTCTCGTGGTTTGAGGCCTGGCTTGCTCCACCCCCTGCTCTTGAGATTCTCCCCGAAGTTGGCTGGATTTTGGCTGCATTTTGGGCTGGAGCTTCTCGTGGTTTGGGGGCTGGCTTGCTCCACCCCCTGCTCTTGAGATTCTCCCGGATGTGGGCTGCATTTTGGCTGCCTTTAGGGCTGGAGCTTCTCGTGGTTTGAAGCCTGGCTTGCTCCACCCCCTGCTCTTGATATTCTCCTTGAAGTGGGCTGGATTTTGGCTGCCTTTTGGGGTGTAGCTTCTCGTGGTTTGGGGGATGGCTTGCTCCACCCCCTGCTCTTGAGATTCTCCTGGATGTGGGCTGCATTTTGGCTGCCTTTTGGGCTGGAGCTTCTCGTGGTTTGAGGTCTGGCTTGCTCCACCTCCTGCTCTTGATATTCTCCCGTATGTGGGCTGCATTTTGGCTGCATTTTGGGCTGGAGCTTCTCGTGCTTTGGGGCCTGGCTTGCTCCACCCCCTGCTCTTGATATTCTCCCGGATGTGGGCTGGATTTTGGCTGCATTTTGGGCTGGAGCTTCTCGTGGTTTTGGGGCTGGCTTGCTCCACCCCCTGCTCTTGAGATTCTCCTGGATGTGGGCTGCATTTTGGCTGCCTTTTGGGCTGGAGCTTCTCGTGGTTTGAGGCCTGGCTTGCTCCACCCCCTGCTCTTGAGATTCTCCTGGATGTGGGCTGGCTATTGCCTGCCTTTTGGGCTGGAGCTTCTCGTGGTTTGAGGCCTGGCTTGCTCCACCCCCTGCTCTTGAAATTCTACCGGAGTTGGGCTGGATTTTGGCTGCCTTTTGGGCTGGAGCTTCTCGTGGTTTGAGGCCTGGCTTGCCCCACCCCCTGCTCCTGAGATTCTCCCTGAAGTGGGCTGCATTTTGACTACATTTTGGGCTGGAGCTTCTCATGGTTTGGGGGATGGCTTGCTCCACCCCCTGCTCTTGAGATTCTCCTGGAGGTGGGCTGCTTTTTGGCTGCCTTTTGGGCTGGAGCTTCTCGTGCTTTGGGTCCTGGCTTGCTCCACCCCCTGCTCTTGAGATTCTCCTGGAGGTGGGCTGCATTTTGGCTGCTTTTTGGGCTGGAGCTTCTCGTGGTTTGAGGCCTGGCTTGCTCCACCCCCTGCTCTTGAGATTCTCCAGGAGGTGGGCTGGATTTTGTCTGCATTTTGGGCTGGAGCTTCTTGTGGTTTGGGGGCTGGCTTGTTCGACGCCCTGCTCTTGAGATTCTCCTGGATGTGGGCTGCATTTTGGCTGCCTTTTGGGGTGGAGCTTCTCGTGGTTTGAGGCCTGGCTTGCTCCACCCCCTGCTCTTGAGATTCTCCTGGATGTGGGCTGGATTTTAGCTGCCTTTTGGGCTGGAGCTTCCCGTGGTTTGAGGCCTGGCTTGCTCCACCCCCTGCTCTTGAGATTCTCCCGGATGTGGGCTGGATTTTGGCTGCCTTTTGGGCTGGAGCTTTTCGTGGTTTGGGGCCTGGCTTGCTCCACCCCCTGCTCTTGAAATTCTACCGGAGGTGGGCTGGATTTTGGCTGCCTTTTGGGCTGGAGCTTCTCGTGGTTTGGGGGCTGGCTTGCTCCACCCCCTGCTCTTGAGATTCTCCCAGATGTGGGCTGCATTTTGGCTGCCATTTGGGCTGGAGCTTCTCGTGCTTTGGGGCCTGGCTTTCTCCACCTCCTGCTCTTGATATTCTCCTGGATGTGGGCTGCATTTTGGCTGCCTTTTGGGCTGGAGCTTCTCGTGGTTTGAGGCCTGGCTTGCTCCACCCCCTGCTCTTGAGATTCTCCCGGATGTGGGCTGCATTTTGGCTACCTTTTTGGGCTGGAGATTCTCGTGGTTTGAGGCCTGGCTTACCCCACCCCCTGCTCTTGAGATTCTCCCTGAAGTGGGCTGCATTTTGACTACATTTTGGGCTGGAGCTTCTCGTGGTTTGGGGGCTGGCTTGCTCCACCCCCTGCTCTTGAGATTCTCCCGGATGTGGGCTGCATTTTGGCTGCCATTTGGGCTGGAGCTTCTCGTGGTTTGAGGCCTGGCTTGCTCCACCTCCTGCTCTTGATATTCTCCTGGATGTGGGCTGCATTTTGTCTGCATTTTGGGGTCTAGCTTCTCGTGGTTTGAGGCCTGGCTTGCTCCACCCCCTGCTCTTGAGATTCTCCTGGATGTGGGCTGCATTTTGGCTGCATTTTGGGCTGGAGCTTTTCGTGGTTTGAGGCCTGGCTTGCTCCAACCCCTGCTCTTGAGATTCTCCAGGAGGTGGGCTGGCATTTGGCTGCCTTTTTCCGGTCTAGCTTCTCGTGGTTTGGGGCCTGGCTTGCTCCACCCCCTGCTCTTGAGATTCTCCTGGATGTGGGCTGCATTTTGGCTGCCATTTGGGCTGGAGCTTCTCGTGGTTTGGGGGCTGGCTCGTTCCAACCCCTGCTCTTGAGATTCTCCAGGATGTGGGCTGCATTTTGGCTGCCTTTTGGGGTCTAGCTTCTCGTGGTTTGAGGCCTGGCTTGCTCCACCCCCTGCTCTTGAGATTCTCCAGGAGGAGGGCTGCATTTTGGCTGCCTTTTGGGCTGGAGCTTCTCGTGGTTTGGGGCCTGGCTTGCTCCACCCCCTGCTCTTGATATTCTCCCGAATGTGGTCTGGAATTTGACAGCATTTTGGGCTGGAGCTTCTCGTGGTTTGAGGCCTGGCTTGCTCCACCCCCTGCTCTTGAGATTCTCCCATATGTGGGCTGCATTTTGGCTGCATTTTGGGCTGGAGCTTCTCGTGGTTTGGGGCCTGGCTTGCTCCACCCCCTGCTCTTGAGATTCTCCTGGATGTGGGCTGCATTTTGGCTGCCATTTGGGCTGGAGCTTCTCGTGGTTTGGGGGCTGGCTCGTTCCAACCCCTGCTCTTGAGATTCTCCAGGATGTGGGCTGCATTTTGGCTGCCTTTTGGGGTCTAGCTTCTCGTGGTTTGAGGCCTGGCTTGCTCCACCCCCTGCTCTTGAGATTCTCCAGGAGGAGGGCTGCATTTTGGCTGCCTTTTGGGCTGGAGCTTCTCGTGGTTTGGGGCCTGGCTTGCTCCACCCCCTGCTCTTGATATTCTCCCGAATGTGGTCTGGAATTTGACAGCTTTTTGGGCTGGAGCTTCTCGTGGTTTGAGGCCTGGCTTGCTCCACCCCCTGCTCTTGAGATTCTCCCATATGTGGGCTGCATTTTGGCTGCATTTTGGGCTGGAGCTTCTCGTGGTTTGAGGCCTGGCTTGCTCCACCCCCTGCTCTTGATATTCTCCCGGATATGGGCTGCATTTTGGCTGCATTTTGGGCTGGAGCTTCTCGTGGTTTGAGGCCTGGCTTGCTCCACCCCCTGCTCTTGAGATTCTCCCGGATGTGGGCTGCATTTTGGCTGCCTTTAGGGCTGGAGCTTCTCGTGGTTTGGGGCCTGGCTTACTCCACCCCCTGCTCTTGATATTCTCCCGGATGTGGTCTGGAATTTGGCAGCTTTTTGGGCTGGAGCTTCTCGTGGTATGGGGGCTGGCTTGTTCCGCCCCCTGCTCTTGAGATTCTCCAGGAGGTGGGCTGCATTTTGGCTGCCTTTTGGGCTGGAGCTTCTCGTGGTTTGAGGCCTGGCTTGCTCCACCCCCTGCTCTTGATATTCTCCCGGATGTGGGCTGCATTTTGGCTGCCTTTTGGGCTGGAGCTTCTCGTGTTTTGGGGCCTGGCTTGCTCCACCCCCTGCTCTTGAGATTCTCCCGTAGGTGGGCTGGATTTTGGCTGCCTTTTGGGCTGGAGCTTCTCGTGGTTTGAGGCCTGGCTTGCTCCACCCCCTGCTCTTGAGATTCTCCCGGATGTTGGCTGCATTTTGGCTGCCTTTTGGGCTGGAGCTTCTCGTGGTTTGAGGCCTGGCTTGCTCCACATCCTGCTCTTGAGATTCTCCCAGATGTGGGCTGCATTTTGGCTGCCTTTTGGGCTGGAGCTTCTCGTGGTTTGAGGCCTGGCTTGCCCCACCCCCTGCTCTTGAGATTCTCCCCGAAGTGGGCTGCATTTTGACTACATTTTGGGCTGGAGCTTCTCGTGGTTTGGGGGCTGGCTTGCTCCACCCCCTGCTCTTGAGATTCTCCCGGATGTGGGCTGCATTTTGGCTGCTTTTTGGGCTGGAGCTTCTCGTGGTTTGAGGCCTGGCTTGCTCCACCCCCTGCTCTTGAGATTCTCCTGGATGTGGGCTGCATTTTGGCTGCTTTTTGGGCTGGAGCTTCTCGAGGTTTGAGGCCTGGCTTGCTCCACCCCCTGCACTTGAGATTCTCCCGGATGTGGGCTGCATTTTGGCTGCCTTTTGGGCTGGAGCTTCTCATGGTTTGAGGCCTGGCTTGCCCCACCCCCTGCTCTTGAGATTCTCCCCGAAGTGGGCTGCATTTTGACTACATTTTCGGCTTCAGCTTTTTGGGCTTTGAGGCCTGGCTTGCTCCACCCCCTGCTCTTGAGATTCTCCCCGAAGTTGGCTGGATTTTGGCTGCATTTTGGGCTGGAGCTTCTCGTGGTTTGGGGGCTGGCTTGCTCCACCCCCTGCTCTTGAGATTCTCCTGGATGTGGGCTGCATTTTGTCTGCCTTTTGGGCTGGAGCTTCTCGTGGTTTGAGGCCTGGCTTGCTCCACCCCCTGCTCTTGAGATTCTCCCGGATGTGGGCTGCATTTTGGCTGCCTTTAGGGCTGGAGCTTCTCGTGGTTTGAAGCCTGGCTTGCTCCACCCCCTGCTCTTGATATTCTCCCCGAAGTGGGCTGGATTTTGGCTGCCTTTTGGGGTGTAGCTTCTCGTGGTTTGGGGGATGGCTTGCTCCACCCCCTGCTCTTGAGATTCTCCCGGATGTGGGCTGCATTTTGGCTGCCTTTTGGGCTGGAGCTTCTCGTGGTTTGAGGCCTGGCTTGCTCCACCCCCTGCTCTTGAGATTCTCCCAGATGTGGGCTGCATTTTGTCTGCCTTTTGGGCTGGAGCTTCTCGTGGTTTGAGGCCTGGATTGCTCCACCCCCTGCTCTTGATATTCTCCCGGATGTGGGCTGCATTTTGGCTGCCTTTTGGGCTGGAGCTTCTCGTGGTTTGAGGCCTGGCTTGCTCCACCCCCTGCTCTTCAGATTCTCTTGGATGTGGGCTGCATTTTGGCTGCATTTTGGGCTGGAGCTTCTCGTGGTTTGAGGCCTGGCTTGCTCCACCCCCTGCTCTTGAGATTCTCCAAGATGTGGTCTGGAATTTGGCTGCATTTTTGGCTGGAGCTTCTCGTGGTTTGGGGGCTGGCTTGTTCCGCCCCCTGCTCTTGAGATTCTCCAGGAGGTGGGCTGCATTTTGGCTGCCTTTTGGGCTGGAGCTTCTCGTGATTTGAGGCCTGGCTTGCTCCACCCCCTGCTCTTGAGATTCTCCCGGATGTTGGCTGCATTTTGGCTGCCTTTTGGGCTGGAGCTTCTCGTGGTTTGAGGCCTGGCTTGCTCCACATCCTGCTCTTGAGATTCTCCCAGATGTGGGCTGCATTTTGGCTGCCTTTTGGGCTGGAGCTTCTCGTGGTTTGAGGCCTGGCTTGCCCCACCCCCTGCTCTTGAGATTCTCCCCGAAGTGGGCTGCATTTTGACTACATTTTGGGCTGGAGCTTCTCGTGGTTTGGGGGCTGGCTTGCTCCACCCCCTGCTCTTGAGATTCTCCAGGATATGGGCTGCATTTTGGCTGCCTTTTGGGCTGGAGCTTCTCGTGGTTTGAGGCCTGGCTTGCTCCACCTCCTGCTCTTGATATTCTCCTGGATGTGGGCTGCATTTTGGCTGCATTTTGGGCTGGAGCTTCTCGTGGTTTGAGGCCTGGTTTGCCCCACCCCCTGCTCTTGAGATTCTCCCCGAAGTGGGCTGCATTTTGACTATATTTTGGGCTAGAGCTTCTCGTGGTTTGGGGGCTGGCTTGCTCCACCCCCTGCTCTTGATATTCTCCCGGATGTGGGCTGCATTTTGGCTGCCTTTTGGGCTGGAGCTTCTCGTGGTTTGAGGCCTGGCTTGCTCCACCCCCTGCTCTTGAGATTCTCCCGGATGTGGGCTGCATTTTGGCTGCTTTTTGGGCTGGAGCTTCTCGAGGTTTGAGGCCTGGCTTGCTCCACCCCCTGCACTTGAGATTCTCCCGGATGTGGGCTGCATTTTGGCTGCCTTTTGGGCTGGAGCTTCTCATGGTTTGAGGCCTGGCTTGCCCCACCCCCTGCTCTTGAGATTCTCCCCGAAGTGGGCTGCATTTTGACTACATTTTCGGCTTCAGCTTTTTGGGCTTTGAGGCCTGGCTTGCTCCACCCCCTGCTCTTGAGATTCTCCCCGAAGTTGGCTGGATTTTGGCTGCATTTTGGGCTGGAGCTTCTCGAGGTTTGGGGGCTGGCTTGCTCCACCCCCTGCTCTTGAGATTCTCCTGGATGTGGGCTGCATTTTGTCTGCCTTTTGGGCTGGAGCTTCTCGTGGTTTGAGGCCTGGCTTGCTCCACACCCTGCTCTTGATATTCTCCCCGAAGTGGGCTGGATTTTGGCTGCCTTTTGGGGTGTAGCTTCTCGTGGTTTGGGGGATGGCTTGCTCCACCCCCTGCTCTTGAGATTCTCCCGGATGTGGGCTGCATTTTGGCTGCCTTTTGGGCTGGAGCTTCTCGTGGTTTGAGGCCTGGCTTGCTCCACCCCCTGCTCTTGAGATTCTCCCAGATGTGGGCTGCATTTTGTCTGCCTTTTGGGCTGGAGCTTCTCGTGGTTTGAGGCCTGGCTTGCTCCACCCCCTGCTCTTGATATTCTCCCGTATGTGGGCTGCATTTTGGCTGCCTTTTGGGCTGGAGCTTCTCGTGCTTTGGGGCCTGGCTTGCTCCACCCCCTGCTCTTGATATTCTCCCGGATGTGGGCTGGATTTTGGCTGCATTTTGGGCTGGAGCTTCTCGTGGTTTGGGGGCTGGCTTGCTCCACCCCCTGCTCTTGAGATTCTCCTGGATGTGGGCTGCATTTTGGCTGCCTTTTGGGCTGGAGCTTCTCGTGGTTTGAGGCCTGGCTTGCTCCACCCCCTGCTCTTGAGATTCTCCTGGATGTGGGCTGGCTTTTGCCTGCCTTTTGGGCTGGAGCTTCTCGTGGTTTGAGGCCTGGCTTGCTCCACCCCCTGCTCTTGAAATTCTACCGGAGTTGGGCTGGATTTTGGCTGCCTTTTGGGCTGGAGCTTCTCGTGGTTTGAGGCCTGGATTGCCCCAGCCCCTGCTCTTGAGATTCTCCCGCATGTGGCCTGCATTTTGTCTACATTTTGGGCTGGAGCTTCTCGTGGTTTGGGGGCTGGCTTGCTCCACCCCCTGCTCTTGAGATTCTCCTGGAGGTGGGCTGCATTTTGTCTGCCTTTTGGGCTGGAGCTTCTCGTGGTTTAGGGGCTGGCTTGCTCCACCCCTGCTCTTGAGATTCTCCCGGATGTGGGCTGGATTTTGGCTGCATTTTGGGCTGGAGCTTCTCGTGGTTTGAGGCCTGGCTTGCTCCACCCCCTGCTCTTGAGATTCTCCCGGATGTTGGCTGGCTTTTGGCTGCATTTTGGGCTGGAGCTTCTCGTGGTTTGAGGCCTGGCTTGCTCCACCCCCTGCTCTTGAGATTCTCCCGGATGTTGGCTGGCTTTTGTCTGCATTTTGGGCTGGAGCTTCTCGTGGTTTGAGGCCTGGCTTGCTCCACCCCCTGCTCTTGAGATTCTCCCCGAAGTGGGCTGGATTTTGGCTGCCTTTTGGGCTGGAGCTTCTCGTGGTTTGAGGCCTGGCTTGCTCCACCCCCTGCTCTTGAGATTCTCCCGGATGTGGGCTGGCTTTTGGCTGCATTTTGGGCTGGAGCTTCTCGTGGTTTGGGGGCTGGCTTGTTCCACCCCCTGCTCTTGAGATTCTCCAGGAGGTGGGCTGCATTTTGGCTGCCTTTTGGGCTGGAGCTTCTCGTGGTTTGAGGCCTGGCTTGCTCCACCCCCTGCTCTTGAGTTTCTCCAGGATGTTGGCTGGCTTTTGGCTGCCTTTTGGGCTGGAGCTTCTCGTGCTTTGGGGCCTGGCTTGCTCCACCCCCTGCTCTTGAGATTCTCCCGGATGTGGTCTGGAATTTGGCTGCTTTTTGGGCTGGAGCTTCTCGTGGTTTGGGGCCTGGCTTTCTCCACCCCCTGCTCTTGAGATTCTCCTGGATATGGGCTGCATTTTGGCTGCCTTTTGGGCTGGAGCTTCTCGTGGTTTGAGGCCTGGCTTGCTCCACCCCCTGCTCTTGAGATTCTCCCCGATGTGGGCTGCATTTTGGCTGCATTTTGGGCTGGAGCTTCTCGTGGTTTGAGGCCTGGCTTGCCCCACCCCCTGCTCTTGAGATTCTCCCCGAAGTGGGCTGCATTTTGACTACATTTTGGGCTGGAGCTTCTCGTGGTTTGGGGGCTGGCTTGCTCCACCTCATGCTCTTGAGATTCTCCTGGATGTGGGCTGCATTTTGGCTGCCATTTGGGCTGGAGCTTCTCGTGGTTTGAGGCCTGGCTTGCTCCACCTCCTGCTCTTGATATTCTCCTGGATGTGGGCTGCATTTTGTCTGCCTTTTGGGCTGGAGCTTCTCGTGGTTTGAGGCCTGGCTTGCTCCACCCCCTGCTCTTGAGATTCTCCCCGAAGTGGGCTGGATTTTGGCTGCATTTTGGGCTGGAGCTTCTCGTGGTTTGGGGGCTGGCTTGCTCCACCCCATGCTCTTGAGATTCTCCTGGATATGGGCTGCATTTTGGCTGCCTTTTGGGCTGGAGCTTCTCGTGGTTTGAGGCCTGGCTTGCTCCACCCCCTGCTCTTGAGATTCTCCCGGAGGTGGGCTGCATTTTGGCTGCCTTTTGGGCTGGAGCTTCTCGTGGTTTGGGGCCTGGCTTGCTCCACCCCCTGCTCTTGAGATTCTCCCGGAGGTGGGCTGCATTTTGTCTGCCTTTTGGGCTGGAGCTTCTCGTGGTTTGAGGCCTGGCTTGCTCCACCCCCTGCTCTTGAGATTCTCCCCGAAGTGGGCTGGATTTTGGCTGCATTTTTGGGCTGGAGCTTCTTGTGGTTTGAGGCCTGGCTTGCTCCACCCCCTGCTCTTGAGATTCTCCTGGATGTGGGCTGCATTTTGTCTGCCTTTTGGGCTGGAGCTTCTCGTGGTTTGAGGCCTGGCTTGCTCCACCCCCTGCTCTTGATATTCTCCCCGAAGTGGGCTGGATTTTGGCTGCCTTTTGGGCTGGAGCTTCTCGTGGTTTGGGGGCTGGCTTGCTCCACCCCCTGCTCTTGAGATTCTCCTGGATATGGGCTGCATTTTGGCTGCCTTTTGGGCTGGAGCTTCTCGTGGTTTGAGGCCTGGCTTGCCCCACCCCCTGATCTTGAGATTCTCCCGGATGTGGGCTGGCTTTTGGCTGCATTTTGTTCTGGAGCTTCTCGTGGTTTGGGGGCTGGCTTGTACCACCCCCTGCTCTTGAGATTCTCCAGGAGGTGGGCTGCATTTTGGCTGCCTTTTGGGGTCTAGCTTCTCGTGGTTTGAGGCCTGGCTTGCTCCACCCCCTGCTCTTGAGATTCTCCTGGAGGTGGGCTGCATTTTGGCTGCCTTTTGGGCTGGAGCTTCTCGTGGTTTGAGGCCTGGCTTGCTCCACCCCCTGCTCTTGAGATTCTCCCCGAAGTGGGCTGGATTTTGGCTGCCTTTAAGGCTGGAGCTTCTCGTGGTTTGAGGCCTGGCTTGCTCCACCCCCTGCTCTTGAGATTCTCCCGGATGTGGGCTGCATTTTGGCTGCCTTTTGGGCTGGAGCTTCTCGTGGTTTGAGGCCTGGCTTGCTCCACCCCCTGCTCTTGAGATTCTCCCGGATGTGGACTGCATTTTGGCTGCATTTTGGGCTGGAGCTTCTCGTGGTTTGAGGCCTGGCTTGCTCCACCCCCTGCTCTTGAGATTCTCCCGCATGTTGGCTGGCTTTTGGCTGCCTTTTGGGCTGGAGCTTCTCGTGGTTTGGGGGCTGGCTTGTTCCAACCCCTGCTCTTGAGATTCTCCAGGAGGTGCGCTGCATTTTGGCTGCCTTTTGGGCTGGAGCTTCTCGTGCTTTGAGGCCTGGCTTCCTCCAGCCCCTGCTCTTGATATTCTCCCGGAGGTGGTCTGGAATTTGGCTGCTTTTTGGGCTGGAGCTTCTCGTGGTTTGGGGCCTGGCTTTCTCCACCCCCTGCTGTTGAGATTCTCCCGGATGTGGGCTGCATTTTGGCTGCCTTTTGGGCTGGAGCTTCTCGTGGTTTGAGGCCTGGCTTGCTCCACCCCCTGCTCTTGAGATTCTCCCGGATGTGGGCTGCATTTTGGCTGCCTTTTGGGCTGGAGCTTCTCGTGGTTTGAGGCCTGCCTTGCTCCACCCCCTGCTCTTGACATTCTCCCAGATGTGGGCTGCATATTGGCTGATACTTGGGCTGGAGTTTCTCGTGGTTTGAGGCCTGGCTTGCTCCACCCCCTGCTCTTGATATTCTCCCGGATGTGGGCTGCATTTTGGCTGCCTTTTGGGCTGGAGCTTCTCGTGGTTTGAGGCCTGGCTTGCTCCACCCCCTGCACTTGAGATTCTCCCGGATGTGGACTGCATTTTGGCTGCCTTTTGGGCTGGAGCTTCTCATGGTTTGAGGCCTGCCTTGCTCCACCCCCTGCTCTTGAGATTCTCCCAGATGTGGGCTGCATTTTGGCTGCATTTTGGGCTGGAGCTTCTCGTGGTTTGAGGCCTGGCTTGCTCCACCCCCTGCTCTTGAGATTCTCCTGGATGTGGGCTGCATACTGGCTGATTCTTGGGCTGGAGCTTCTCGTGGTTTGAGGCCTGGCTTGCTCCACCCCCTGCTCTTGAGATTCTCCCAGATGTGGGCTGCATTTTGGCTGCCTTTTGGGCTGGAGCTTCTCAGGGTTTGAGGCCTGGCTTGCTCCACCCCCTGCTCTTGAGATTCTCCCGGATATGGGCTGGATTTTGGCTGCATTTTAGGCTGGAGCTTCTCGTGGTTTGAGGCCTGGCTTGCTCCACCCCCTGCTCTTGAGGTTCTCCCGGATGTGGGCTGCATTTTGGCTGCCTTTTGGGCTGGAGCTTCTCGTGGTTTGAGGCCTGGCTTGCTCCACCCCCTGCTCTTGAGTTTCTCCTGGATGTGGGCTGGATTTTGGCTGTCTTTTGGGCTGGAGCTTCTCGTGGTTTGAGGCCTGGCTTTCTCCACCCCCTGCTCTTGAGATTCTCCCGGATGTGGGCTGCATTTTGGCTGCCTTTTGGGCTGGAGCTTCTCGTGCTTTGAGGCCTGGCTTGCTCCGCCCCCTGCTCTTGAAATTCTCCCGGATGTGGGCTGCATTTTGGCTGCATTTTGGGCTGGAGTTTCTCGTGGTTTGAGGCCTGGATTGCTCCATCCCCTGCTCTTGATATTCTCCTCGATTTGGGCTGCATTTTGGCTGCCTTTTGGGCTGGAGCTTCTCGTGGTTTGAGGCCTGGCTTGCTCCGCCCCCTGCTCTTGAAATTCTCCCGGATGTGGGCTGCATTTTGGCTGCATTTTGGGCTGGAGTTTCTCGTGGTTTGAGGCCTGGCTTGCTCCACCCCCTGCTCTTGATATTCTCCCAGATGTGGGCTGCATTTTGGCTGCCTTTTGGGCTGGAGCTTCTCGTGGTTTGAGGCCTGCCTTGCTCCAGCCCCTGCTCTTGATATTCTCCCGTATGTGGGCTGCATTTTGGCTGCCTTTTGGGGTGGAGCTTCTCGAGATTTGAGGCCTGGCTTGCTCCACCCCCTGCTCTTGAGACTCTCCCGGATGTGGGCTGGATTTTGGCTGCTTTTTGGGCTGGAGCTTCTCATGGTTTGAGGCCTGGCTTGCTCCACCCCCTGCTCTTGAGATTCTCCCAGATGTGGGCTGCATTTTGGCTGATTCTTGGGCTGGAGCTTCTCGTGGTTTGAGGCCTGGCTTGCTCTACCCCCTGCTCTTGAGATTCTCCCGGAGGTGGGCTGCATTTTGGCTGCCTTTTGGGCTGGAGCTTCTCGTGGTTTGAGGCTTGGCTTGCCCCAACCCCTGCTCTTGAGATTCTCCCGGATATGGGCTGCATTTTGACTACATTTTGGGCTGGAGCTTCTCGTGGTTTGAGGCCTGGCTTGCTCCACCCCCTGCTCTTGAGATTCTCCCGGATGTGGGCTGCATTTTGACTATATTTTGGGCTGGAGATTCTCGTGGTTTGAGGCCTGGCTTGCTCCACCCCCTGCTCTTGAGATCCTACCGGATGTGGGCTGCATTTTGGCTGCTTTTTGGGCTGGAGCTTCTCGTGGTTTGAGGCCTGGCTTGCTCCACCCCCTGCTCTTGAGATTCTCCCGGATGTGGCCTGGAATTTGGCTGCCTTTTGGGCTGGAGCTTCTCGTGGTTTGAGGCCTGGCTTGCTCCACCCCCTGCTCTTGAGATTCTCCCGGATGTGGGCTGAATTTTGGCTGCCTTTTGGGCTGGAGCTTCTCGTGGTTTGGGGCCTGGCTTGCTCCACCCCCTGCTCTTGAGATTCTCCCAGATGTGGGCTGCATTTTGGCTCCCTTTTGGGCTGGAGCTTCTCGTGGTTTGAGGCCTGGCTTGCTCCACCCCCTGCTCTTGAAATTGTCCCGGATGTGGGCTGCATTTTGGCTGCTTTTTGGGCTGGAGCTTCTCGTGGTTTGAGGCCTGGCTTGCTCCACCCCCTGCTCTTGAGATTCTCCCGGATGTGGGCTGCATTTTGGCTGCCTTTTGGGGTCTAGCTTCTCGTGGTTTGAGGCCTGGCTTACCCCACCCCCTGCTCTTGAGATTCTCCCGGATGTGGGCTGGATTTTGGCTGCATTTTGGGCTGGAGCTTCTCGTGGTTTGAGGCCTGGCTTGCTCCACCCCCTGCTCTTGATATTCTCCCCGAAGTGGGCTGGATTTTGGCTGCCTTTTGGGCTGGAGCTTCTCGAGGTTTGAGGCCTGGCTTGCTCCACCCCCTGCTCTTGAGATTCTCCCGGATGTGGGCTGGCTTTTGGCTGCATTTTGGGCTGGAGCTTCTCGTGGTTTGGGGGCTGGCTTGTTCCACCCCCTGCTCTTGAGATTCTCCAGGAGGTGGCCTGCATTTTGGCTGCCTTTTGGGCTGGAGCTTCTCGTGGTTTGAGGCTTGGCTTGCTCCACCCCCTGCTCTTGAGATTCTCCTGGATGTGGGCTGCATTTTGGCTCCATTTTGGGCTGGAGCTTCTCGTGGTTTGAGGCCTGGCTTGCTCCACCCCCTGCTCTTGAGATTCTCCCGGATGTGGGCTGCATTTTGGCTGCATTTTGGGCTGGAGCTTCTCGTGGTTTGAGGCCTGGCTTGCTCCACCTCATGCTCTTGAGATTCTCCTGGACGTGGGCTGCATTTTGGCTGCCTTTTGGGCTGGAGCTTCTCGTGGTTTGAGGCCTGGCTTGCTCCACCCCCTGCTCTTGAGATTCTCCTGGATGTGGGCTGCATTTTGTCTGCCTTTTGGGCTGGAGCTTCTCGTGGTTTGAGGTCTGGCTTGCTCGAGCCCCTGCTCTTGAGATTCTCCCGGATGTTGGCTGGCTTTTGGCTGCCTTTTGGGCTGGAGCTTCTCGTGCTTTGGGGCCTGGCTTGCTCCACCCCCTGCTCTTGATATTCTCCCGGATGTGGGCTGCATTTTGGCTGCCTTTTGGGCTGGAGCTTCTCGTGGTTTGGGGCCTGGCTTTCTCCACCCCCTGCTCTTGAGATTCTCCTGGATGTGGGCTGCATTTTGGCTGCCTTTTGGGCTGGAGCTTCTCGTGGTTTGAGGCCTGGCTTGCTCCACCCCCTGCTCTTGAGATTCTCCCGGATGTGGACTGCATTTTGGCTGCCTTTTCGGCTTCAGCTTCTCGTGGTTTGAGGCCTGGCTTGCTCCACCCCCTGCTCTTGAGATTCTCCCGGATGTGGACTGCATTTTGGCTGCCTTTTGGGCTGGAGCTTCTCGTGGTTTGAGGCCTGGCTTGCTCCACCCCCTGCTCTTGAGATTCTCCCGGATGTGGGCTGCATTTTGGCTGCCTTTTGGGCTGGAGCTTCTCGTGGTTTGAGGCCTGGCTTGCTCCACCCCCTGCTCTTGAGATTCTCCCAGATGTGGGCTGCATTTTGGCTGCATTTTGGGCGGGAGCTTCTCGTGGTTTGGGGGCTGGCTTGTTCCACCCCCTGCTCTTGAGATTCTCCCGGATGTGGGCTGGATTTTGGCTGCATTTTGGGCAGGAGCTTCTTGTGGTTTGGGGGCTGGCTTGTTCCACCCCCTGCTCTTGATATTCTCCCGGAGGTGGCCTGGAATTTGGCTGCCTTTTGGGCAGGAGCTTCTCGTGGTTTGAGGCCTGGCTTGCTCCACCCCCTGCTCTTGAGATTCTCCTGGATGTGGGCTGCATTTTGGCTGCCTTTTGGGCTGGAGCTTCTCGTGGTTTGAGGCCTGGCTTGCTCCACCCCCTGCTCTTGAGATTCTCCCGGATGTTGGCTGGCTTTTGGCTGCCTTTTGGGCTGGAGCTTCTCGTGCTTTGGGGCCTGGCTTGCTCCACCCCCTGCTCTTGATATTCTCCCGGATGTGGTCTGGAATTTGGCTGCTTTTGGGCTGGAGCTTCTCGTGGTTTGGGGCCTGGCTTTCTCCACCCCCTGCTCTTGAGATTCTCCTGGATGTGGGCTGCATTTTGGCTGCCTTTTGGGCTGGAGCTTCTCGTGGTTTGAGGCCTGGCTTGCTCCACCCCCTGCTCTTGAGATTCTCCCAGATGTGGGCTGCATTTTGGCTGCATTTTGGGCGGGAGCTTCTCGTGGTTTGGGGGCTGGCTTGTTCCACCCCCTGCTCTTGAGATTCTCCCGGATGTGGGCTGGATTTTGGCTGCATTTTGGGCGGGAGCTTCTCGTGGTTTGGGGGCTGGCTTGTTCCACCCCCTGCTCTTGATATTCTCCCGGAGGTGGCCTGGCTTTTGGCTGCATTTTGGGCTGGAGCTTCTCGTGGTTTGGGGGCTGGCTTGTTCCACCCCCTGCTCCTGAGATTCTCCAGGAGGTGGGCTGCATTTTGGCTGCCTTTTGGGCTGGAGCTTCTCGTGGTTTGAGGCCTGGCTTGCTCCACCCCCTGCTCTTGAGATTCTCCCGGATGTTGGCTGGCTTTTGGCTGCCTTTTGGGCTGGAGCTTCTCGTGCTTTGGGGCCTGGCTTGCTCCACCCCCTGCTCTTGAGATTCTCCCGGAGGTGGTCTGGAATTTGGCTGCTTTTTGGGCTGGAGCTTCTCGTGGTTTGGGGCCTGGCTTTCTCCACCGCCTGCTTTAGAGATTCTCCCGGATGTGGGCTGCATTTTGGCTGCCTTTTGGGCTGGAGCTTCTCGTGGTTTGAGGCCTGGCTTGCTCCACCCCCTGCTCTTGATATTCTCCCCGAAGTGGGCTAGATTTTGGCTGCATTTTGGGCTGGAGCTTCTCGTGGTTTGGGGGCTGGCTTGCTCCACCCCCTGCTCTTGAGATTCTCCTGGATATGGGCTGCATTTTGGCTGCCTTTTGGGCTGGAGCTTCTCGTGGTTTGAGGCCTGGCTTGCTCGAGCCCCTAATCTCTTGAGATTCTCCTGGATGTGGGCTGGCTTTTGGCTGTATTTTGTTCTGGAGCTTCTCGTGGTTTGGGGACTGGTTTGTACCACCCCCTGCTCTTGAGATTCTCCAGGAGGTGGGCTGCATTTTGGCTGATTTTGGGGTCTAGCTTCTCGTGGTTTGAGGCCTGGCTTGCTCCAACCCCTGCTCTTGAGATTCTCCCGGATGTTGGCTGGCTTTTGGCTGCCTTTTGGGCTGGAGCTTCTCGTGCTTTGGGGCCTGGCTTGCTCCACCCCCTGCTCTTGATATTCTCCCGGATGTGGGCTGGATTTTGTCTGCATTTTGGGCTGGAGCTTCTCGTGGTTTGAGGCCTGGCTTGCTCCACCCCCTGCTCTTGAGATTCTCCTGGATGTGGGCTGCATTTTGGCTGCCTTTCGGGCTGGAGCTTCTCGTGGTTTAGGGGCTGGCTTGTTCCACCCCCTGCTCTTGAGATTCTCCAGGAGGTGGGCTGCATTTTGGCTGCCTTTTGGGGTCTAGATTCTCATGGTTTGAGGCCTGGCTTGCTCCACACTCTGCTCTTGAGATTCTCCCGGATGTTGGCTGGCTTTTGGCTGCCTTTTGGGCTGGAGCTTCTCGTGGTTTGAGACCTGGCTTGCTCCACCCCCTGCTCTTGATATTCTCCCGGATGTGGGCTGGATTTTGTCTGCATTTTGGGCTGGAGATTCTCGTGGTTTGAGGCCTGGCTTGCTCCACCCCCTGCTCTTGAGATTCTCCTGGATGTGGGCTGCATTTTGTCTGCCTTTTGGGCTGGAGCTTCTCGTGGTTTGAGGCCTGGCTTGCTCCACCCCCTGCTCTTGAGATTCTCCCGGATGTGGGCTGCATTGTGGCTGATTCTTGGGCTGGAGTTTCTCGTGGTTTGAGGCCTGGCTTGCTCCACCCCCTGCTCTTGATATTCTCCCGGAGGTGGTCTGGAATTTGGCTGCCTTTTGGGCTGGAGCTTCTCGTGGTTTGGGGGCTGGCTTGCCCCACCCCCTGCTCTTGAGATTCTCCTGGATATGGGCTGCATTTTGGCTGCCTTTTGGGCTGGAGCTTCTCGTGGTTTGAGGCCTGGCTTGCTCGAGCCCCTGCTCTTGAGATTCTCCTGGATGTGGGCTGGCTTTTGGCTGTATTTTGTTCTGGAGCTTCTCGTGGTTTGGGGGCTGGCTTGTACCACCCCCTGCTCTTGAGATTCTCCAGGAGGTGGGCTGCATTTTGGCTGCATTTTGGGGTCTAGCTTCTCGTGGTTTGAGGCCTGGCTTGCTCCAACCCCTGCTCTTGAGATTCTCCCGGATGTTGGCTGGCTTTTGGCTGCCTTTTGGGCTGGAGCTTCTCGTGCTTTGGGGCCTGGCTTGCTCCACCCCCTGCTCTTGGTATTCTCCCGGATTTGGGCTGCATTTTGGCTGCCTTTTGGGCTGGAGCTTCTCGTGGATTGAGGCCTGGCTTGCTCCACCCCCTGCTCTTGAGATTCTCCCGGAGGTGGGCTAGATATTGGCTGCCTTTTGGGCTGGAGCTTCTCGTGGTTTGAGACCTGGCTTGCTCCACCCCCTGCTCTTGATATTCTCCCGGAGGTGGGCTAGATATTGGCTGCCTTTTGGGCTGGAGCTTCTCGTGGTTTGAGGCCTGGCTTGCTCCACCCCCTGCTCTTGATATTCTCCCGGAGGTGGGCTAGATATTGGCTGCCTTTTGGGCTGGAGCTTCTCGTGGTTTGAGGCCTGGCTTGCTCCAACCCTGCTCTTGAGATTCTCCCGGATGTGGGCTGCATTTTGGCTGCCTTTTGGGCTGGAGCTTCTCGTGGTTTGAGGCCTGGCTTGCTCCATCCCATGCTCCTGAGATTCTCCCTGATGTGGTCTGCATTTTGGCTGATTCTTGGGCTGGAGCTTCTCGTGGTTTGAGGCCTGGCTTGCTCCACCCCCTGCTCTTGATATTGTCCCGGATGTGGGCTGCATTTTCGCTGGTTTCGGGCTGGAACTTCTCGTGGTTTGAGGCCTGGCTTGCTCCACCCCCTGCTCTTGAGATTCTCCCGGATGTGGGCTGCATTTTGGGTGATTCTTGGGCTGGAGCTTCTCGTGGTTTGAGGCCTGGCTTGCTCCACCCCCTGCTCTTGAGATTCTCCAGGAGGTGGGCTGGATTTTAGCTGCCTTTTGGGCTGGAGCTTCTCGTGGTTTGGGGGCTGGCTTGTACCACCCCCTGCTCTTGAGATTCTCCAGGAGGTGGGCTGCATTTTGGCTGCATTTTGGGCTGGAGCTTCTCGTGGTTTGAGGCCTGGCTTGCTCCACCCCCTGCTCTTGAGATTCTCCCCGAAGTGGGCTGGATTTTGGCTGCCTTTAAGGCTGGAGCTTCTCGTGGTTTGAGGCCTGGCTTGCTCCACCCCCTGCTCTTGAGATTCTCCCGGATGTGGGCTGGATTTTGGCTGATTCTTGGGCTGCAGCTTCTCGTGGTTGGAGGCCTGGCTTGCTCCACCCCCTGCTCTTGAGATTCTCCCGGATGTGGGCTGTATATTGGCTGCCTTTTGGGCTGGAGCTTCTCGTGGTTTGAGGCCTGGCTTGCTCCACCCCCTGCTCTTGAGATTCTCCCAGATGTGGGCTGCATTTTGGCTGCATTTTGGGCGGGAGCTTCTCGTGGTTTGGGGGCTGGCTTGTTCCACCCCCTGCTCTTGAGATTCTCCTGGATGTGGGCTGGATTTTGGCTGCATTTTGGGCGGGAGCTTCTCGTGGTTTGGGGGCTGGCTTGTTCCACCCCCTGCTCTTGATATTCTCCCGGAGGTGGCCTGGAATTTGGCTGCCTTTTGGGCTGGAGCTTCTCGTGGTTTGAGGCCTGGCTTGCTCCACCCCCTGCTCTTGAGATTCTCCTGGATGTGGGCTGCATTTTGGCTGCCTTTTGGGCTGGAGCTTCTCGTGGTTTGAGGCCTGGCTTGCTCCACCCCCTGCTCTTGAGATTCTCCCGGATGTGGGCTGGCTTTTGGCTGCATTTTGGGCTGGAGCTTCTCGTGGTTTGGGGGCTGGCTTGTTCCACCCCTTGCTCTTGAGATTCTCCAGGAGGTGGGCTGAAATTTGGCTGCCTTTTGGGGTGGAGCTTCTCGTGGTTTGAGGCCTGGCTTGCTCCACCCCCTGCTCTTGAGATTCTCCCGGATGTTGGCTGGCTTTTGGCTGCCTTTCGGGCTGGAGCTTCTCGTGCTTTGGGGCCTGGCTTGCTCCACCCCCTGCTCTTGATATTCTCCCGGAGGTGGTCTGGAATTTGGCTGCTTTTTGGGCTGGAGCTTCTCGTGGTTTGGGGCCTGGCTTTCTCCACCCCCTGCTTTAGAGATTCTCCCGGATGTGGGCTGCATTTTGGCTGCCTTTTGGGCTGGAGCTTCTCGTGGTTTGAGGCCTGGCTTGCTCCACCCCCTGCTCTTGAGATTCTCCCGGATGTGGGCTGGCTTTTGGCTGCATTTTGGGCTGGAGCTTCTCGTGGTTTGGGGGCTGGCTTGTTCCACCCCTTGCTCTTGAGATTCTCCAGGAGGTGGGCTGAAATTTGGCTGCCTTTTGGGGTCTAGCTTCTCGTGGTTTGAGGCCTGGCTTGCTCCACCCCCTGCTCTTGAGATTCTCCCGGATGTGGGCTGCATTTTGGCTGCCTTTTGGGCTGGAGCTTCTCGTGCTTTGGGGCCTGGCTTGCTCCACCCCCTGCTCTTGATATTCTCCCGGAGGTGGTCTGGAATTTGGCTGCTTTTTGGGCTGGAGCTTCTCGTGGTTTGGGGCCTGGCTTTCTCCACCCCCTGCTTTAGAGATTCTCCCGGATGTGGGCTGCATTTTGGCTGCCTTTTGGGCTGGAGCTTCTCGTGCTTTGAGGCCTGGCTTGCTCCACCCCCTGCTCTTGATATTCTCCCCGAATTGGGCTAGATTTTGGCTGCCTTTTGGGCTGGAGCTTCTCGTGGTTTGGGGGCTGGCTTGCTCCACCCCCTGCTCTTGAGATTCTCCTGGATGTGGGCTGGCTTTTGGCTGTATTTTGTTCTGGAGCTTCTCGTGGTTTGGGGGCTGGCTTGTACCACCCCCTGCTCTTGAGATTCTCCAGGAGGTGGGCTGCATTTTGGCTGCATTTTGGGGTCTAGCTTCTGGTGGTTTGAGGCCTGGCTTGCTCCAACCCCTGCTCTTGAGATTCTCCCGGATGTTGGCTGGCATTTGGCTGACTTTTGGGCTGGAGCTTCTCGTGCTTTGGGGCCTGGCTTGCTCCACCCCCTGCTCTTGATATTCTCCCGGATGTGGGCTGGATTTTGTCTGCATTTTGGGCTGGAGCTTCTCGTGGTTTGAGGCCTGGCTTGCTCCACCCCCTGCTCTTGAGATTCTCCCGGATGTGGGCTGCATTTTGGCTGCCTTTCGGGCTGGAGCTTCTCGTGGTTTAGGGGCTGGCTTGTTCCACCCCCTGCTCTTGAGATTCTCCTGGATGTGGGCTGCATTTTGGCTGCCTTTTGGGCAGGAGCTTCTCGTGGTTTGAGGCCTGGCTTGCTCCACCCCCTGCTCTTGATATTTTCCAGGAGGTGGGCTGGCCTTTGGCTGCCTTTTGGGCTGGAGCTTCTCGTGGTTTGAGGCCTGGCTTGCTCCACCCCCTGCTCTTGAGATTCTCCCGGATGTGGGCTGCATTTTGGCTGCCTTTTCGGCTTCAGCTTCTCGTGCTTTGGGGCCTGGCTTGCTCCACCCCCTGCTCTTGAGATTCTCCCGGATGTGGGCTGGATTTTGGCTGCCTTTTTGGCTGGAGCTTCTCGTGCTTTGGGGCCTGGCTTGCTCCACCCCCTGCTCTTGAGATTGTCCCCGAAGTGGGCTGGATTTTGGCTGCCTTTTGGGCTGGAGCTTCTCGAGGTTTGAGGCCTGGCTTGCTCCACCCCCTGCTCTTGATATTTTCCTGGATGTGGGCTGGATTTTGGCTGCCTTTTGGGCTGGAGCTTCTCGTGGTTTGAGGCCTGGCTTGCTCCACCCCCTGCTCTTGAGATTCTCCAGGAGGTGGGCTGCATTTTGGCTGCCTTTTGGGGTCTAGCTTCTTGTGGTTTGAGGCCTGGCTTGCTCCACCCCCTGCTCTTGAGATTCTCCCGGATGTGGGCTGCATTTTGGCTGCCTTTTGGGCTGGAGCTTCTCGTGGTTTGAGGCCTGGCTTGCTCCACCCCCTGCTCTTGAAATTCTTCCCGACGTGGGCTGGATTTTCGGGTGAGTTTTGGGCTTGAGATTCTCGTGCTGTGGGGCCTGGCTTGCTCCACCCCCTGCTCTTGATATTCTCCCGGATGTGGTCTGGAATTTGGCTGCATTTTGGGCTGGAGCTTCTCGTGGTTTGAGGCCTGGCTTGCACCAAACCCTGCTCTTGAGATTCTCCCGGATGTGGGCTGCATTTTGGCTGCCTTTTGGGCTGGAGCTTCTCGTGGTTTGAGGCCTGGCTTGCTCCACCCCCTGCTCCTGAAATTCTCCCGGATGTGGGCTGGATTTTGGCTGCCTTTTGGGCAGGAGCTTCTCGTGGTTTGAGGCCTGGCTTGCTCCACCTCCTGCTCTTGATTTTCTCCTGGATGTGGGCTGCATTTTGGCTGCATTTTGGGCTGGAGCTTCTCGAGGTTTGAGGCCTGGCTTGCTCCACCCCCTGCTCTTGAGATTCTCCCGGATGTGGGCTGGATTTTGGCTGCCTTTTGGGCTGGAGCTTCTCGTGGTTTGGGGCCTGGCTTGCTCCACCCCCTGCTCTTGATATTCTCCCGGATGTGGTCTGGAATTTGGCTGCATTTTGGGCTGGAGCTTCTCGTGGTTTGGGGCCTGGCTTGCTCCACCCCCTGCTCTTGAGCTTCTCCCGGATGTGGGCTGCATTTTGGCTGCCTTTTGGGCTGGAGCTTCTTGTGGTTTGAGGCCTGGCTTGCCCCAACCCCTGCTCTTGAGGTTCTCCCCGAAGTGGGCTGCATTTTGACTATATTTTCGGCTTCAGCTTTTTCGGGTTTGAGGCCTGGCTTGCTCCACCCCCTGCTCTTGATATTCTCCCGGATGTGGGCTGGATTTTGGCTGCATTTTGGGCTGGAGCTTCTCGTGGTTTGAGGCCTGGCTTGCTCCACCCCCTGCTCTTGAGATTCTCCCGGATGTGGGCTGGATTTTGGCTGCATTTTGGGCTGGAGCTTCTCGTGGTTTGAGGCCTGGCTTGCTCCACCCCCTGCTCTTGAGATTCTCCAGGAGGTGGGCTGGCATTTGGCTGCCTTTTGGGCTGGAGCTTCTCGTGGTTTGAGGCCTGGCTTGCTCCAACCCCTGCTCTTGATATTCTCCCGGATGTGGGCTGGATTTTGGCTGCATTTTGGGCTGGAGCTTCTCGTGGTTTGAGGCCTGGCTTGCACGAAACCCTGCTCTTGAGATTCTCCCGGATGTGGGCTGCATTTTGGCTGCCTTTTGGGCTGGAGCTTCTCGTGGTTTGAGGCCTGGCTTGCTCCACCCCCTGCTCCTGAAATTCTCCCGGATGTGGGCTGGATTTTGGCTGCCTTTTGGGCAGGAGCTTCTCGTGGTTTGAGGCCTGGCTTGCTCCACCCCCTGCTCTTGATTTTCTCCTGGATGTGGGCTGCATTTTGGCTGCATTTTGGGCTGGAGCTTCTCGTGGTTTGAGGCCTGGCTTGCTCCACCCCCTGCTCTTGAGATTCTCCCGGATGTGGGCTGCATTTTGGCTGCCTTTTGGGCTGGAGCTTCTTGTGGTTTGAGGCCTGGCTTGCCCCACCCCCTGCTCTTGAGATTCTCCCCGAAGTGGGCTGCATTTTGACTATATTTTCGGCTTCAGCTTTTTCGGGTTTGAGGCCTGGCTTGCTCCACCCCCTGCTCTTGAGATTCTCCCGGAGGTGGGCTGGATTTTGGCTGCATTTTGGGCTGGAGCTTCTCGTGGTTTGGGGCCTGGCTTGCTCCACCTCCTGCTCTTGATTTTCTCCTGGATGTGGGCTGCATTTTGGCTGCCTTGTGGGGTCTAGTTTCTTGTGGTTTGAGGCCTGGCTTGCTCCACCCCCTGCTCTTGAGATTCTCCCGGATGTGGGCTGCATTTTGGCTGCCTTTTGGGCTGGAGCTTCTCGTGGTTTGAGGTCTGGGTTGCCCCACCCCCTGCTCTTGAGATTCTCCCTGAATTGGGCTGCATTTTGGCTACATTTTGGGCTGGAGCTTCTCGTGGTTTGAGGCCTGGCTTGCTCCACCCCCTTCTCTTGAGATTCTCCCGGATGTGGGCTGCATTTTGGCTGCGTTTTGGGGTCTAGCTTCTCGTGGTTTGAGGCCTGGCTTGCTCCACCCCCTGCTCTTGAGATTCTCCCGGATGTGGGCTGAATTTTGGCTGCATTTTGGGCTGGAGCTTCTCGTGGTTTGAGGCCTGGCTTGCTCCACCCCCTGCTCTTGAGATTCTCCCGGATGTGGGCTGCATTTTGGCTGCATTTTGGGGTTCAGCTATTTGGGGTTTGAGGCCTGGCTTGCTCCACCCCCGGCTCTTGAGATTCTCCCGGAGTTGGGCCGGATTTTGTCTGCATTTTGGGCTGGAGCTTCTCGTGGTTTGAGGCCTGGCTTGCTCCACCCCCTGCTCTTGATATTCTCCCCGAAGTGGGCTGGATTTGGCTGCATTTTGGGCTGGAGCTTCTCGTGGTTTGGGGGCTGGCTTGCTCCACCCCCTGCTCTTGAGATTCTCCTGGAGGTGGGCTGCATTTTGGCTGCCTTTTGGGCTGGAGCTTCTCGTGGTTTGAGGCCTGGCTTGCTCCACCTCCTGCTCTGGATATTCTCCAGGAGGTGGGCTGCATTTTGGCTGCCTTTTGGGCTGGAGCTTCTCGTGGTTTGAGGCCTGGTTTGCTCCACCCCCTGCTCTTGAGATTCTCCCGGAGGTGGGCTGCATTTTGGCTGCCTTTTGGGCTGGAGCTTCTCGTGGTTTGAGGCCTGGCTTGCTCCACCCCCTGCTCTTGAGATTCTCCCGGATGTGGGCTGGATTTTGGCTCACTTTTGGGCTGGAGCTTCTCGTGCTTTGAGGCCTGGCTTGCTCCACCCCCTGCTCTTGAGATTCTCCTGGAGGTGGGCTGCATTTTGGCTGCCTTTTGGGCTGGAGCTTCTCGTAGTTTGGGGGCTGGCTTGCTCCACCCCCTGCTCTTGAGATTCTCCAGGAGGTGAGCTGCATTTTGGCTGCCTTTTGGGGTGTAGCTTCCCGTGGTTTGAGGCCTGGCTTGCTATAACCCCTGCTCTTGAGATTCTCCCGGAGTTGGGCTGCATTTTGGCTGCCTTTTGGGCAGGAGCTTCTCGTGGTTTGAGGCCTGGCTTGCTCCACCTCCTGCTCTTGATATTCTCCTGGATGTGGGCTGCATTTTGGCTGCCTTTTGGGCTGGAGCTTCTCGTGGTTTGGGGCCTGGCTTGCTCCACCCCCTGCTCTTGAGATTCTCCTGGATGTGGGCTGCATTTTGGCTGCCTTTTGGGCTGGAGCTTCTCGTGGTTTGAGGCCTGGCTTGCTCCACCCCCTGCTCTTGAGATTCTCCCGGATGTGGGCTGCATTTTGGCTGCATTTTTGTCTGGAGCTTCTCGTGGTTTGAGGCCTGCCTTGCTCCACCCCCTGCTCTTGAGATTCTCCCGGATGTGGGCTGCATTTTGGCTGCATTTTGGGCTTCAGCTTTTTGGGGTTTGAGGCCTGGCTTGCTCCACCCCCTGCTCTTGAGATTCTCCCGGAGGTGGGCTGGATTTTGTTTGCATTTTGGGCTGGAGCTTCTCGTGGTTTGAGGCCTGGCTTGCTCCACTCCCTGCTCTTGACATTCTCCCCGAAGTGGGCTGGATTTGGCTGCATTTTGGGCTGGAGTTTCTCGTGGTTTGGGGGCTGGCTTGCTCCACACCCTGCTCTTGAGATTCTCCTGGAGGTGGGCTGCATTTTGGCTGCCTTTTGGGCTGGAGCTTCTCGTGGTTTGAGGCCTGGCTTGCTCCACCTCCTGCTCTGGATATTCTCCTGGAGGTGGGCTGCATTTTGGCTGCCATTTGGGCTGGAGCTTCTCGTGGTTTGAGGCCTGGCTTGCTCCACCCCCTGCTCTTGAGATTCTCCCGGATGTGGGCTGGATTTTGTCTGCATTTTGGGCTGGAGCTTCTCGTGGTTTGAGGCCTGGCTTGCTCCACCCCCTGCTCTTGATATTCTCCAGGAGGTGGGCTGCATTTTGGCTGCCATTTGGGCTGGAGCTTCTCGTGGTTTGAGGCCTGGCTTGCTCCACCCCCTGCTCTTGAGATTCTCCCGGATGTGGGCTGCATTTTGGCTGCATTTTGGGGTTCAGCTATTTGGGGTTTGAGGCCTGGCTTGCTCCACCCCCGGCTCTTGAGATTCTCCCGGAGTTGGGCTGGATTTTGTCTGCCTTTTGGGCTGGAGCTTCTCGTGGTTTGAGGCCTGGCTTGCTCCACCTCCTGCTCTGGATATTCTCCAGGAGGTGGGCTGCATTTTGGCTGCCTTTTGGGCTGGAGCTTCTCGTGGTTTGAGGCCTGGTTTGCTCCACCCCCTGCTCTTGAGATTCTCCCGGATGTGGGCTGCATTTTGGCTGCCTTTTGGGCTGGAGCTTCTCGTGGTTTGAGGCCTGGCTTGCTCCACCCCCTGCTCTTGAGATTCTCCCGGATGTGGGCTGGATTTTGGCTCACTTTTGGGCTGGAGCTTCTCGTGGTTTGAGGCCTGGCTTGCTCCACCCCCTGCTCTTGAGATTCTCCTGGAGGTGGGCTGCATTTTGGCTGCCTTTTGGGCTGGAGCTTCTCGTAGTTTGGGGGCTGGCTTGCTCCACCCCCTGCTCTTGAGATTCTCCAGGAGGTGAGCTGCATTTTGGCTGCCTTTTGGGGTGTAGCTTCCCGTGGTTTGAGGCCTGGCTTGCTATAACCCCTGCTCTTGAGATTCTCCCGGAGTTGGGCTGCATTTTGGCTGCCTTTTGGGCAGGAGCTTCTCGTGGTTTGAGGCCTGGCTTGCTCCACCTCCTGCTCTTGATATTCTCCTGGATGTGGGCTGCATTTTGGCTGCCTTTTGGGCTGGAGCTTCTCGTGGTTTGGGGCCTGGCTTGCTCCACCCCCTGCTCTTGAGATTCTCCTGGATGTGGGCTGCATTTTGGCTGCCTTTTGGGCTGGAGCTTCTCGTGGTTTGAGGCCTGGCTTGCTCCACCCCCTGCTCTTGAGATTCTCCCGGATGTGGGCTGCATTTTGGCTGCATTTTTGTCTGGAGCTTCTCGTGGTTTGAGGCCTGCCTTGCTCCACCCCCTGCTCTTGAGATTCTCCCGGATGTGGGCTGCATTTTGGCTGCATTTTGGGCTTCAGCTTTTTGGGGTTTGAGGCCTGGCTTGCTCCACCCCCTGCTCTTGAGATTCTCCCGGAGGTGGGCTGGATTTTGTTTGCATTTTGGGCTGGAGCTTCTCGTGGTTTGAGGCCTGGCTTGCTCCACCCCCTGCTCTTGACATTCTCCCCGAAGTGGGCTGGATTTGGCTGCATTTTGGGCTGGAGTTTCTCGTGGTTTGGGGGCTGGCTTGCTCCACACCCTGCTCTTGAGATTCTCCTGGAGGTGGGCTGCATTTTGGCTGCTTATTGGGCTGGAGCTTCTCGTGGTTTGAGGCCTGGCTTGCTCCACCTCCTGCTCTGCATATTCTCCTGGAGGTGGGCTGCATTTTGGCTGCCATTTGGGCTGGAGCTTCTCGTGGTTTGAGGCCTGGCTTGCTCCACCCCCTGCTCTTGAGATTCTCCCGGATGTGGGCTGCATTTTGGCTGCCTTTCTGGCTGGAGCTTCTCGTGCTTTGGGGCCTGGCTTGCTCCACACCCTGCTCTTGAGATTCTCCCCGAAGTGGGCTGGATTATGGCTGCCTTTTGGGCTGGAGCTTCTCGAGGTTTGAGGCCTGGCTTGCTCCACCCCCTGCTCTTGAGATTCTCCCGGATGTGGGCTGCATTTTGGCTGCCTTTTCGGCTTCAGCTTCTCGTGCTTTGGGGCCTGGCTTGCTCCACCCCCTGCTCTTGAGATTCTCCCGGATGTGGGCCGGATTTTGGCTGCCTTTTTGGCTGGAGCTTCTCGTGCTTTGGGGCCTGGCTTGCTCCACCCCCTGCTCTTGAGATTGTCCCCGAAGTGGGCTGGATTTTGGCTGCCTTTTGGGCTGGAGCTTCTCGAGGTTTGAGGCCTGGCTTGCTCCACCCCCTGCTCTTGATATTTTCCTGGATGTGGGCTGGATTTTGGCTGCCTTTTGGGCTGGAGCTTCTCGTGGTTTGAGGCCTGGCTTGCTCCACCCCCTGCTCTTGAGATTATCCTGGAGGTGGGCTGCATTTTGGCTGCCTTTTGGGCTGGAGCTTCTCGTGGTTTGGGGCCTGGCTTGCTCCACCCCCTTCTCTTGAGATTCTCCCGGATGTGGGCTGGATTTTGGCTGCCTTTTGGGCTGGAGCTTCTCGTGGTTTGAGGCCTGGCTTGCTCCACCCCCTGCTCTTGAAATTCTTCCCGACGTGGGCTGGATTTTTGGGTGAGTTTTGGGCTTGAGATTCTCGTGCTTTGGGGCCTGGCTTGCTCCACACCCTGCTCCTGAAATTCTCCCGGATGTGGGCTGCATTTTGGCTGCATTTTGGGCAGGAGCTTCTCGTGGTTTGAGGCCTGCCTTGCTCCACCTCCTGCTCTTGATTTTCTCCTGGATGTGGGCTGCATTTTGGCTGCATTTTGGGCTGGAGCTTCTCGTGCTTTGGGGCCTGGCTTGCTCCACCCCCTGCTCTTGATATTCTCCTGGATGTGGTCTGGAATTTGGCTGCATTTTGGGCTGGAGCTTCTCGTGGTTTGGGGCCTGGCTTGCTCCACCCCCTGCTCTTGAGCTTCTCCCGGATGTGGGCTGCATTTTGGCTGCCTTTTGGGCTGGAGCTTCTTGTGGTTTGAGGCCTGGCTTGCCCCAACCCCTGCTCTTGAGGTTCTCCCCGAAGTGGGCTGCATTTTGACTATATTTTCGGCTTCAGCTTTTTCGGGTTTGAGGCCTGGCTTGCTCCACCCCCTGCTCTTGAGATTCTCCCGGATGTGGGCTGGATTTTGGCTGCATTTTGGGCTGGAGCTTCTCGTGGTTTGAGGCCTGGCTTGCTCCACCCCCTGCTCTTGAGATTCTCCCGGATGTGGTCTGGCATTTGGCTGCCTTTTGGGCTGGAGCTTCTCGTGGTTTGAGGCCTGGCTTGCTCCACCCCCTGCTCTTGAGATTCTCCAGGAGGTGGGCTGGCATTTGGCTGCCTTTTGGGCTGGAGCTTCTCGTGGTTTGAGGCCTGGCTTGCTCCAACCCCTGCTCTTGAGATTCTCCCGGATGTGGGCTGGATTTTGGCTGCATTTTGGGCTGGAGCTTCTCGTGGTTTGAGGCCTGGCTTGCACCAAACCCTGCTCTTGAGATTCTCCCGGATGTGGGCTGCATTTTGGCTGCCTTTTGGGCTGGAGCTTCTCGTGGTTTGAGGCCTGGCTTGCTCCACCCCCTGCTCCTGAAATTCTCCCGGATGTGGGCTGGATTTTGGCTGCCTTTTGGGCAGGAGCTTCTCGTGGTTTGAGGCCTGGCTTGCTCCACCTCCTGCTCTTGATTTTCTCCTGGATGTGGGCTGCATTTTGGCTGCATTTTGGGCTGGAGCTTCTCGTGCTTTGAGGCCTGGCTTGCTCCACCCCCTGCTCTTGAGATTCTCCCGGATGTGGGCTGGATTTTGGCTGCCTTTTGGGCTGGAGCTTCTCGTGGTTTGGGGCCTGGCTTGCTCCACCACCTGCTCTTGAGATTCTCCCGGATGTGGGCTGCATTTTGGCTGCCTTTTGGACTGGAGCTTCTTGTGGTTTGAGGCCTGGCTTGCCCCACCCCCTGCTCTTGAGATTCTCCCGGATGTGGGCTGCATTTTGACTATATTTTCGGCTTCAGCTTTTTCGGGTTTTAGGCAAGGCTTGCTCCACCCCCTGCTCTTGAGATTCTCCCGGAGGTGGGCTGGATTTTGGCTGCCTTTTGGGCTGGAGCTTCTCGTGGTTTGGGGCCTGGCTTGCTCCACCCCCTGCTCTTGAGATTCTCCCGGAGTTGGGCTGCATTTTGGCTGCCTTTTGGGCTGGAGCTTCTCGTGGTTTGAGGCCTGGCTTGCTCCACCTCCTGCTCTTGATATTTTCCTGGATGTGGGCTGCATTTTGGCTGCCTTTTGGGCTGGAGCTTCTCGTGGTTTGAGGCCTGGCTTGCTCCACCCCCTGCTCTTGAGATTCTCCCGGAGGTGGGCTGCATTTTGGCTGCCTTGTGGGGTCTAGCTTCTTGTGGTTTGAGGCCTGGCTTGCTCCACCCCCTGCTCTTGAGATTCTCCTGGATGTGGGCTGCATTTTGGCTGCCTTTTGGGCTGGAGCTTCTCGTGGTTTGAGGCCTGGCTTGCCCCACCCCCTGCTCTTGAGATTCTCCCTGAATTGGGCTGCATTTTGACTACATTTTGGGCTGGAGCTTCTCGTGGTTTGGGGGCTGGCTTGCTCCACTCCCTGCTCTTGAGATTCTCCTGGATGTGGGCTGCATTTTGGCTGCCTTTTGGGCTGGAGCTTCTCGTGGTTTGAGGCCTGGCTTGCTCCACCTCCTGCTCTTGATATTCTCCCGGATGTGGGCTGCATTTTGGCTGCCTTTTGGGCTGGAGCTTTTTGGGGTTTGAGGCCTGGCTTGCTCCACCCCCTGCTCTTGAGATTGTCCCGGATGTGGGCTGCATTTTGGCTGCCTTTTGGGCTGGAGCTTCTCGTGGTTTGAGGCCTGGCTTGCTCCATCCCCTGCTCTTGACATTCTCCCGGATGTGGGCTGCATTTTGGCTGCCTTTTGGGCTGGAGCTTCTCGTGCTTTGAGGCCTGGCTTGCTCCATCCCCTGCTCTTGACATTCTCCCGGATGTGGGCTGGATTTTGGCTGCCTTTTTGGCTGGAGCTTCTCGTGCTTTGGGGCCTGGCTTGCTCCACCCCCTGCTCTTGAGATTCTCCCCGAAGTGGGGTGGATTTTTTCTGCCTTTTGGGCTGGAGCTTCTCGAGGTTTGAGGCCTGGCTTGCTCCACCCCCTGCTCTTGAGATTCTCCCGGATGTGGGCTGGATTTTGGCTGCCTTTTTGGCTGGAGCTTCTCGTGCTTTGGGGCCTGGCTTGCTCCACCCCCTGCTCTTGAGATTCTCCCGGATATGGGCTGCATTTTGGCTGCCTTTTGGGGTCTAGCTTCTTGTGGTTTGAGGCCTGGCTTGCTCCACCCCCTGCTCTTGAGATTCTCCCGGATATGGGCTGCATTTTGGCTGCCTTTTGGGGTCTAGCTTCTTGTGGTTTGAGGCCTGGCTTGCTCCACCCCCTGCTCTTGAGATTCTCCCGGATATGGGCTGCATTTTGGCTGCCTTTTGGGCTGGAGCTTCTCGTGGTTTGAGGCCTGGCTTGCTCCACCCCCTGCTCTTGATATTTTCCTGGATGTGGGCTGGATTTTGGCTGCCTTTTGGGCTGGAGCTTCTCGTGCTTTGGGGCCTGGCTTGCTCCACCCCCTGCTCTTGATATTCTCCCGGATGTGGTCTGGAATTTGGCTGCATTTTGGGCTGGAGCTTCTCGTGGTTTGAGGCCTGGCTTGCTCCACCTCCTGCTCTTGATATTCTCCCGGATGTGGGCTGCATTTTGGCTGCCTTTTGGGCTGGAGCTTCTCGTGGTTTGAGGCCTGGCTTGCTCCACCCCCTGCTCTTGAGATTCTCCCGGATGTGGGCTGCATTTTGGCTGCCTTTTGGGGTCTAGCTTCTCGTGGTTTGAGGCCTGGCTTGCTCCACCCCCTGCTCTTGAGATTCTCCCGGATGTGGGCTGCATTTTGGCTGCCTTTTGGGCTGGAGCTTCTCATGGTTTGAGGCCTGGCTTGCTCCACCCCCTGCTCTTGAGATTCTCCCGGATGTGGGCTGGATTTTGGCTGCGTTTTTGGCTGGAGCTTCTCGTGCTTTGGGGCCTGGCTTGCTCCACCCCCTGCTCTTGAGAATCTCCCGGATATGGGCTGCATTTTGGGTGCCTTTTGGGGTCTAGCTTCTTGTGGTTTGAGGCCTGGCTTGCTCCACCCCCTGCTCTTGAGATTCTCCCGGATATGGGCTGCATTTTGACTACATTTTGGGCTGGAGCTTCTCGTGGTTTGGGGGCTGGCTTGCTCCACTCCCTGCTCTTGAGATTCTCCCGGATGTGGGCTGCATTTTGGCTGCCTTTTGGGCTGGAGCTTCTCATGGTTTGAGGCCTGGCTTGCTCCACCCCCTGCTCTTGAGATTCTCCCGGATGTGGGCTGGATTTTGGCTGCGTTTTTGGCTGGAGCTTCTCGTGCTTTGGGGCCTGGCTTGCTCCACCCCCTGCTCTTGAGAATCTCCCGGATATGGGCTGCATTTTGGGTGCCTTTTGGGGTCTAGCTTCTTGTGGTTTGAGGCCTGGCTTGCTCCACCCCCTGCTCTTGAGATTCTCCCGGATGTGGGCTGGATTTTGTCTGCATTTTGGGCTGGAGCTTCTCGTGGTTTGAGGCCTGGCTTACTCCACCCCCTGCTCTTGAGATTCTCCCGGATATGGGCTGCATTTTGGCTGCCTTTTCGGCTTCAGCTTCCCGTGGTTTGAGGCCTGGCTTGCTCCAACCCCTGCTCTTGAGATTCTCCCCGAAGTGGGCTGGATTTTGGCTGCCTTTTGGGCTGGAGCTTCTCGAGGTTTGAGGCCTGGCTTGCTCCAGCCCCTGCTCTTGAGATTCTCCAGGAGGTGGGCTGGCATTTGGCTGCCTTTTGGTCTGGAGCTTCTCGTGGTTTGAGGCCTGGCTTGCTCCACCCCCTGCTCTTGAGATTCTCCAGGAGGTGGGCTGCATTTTGGCTGCATTTTGGGGTCTAGCTTCTTGTGGTTTGAGGCCTGGCTTGCTCCACCCCCTGCTCTTGAGATTCTCCCGGATGTGGGCTGCATTTTGGCTGCCTTTTGGGCTGGAGCTTCTCGTGGTTTGAGGCCTGGCTTGCTCCACCCCCTGCTCTTGAAATTCTTCCCGACGTGGGCTGGATTTTTGGGTGAGTTTTGGGCTTGAGATTCTCGTGCTTTGGGGCCTGGCTTGCTCCACACCCTGCTCCTGAAATTCTCCCGGATGTGGGCTGCATTTTGGCTGCCTTTTGGGCAGGAGCTTCTCGTGTTTTGAGGCCTGCCTTGCTCCACCTCCTGCTCTTGATTTTCTCCTGGATGTGGGCTGCATTTTGGCTGCCTTTTGGGCTGGAGCTTCTCGTGGTTTGGGGCCTGGCTTGCTCCACCCCCTGCTCTTGAGCTTCTCCCGGATGTGGGCTGCATTTTGGCTGCCTTTTGGGCTGGAGCTTCTCGTGGATTGAGGCCTGGCTTGCTCCACCCCCTGCTCTTGAGATTCTCCCGGATGTGGGCTGCATTTTGGCTGCCTTTTGGGCTGGAGCTTCTCGTGGATTGAGGCCTGGCTTGCTCCACCCCCTGCTCTTGAGATTCTCCCGGATGTGGGCTGGATTTTGGCTGACTTTTGGGCTGGAGCTTCTCGTGGTTTGGGGCCTGGCTTGCTCCACCCCCTGCTCTTGAAATTCTACCGGAGGTGGGCTGGGTTTTGGCTGCCTTTTGGGCTGGAGCTTCTCGTGGTTTGAGGCCTGGCTTGCTCCACCCCCTGCTCTTGATATTCTCCCGGATGTGGGCTGGATTTTGGCTGCATTTTGGGCTGGAGCTTCTCGTGGTTTGAGGCCTGGCTTGCACCAACCCCTGCTGTTGAGATTCTCCAGGATGTGGGCTGGATTTTGGCTGCCTTTTGGGCTGGAGCTTCTCGTGGTTTGAGGCCTGGCTTGCTCTACCTCCTGCTCTTGATTTTCTCCTGGATGTGGGCTGCATTTTGGCTGCATTTTGGGCTGGAGCTTCTCGTGCTTTGAGGCCTGGCTTGCTCCACCCCCTGCTCTTGAGATTCTCCCGGATGTGGGCTGGATTTTGGCTGCATTTTGGGCTGGAGCTTCTCGTGGTTTGGGGCCTGGCTTGCTCCACCCCCTGCTCTTGAGATTCTCCCGGATGTGGGCTGCATTTTGGCTGCCTTTTGGGCTGGAGCTTCTTGTGGTTTGAGGCCTAGCTTGCCCCACCCCCTGCTCTTGAGATTCTCCCCGAAGTGGGCTGCATTTTGACTATATTTTCGGCTTCAGCTTTTTCGGGTTTGAGGCCTGGCTTGCTCCACCCCCTGCTCTTGAGATTCTCCCGGAGGTGGGCTGGATTTTGGCTGCCTTTTGGGCAGGAGCTTCTCGTGGTTTGAGGCCTGGCTTGCTCCACCTCCTGCTCTTGATTTTCTCCTGGATGTGGGCTGCATTTTGTCTGCCTTTTGGGCTGGAGCTTCTCGTGGTTTGAGACCTGGCTTGCTCCACCCCCTGCTCTTGAGATTCTCCCGGATGTGGGCTGCATTTTGGCTTTCTTTTGGGCTGGAGCTTCTCGTGGTTTGAGGCCTGGCTTGCTCCACCTCCTGCTCTTGATATTCTCCCGGATGTGGGCTGCATTTTGGCTGCCTTTTGGGCTGGAGCTTCTCGTGGTTTGAGGCCTGGCTTGCTCCACTCCCTGCTCTTGAGATTCTCCTGGATGTGGGCTGCATTTTGGCTTTCTTTTGGGCTGGAGCTTCTCGTGGTTTGAGGCCTGGCTTGCTCCACCTCCTGCTCTTGATATTCTCCCGGATGTGGGCTGCATTTTGGCTGCCTTTTGGGCTGGAGCTTCTCGTGGTTTGAGGCCTGGCTTGCTCCACCCCCTGCTCTTGAGATTCTCCCGGATGTGGGCTGCATTTTGGCTGCCTTTTGGGGTCTAGCTTCTCGTGGTTTGAGGCCTGGCTTGCTCCACCCCCTGCTCTTGAGATTCTCCCGCATGTGGGCTGCATTTTGTCTGCATTTTGGGCTGGAGCTTCTCGTGGTTTGAGGCCTGGCTTGCTCCACCCCCTGCTCTTGAGATTCTCCCGGATGTGGGCTGGATTTTGGCTGCCTTTTGGGCTGGAGCTTCTCGTGGTTTGAGGCCTGGCTTGCTCCACCCCCTGCTCTTGAGATTCTCCCGGATGTGGGCTGGAGTTTGGCTGCATTTTGGGCTGGAGCTTCTCGTGCTTTGAGGCCTGGCTTGCTCCACCCCCTGCTCTTGAGATTCTCCCGGATGTGGGCTGGCATTTGGTTGCCTTTTGGGCTGGAGCTTCTCGTGGTTTGGGGCCTGGCTTGCTCCACCCCCTGCTCTTGAGATTCTCCCGGATGTGGGCTGCATTTTGGCTGCCTTTTGGGCTGGAGCTTCTTGTGGTTTGAGGCCTAGCTTGCTCCACCCCCTGCTCTTGAGATTCTCCCCGAAGTGGGCTGCATTTTGACTATAATTTCGGCTTCAGCTTTTTCGGGTTTGAGGCCTGGCTTGCTCCACCCCCTGCTCTTGAGATTCTCCCGGATGTGGGCTGGATTTTGGCTGCATTTTGGGCTGGAGCTTCTCGTGGTTTGGGGCCTGGCTTGCTCCACCCCCTGCTCTTGAGATTCTCCCGGATGTGGGCTGCATTTTGGCTTTCTTTTGGGCTGGAGCTTCTCGTGGTTTGAGGCCTGGCTTGCTCCACCTCCTGCTCTTGATATTCTCCCGGATGTGGGCTGCATTTTGGCTGCCTTTTGGGCTGGAGCTTCTCGTGGTTTGAGGCCTGGCTTGCTCCACTCCCTGCTCTTGAGATTCTCCTGGATGTGGGCTGCATTTTGGCTTTCTTTTGGGCTGGAGCTTCTCGTGGTTTGAGGCCTGGCTTGCTCCACCTCCTGCTCTTGATATTCTCCCGGATGTGGGCTGCATTTTGGCTGCCTTTTGGGCTGGAGCTTCTCGTGGTTTGAGGCCTGGCTTGCTCCACCCCCTGCTCTTGAGATTCTCCGGATGTGGGCTGCATTTTGGCTGCCTTTTGGGGTCTAGCTTCTCGTGGTTTGAGGCCTGGCTTGCTCCACCCCCTGCTCTTGAGATTCTCCCGGATGTGGGCTGGATTTTGTCTGCATTTTGGGCTGGAGCTTCTCGTGGTTTGAGGCCTGGCTTGCTCCACCCCCTGCTCTTGAGATTCTCCCGGATGTGGGCTGCATTTTGGCTGCCTTTTGGGCTGGAGCTTCTCGTGGTTTGAGGCCTGGCTTGCTCCACCCCCTGCTCTTGAGATTCTCCCGGATGTGGGCTGGATTTTGGCTGCATTTTGGGCTGGAGCTTCTCGTGCTTTGAGGCCTGGCTTGCTCCACCCCCTGCTCTTGAGATTCTCCCGGATGTGGGCTGGCATTTGGTTGCCTTTTGGGCTGGAGCTTCTCGTGGTTTGGGGGCTGGCTTGCTCCACCCCCTGCTCTTGAGATTCTCCCGGAGTTGGGCTGCATTTTGGCTGCCTTTTGGGCTGGAGCTTCTCGTGGTTTGGGGGCTGGCTTGCTCCACCCCCTGCTCTTGAGATTCTCCCGGAGTTGGGCTGCATTTTGGCTGCCTTTTGGGCTGGAGCTTCTCGTGGTTTGAGGCCTGGCTTGCTCCACCCCCTGCTCTTGAGATTCTCCAGGAGGTGAGCTGCATTTTGGCTGCCTTTTGGGCTGGAGCTTCTCGTGGTTTGAGGCCTGGCTTGCTCCACCTCCTGCTCTTGATATTCTCCTGGATGTGGGCTGCATTTTGGCTGCCTTTTGGGCTGGAGCTTCTCGTGGTTTGAGGCCTGGCTTGCTCCACCCCCTGCTCTTGAGATTCTCCTGGATGTGGGCTGCATTTTGGCTGCCTTTTGGGCTGGAGATTCTCCTGGTTTGGGGCCTGGCTTGCTCCACCCCCTGCTCTTGAGATTCTCCCGGATGTGGGCTGCATTTTGGCTGCCTTTTGGGGTCTAGCTTCTCGTGGTTTGAGGCCTGGCTTGCTCCACCTCCTGCTCTTGAGATTCTCCCGGATGTGGGCTGGATTTTGGCTGTCTTTTGGGCTGGAGCTTCTCCTGGTTTGGGGGCTGGCTTGCTCCACCCCCTGCTCTTGAGATTCTCCGGGAGGTGGGCTGCATTTTGGCTGCATTTTGGGCTGGAGCTTCTCGTGGTTTGAGGCCTGGCTTGCTCCACCTCCTGCTCTGGATATTCTCCTGGAGGTGGGCTGCATTTTGGCTGCCTTTTGGGCTGGAGCTTCTCGTGGTTTGAGGCCTGGCTTGCTCCACCCCCTGCTCTTGAGATTCTCCCGGATGTGGGCTGCATTTTGGCTGCCTTTTGGGCTGGAGCTTCTCGTGGTTTGAGGCCTGGCTTGCTCCACCCCCTGCTCTTGAGATTCTCCCGGATGTGGGCTGCATTTTGGCTGCCTTTTGGGCTGGAGCTTCTCGTGGTTTGAGGCCTGGCTTGCTCCACCCCCTGCTCTTGATATTCTCCCCGAAGTGGGCTGGATTTGGCTGCATTTTGGGCTGGAGCTTCTAGTGGTTTGGGGGCTGGCTTGCTCCACCCCCTGCTCTTGAGATTCTCCAGGAGGTGAGCTGCATTTTGGCTGCCTTTTGGGGTCTAGCTTCTCGTGGTTTGAGGCCTGGCTTGCTATAACCCCTGCTCTTGAGATTCTCCCGGAGGTGGGCTGCATTTTGGCTGTATTTTGGGCAGGAGCTTCTCATGGTTTGAGGCCTGGCTTGCTCCACCTCCTGCTCTTGATATTCTCCCGGATGTGGGCTGCATTTTGGCTGCCTTTTGGGCTGGAGCTTCTCGTGGTTTGAGGCCTGGCTTGCTCCACCCCCTGCTCTTGAGATTCTCCGGATGTGGGCTGCATTTTGGCTGCCTTTTGGGGTCTAGCTTCTCGTGGTTTGAGGCCTGGCTTGCTCCACCCCCTGCTCTTGAGATTCTCCCGGATGTGGGCTGGATTTTGTCTGCATTTTGGGCTGGAGCTTCTCGTGGTTTGAGGCCTGGCTTGCTCCACCCCCTGCTCTTGAGATTCTCCCGGATGTGGGCTGCATTTTGGCTGCCTTTTGGGCTGGAGCTTCTCGTGGTTTGAGGCCTGGCTTGCTCCACCCCCTGCTCTTGAGATTCTCCCGGATGTGGGCTGGATTTTGGCTGCATTTTGGGCTGGAGCTTCTCGTGCTTTGAGGCCTGGCTTGCTCCACCCCCTGCTCTTGAGATTCTCCCGGATGTGGGCTGGCATTTGGTTGCCTTTTGGGCTGGAGCTTCTCGTGGTTTGGGGGCTGGCTTGCTCCACCCCCTGCTCTTGAGATTCTCCCGGAGTTGGGCTGCATTTTGGCTGCCTTTTGGGCTGGAGCTTCTCGTGGTTTGGGGGCTGGCTTGCTCCACCCCCTGCTCTTGAGATTCTCCCGGAGTTGGGCTGCATTTTGGCTGCCTTTTGGGCTGGAGCTTCTCGTGGTTTGAGGCCTGGCTTGCTCCACCCCCTGCTCTTGAGATTCTCCAGGAGGTGAGCTGCATTTTGGCTGCCTTTTGGGCTGGAGCTTCTCGTGGTTTGAGGCCTGGCTTGCTCCACCTCCTGCTCTTGATATTCTCCTGGATGTGGGCTGCATTTTGGCTGCCTTTTGGGCTGGAGCTTCTCGTGGTTTGAGGCCTGGCTTGCTCCACCTCCTGCTCTTGATTTTCTCCTGGATGTGGGCTGGATTTTGGCTGCCTTTTGGGCTGGAGCTTCTCGTGCTTTGGGGCCTGGCTTGCTCCACCCCCTGCTCTTGATCTTCTCCCGGATGTGGGCTGGAATTTGGCTGCCTTTTGGGCTGGAGCTTCTCGTGCTTTGGGGCCTGGCTTGCTCCACACCCTGCTCTTGATCTTCTCCCGGATGTGGGCTGGAATTTGGCTGCTTTTTGGGCTGGAGCTTCTCGTGCTTTGGGGCCTGGCTTGCTCCACCCCCTGCTCTTGAGATTCTCCCGGATATGGGCTGCATTTTGGATGCATTTTGGGCTGGAGCTTCTCGTGGTTTGAGGCCTGGCTTGCTCCACCCCCTGCTCTTGAGATTCTCCCGGAGGTGGGCTGGATTTTGGCTGCCTTTTGGGCTGGAGCTTCTCGTGTTTTGAGGCCTGGCTTGCTGAACCCCCTGCTCTTGAGATTCTCCCGGATGTGGGCTGCATTTTGGCTGCCTTTTGGGCTGGAGCTTCTCGTGGTTTGAGGCCTGGCTTGCCCCACCCCCTGCTCTTGAGATTCTCCCCGAAGTGGGCTGCATTTTGACTACATTTTCGGCTTCAGCTTTTTCGGGTTTGAGGCCTGGCTTGCTCCACCCACTGCTCTTGAGATTCTCCTGGATGTGGGCTGCATTTTGGCTGCCTTTTGGGCTGGAGCTTCTCGTGGTTTGGGGCCTGGCTTGCTCCACCCCCTGCTCCTGAAATTCTCCCGGATGTGGGCTGCATTTTGGCTGCCTTTTGGGCAGGAGCTTCTCGTGGTTTGAGGCCTGGCTTGCTCCACCTCCTGCTCTTGATTTTCTCCTGGATGTGGGCTGCATTTTGGCTGCCTTTTGGGCTGGAGCTTCTCGTGCTTTGGGGCCTGCCTTGCTCCACCCCCTGCTCTTGAGATTCTCCCGGAGGTGGGCTGCATTTTGGCTGCCTTTTGGGCTGGAGCTTCTCGTGGTTTGGGGCCTGGCTTGCTCCACCCCCTGCTCTTGAGATTCTCCCGGAGGTGGGCTGGATTTTGGCTGCCTTTTGGGCTGGAGCTTCTCGTGGTTTGAGGCCTGGCTTGCCCCACCCCCTGCTCTTGAGATTCTCCCCGAAGTGGGCTGCATTTTGACTACATTTTCGGCTTCAGCTTTTTCGGGTTTGAGGCCTGGCTTGCTCCACCCCCTGCTCTTGAGATTCTCCTGGATGTGGACTGGATTTTGGCTGCCTTTTGGGCTGGAGCTTCTCGTGGTTTGGGGGCTGGCTTGTTCCATCCCCTGCTCTTGAGATTCTCCAGGAGGTGGGCTGCATTTTGGCTGCCTTTTGGGCTGGAGCTTGTCGTGGTTTGAGGCCTGGCTTTCTCCACCCCCTGCTCTTGAGATTCTCCCGGATGTGGGCTGCATTTTGGCTGAATTTTGGGGTCTAGATTCTCGTGGTTTGAGGCCTGGCTTGCTCCACCCCCTGCTCTTGAGATTCTCCCGGATGTTGGCTGGCTTTTGGCTGCCTTTTGGGCTGGAGCTTCTCGTGGTTTGAGGCCTGGCTTGCTCCACCCCCTGCTCTTGATATTCTCCCGGATGTGGGTAGGATTTTGGCTGATTCTTGTGCTGGAGCTTCTCGTGGTTTGGGGGCTGGCTTGTTCCATCCCCTGCTCTTGAGATTCTCCAGGAGGTGGGCTGGATTTTGTCTGCATTTTGGGCTGGAGCTTCTTGTGGTTTGGGGGCTGGCTTGTTCCACGCCCTGCTCTTGAGATTCTCCTGGATGTGGGCTGCATTTTGGCTGCCTTTTGGGGTGGAGCTTCTCGTGGTTTGAGGCCTGGCTTGCTCCACCCCCTGCTCTTGAGATTCTCCTGGATGTGGGCTGGATTTTAGCTGCCTTTTGGGCTGGAGCTTCCCGTGGTTTGAGGCCTGGCTTGCTCCACCCCCTGCTCTTGAGATTCTCCAGGAGGTGGGCTGGCATTTGGCTGCCTTTTGGGGTCTAGCTTCTCGTGGTTTGGGGCCTGGCTTGCTCCACCCCCTGCTCTTGAGATTCTCCCGGATGTGGGCTGGATTTTGGCTGCCTTTTGGGCTGGAGCTTTTCGTGGTTTGGGGCCTGGCTTGCTCCACCCCCTGCTCTTGAAATTCTACCGGAGGTGGGCTGGATTTTGGCTGCCTTTTGGGCTGGAGCTTCTCGTGGTTTGGGGGCTGGCTTGCTCCACCCCCTGCTCTTGAGATTCTCCCAGATGTGGGCTGCATTTTGGCTGCCATTTGGGCTGGAGCTTCTCGTGCTTTGGGGCCTGGCTTTCTCCACCTCCTGCTCTTGAGATTCTCCTGGATGTGGGCTGCATTTTGGCTGCCTTTTGGGCTGGAGCTTCTCGTGGTTTGAGGCCTGGCTTGCTCCACCCCCTGCTCTTGAGATTCTCCCGGATGTGGTCTGCATTTTGGCTACCTTTTTGGGATGGAGATTCTCGTGGTTTGAGGCCTGGCTTGCCCCACCCCCTGCTCTTGAGATTCTCCCTGAAGTGGGCTGCATTTTGACTACATTTTGGGCTGGAGCTTCTCGTGGTTTGGGGGCTGGCTTGCTCCACCCCCTGCTCTTGAGATTCTCCCGGATGTGGGCTGCATTTTGGCTGCCATTTGGGCTGGAGCTTCTCGTGGTTTGAGGCCTGGCTTGCTCCACCCCCTGCTCTTGAGATTCTCCAGGAGGTGGGCTGGCATTTGGCTGCTTTTTGGGGTCTAGCTTCTTGTGGTTTGAGGCCTGGCTTGCTCCACCCCCTGCTCTTGAGATTCTCCTGGATGTGGGCTGCATTTTGGCTTCATTTTGGCCTGGAGCTTCTCGTGGTTTGAGGCCTCGCTTGCTCCACCCCCTGCTCTTGATATTCTCCCGGATGTGGTCTGGAATTTGGCAGCTTTTTGGTCTGGAGCTTCTCGTGGTTTGGGGCCTGGCTTGCTCCACCCCCTGCTCTTGAGATTCTCCCGGATGTGGGCTGGATTTTGGCTGCCTTTTGGGCTGGAGCTTCTCGTGGTTTGGGGCCTGGCTTGCTCCACCCCCTGCTCTTGAAATTCTACCGGAGGTGGGCTGCATTTTGGCTGCCTTTTGGGCTGGAGCTTCTCGTGGTTTGGGGGCTGGCTTGCTCCACCCCCTGCTCTTGAGATTCTCCTGGATGTGGGCTGCATTTTGGCTGCCATTTGGGCTGGAGCTTCTCGTGCTTTGGGGCCTGGCTTTCTCCACCTCCTGCTCTTGATATTCTCCTGGATGTGGGCTGCATTTTGGCTGCGTTTTTGGCTGGAGCTTCTCGTGGTTTGAGGCCTGGCTTGCTCCATCCCCTGCTCTTGAGATTCTCCCGGAGGTGGGCTGCATTTTGTCTGCATTTTGGGCTGGAGCTTCTCGTGGTTTGGGGGCTGGCTTGCTCCACCCCCTGCTCTTGAGATTCTCCTGGATGTGGGCTGCATTTTGGCTGCCATTTGGGCTGGAGCTTCTCGTGGTTTGGGGGCTGGCTCGTTCCAACCCCTGCTCTTGAGATTCTCCAGGATGTGGGCTGCATTTTGGCTGCATTTTGGGGTCTAGCTTCTCGTGGTTTGAGGCCTGGCTTGCTCCACCCCCTGCTCTTGAGATTCTCCCGGATGTGGGCTGGAATTTGGCTGCATTTTGGGCTGGAGCTTCTCGTGGTTTGGGGGCTAACTTGTTCCACCCCCTGCTCTTGAGATTCTCCAGGAGGTGGGCTGCATTTTGGCTGCCATTTGGGCTGGAGCTTCTCGTGGTGTGAGGCCTGGCTTGCTCCACCCCCTGCTCTTGATATTCTCCTGGATGTGGGCTGCATTTTGTCTGCATTTTGGGCTGGAGCTTCTCGTGGTTTGAGGCCTGGCTTGCTCCACCCCCTGCTCTTGAGATTCTCCCGGATGTGGGCTGCATTTTGGCTGCTTTTTGGGCTGGAGCTTCTCGAGGTTTGAGGCCTGGCTTGCTCCACCCCCTGCTCTTGAGATTCTCCTGGATGTGGGCTGCATTTTGGCTGCCTTTTGGGCTGGAGCTTCTCATGGTTTGAGGCCTGGCTTGCCCCACCCCCTGCTCTTGAGATTCTCCCCGAAGTGGGCTGGATTTTGACTACATTTTCGGCTTCAGCTTTTTGGGCTTTGAGGCCTGGCTTGCTCCACCCCCTGCTCTTGAGATTCTCCCCGAAGTTGGCTGGATTTTGGCTGCATTTTGGGCTGGAGCTTCTCGTGGTTTGGGGGCTGGCTTGCTCCACCCCCTGCTCTTGAGATTCTCCTGGATGTGGGCTGCATTTTGTCTGCCTTTTGGGCTGGAGCTTCTCGTGGTTTGAGGCCTGGCTTGCTCCACCCCCTGCTCTTGAGATTCTCCCGGATGTGGGCTGCATTTTGGCTGCCTTTAGGGCTGGAGCTTCTCGTGGTTTGAAGCCTGGCTTGCTCCACCCCCTGCTCTTGATATTCTCCCCGAAGTGGGCTGGATTTTGGCTGCCTTTTGGGGTGTAGCTTCTCGTGGTTTGGGGGATGGCTTGCTCCACCCCCTGCTCTTGAGATTCTCCTGGATGTGGGCTGCATTTTGGCTGCCTTTTGGGCTGGAGCTTCTCGTGGTTTGAGGCCTGGCTTGCTCCACCCCCTGCTCTTGAGATTCTCCCAGTTGTGGGCTGCATTCTGGGTGATTCTTGGGCTGGAGCTTCTCGTGGTTTGAGGCCTGGCTTGCTCCACCTCCTGCTCTTGATATTCTCCCGGATGTGGGCTGGATTTTGGCTGCATTTTGGGCTGGAGCTTCTCGTGGTTTGGGGGCTGGCTTTCTCCACCCCCTGCTCTTGAGATTCTCCTGGATGTGGGCTGCATTTTGGCTGCCTTTTGGGCTGGAGCTTCTCGTGGTTTGAGGCCTGGCTTGCTCCACCCCCTGCTCTTGAGATTCTCCTGGATGTGGGCTGGCTTTTGCCTGCCTTTTGGGCTGGAGCTTCTCGTGGTTTGAGGCCTGGCTTGCTCCACCCCCTGCTCTTGAAATTCTACCGGAGTTGGGCTTTATTTTGGCTGCCTTTTGGGCTGGAGCTTCTCGTGGTTTGAGGCCTGGCTTGCTCCACCCCCTGCTCTTGAGATTCTCCTGGAGGTGGGCTGCATTTTGTCTGCCTTTTGGGCTGGAGCTTCTCGTGGTTTGAGGCCTGCCTTGCTCCACCCCCTGCTCTTGAGATTCTCCCGGATGTGGGTTGGATTTTGGCTGCCTTTTGGGCTGGAGCTTCTCGTGGTTTGAGGCCTGGCTTGCTCCACCCCCTGCTCTTGAGATTCTCCCAGATGTGGGCTGGATTTTGGCTCATTTTGGGCTGGAGCTTCTCGTGGTTTGAGGCCTGGCTTGCCCCACCCCCTGCTCCTGAGATTCTCCCTGAAGTGGGCTGCATTTTGACTACATTTTGGGCTGGAGCTTCTCGTGGTTTGGGGGCTGGCTTGCTCCACCCCCTGCTCTTGAGATTCTCCTGGAGGTGGGCTGCTTTTTGGCTGCCTTTTGGGCTGGAGCTTCTCGTGGTTTGAGGCCTGGCTTGCTCCACCCCCTGCTCTTGAGATTCTCCCGGATGTGGGCTGGCTTTTGGCTGCCTTTTGGGCTGGAGCTTCTCGTGGTTTGAGGCCTGGCTTGCTCCACCCCCTGCTCTTGAGATTCTCCCAGATGTGGGCTGGATTTTGGCTGCCTTTTTGCGTCTAGATTCTCGTGGTTTGAGGCCTGGCTTACCCCACCCCCTGCTCTTGAGATTCTCCCCGAAGTGGGCTGCATTTTGACTACATTTTGGGCTGGAGCTTCTCGTGGTTTGGGGGATGGCTTGCTCCACCCCATGCTCTTGAGATTGTCCTGGATGTGGGCTGCATTTTGGCTGTCATTTGGGCTGGAGCTTCTCGTGGTTTGAGGCCTGGCTTGCTCCACCTCCTGCTCTTGAGATTCTCCCGGATGTGGGCTGCATTTTGGCTTTCTTTTGGGCTGGAGCTTCTCGTGGTTTGAGGCCTGGCTTGCTCCACCCCCTGCTCTTGAGATTCTCCCGGATGTGGGCTGCATTTTGGCTGCATTTTGGGCTGGAGCTTCTCGTGGTTTGAGGCCTGGCTTGCTCCACCCCCTGCTCTTGAGATTCTCCCGGATGTTGGCTGGATTTTGGCTGCCTTTTGGGCTGGAGCTTCTCGAGGTTTGAGGCCTGGCTTGCTCCACCCCCTGCTCTTGAGATTCTCCCGGATGTGGGCTGGCTTTTGGCTGCATTTTGGGCTGGAGCTTCTCGTGGTTTGGGGGCTGGCTTGTTCCAACCCCTGCTCTTGAGATTCTCCAGGAGGTGGCCTGCATTTTGGCTGCCTTTTGGGGTCTAGCTTCTCGTTTTTTGAGGCCTGTCTTTCTCCACCCCCTGCTCTTGAGGTTCTCCAGGAGGTGGGCTGCATTTTGGCTGCATTTTGGGCTGGAGCTTCTCGTGGTTTGAGGCCTGGCTTGCTACACCCCCTGCTCTTGAGATTCTCCCGGATGTGGGCTGCTTTTTGGCTGCCTTTTGTGCTGGAGCTTCTCGTGGTTTGCGGCTTGGCTTGCCCCAACCCCTGCTCTTGAGATTCTCCTGGATGTGGGCTGGATTTTGGCTGCCTTTTGGGCTGGAGCTTCTCGTGGTTTGAGGCCTGGCTTGCTCCACCCCCTGCTCTTGAGATTCTCCCCGAAGTGGGCTGCATTTTGACTACATTTTGGGCTGGAGCTTCTCGTGGTTTGGGGGCTGGCTTGCTCCACCCCCTGCTCTTGAGATTCTCCCGGATGTGGTCTGGAATTTGGCTGCTTTTTGGGCTGGAGCTTCTCGTGCTTTGGGGCCTGGCTTGCTCCACCTCATGCTCTTGAGATTCTCCTGGGTGTGGGCTGCATTTTGGCTGCCATTTGGGCTGGAGCTTCTCGTGGTTTGAGGCCTGGCTTGCTCCACCTCCTGCTCTTGATATTCTCCTGGATGTGGGCTGCATTTTGTCTGCCTTTTGGGCTGGAGCTTCTCGTGCTTTGAGGCCTGGCTTGCTCCACCTCCTGCTCTTGAGATTCTCCCGGATGTGGGCTGCATTTTGGCTGCCTTTTGGGCAGGAGCTTCTCGTGGTTTGAGGCCTGGCTTGCTCCACCCCCTGCTCTTGAGATTCTCCCGGATGTGGGCTGCATTTTGGCTGCATTTTGGGCTGGAGCTTCTCGTGGTTTGAGGCCTGGCTTGCTCCACCCCCTGCTCTTGAGATTCTCCGTGAAGTGGGCTGCATTTTGGCTGCCTTTTGGGCTGGAGCTTCTCGTGGTTTGAGGCCTGGCTTGCTCCACCCCCTGCTCTTGAGATTCTCCCGGATGTGGACTGCATTTTGTCTGCCTTTTAGGCTGGAGCTTGTCGTGGTTTGAGCCCTGGCTTGCTCCACCCCCTGCTCTTGAGATTCTCCCGGATGTGGGCTGCATTTTGGCTGTCTTTTGGGCTGGAGCTTCTCGTGGTTTGAGGCTTGGCTTGCTCCACCCCTGCTCTTGAGATTCTCCCGGATGTGGGCTGGATTTTGGCTGCATTTTGGGCTGGAGCTTCTCGTGGTTTGAGGCCTGGCTTGCTCCACCCCCTGCTCTTGAGATTCTCCCGGATGTTGGCTGGATTTTGGCTGCCTTTTGGGCTGGAGCTTCTCGAGGTTTGAGGCCTGGCTTGCTCCACTCCCTGCTCTTGAGATTCTCCCGGATGTGGGCTGGCTTTTGGCTGCATTTTGGGCTGGAGCTTTTCGTGGTTTGGGGGCTGGCTTGTTCCAACTCCTGCTCTTGAGATTCTCCAGGAGGTGGCCTGCATTTTGGCTGCCTTTTGGGGTCTAGCTTCTCGTTTTTTGAGGCCTGTCTTTCTCCACCCCCTGCTCTTGAGATTCTCCAGGAGGTGGGCTGCATTTTGGCTGCATTTTGGGCTGGAGCTTCTCGTGGTTTGAGGCCTGGTTTGCTACACCCCCTGCTCTTGAGATTCTCCCGGATGTGGGCTGCTTTTTGGCTGCCTTTTGTGCTGGAGCTTCTCGTGGTTTGAGGCTTGGCTTGCCCCAACCCCTGCTCTTGAGATTCTCCCGGATGTGGGCTGGATTTTGGCTGCCTTTTGGGCTGGAGCTTCTCGTGGTTTGAGGCCTGGCTTGCTCCACCCCCTGCTCTTGAGATTCTCCCCGAAGTGGGCTGCATTTTGACTACATTTTGGGCTGGAGCTTCTCGTGGTTTGGGGGCTGGCTTGCTCCACCCCCTGCTCTTGAGATTCTCCCGTATGTGGTCTGGAATTTGGCTGCTTTTTGGGCTGGAGCTTCTCGTGCTTTGGGGCCTGGCTTGCTCCACCTCATGCTCTTGAGATTCTCCTGGGTGTGGGCTGCATTTTGGCTGCCATTTGGGCTGGAGCTTCTCGTGGTTTGAGGCCTGGCTTGCTCCACCTCCTGCTCTTGAGATTCTCCCGGATGTGGGCTGCATTTTGGCTGCCTTTTGGGCTGGAGCTTCTCGTGGTTTGAGGCCTGGCTTGCTCCACCCCCTGCTCTTGAGATTCTCCCAGATGTGGGCTGGATTTTGGCTGCCTTTAAGGCTGGAGCTTCTCGTGGTTTGAGGCCTGGCTTGCTCCACCCCCTGCTCTTGAGATTCTCCCGGATGTGGGCTGCATTTTGGCTGATACTTGGGCTGGAGTTTCTCGTGGTTTGAGGCCTGGCTTGCTCCACCCCCTGCTCTTGATATTCTCCCGGATGTGGGCTGCATTTTGGCTGCCTTTTGGGCTGGAGCTTCTCGTGGTTTGAGGCCTGGCTTGCTCCACCCCCTGCTCTTGAGATTCTCCCGGATGTGGACTGCATTTTGTCTGCCTTTTAGGCTGGAGCTTCTCGTGGTTTGAGCCCTGGCTTGCTCCACCCCCTGCTCTTGAGATTCTCCCGGATGTGGGCTGCATTTTGGCTGTCTTTTGGGCTGGAGCTTCTCGTGGTTTGAGGCCTGGCTTGCTCCACCCCTGCTCTTGAGATTCTCCCGGATGTGGGCTGGATTTTGGCTGCATTTTGGGCTGGAGCTTCTCGTGGTTTGAGGCCTGGCTTGCTCCACCCCCTGCTCTTGAGATTCTCCCGGATGTTGGCTGGCTTTTGGCTGCCTTTTGGGCTGGAGCTTCTCGTGGTTTGAGGCCTGGCTTGCTCCACCCCCTGCTCTTGAGATTCTCCCGGATGTTGGCTGGCTTTTGTCTGCATTTTGGGCTGGAGCTTCTCGTGGTTTGAGGCCTGGCTTGCTCCACCCCCTGCTCTTGATATTCTCCCCGAAGTGGGCTGGATTTTGGCTGCATTTTGGGCTGGAGCTTCTTGTGGTTTGAGGCCTGGCTTGCTCCACCCCCTGCTCTTGAGATTCTCCTGGATGTGGGCTGCATTTTGGCTGCCTTTTGGGCTGGAGCTTCTCGTGGTTTGAGGCCTGGCTTGCTCCACCCCCTGCTCTTGAGATTCTCCCGGATGTGGGCTGGCTTTTGGCTGCATTTTGGGCTGGAGCTTCTCGTGGTTTGGGGGCGGGCTTGTTCCACCCCCTGCTCTTGAGATTCTCCAGGAGGTGGGCTGCATTTTGGCTGCCTTTTGGGGTCTAGCTTCTCGTGGTTTGAGGCCTGGCTTGCTCCACCCCCTGCTCTTGAGTTTCTCCAGGATGTTGGCTGGCTTTTGGCTGCCTTTTGGGCTGGAGCTTCTCGTGCTTTGGGGCCTGGCTTGCTCCACCCCTTGCTCTTGAGATTCTCCCGGATGTGGTCTGGAATTTGGCTGCTTTTTGGGCTGGAGCTTCTCGTGGTTTGGGGCCTGGCTTTCTCCACCCCCTGCTCTTGAGATTCTCCTGGATGTGGGCTGCATTTTGGCTGCCTTTTGGGCTGGAGCTTCTCGTGGTTTGAGGCCTGGCTTGCTCCACCCCCTGCTCTTGAGATTCTCCCGGATGTGGGCTGCATTTTGGCTGCCTTTTGGGCTGGAGCTTCTCGTGGTTTGAGGCCTGGCTTGCTCCACCCCCTGCTCTTGAGATTCTCCCGGATGTGGGCTGCATTTTGGCTGCATTTTGGGCTGGAGCTTCTCGTGGTTTGAGGCCTGGCTTGCCCCACCCCCTGCTCTTGAGATTCTCCCCGAAGTGGGCTGCATTTTGACTACATTTTCGGCTGGAGCTTCTCGTGGTTTGGGGGCTGGCTTGCTCCACCTCATGCTCTTGAGATTCTCCTGGATGTGGGCTGCATTTTGGCTGCCTTTTGGGCTGGAGCTTCTCGTGGTTTGAGGCCTGGCTTGCTCCACCCCCTGCTCTTGAGATTCTCCCGGATGTGGGCTGGCTTTTGGCTGCATTTTGGGCTGGAGCTTCTCGTGGTTTGGGGGCTGGCTTGTTCCACCCCCTGCTCTTGAGATTCTCCAGGAGGTGGGCTGCATTTTGGCTGCCTTTTGGGGTCTAGCTTCTCGTGGTTTGAGGCCTGGCTTGCTCCACCCCCTGCTCTTGAGTTTCTCCAGGATGGTGGCTGGCTTTTGGCTGCATTTTGGGCTGGAGCTTCTCGTGCTTTGGGGCCTGGCTTGCTCCACCCCTTGCTCTTGAGATTCTCCCGGATGTGGTCTGGAATTTGGCTGCTTTTTGGGCTGGAGCTTCTCGTGGTTTGGGGCCTGGCTTTCTCCACCCCCTGCTCTTGAGATTCTCCTGGATGTGGGCTGCATTTTGGCTGCCTTTTGGGCTGGAGCTTCTCGTGGTTTGAGGCCTGGCTTGCTCCACCCCCTGCTCTTGAGATTCTCCCGGATGTGGGCTGCATTTTGGCTGCCTTTTGGGCTGGAGCTTCTCGTGGTTTGAGGCCTGGCTTGCTCCACCCCCTGCTCTTGAGATTCTCCCGGATGTGGGCTGCATTTTGGCTGCATTTTGGGCTGGAGCTTCTCGTGGTTTGAGGCCTGGCTTGCCCCACCCCCTGCTCTTGAGATTCTCCCCGAAGTGGGCTGCATTTTGACTACATTTTGGGCTGGAGCTTCTCGTGGTTTGGGGGCTGGCTTGCTCCACCTCATGCTCTTGAGATTCTCCTGGATGTGGGCTGCATTTTGGCTGCCATTTGGGCTGGAGCTTCTCGTGGTTTGGGGCCTGGCTTGCTCCACCTCCTGCTCTTGATATTCTCCCGGAGGTGGGCTGCATTTTGGCTGCCTTTTGGGCTGGAGCTTCTCGTGGTTTGAGGCCTGGCTTGCTCCACCCCCTGCTCTTGAGATTCTCCCCGAAGTGGGCTGGATTTTGCCTGCCTTTAAGGCTGGAGCTTCTCGTGGTTTGAGGCCTGGCTTGCTCCACCCCCTGCTCTTGAGATTCTCCCGGATGTGGGCTGCATTTTGGCTGCCTTTTGGGCTGGAGCTTCTCGTGGTTTGAGGCCTGGCTTGCTCCACCCCCTGCTCTTGAGATTCTCCCGCATGTTGGCTGGCTTTTGGCTGCCTTTTGGGCTGGAGCTTCTCGTGGTTTGGGGGCTGGCTTGTTCCAACCCCTGCTCTTGAGATTCTCCAGGAGGTGCGCTGCATTTTGGCTGCCTTTTGGGGTCTAGATTCTCGTGGTTTGAGGCCTGGCTTGCTCCACCCCCTGCTCTTGAGATTCTCCCGGATGTTGGCTGGCTTTTGGCTGCCTTTTGGGCTGGAGCTTCTCGTGGTTTGAGGCCTGGCTTGCTCCACCCCCTGCTCTTGAGATTCTCCCGGATGTGGGCTGGATTTTGGCTGCCTTTTGGGCTGGAGCTTCTCGTGGTTTGAGGCCTGGCTTGCTCCACCTCCTGCTCTTGAGATTCTCCCGGATGTGGGCTGCATTTTGGCTTTCTTTTGGCTGGAGCTTCTCGTGGTTTGAGGCCTGGCTTGCTCCACCCCCTGCTCTTGAGATTCTCCTGGATGTGGGCTGCATTTTGGCTGCATTTTGGGTTGCAACTTCTCGTGGTTTGAGGCCTGGCTTGCTCCACCCCCTGCTCTTGAGATTCTCCCGGATGTTGGCTGGCTTTTGGCTGCCTTTTGGGCTGGAGCTTCTCGTGCTTTGGGGCCTGGCTTGCTCCAGCCCCTGCTCTTGACATTCTCCCGGAGGTGGTCTGGAATTTGGCTGCTTTTTGGGCTGGAGCTTCTCGTGGTTTGGGGCCTGGCTTTCTCCACCCCCTGCTCTTGAGATTCTCCCGGATGTGGGCTGCATTTTGGCTGCATTTTGGGCTGGAGCTTCTCGTGGTTTGAGGCCTGGCTTGCTCCACCCCCTGCTCTTGAGATTCTCCCGGATGTGGGCTGCATTTTGGCTGCCTTTTGGGCTGGAGCTTCTCGTGGTTTGAGGCCTGCCTTGCTCCACCCACTGCTCTTGACATTCTCCCAGATGTGGGCTGCACATTGGCTGATACTTGGGCTGGAGTTTCTCGTGGTTTGAGGCCTGGCTTGCTCCACCCCCTGCTCTTGATATTCTCCCGGATGTGGGCTGCATTTTGGCTGCCTTTTGGGCTGGAGCTTCTCGTGGTTTGAGGCCTGGCTTGCTCCACCCCCTGCTCTTGAGATTCTCCTGGATGTGGGCTGCATACTGGCTGATTCTTGGGCTGGAGCTTCTCGCGGTTTGAGGCCTGGCTTGCTCCACCCCCTGCTCTTGAGATTCTCCCAGATGTGGGCTGCATTTTGGCTGTCTTTTGGGCTGGAGCTTCTCATGGTTTGAGGCCTGGCTTGCTCCACCCCCTGCTCTTGAGATTCTCCCGGATGTGGGCTGGATTTTGGCTGCATTTTAGGCTGGAGCTTCTCGTGGTTTGAGGCCTGGCTTGCTCCACCCCCTGCTCTTGAGGTTCTCCCGGATGTGGGCTGCATTTTGGCTGCCTTTTGGGCTGGAGCTTCTCGTGGTTTGAGGCCTGCCTTGCTCCAGCCCCTGCTCTTGATATTCTCCCGGATGTGGGCTGCATTTTGGCTGCCTTTTGGGGTGGAGCTTCTTGAGATTTGAGGCCTGGCTTGCTCCACCCCCTGCTCTTGAGACTCTCCCGGATGTGGGCTGGATTTTGGCTGCATTTTGGGCTGGAGATTCTCGTGGTTTGAGGCCTGGCTTGCTCCACCCCCTGCTCTTGAGATTCTCCCGGATGTGGGCTGCATTTTGACTACATTTTGGGCTGGAGATTCTCGTGGTTTGAGGCCTGGCTTGCTCCACCCCCTGCTCTTGAGATTCTACCGGATGTGGGCTGCATTTTGGCTGCTTTTTGGGCTGGAGCTTCTCGTGGTTTGAGGCCTGGCTTGCTCCACCCCCTGCTCTTGAGATTCTCCCGGATGTGGCCTGGAATTTGGCTGCCTTTTGGGCTGGAGCTTCTCGTGGTTTGAGGCCTGGCTTGCTCCACCCCCTGCTCTTGAGATTCTCCCGGATGTGGGCTGAATTTTGGCTGCCTTTTGGGCTGGAGCTTCTCGTGGTTTGGGGCCTGGCTTGCTCCACCCCCTGCTCTTGAGATTCTCCCGGATGTGGGCTGGCTTTTGGCTGCATTTTGGGCTGGAGCTTCTCGTGGTTTGAGGCCTGGCTTGCTCCACCCCCTGCTCTTGAGATTCTCCCAGATGTGGGCTGCATTTTGGCTGCATTTTGGGGTCTAGCTTCTCGTGGTTTGAGGCTTGGCTTGCCCCACCCCCTGCTCTTGAGATTCTCCCCGAAGTGGGCTGCATTTTCACTACATTTTGGGCTGGAGCTTCTCGTGGTTTGAGGCCTGGCTTGCTACACCCCCTGCTCTTGAGATTCTCCCGGATGTGGGCTGCATTTTGGCTGCATTTTGGGCTGGAGCTTCTCGTGGTTTGAGGCCTGGCTTGCTCCACCTCATGCTCTTGAGATTCTCCCGGATGTGGGCTGCATTTTGGCTGCATTTTGTTCTGGAGCTTCTCGTGGTTTTGGGGCTGGCTTGTACCACCCCCTGCTCTTGAGATTCTCCAGGAGGTGGGCTGCATTTTGGCTGCCTTTTGGGGTCTAGCTTCTCGTGGTTTGAGGCCTGGCTTGCTCCACCCCCTGCTCTTGAGATTCTCCCGGAGGTTGGCTGGCTTTTGGCTGCCTTTTGGGCTGGAGCTTCTCGTGCTTTGGGGCCTGGCTTGCTCCACCCCCTGCTCTTGATATTCTCCCGGATATGGTCTGGAATTTGGCTGCTTTTGGGCTGGAGCTTCTCGTGGTTTGGGGCCTGGCTTTCTCCACCCCCTGCTCTTGAGATTCTCCTGGATGTGGGCTGCATTTTGGCTGCCTTTTGGGGTCTAGCTTCTCGTGGTTTGAGGCCTGGCTTGCTCCACCCCCTGCTCTTGAGATTCTCCAGGAGGTGGACTGCATTTTGGCTGCCTTTTCGGCTTCAGCTTCTCGTGGTTTGAGGCCTGGCTTGCTCCACCCCCTGCTCTTGAGATTCTCTCGGATGTGGACTGCATTTTGGCTGCCTTTTGGGCTGGAGCTTCTCGTGGTTTGAGGCCTGGCTTGCTCCACCCCCTGCTCTTGAGATTCTCCCAGATGTGGGCTGCATTTTGGCTGCATTTTGGGCGGGAGCTTCTCGTGGTTTGGGGGCTGGCTTGTTCCACCCCCTGCTCTTGAGATTCTCCCCGAAGTGGGCTGCATTTTGGCTGCCTTTTGGGCTGGAGCTTCTCGTGCTTTGGGGCCTGGCTTGCTCCACCCCCTGCTCTTGATATTCTCCCGGAGGTGGTCTGGAATTTGGCTGCTTTTTGGACTGGAGCTTCTCGTGGTTTGGGGCCTGGCTTTCTCCACCCCCTGCTTTAGAGATTCTCCCAGATGTCCACTGCATTTTGGCTGCCTTTTGGGCTGGAGCTTCTCGTGCTTTGAGGCCTGGCTTGCTCCACCCCCTGCTCTTGATATTCTCCCCGAAGTGGGCTAGATTTTGGCTGCCTTTTGGGCTGGAGCTTCTCGTGGTTTGGGGGCTGGCTTGCTCCACCCCCTGCTCTTGAGATTCTCCTGGATATGGGCTGCATTTTGGCTGCCTTTTGGGCTGGAGCTTCTCGTGGTTTGAGGCCTGGCTTGCTCCACCCCCTGCTCTTGAGATTCTCCTGGATGTGGGCTGGCTTTTGGCTGTATTTTGTTCTGGAGCTTCTCGTGGTTTAGGGGCTGGCTTGTACCACCCCCTGCTCTTGAGATTCTCCAGGAGGTGGGCTGCATTTTGGCTGCATTTTGGGGTCTAGCTTCTCGTGGTTTGAGGCCTGGCTTGCTCCAACCCCTGCTCTTGAGATTCTCCCGGATGTTGGCTGGCTTTTGGCTGCCTTTTGGGCTGGAGCTTCTCGTGGTTTGAGGCCTGGCTTGCTCCACCCCCTGCTCTTGAGATTCTCCTGGATGTGGGCTGCATTTTGGCTGCCTTTCGGGCTGGAGCTTCTCGTGGTTTAGGGGCTGGCTTGTTCCACCCCCTGCTCTTGAGATTCTCCAGGAGGTGGGCTGCATTTTGGCTGTCTTTTGGGGTCTAGATTCTCATGGTTTGAGGCCTGGCTTGCTCCACACTCTGCTCTTGAGATTCTCCCGGATGTTGGCTGGCTTTTGGCTGCCTTTTGGGCTGGAGCTTCTCGTGGTTTGAGACCTGGCTTGCTCCACCCCCTGCTCTTGAGATTCTCCCGGATGTGGGCTGGATTTTGTCTGCATTTTGGGCTGGAGATTCTCGTGGTTTGAGGCCTGGCTTGCTCCACCCCCTGCTCTTGATATTCTCCTGGATGTGGGCTGCATTTTGGCTGCCTTTTGGGGTGGAGCTTCTCGTGGTTTGAGGCCTGGCTTGCTCGAGCCCCTGCTCTTGAGATTCTCCCGGATGTGGGCTGCATTTTGGCTGCATTTTGTTCTGGAGCTTCTCGTGGTTTTGGGGCTGGCTTGTACCACCCCCTGCTCTTGAGATTCTCCAGGAGGTGGGCTGCATTTTGGCTGCCTTTTGCGGTCTAGCTTCTCCTGGTTTGAGGCCTGGCTTGCTCCACCCCCTGCTCTTGAGATTCTCCCGGATGTTGGCTGGCTTTTGGCTGCCTTTTGGGCTGGAGCTTCTCGTGCTTTGGGGCCTGGCTTGCTCCACCCCCTGCTCTTGATATTCTCCCGGATGTGGTCTGGAATTTGGCTGCTTTTGGGCTGGAGCTTCTCGTGGTTTGGGGCCTGGCTTTCTCCACCCCCTGCTCTTGAGATTCTCCTGGATGTGGGCTGCATTTTGGCTGCCTTTTGGGCTGGAGCTTCTCGTGGTTTGAGGCCTGGCTTGCTCCACCCCCTGCTCTTGAGATTCTCCAGGAGGTGGACTGCATTTTGGCTGCCTTTTCGGTTTCAGCTTCTCGTGGTTTGAGGCCTGGCTTGCTCCACCCCCTGCTCTTGAGATTCTCCCGGATGTGGACTGCATTTTGGCTGCCTTTTGGGCTGGAGCTTCTCGTGGTTTGAGGCCTGGCTTGCTCCACCCCCTGCTCTTGAGATTGTCCCGGATGTGGGCTGCATTTTGGCTGCATTTTGGGCTGGAGCTTCTCGTGGTTTGAGGCCTGGCTTGCTCCACCCCCTGCTCTTGAGATTCTCCCAGATGTGGGCTGCATTTTGGCTGCATTTTGGGCGGGAGCTTCTCGTGGTTTGGGGGCTGGCTTGTTCCACCCCCTGCTCTTGAGATTCTCCCGTATGTGGGCTGGATTTTGGCTGCATTTTGGGCGGGAGCTTCTCGTGGTTTGGGGGCTGGCTTGTTCCACCCCCTGCTCTTGATATTCTCCCGGAGGTGGCCTGGAATTTGGCTGCCTTTTGGGCAGGAGCTTCTCGTGGTTTGAGGCCTGGCTTGCTCCACCCCCTGCTCTTGAGATTCTCCCGGATGTGGGCTGGCTTTTGGCTGCATTTTGGGCTGGAGCTTCTCGTGGTTTGGGGGCTGGCTTGCTCCACCCCCTGCTCTTGAGATTCTCCTGGATATGGGCTGCATTTTGGCTGCCTTTTGGGCTGGAGCTTCTCGTGGTTTGAGGCCTGGCTTGCTCCACCCCCTGCTCTTGAGATTCTCCTGGATGTGGGCTGGCTTTTGGCTGTATTTTGTTCTGGAGCTTCTCGTGGTTTGGGGGCTGGCTTGTACCACCCCCTGCTCTTGAGATTCTACAGGAGGTGGGCTGCATTTTGGCTGCCTTTTGGGGTCTAGATTCTCATGGTTTGAGGCCTGGCTTGCTCCACACTCTGCTCTTGAGATTCTCCCGGATGTTGGCTGGCTTTTGGCTGCCTTTTGGGCTGGAGCTTCTCGTGGTTTGAGACCTGGCTTGCTCCACCCCCTGCTCTTGATATTCTCCCGGATGTGGGCTGGATTTTGTCTGCATTTTGGGCTGGAGATTCTCGTGGTTTGAGGCCTGCCTTGCTCCACCCCCTGCTCTTGAGATTCTCCTGGATGTGGGCTGCATTTTGTCTGCCTTTTGGGCTGGAGCTTCTCGTGGTTTGAGGCCTGGCTTGCTCCACCCCCTGCTCTTGAGATTCTCCCGGATGTGGGCTGCATTGTGGCTGATTCTTGGGCTGGAGTTTCTCGTGGTTTGAGGCCTGGCTTGCTCCACCCCCTGCTCTTGATATTCTCACCGGAGGTGGTCTGGAATTTGGCTGCCTTTTGGGCTGGAGCTTCTCGTGGTTTGAGGCCTGGCTTGCTCCACCCCCTGCTTTAGAGATTCTCCCGGATGTGGGCTGCATTTTGGCTGCCTTTTGGGCTGGAGCTTCTCGTGCTTTGAGGCCTGGCTTGCTCCACCCCCTGCTCTTGATATTCTCCCCGAAGTGGGCTAGATTTTGGCTGCCTTTTGGGCTGGAGCTTCTCGTGGTTTGGGGGCTGGCTTGCTCCACCCCCTGCTCTTGAGATTCTCCTGGATATGGGCTGCATTTTGGCTGCCTTTTGGGCTGGAGCTTCTCGTGGTTTGAGGCCTGGCTTGCTCGAGCCCCTGCTCTTGAGATTCTCCTGGATGTGGGCTGGCTTTTGGCTGTATTTTGTTCTGGAGCTTCTCGTGGTTTGGGGGCTGGCTTGTACCACCCCCTGCTCTTGAGATTCTCCAGGAGGTGGGCTGCATTTTGGCTGCATTTTGGGGTCTAGCTTCTCGTGGTTTGAGGCCTGGCTTGCTCCAACCCCTGCTCTTGAGATTCTCCCGGATGTTGGCTGGCTTTTGGCTGCCTTTTGGGCTGGAGCTTCTCGAGGTTTGAGGCCTGGCTTGCTCCACCCTCTTCTCTTGATATTCTCCCGGATGTGGGCTGGATTTTGTCTGCATTTTGGGCTGGAGCTTCTCGTGGTTTGAGGCCTGGCTTGCTCCACCCCCTGCTCTTGAGATTCTCCCGGATGTGGGCTGGATTTTGGCTGCCTTTTGGGCTGGAGCTTCTCGTGGTTTGAGGCCTGGCTTGCTCCACCCCCTGCTCTTGAGATTCTCCCGGATGTGGGCTGCATTGTGGCTGATTCTTGGGCTGGAGCTTCTCGTGGTTTGAGGCCTGGCTTGCTCCACCCCCTGCTCTTGATATTCTCCCGGAGGTGGGCTGGATTTTGGCTGCCTTTTGGGCTGGAGCTTCTCGTGGATTGAGGCCTGGCTTGCTCCACCCCCTGCTCTTGATATTCTCCCGGATGTGGGCTGCATTTTGGCTGCCTCTTGGGCTGGAGCTTCTCGTGGTTTGAGGCCTGGCTTGCTCCACCCCCTGCTCTTGAGATTCTCCCGGAGGTGATCTGCATTTTGGCTGCCTTTTGGGCTGGAGCTTCTCGTGGTTTGGGGGCTGGCTTGCTCCACCCCCTGCTCTTGATATTCTCCCGGAGGTGGGCTGGATTTTGGCTGCCTTTTGGGCTGGAGCTTCTCGTGGTTTGAGGCCTGGCTTGCTCCACCCCCTGCTCTTGATATTCTCCCGGAGGTGGGCTGGATTTTGGCTGCCTTTTGGGCTGGAGCTTCTCGTGGTTTGAGGCCTGGCTTGCTCCACCCCCTGCTCTTGAGATTCTCCCGGATGTGGGCTGCATTGTGGCTGATTCTTGGGCTGGAGTTTCTCGTGGTTTGAGGCCTGGCTTGCTCCACCCCCTGCTCTTGATATTCTCACCGGAGGTGGTCTGGAATTTGGCTGCCTTTTGGGCTGGAGCTTCTCGTGGTTTGAGGCCTGGCTTGCTCCACCCCCTGCTCTTGAGATTCTCCCGGATGTGGGCTGCATTTTGGCTGCCTTTTGGGCTGGAGCTTCTCGTGCTTTGAGGCCTGGCTTGCTCCACCCCCTGCTCTTGATATTCTCCCCGAAGTGGGCTAGATTTTGGCTGCCTTTTGGGCTGGAGCTTCTCGTGGTTTGGGGGCTGGCTTGCTCCACCCCCTGCTCTTGAGATTCTCCTGGATATGGGCTGCATTTTGGCTGCCTTTTGGGCTGGAGCTTCTCGTGGTTTGAGGCCTGGCTTGCTCGAGCCCCTGCTCTTGAGATTCTCCTGGATGTGGGCTGGCTTTTGGCTGTATTTTGTTCTGGAGCTTCTCGTGGTTTGGGGGCTGGCTTGTACCACCCCCTGCTCTTGAGATTCTCCAGGAGGTGGGCTGCATTTTGGCTGCATTTTGGGGTCTAGCTTCTCGTGGTTTGAGGCCTGGCTTGCTCCAACCCCTGCTCTTGAGATTCTCCCGGATGTTGGCTGGCTTTTGGCTGCCTTTTGGGCTGGAGCTTCTCGAGGTTTGAGGCCTGGCTTGCTCCACCCTCTTCTCTTGATATTCTCCCGGATGTGGGCTGGATTTTGTCTGCATTTTGGGCTGGAGCTTCTCGTGGTTTGAGGCCTGGCTTGCTCCACCCCCTGCTCTTGAGATTCTCCCGGATGTGGGCTGGATTTTGGCTGCCTTTTGGGCTGGAGCTTCTCGTGGTTTGAGGCCTGGCTTGCTCCACCCCCTGCTCTTGAGATTCTCCCGGATGTGGGTTGCATTGTGGCTGATTCTTGGGCTGGAGCTTCTCGTGGTTTGAGGCCTGGCTTGCTCCACCCCCTGCTCTTGATATTCTCCCGGAGGTGGGCTGGATTTTGGCTGCCTTTTTTGCTGGAGCTTCTCGTGGATTGAGGCCTGGCTTGCTCCACCCCCTGCTCTTGATATTCTCCCGGATGTGGGCTGCATTTTGGCTGCCTCTTGGGCTGGAGCTTCTCGTGGTTTGAGGCCTGGCTTGCTCCACCCCCTGCTCTTGAGATTCTCCCGGAGGTGATCTGCATTTTGGCTACATATTGGGCTGGAGCTTCTCGTGGTTTGGGGGCTGGCTTGCTCCACCCCCTGCTCTTGATATTCTCCCGGAGGTGGGCTGGATTTTGGCTGCCTTTTGGGCTGGAGCTTCTCGTGGTTTGAGGCCTGGCTTGCTCCACCCCCTGCTCTTGATATTCTCCCGGAGGTGGGCTGGATTTTGGCTGCCTTTTGGGCTGGAGCTTCTCGTGGTTTGAGGCCTGGCTTGCTCCACCCCCTGCTCTTGATATTGTCTCGGATGTGGGCTGCATATTGGCTGATTCTTGGGCTGGAGCTTCTCGTGGTTTGAGGCCTGGCTTGCTCCAACCCTGCTCTTGAGATTCTCCCGGATGTGGGCTGCATTTTGGCTGCCTTTTGGGCTGGAGCTTCTCGTGGTTTGAGGCCTGGCTTGCTCCATCCCATGCTCCTGAGATTCTCCCTGATGTGGTCTGCATTTTGGCTGATTCTTGGGCTGGAGCTTCTCGTGGTTTGAGGCCTGGCTTGCTCCACCTCCTGCTCTTGATATTGTCCCGGATGTGGGCTGCATTTTCGCTGGTTTCGGGCTGGAACTTCTCGTGGTTTGAGGCCTGGCTTGCTCCACCCCCTGCTCTTGAGATTCTCCCGGATGTGGGCTGCATTTTGGCTGATTCTTGGGCTGGAGCTTCTCGTGGTTTGAGGCCTGGCTTGCTCCACCCCCTGCTCTTGAGATTCTCCAGGAGGTGGGCTGGATTTTAGCTGCCTTTTGGGCTGGAGCTTTTCGTGGTTTGAGGCCTGGCTTGCTCCACCCCCTGCTCTTGAGATTCTCCCGGATGTGGGCTGGATTTTGGCTGATTCTTGGGCTGCAGATTCTCGTGGTTGGAGTCCTGGCTTGCTCCACCCCCTGCTCTTGAGATTCTCCCGGATGTGGGCTGTATATTGGCTGCCTTTTGGGCTGGAGCTTCTCGTGGTTTGAGGCCTGGCTTGCTCCACCCCCTGCTCTTGAGATTCTCCTGGATGTGGGCTGCATTTTGGCTGCTTTTGGGCTGGAGCTTCTCGTGCTTTGAGGCCTGGCGTGCTCCACCCCCTGCTCTTGAGATTCTCCCGGATGTGGGCTGCATTTTGGCTGCCTTTTGGGCTGGAGCTTCTCGTGGTTTGAGGCCTGGCTTGCTCCACCCCCTGCTCTTGAGATTCTCCCGGAGGTGATCTGCATTTTGGCTGCCTTTTGGGCTGGAGCTTCTCGTGGTTTGGGGGCTGGCTTGCTCCACCCCCTGCTCTTGATATTCTCCCGGAGGTGGGCTGGATTTTGGCTGCCTTTTGGGCTGGAGCTTCTCGTGGTTTGAGGCCTGGCTTGCTCCACCCCCTGCTCTTGAGATTCTCCCGGAGGTGGGCTGGATTTTGGCTGCCTTTTGGGCTGGAGCTTCTCGTGGTTTGAGGCCTGGCTTGCTCCACCCCCTGCTCTTGATATTGTCTCGGATGTGGGCTGCATATTGGCTGATTCTTGGGCTGGAGCTTCTCGTGGTTTGAGGCCTGGCTTGCTTCAACCCTGCTCTTGAGATTCTCCCGGATGTGGGCTGCATTTTGGCTGCCTTTTGGGCTGGAGCTTCTCGTGGTTTGAGGCCTGGCTTGCTCCATCCCATGCTCCTGAGATTCTCCCTGATGTGGTCTGCATTTTGGCTGATTCTTGGGCTGGAGCTTCTCGTGGTTTGAGGCCTGGCTTGCTCCACCCCCTGCTCTTGATATTGTCCCGGATGTGGGCTGCATTTTCGCTGGTTTCGGGCTGGAACTTCTCGTGGTTTGAGGCCTGGCTTGCTCCACCCCCTGCTCTTGAGATTCTCCCGGATGTGGGCTGCATTTTGGCTGATTCTTGGGCTGGAGCTTCTCGTGGTTTGAGGCCTGGCTTGCTCCACCCCCTGCTCTTGAGATTCTCCAGGAGGTGGGCTGGATTTTAGCTGCCTTTTGGGCTGGAGCTTTTCGTGGTTTGAGGCCTGGCTTGCTCCACCCCCTGCTCTTGAGATTCTCCCGGATGTGGGCTGGATTTTGGCTGATTCTTGGGCTGCAGATTCTCGTGGTTGGAGTCCTGGCTTGCTCCACCCCCTGCTCTTGAGATTCTCCCGGATGTGGGCTGTATATTGGCTGCCTTTTGGGCTGGAGCTTCTCGTGGTTTGAGGCCTGGCTTGCTCCACCCCCTGCTCTTGAGATTCTCCTGGATGTGGGCTGCATTTTGGCTGCTTTTGGGCTGGAGCTTCTCGTGCTTTGAGGCCTGGCGTGCTCCACCCCCTGCTCTTGAGATTCTCCCGGATGTGGGCTGCATTTTGGCTGCCTTTAGGGCTGGAGCTTCTTGTGGTTTGAGGTCTGGCTTGCTCCACTCCCTGCTCTTGATATTCTCCCGGAGGTGGGCTGCATTTTGGCTGACATTTTGGGCTGGAACTTCTCGAGGTTTGAGGCCTGGCTTGCTACACCCCCTGCTCTTGAGATTCTCCCGGATGTGGGCTGGATTTTGGCTGCTTTTTGGGCTGGAGCTTCTCGTGGTTTGAGGCCTGGCTTGCTCCACCTCATGCTCTTGAGATTCTCCCGGATGTGGGCTGCATTTTGGCTGCCTTTTGGGCTGGAGCTTCTCGTGGTTTGAGGCCTGGCTTGCTCCACCCCCTGCTCTTGAGATTCTCCTGGATGTGGGCTGTATATTGGCTGTTTCTTGGGCTGGAGCTTCTCGTGGTTTGAGGCCTGGCTTGCTCCACCCCCTGCTCTTGAGATTCTCCCAGATGTGGGCTGCATTTTGGCTGCATTTTGGGCGGGAGCTTCTCGTGGTTTGGGGGCTGGCTTGTTCCACCCCCTGCTCTTGAGATTCTCCCGGATGTGGGCTGGATTTTGGCTGCATTTTGGGCGGGAGCTTCTCGTGGTTTGGGGGCTGGCTTGTTCCACCCCCTGCTCTTGATATTCTCCTGGAGGTGGCCTGGAATTTGGCTGCCTTTTGGGCTGGAACTTCTCGTGGTTTGAGGCCTGGCTTGCTCCACCCCCTGCTCTTGAGATTCTCCTGGATGTGGTCTGCATTTTGGCTGCCTTTTGGGCTGGAGCTTCTCGTGGTTTGAGGCCTGGCTTGCTCCACCCCCTGCTCTTGAGATTCTCCCGGATGTGGGCTGGCTTTTGGCTGCATTTTGGGCTGGAGCTTCTCGTGGTTTGGGGGCTGGCTTGTTCCACCCCTTGCTCTTGAGATTCTCCAGGAGGTGGGCTGAATTTTGGCTGCCTTTTGGGGTCTAGCTTCTCGTGGTTTGAGGCCTGGCTTGCTCCACCCCCTGCTCTTGAGATTCTCCCGGATGTTGGCTGGCTTTTGGCTGCCTTTTGGGCTGGAGCTTCTCGTGCTTTGGGGCCTGGGTTGCTCCACCCCCTGCTCTTGATATTCTCCCGGAGGTGGTCTGGAATTTGGCTGCTTTTTGGGCTGGAGCTTCTCGTGGTTTGGGGCCTGGCTTTCTCCACCCCCTGCTTTAGAGATTCTCCCGGATGTGGGCTGCATTTTGGCTGCCTTTTGGGCTGGAGCTTCTCGTGCTTTGAGGCCTGGCTTGCTCCACCCCCTGCTCTTGATATTCTCCCCGAATTGGGCTAGATTTTGGCTGCCTTTTGGGCTGGAGCTTCTCGTGGTTTGGGGGCTGGCTTGCTCCACCCCCTGCTCTTGAGATTCTCCTGGATGTGGGCTGGCTTTTGGCTGTATTTTGTTCTGGAGCTTCTCGTGGTTTGGGGGCTGGCTTGTACCACCCCCTGCTCTTGAGATTCTCCAGGAGGTGGGCTGCATTTTGGCTGCATTTTGGGGTCTAGCTTCTCGTGGTTTGAGGCCTGGCTTGCTCCAACCCCTGCTCTTGAGATTCTCCCGGATGTTTGCTGGCTTTTGGCTGCATTTTGGGCTGGAGCTTCTCGTGCTTTGGGGCCTGGCTTGCTCCACCCCCTGCTCTTGATATTCTCCCGGATGTGGGCTGGATTTTGTCTGCCTTTTGGGCTGGAGCTTCTCGTGGTTTGAGACCTGGCTTGCTCCACCCCCTGCTCTTGAGATTCTCCCCGAAGTGGGCTGCATTTTGGCTGCCTTTTGGGCTGGAGCTTCTCGTGGTTTGAGGCCTGGCTTGCTCCACCCCCTGCTCTTGATATTCTCCCGGATGTGGGCTGCATTTTGGCTGCCTATTGGGCTGGAGTTTCTCGTGGTTTGAGGCCTGGCTTGCTCCACCCCCTGCTATTGATATTCTCCCGGATGTGGGCTGCATTTTGGCTGATACTTGGGCTGGAGTTTTTCGTGGTTTGAGGCCTGGCTTGCTCCATCCCCTGCTCTTGATATTCTCCTCGATGTGGGCTGCATTTTGGCTGCCTTTTGGGCTGGAGCTTCTCGTGGTGTGAGGCCTGCCTTGCTCCAGCCCCTGCTCTTGAGATTCTCCCGGATGTGGGCTGCATTTTGGCTGCCTTTTGGGGTGGAGCTTCTCGAGATTTGAGGCCTGACTTGCTCCACCCCCTGCTCTTGAGACTCTCCTGGATGTGGGCTGGATTTTGGCTGCTTTTTGGGCTGGAGCTTCTCATGGTTTGAGGCCTGGCTTGCTCCAGCCCCTGCTCTTGAGATTCTCCCAGATGTGGGCTGCATTTTGGCTGCCTTTTGGGCTGGAGCTTCTCGTGGTTTGAGGCCTGGCTTGCTCCACCCCCTGCTCTTGAGATTCTCCCGGATGTGGGCTGCATTTTGGCTGCATTTTGGGCTGGAGCTTCTCGTGGTTTGAGGCCTGGCTTGCTCCACCCCCTGCTCTTGAGATTCTCCCGGATGTGGGCTGCATTTTGGCTGCCTTTTGGACTGGAGTTTCTCGTGGTTTGAGGCCTGGCTTGCTCCACCCCCTGCTTTTGATATTCTCCCGGATGTGGGCTGCATTTTGGCTGCCTTTTGGGCTGGAGCTTCTCGTGGTTTGAGGCCTGGCTTGCTCCACCACCTGCTCTTGAGATTCTCCCGGATGTGGGCTGGATTTTGGCTGCCTTTTGGGCTGGAGCTTCTCGTGGTTTGAGGCCTGGCTTGCTCCACCCCTGCTCTTGATATTCTCCCGGAGGTGGGCTGGATTTTGGCTGCATTTTGGGCTGGAGCTTCTCGTGGTTTGAGGCCTGGCTTGCTCCACCCCCTGCTCTTGATATTGTCTCGGATGTGGGCTGCATATTGGCTGATTCTTGGGCTGGAGCTTCTCGTGGTTTGAGGCCTGGCTTGCTCCAACCCTGCTCTTGAGATTCTCCCGGATGTGGGCTGCATTTTGGCTGCCTTTTGGGCTGGAGCTTCTCGTGGTTTGAGGCCTGGCTTGCTCCATCCCATGCTCCTGAGATTCTCCCTGATGTGGTCTGCATTTTGGCTGATTCTTGGGCTGGAGCTTCTCGTGGTTTGAGGCCTGGCTTGCTCCACCCCCTGCTCTTGAGATTGTCCCGGATGTGGGCTGCATTTTCGCTGGTTTCGGGCTGGAACTTCTCGTGGTTTGAGGCCTGGCTTGCTCCACCCCCTGCTCTTGAGATTCTCCCGGATGTGGGCTGCATTTTGGCTGATTCTTGGGCTGGAGCTTCTCGTGGTTTGAGGCCTGGCTTGCTCCACCCCCTGCTCTTGAGATTCTCCAGGAGGTGGGCTGGATTTTAGCTGCCTTTTGGGCTGGAGCTTCTCGTGGTTTGAGGCCTGGCTTGCTCCACCCCCTGCTCTTGAGATTCTCCCGGATGTGGGCTGTATATTGGCTGCCTTTTGGGCTGGAGCTTCTCGTGGTTTGAGGCCTGGCTTGCTCCACCCCCTGCTCTTGAGATTCTCCTGGATGTGGGCTGCATTTTGGCTGCTTTTGGGCTGGAGCTTCTCGTGCTTTGAGGCCTGGCGTGCTCCACCCCCTGCTCTTGAGATTCTCCCGGATGTGGGCTGCATTTTGGCTGCCTTTAGGGCTGGAGCTTCTTGTGGTTTGAGGTCTGGCTTGCTCCACTCCCTGCTCTTGATATTCTCCCGGAGGTGGGCTGCATTTTGGCTGACATTTTGGGCTGGAACTTCTCGAGGTTTGAGGCCTGGCTTGCTCCACCCCCTGCTCTTGAGATTCTCCCGGATGTGGGCTGCATTTTGGCTGCCTTTTGGGCTGGAGCTTCTCGTGGTTTGAGGCCTGGCTTGCTCCACCACCTGCTCTTGAGATTCTCCCGGATGTGGGCTGGATTTTGGCTGCCTTTTGGGCTGGAGCTTCTCGTGGTTTGAGGCCTGGCTTGCTCCACCCCCTGCTCTTGATATTCTCCCGGAGGTGGGCTGCATTTTGGCTGCCTTTTGGGCTGGAGCTTCTCGTGGTTTGAGGCCTGGCTTGCTCCACCCCCTGCTCTTGAGATTCTCCCTGATGTGGTCTGCATTTTGGCTGATTCTTGGGCTGGAGCTTCTCGTGGTTTGAGGCCTGGCTTGCTCCACCCCCTGCTCTTGATATTGTCCCGGATGTGGGCTGCATTTTCGCTGGTTTCGGGCTGGAACTTCTCGTGGTTTGAGGCCTGGCTTGCTCCACCCCCTGCTCTTGAGATTCTCCCGGATGTGGGCTGCATTTTGGCTGATTCTTGGGCTGGAGCTTCTCGTGGTTTGAGGCCTGGCTTGCTCCACCCCCTGCTCTTGAGATTCTCCAGGAGGTGGGCTGGATTTTAGCTGCCTTTTGGGCTGGAGCTTCTCGTGGTTTGAGGCCTGGCTTGCTCCACCCCCTGCTCTTGAGATTCTCCCGGATGTGGGCTGGATTTTGGCTGCTTTTTGGGCTGGAGCTTCTCGTGGTTTGAGGCCTGGCTTGCTCCACCCCCTGCTCTTGAGATTCTCCCGGAGGTGGGCTGCATTTTGGCTGCCTTTTGGGCTGGAGCTTCTCGTGGTTTGAGGCCTGGCTTGCTCCACCCCCTGCTCTTGAGATTCTCCCGGAGGTGGGCTGCATTTTGGCTGCCTTTTGGGCTGGAGCTTCTCGTGGTTTGAGGCCTGGCTTGCTCCACCCCCTGCTCTTGAGATTCTCCCGGATGTGGGCTGCATTTTGGCTGCCTTTTGGGCTGGAGCTTCTCGTGGTTTGAGGCCTGGCTTGCTCCACCCCCTGCTCTTGAGATTCTCCCGGATGTGGGCTGCATTTTGGCTGCCTTTTGGGCTGGAGCTTCTCGTGGTTTGAGGCCTGGCTTGCTCCACCCCCTGCTCTTGAGATTCTCCCGGAGGTGGGCTGCATTTTGACTGATTCTTGGGCTGCAGCTTCTCGTGGTTTGAGGCCTGGCTTGCTCCACCCCTGCTGTTGAGATTCCCCCGGAGGTGGGCTGCATTTTGGCTGCCTTTTGGGCTGGAGCTTCTCGAGGTTTGAGGCCTGGCTTGCTCCACCCCCTGCTCTTGAGATTCTCCCGGATGTGGGCTGCATTTTGGCTGCCTTTTGGGCTGGAGCTTCTCGTGGTTTGAGGCCTGGCTTGCTCCACCCCCTACTCTTGAGATTCTCCCAGATGTAGGCTGCATTTTGGGTGACACTTGGGCTGGAGCTTCTCGTGCTTTGGGGCCTGGCTTGCTCCACCCCCTGCTCTTGAGATTCTCCCGGATGTGGGCTGCATTTTGGCTGATTCTTGGGCTGGAGCTTCTCGTGGTTTGAGGCCTGGCTTGCTCCACCCCCTGCTCTTGAGATTCTCCCCAATGTGGGCTGCATTTTGGCTGCCTTTTGGGCTGGAGCTTCTCGTGGTTTGAGACCTGGCTTGCTCCACCCCCTGCTCTTGAGAATCTCCCGGATGTGGGCTGCATTTTGGCTGCATTTTGGGCTGGAGCTTCTCGTGGTTTGAGGCCTGGCTTGCTCCACCCCCTGCTATTGAGATTCTCCCGCATGTGGGCTGCATTTTGGCTGCATTTTGGGGTGGAGTTTCTGGAGGTTTGAGGCCTGGCTTGCTCCACCCCCTGCTCTTGAGATTCTCCCGGATGTGGGCTGCATTTTGGCTGATTCTTGGGCTGGAGCTTCTCGTGGTTTGAGGCCTGGCTTGCTCCACCCCCTGCTCTTGAGATTCTCCAGGAGGTGGGCTGGATTTTGGCTGCCTTTTGGGCTGGAGCTTCTCGTGGTTTGAGGCCTGGCTTGCTCCACCCCCTGCTCTTGAGATTCTCCCGGATGTGGGCTGGATTTTGGCTGATTCTTGGGCTGCAGCTTCTCGTGGTTGGAGGCCTGGCTTGCTCCACCCCCTGCTCTTGAGATTCTCCCGGATGTGGGCTGTATATTGGCTGCATTTTGGGCTGGAGCTTCTCGTGGTTTGAGGCCTGGCTTGCTCCACCCCCTGCTCTTGAGATTCTCCTGGATGTGGGCTGCATTTTGGCTGCTTTTGGGCTGGAGCTTCTCGTGCTTTGAGGCCTGGCGTGCTCCACCCCCTGCTCTTGATATTCTCCCGGATGTGGGCTGCATTTTGGCTGCTTTTAGGGCTGGAGCTTCTTGTGGTTTGAGGTCTGGCTTGCTCCACTCCCTGCTCTTGATATTCTCCCGGAGGTGGGCTGCATTTTGGCTGACATTTTGAGCTGGAACTTCTCGAGGTTTGAGGCCTGGCTTGCTCCACCCCCTGCTCTTGAGATTCTCCCGGATGTGGGCTGGATTTTGGCTGCTTTTTGGGCTGGAGCTTCTCGTGGTTTGAGGCCTGGCTTGCTCCACCCCCTGCTCTTGAGATTCTCCCGCATGTGGGCTGCATTTTGGCTGCCTTTTGGGCTGGAGATTCTTGTGGTTTGAGGCCTGGCTTACTCCACCCCCTGCTCTTGAGATTCTCCCGGATGTGGGCTGGATTTTGGCTGCCTTTTGGGCTGGAGCTTCTCGTGGTTTGAGGCCTGGCTTACTCCACCCCCTGCTCTTGAGATTCTCCCGGATGTGGGCTGGATTTTGGCTGCCTTTTGGGCTGGAGCTTCTCGTGGTTTGAGGCCTGGCTTGCTCCACCCCCTGCTCTTGAGATTCTCCCGGAGGTTGGCTGCATTTTGACTGATTCTTGGGCTGGAGCTTCTCGTGGTTTGAGGCCTGGCTTACTCCACCCCTGCTGTTGAGATTCCCCCGGAGGTGGGCTGCATTTTGGCTGCCTTTTGGGCTGGAGCTTCTCGAGGTTTGAGGCCTGGCTTGCTCCACCCCCTGCTATTGATATTCTCCCGGATGTGGGCTGCATTTTGGCTGCATTTTGGGCTGGAGTTTCTCGAGGTTTGAGGCCTGGCTTGCTCCACCCCCTGCTCTTGAGATTCTCCCGGATGTGGGCTGCATTTTGGCTGCCTTTTGGGCTGGAGCTTCTCGTGGTTTGAGGCTTGGCTTGCTCCACCCCCTGCTCTTGAGATTCTCCCGGATGTGGGCTGCATTTTGGCTGCCTTTTGGGCTGGAGCTTCTCGTGGTTTGAGGCCTGGCTTGCTCCACCCCCTGCTCTTGAGATTCTCCCGGATGTGGGCTGCATTTTGGCTGCCTTTTGGGCTGGAGCTTCTCGTGGTTTGAGGCCTGGCTTCCTCCACCCCCTGCTCTTGAGATTCTCCCGGATGTGGGCTGCATTTTGACTGATTCTTGGGCTGGAGCTTCTCGTGGTTTGAGGCCTGGCTTGCTCCACCGCTGCTGTTGAGATTCCCCCGGAGGTGGGCTGCATTTTGGCTGCCTTTTGGGCTGGAGCTTCTCGAGGTTTGAGGCCTGGCTTGCTCCACCCCCTGCTATTGATATTCTCCCGGATGTGGGCTGCATTTTGGCTGCCTTTTGGGCTGGAGCTTCTCGTGGTTTGAGACCTGGCTTGCTCCAGCCCCTGCTCTTGAGATTCTCCCGGATGTGGGCTGCATTTTGGCTGCATTTTGGGCTGGAGCTTCTCGTGGTTTGAGACCTGGCTTGCTCCACCCCCTGCTCTTGAGATTCTCCCGGATGTGGGCTGCATTTTGGCTGCATTTTGGGCTGGAGCTTCTCGTGGTTTGAGGCCTGGCTTGCTCCACCCCCTGCTATTGAGATTCTCCCGCATGTGGGCTGCATTTTGGCTGCACTTTAGGGTGGAGTTTCTGGAGGTTTGAGGCCTGGCTTGCTCCACCCCCTGCTCTTGAGATTCTCCCGGATGTGGGCTGCATTTTGGCTGCATTTTGGGCTGGAGCTTCTCGTGGTTTGAGACCTGGCTTGCTCCACCCCCTGCTCTTGAGATTCTCCCGGATGTGGGCTGCATTTTGGCTGCATTTTGGGCTGGAGCTTCTCGTGGTTTGAGGCCTGGCTTGCTCCACCCCCTGCTATTGAGATTCTCCCGCATGTGGGCTGCATTTTGGCTGCACTTTAGGGTGGAGTTTCTGGAGGTTTGAGGCCTGGCTTGCTCCACCCCCTGCTCTTGAGATTCTCCCGGAGGTGGGCTGGATTTTGGCTGAATTTTGGGCTGTAGCTTCTCGTGGTTTGGGGCCTGGCTTGCTCCACCCCCTGCTCTTGAGATTCTCCAGGAGGTGGGCTGCATTTTGGCTGCATTTTGGGCTGGAGCTTCTCGTGGTTTGAGGCCTGGCTTCCTCCACCCCCTGCTCTTGAGATTCTCCCGGATGTGGGCTGCATTTTGGCTGCCTTTTGGGTTGCAGCTTCTCGTGGTTTGAGGCCTGGCTTGCTCCACCCCCTGCTCTTGATATTCTCCCGGATGTGGGCTGCATTTTGGCTGATTCTTGGGCTGGAGCTTCTCGTGGTTTGAGGCCTGGCTTGCTCCACCCCCTGCTCTTGAGATTCTCCTGGAGGTGGGCTGCATTTTGGCTGATTCTTGGGCTGGAGCTTCTCGTGGTTTGAGGCGTGGCTTGCTCCACCCCCTGCTCTTGAGATTCTCCCGGATGTGGGCTGCATTTTGGCTGCCTTTTGGGCTGGAGCTTCTCGTGGTTTGAGGCCTGCCTTGCTCGAGCCCCTGCTCTTGAGATTCTCCCGGATGTGGTCTGGATTTTGGATGCATTTGGGCTGGAGCTTCTCGTGGTTTGAGGCCTGCCTTGCTCGAGCCCCTGCTCTTGAGATTCTCCCGGATGTGGTCTGGATTTTGGATGCATTTGGGCTGGAGCTTCTCGTGGTTTGAGGCCTGGCTTGCTCCACTTCCTGCTCTTGAGATTCTCCCGGATGTGGGCTGCATTTTGGCTGCCTTTTGGGGTCTAGCTTCTCGTGGTTTGAGGCCTGGCTTGCTCCACCCCCTGCTCTTGAAATTGTCCCGGATGTGGGCTGGATTTTGGCTGCCTTTTGGGCTGGAGCTTCTCGTGGTTTGAGGCCTGGCTTGCTCCACCCCCTGCTCTTGAGATTCTCCCGGATGTGGGCTGCATTTTGGCTGCCTTTTGGGCTGGAGCTTCTCGTGGTTTGAGGCCTGGCTTGCCCCACCCCCTGCTCTTGAGATTCTCCAGGATGTGGGCTGGATTTTGGCTGCATTTTGGGCTGGAGCTTCTCGTGGTTTGAGGCCTGGCTTGCTCCACCCCCTGCTCTTGAGATTCTCCCGGATGTGGGCTGCATTTTGGCTGCCTTTTGGGCTGGAACTTCTCAAGGTTTGAGGACTGGCTTGCTCCACCCCCTACTCTTGAGTTTCTCCCAGATGTGGGCTGCATTTTGGGTGATACTTGGGCTGGAGCTTCTCGTGGTTTGAGGCCTGGCTTGCTCCACCCCCTGCTCTTGAAATTGTCCCGGATGTGGGCTGGATTTTGGCTGCCTTTTGGGCTGGAGCTTCTCGTGGTTTGAGGCCTGGCTTGCTCCACCCCCTGCTCTTGAGATTCTCCCGGATGTGGGCTGCATTTTGGCTGCCTTTTGGGGTGGAGCTTCTCGTGGTTTGAGGCCTGGCTTGCTCCACCCCCTGCTCTTGAGATTCTCCCGGATGTGGGCTGCATTTTGGCTGCCTTTTGGGCTGGAGCTTCTCAAGGTTTGAGGACTGGCTTGCTCCACCCCCTACTCTTGAGTTTCTCCCAGATGTGGGCTGCATTTTGGGTGATACTTGGGCTGGAGCTTCTCGTGGTTTGAGGCCTGGCTTGCTCCACCCCCTGCTCTTGAGATTCTCCCGGATGTGGGCTGCATTTTGGCTGATTCTTGGGCTGGAGCTTCTCGTGGTTTGAGGCCTGGCTTGCTCCACCCCTGCTGTTGAGATTCTCCCGGAGGTGTGCTGCATTTTGGCTGAATTTTGGGCTGGAGCTTCTCGAGGTTTGAGGCCTGGCTTGCTCCACCCCCTGCTCTTGAGATTCTCCCAGATGTGGGCTGCATTTTGGCTGCCTTTTGGGCTGGAGCTTCTCGTGGTTTGAGGCCTGGCTTGCTCCACCCCCTGCTCTTGAGATTCTCCCGGATGTGGGCTGCATTTTGGCTGCCTTTTGGGCTGGAGCTTCTCGTGGTTTGAGGCCTGGCTTGCTCCACCCCCTGCTCTTGAGATTCTCCCGGATGTGGGCTGGATTTTGGCTGCCTTTTGGGCTGGAACTTCTCAAGGTTTGAGGCCTGGATTCCTAAACCCCCTACTCTTGAGATTCTCCCAGATGTGGGCTGCATTTTGGGTGATACTTCGGCTGGAGCTTCTCGTGGTTTGAGGCCTGGCTTGCTCCACCCCCTGCTCTTGAGTTTCTCCCGGATGTGGGCTGCATTTTGACTGCCTTTTCGGCTGGAGCTTCTCGTGGTTTGAGGCCTGGCTTGCTCCACCCCCTGCTCTTGAGATTCTCCCGGATGTGGGCTGCATTTTGGCTGATTCTTGGGCTGGAGCTTCTCGTGGTTTGAGGCCTGGCTTGCTCCACCCCCTGCTCTTGAGATTCTCCCGGAGGTGTGCTGCATTTTGGCTGAATTTTGGGCTGGAGCTTCTCGAGGTTTGAGGCCTGGCTTGCTCCACCCCCTGCTCTTGAGATTCTCCCAGATGTGGGCTGCATTTTGGCTGCCTTTTGGGCTGGAGCTTCTCGTGGTTTGAGGCCTGGCTTGCTCCACCCCCTGCTCTTGAGATTCTCCCGGATGTGGGCTGCATTTTGGCTGCCTTTTGGGCTGGAGCTTCTCGTGGTTTGAGGCCTGGCTTGCTCCACCCCCTGCTCTTGAGATTCTCCCGGATGTGGGCTGGATTTTGGCTGCCTTTTGGGCTGGAACTTCTCAAGGTTTGAGGCCTGGATTCCTAAACCCCCTACTCTTGAGATTCTCCCAGATGTGGGCTGCATTTTGGGTGATACTTCGGCTGGAGCTTCTCGTGGTTTGAGGCCTGGCTTGCTCCACCCCCTGCTCTTGAGTTTCTCCCGGATGTGGGCTGCATTTTGACTGCCTTTTGGGCTGGAGCTTCTCGTGGTTTGAGGCCTGGCTTGCTCCACCCCCTGCTCTTGAGATTCTCCCGGATGTGGGCTGCATTTTGACTGATTCTTGGGCTGGAGCTTCTCGTGGTTTGAGGCCTGGCTTGCTCCACTCCCTGCTCTTGATATTCTCCCAGAGGTGGGCTGCATTTTGGCTTACATTTTGGGCTGGAACTTCTCGAGGTTTGAGGCCTGGATTGCTCCACCCCCTGCTCTTGAGATTCTCCCGGATGTGGGCTGCATTTTGGCTGAATTTTGGGCTGGAGCTTCTCGTGGTTTGAGGCCTGGCTTGCTCCACCCCCTGCTCCTGAGATTCTCCCGGATGTGGGCTGCATTTTGGTTGCCTTTTGGGCTGGAGCTTCTCGTGGTTTGAGGCCTGGCTTGCTCCACCCCCTGCTCTTGAGATTCTCCCGGATGTGGGCTGCATTTTGGCTGCCTTTTGGGCTGGAGCTTCTCGAGGTTTGAGGCCTGGCTTGCTCCAACCCCTGCTCTTGAGATTCTCCCGGATGTGGGCTGCATTTTGGCTGCCTTTTGGGCTGGAGATTCTCGTGGTTTGAGGCCTGGCTTGCTCCACCCCCTGCTCTTGATATTCTCCCGGATGTGGGCTGCATTTTGGCTGATTCTTGGGCTGGAGCTTCTCGTGGTTTGAGGCCTGGCTTGCTCCACCCCCTGCTCTTGAGATTCTCCTGGAGGTGGGCTGCATTTTGGCTGCCTTTTGGGCTGGAGCTTCTCGTGGTTTGAGGCCTGGCTTGCTCCACTTCCTGCTCTTGAGATTCTCCCGGATGTGGGCTGCATTTTGGCTGCCTTTTGGGCTGGAGCTTCTCGTGGTTTGAGGCCTGGCTTGCTCCACCCCCTGCTCTTGAAATTGTCCCGGATGTGGGCTGGATTTTGGCTGCCTTTTGGCCTGGAGCTTCTCGTGGTTTGAGGCCTGGCTTGCTCCACCCCCTGCTCTTGAGATTCTCCCGGATGTGGGCTGCATTTTGGCTGATTCTTGGGCTGGAGCTTCTCGTGGTTTGAGGCCTGGCTTGCTCCACCCCTGCTGTTGAGATTCCCCCGGAGGTGGGCTGCATTTTGGCTGAATTTTGGGCTGGAGCTTCTCGAGGTTTGAGGCCTGGCTTGCTCCACCCCCTGCTCTTGAGATTCTCCCGGATGTGGGCTGCATTTTGGCTGAATTTTGGGCTGGAGCTTCTCGTGGTTTGAGGCCTGGCTTGCTCCACCCCCTGCTCTTGAGATTCTCCCGGATGTGGGCTGCATTTTGGCTGCGTTTTGGGCTGGAGCTTCTCGTGGTTTGAGACCTGGCTTGCTCCACCCTCTGCTCTTGAGATTCTCCCGGATGTGGGCTGCATTTTGGCTGCCTTTTGGGCTGGAGCTTCTCGTGGTTTGAGGCCTGGCTTCCTCCACCCCCTGCTCTTGAGATTCTCCCAGATGTGGGCTGCATTTTGGGTGATACTTCGGCTGGAGCTTCTCGTGGTTTGAGGCCTGGTTTTCTCCACCCCCTGCTCTTGAGATTCTCCCGGATGTGTCCTGCATTTTGGCTGATTTTGGGCTGGAGCTTCTCGTGGTTTGAGGCCTGGCGTGCTCCACCCCCTGCTCTTGAGATTCTCCCGGATGTGGGCTGCATTTTGGCTGCCTTTTGGGCTGGAGCTTCTCGTGGTTTGAGGCCTGCCTTGCTCCACCCCCTGCTCTTGAGTTTCTCCCGGATATGGGCTGCATTTTGGCTGAATTTTGGGCTGGAGCTTCTCGTGGTTTGAGGCCTGCCTTGCTCGAGCCCCTGCTCTTGAGATTCTCCCGGATGTGGGCTGGATTTTGGATGCCTTTTGGGCTGGAGCTTCTCGTGGTTTGAGGCCTGGCTTGCTCCACTTCCTGCTCTTGAGATTCTCCCGGATGTGGGCTGCATTTTGGCTGCCTTTTGGGCTGGAGCTTCTCGTGGTTTGAGGCCTGGCTTGCTCCACCCCCTGCTCTTGAAATTGTCCCGGATGTGGGCTGGATTTTGGCTGCCTTTTGGCCTGGAGCTTCTCGTGGTTTGAGGCCTGGCTTGCTCCACCCCCTGCTCTTGAGATAATCCCGGATGTGGGCTGCATTTTGGCTGCCTTTTGGGCTGGAGCTTCTCGTGGTTTGAGGCCTGCCTTGCTCCACCCCCTGCTCTTGAGATTCTCCCGGATGTGGGCTGCATTTTGGCTGCCTTTTGGGCTGGAGCTTCTCGTGGTTTGAGGCCTGGCTTGCTCCACCCCCTGCTCTTGAGATTCTCCCGGATTTGGGCTGCATTTTGGCTGCCTTTTGCGGTGGAGCTTCTCGTGGTTTGAGGCCTGGCTTACTCCAACCCCTGCTCTTGAGATTCTCCCCGATGTGGGCTGCATTTTGGGTGATACTTGGGCTGGAGCTTCTCGTGGTTTGAGGCCTGGCTTGCTCCACCCCCTGCTCTTGAGATTCTCCCGGATGTGGGCTGCATTTTGGCTGATTCTTGGGCTGGAGCTTCTCGTGGTTTGAGGCCTGGCTTGCTCCACCCCTGCTGTTGAGATTCTCCCGGAGGTGGGCTGCATTTTGGCTGAATTTTGGGCTGGAGCTTCTCGAGGTTTGAGGCCTGGCTTGCTCCACCCCCTGCTCTTGAGATTCTCCCGGATGTGGGCTGCATTTTGGCTGAATTTTGGGCTGGAGCTTCTCGTGGTTTGAGGCCTGGCTTGCTCCAACCCCTGCTCTTGAGATTCTCCCGGATGTGGGCTGCATTTTGACTGCCTTTTCGGCTGGAGCTTCTCGTGGTTTGAGGCCTGGTTTGCTCCACCCCCTGCTCTTGAGATTCTCCCGGATATGGGCTGCATTTTGGCTGATACTTGGGCTGGAGCTTCTCGTGGTTTGAGGCCTGGCTTGCTCCACCCCCTGCTCTTGAGATTCTCCCGGATGTGGGCTGCATTTTGACTGCCTTTTCGGCTGGAGCTTCTCGTGGTTTGAGGCCTGGCTTGCTCCACCCCCTACTCTTGAGATTCTCCCGGATACGGGCTGCATTTTGGCTGATACTTGGGCTGGAGCTTCTCGTGGTTTGAGGCCTGGCTTGCTCCACCCCCTGCTCTTGAGATTCTCCTGGATGTGGGCTGCATTTTGGCTGCATTTTGGGCTGGAGCTTCTCGTGGTTTGAGGCCTGCCTTGCTCCACCCCCTGCTCTTGAGATTCTCCCGGATGTGGCCTGCATTTTGGCTGCCTTTTGGGCTGGAGCTTCTCGTGGTTTGCGGCCTGGCTTGCTCCACCCCCTGCTCTTGAAATTGTCCCGGATGTGGGCTGGATTTTGGCTGCATTTTGGGCTGGAGCTTCTCGTGGTTTGAGGCCTGCCTTGCTCCACCCCCTGCTCTTGAGATTCTCCCGGAGGTGGGCTGCATTTTGGCTGCCTTTTGGGCTGGAGCTTCTCGAGGTTTGAGGCCTGACTTGCTCCACCCCCTGCTCTTGAGATTCTCCCAGATGTGGCCTGCATTTTGACTGATTCTTGGGCTGGAGCTTCTCGTGGTTTGAGGCCTGGCTTGCTCCAACCCCTGCTCTTGAGATTCTCCCGGATGTGGGCTGCATTTTGGCTGCCTTTTGGGCTGGAGCTTCTCGTGGTTTGAGGCCTGGCTTGCTCCACCCCCTGCTCTTGATATTCTCCCGGATGTGGGCTGCATTTTGGATGCCTTTTGGGCTGGAGCTTCTCGAGGTTTGAGGCCTGGCTTGCTCCACCCCCTGCTCTTGAGATTCTCCCGGATGTGGGCTGCATTTTGACTGATTCTTGGGTTGGAGCTTCTCGTGGTTTGAGGCCTGGCTTGCTCCAACCCCTGCTCTTGAGATTCTCCCGGATGTGGGCTGCATTTTGACTGATTCTTGGGCTGGAGCTTCTCGTGGTTTGAGGCCTGGCTTGCTCCACCCCCTGCTGTTGAGATTCTCACGGAGGTGGGGTGCATTTTGGCTGTCTTTTGGGCTGGAGCTTCTCGTGGTTTGAGGCCTGGCTTGCTCCACCCCCTGCTCTTGAGATTCTCCCGGATGTGGGCTGCATTTTGGCTGCCTTTTGGGCTGGAGCTTCTCGTGGTTTGAGGCCTGGCTTGCTCCACCCCCTGCTCTTGAGATTCTCCCGGATGTGGGCTGCATTTTGGCTACATTTTGGGCTGGAACTTCTCGTGGTTTGAGGCCTGGCTTGCTCCACCCCCTACTCTTGAGATTCTCCCGGATATGGGCTGCATTTTGGCTGATACTTGGGCTGGAGCTTCTCGTGGTTTGAGGCCTGGCTTGCTCCACCCCCTGCTCTTGAGATTCTGCCGGATGTGGGCTGCATTTTGGCTGCCTTTTGGGCTGGAGCTTCTCGTGGTTTGAGGCCTGGCTTGCTCCACCCCCTGCTCTTGAGATTCTCCCGGATGTGGGCTGCATTTTGGCTGCCTTTTGGGCTGGAGCTTCTCGTGGTTTGAGGCCTGCCTTGCTCCACCCCCTGCTCTTGATATACTCCCGGATGTGGGCTGCATTTTGGCTGCCTTTTGGGCTGGAGCTTCTCGTGGTTTGAGGCCTGCCTTGCTCGAGCCCCTGCTCTTGAGATTCTCCCGGATGTGGTCTGCATTTTGGCTGCCTTTTGGGCTGGAGCTTCTCGTGGTTTGAGGCCTGGCTTGCTCCACTTCCTGCTCTTGAGATTCTCCCGGATGTGGGCTGGATTTTGGCTGCCTTTTGGGCTGGAGCTTCTCGTGGTTTGAGGCCTGGCTTCCTCCACCCCCTGCTCTTGAGATTCTCCCGGATGTGGGCTGGATTTTGGCTGCCTTTTGGGCAGGAGCTTCTCGTGGTTTGAGGCCTGGCTTGCTCCACCCCCTGCTCTTGAGATTCTCCCGGATTTGGGCTGCATTTTGGCTGCCTTTTGCGGTGGAGCTTCTCGTGGTTTGAGGCCTGGCTTGCTCCACCCCCTGCTCTTGAGATTCTGCCGGATGTGGGCTGCATTTTGGCTGCCTTTTGGGCTGGAGCTTCTCGTGGTTTGAGGCCTGGCTTGCTCCACCCCCTGCTCTTGAGATTCTCCCGGATGTGGGCTGCATTTTGGCTGCCTTTTGGGCTGGAACTTCTCAAGGTTTGAGGCCTGGCTTGCTCCACCCCCTACTCTTGAGTTTCTCCCAGATGTGGGCTGCATTTTGGGTGATACTTGGGCTGGAGCTTCTCGTGGTTTGAGGCCTGGCTTGCTCCACCCCCTGCTCTTGAGATTCTCCCGGATGTGGGCTGCATTTTGGCTGATTCTTGGGCTGGAGCTTCTCGTGGTTTGAGGCCTGGCTTGCTCCACCCCTGCTGTTGAGATTCCCCCGGAGGTGGGCTGCATTTTGGCTGAATTTTGGGCTGGAGCTTCTCGAGGTTTGAGGCCTGGCTTGCTCCACCCCCTGCTCTTGAGATTCTCCCGGATGTGGGCTGCATTTTGGCTGAATTTTGGGCTGGAGCTTCTCGTGGTTTGAGGCCTGGCTTGCTCCACCCCCTGCTCTTGAGATTCTCCCGGATGTGGGCTGCATTTTGGCTGCGTTTTGGGCTGGAGCTTCTCGTGGTTTGAGACCTGGCTTGCTCCACCCTCTGCTCTTGAGATTCTCCCGGATGTGGGCTGCATTTTGGCTGCCTTTTGGGCTGGAGCTTCTCGTGGTTTGAGGCCTGGCTTCCTCCACCCCCTGCTCTTGAGATTCTCCCAGATGTGGGCTGCATTTTGGGTGATACTTCGGCTGGAGCTTCTCGTGGTTTGAGGCCTGGTTTTCTCCACCCCCTGCTCTTGAGATTCTCCCGGATGTGTCCTGCATTTTGGCTGATTTTGGGCTGGAGCTTCTCGTGGTTTGAGGCCTGGCGTGCTCCACCCCCTGCTCTTGAGATTCTCCCGGATGTGGGCTGCATTTTGGCTGCCTTTTGGGCTGGAGCTTCTCGTGGTTTGAGGCCTGCCTTGCTCCACCCCCTGCTCTTGAGTTTCTCCCGGATATGGGCTGCATTTTGGCTGAATTTTGGGCTGGAGCTTCTCGTGGTTTGAGGCCTGCCTTGCTCGAGCCCCTGCTCTTGAGATTCTCCCGGATGTGGGCTGGATTTTGGATGCCTTTTGGGCTGGAGCTTCTCGTGGTTTGAGGCCTGGCTTGCTCCACTTCCTGCTCTTGAGATTCTCCCGGATGTGGGCTGCATTTTGGCTGCCTTTTGGGCTGGAGCTTCTCGTGGTTTGAGGCCTGCCTTGCTCCACCCCCTGCTCTTGATATACTCCCGGATGTGGGCTGGATTTTGGCTGCCTTTTGGCCTGGAGCTTCTCGTGGTTTGAGGCCTGGCTTGCTCCACCCCCTGCTCTTGAGATAATCCCGGATGTGGGCTGCATTTTGGCTGCCTTTTGGGCTGGAGCTTCTCGTGGTTTGAGGCCTGCCTTGCTCCACCCCCTGCTCTTGAGATTCTCCCGGATGTGGGCTGCATTTTGGCTGCCTTTTGGGCTGGAGCTTCTCGTGGTTTGAGGCCTGGCTTGCTCCACCCCCTGCTCTTGAGATTCTCCCGGATTTGGGCTGCATTTTGGCTGCCTTTTGCGGTGGAGCTTCTCGTGGTTTGAGGCCTGGCTTACTCCAACCCCTGCTCTTGAGATTCTCCCCGATGTGGGCTGCATTTTGGGTGATACTTGGGCTGGAGCTTCTCGTGGTTTGAGGCCTGGCTTGCTCCACCCCCTGCTCTTGAGATTCTCCCGGATGTGGGCTGCATTTTGGCTGACTTTTGGGCTGGAGCTTCTCGTGGTTTGAGGCCTGGCTTGCTCGAGCCCCTGCTCTTGAGATTCTCCCGGATGTGGGCTGGATTTTGGATGCCTTTTGGGCTGGAGCTTCTCGTGGTTTGAGGCCTGGCTTGCTCCACTTCCTGCTCTTGAGATTCTCCCGGATGTGGGCTGCATTTTGGCTGCCTTTTGGGCTGGAGCTTCTCGTGGTTTGAGGCCTGCCTTGCTCCACCCCCTGCTCTTGATATACTCCCGGATGTGGGCTGGATTTTGGCTGCCTTTTGGCCTGGAGCTTCTCGTGGTTTGAGGCCTGGCTTGCTCCACCCCCTGCTCTTGAGATAATCCCGGATGTGGGCTGCATTTTGGCTGCCTTTTGGGCTGGAGCTTCTCGTGGTTTGAGGCCTGCCTTGCTCCACCCCCTGCTCTTGAGATTCTCCCGGATGTGGGCTGCATTTTGGCTGCCTTTTGGGCTGGAGCTTCTCGTGGTTTGAGGCCTGGCTTGCTCCACCCCCTGCTCTTGAGATTCTCCCGGATTTGGGCTGCATTTTGGCTGCCTTTTGCGGTGGAGCTTCTCGTGGTTTGAGGCCTGGCTTACTCCAACCCCTGCTCTTGAGATTCTCCCCGATGTGGGCTGCATTTTGGGTGATACTTGGGCTGGAGCTTCTCGTGGTTTGAGGCCTGGCTTGCTCCACCCCCTGCTCTTGAGATTCTCCCGGATGTGGGCTGCATTTTGGCTGATTCTTGGGCTGGAGCTTCTCGTGGTTTGAGGCCTGGCTTGCTCCACCCCTGCTGTTGAGATTCTCCCGGAGGTGGGCTGCATTTTGGCTGAATTTTGGGCTGGAGCTTCTCGAGGTTTGAGGCCTGGCTTGCTCCACCCCTGCTGTTGAGATTCTCCCGGAGGTGGGCTGCATTTTGGCTGAATTTTGGGCTGGAGCTTCTCGTGGTTTGAGGCCTGGCTTGCTCCACCCCCTGCTCTTGAGATTCTCCCGGATGTGGGCTGCATTTTGGCTGCGTTTTGGGCTGGAGCTTCTCGTGGTTTGAGACCTGGCTTGCTCCACCCTCTGCTCTTGAGATTCTCCCGGATGTGGGCTGCATTTTGGCTGCCTTTTGGGCTGGAGCTTCTCGTGGTTTGAGGCCTGGCTTCCTCCACCCCCTGCTCTTGAGATTCTCCCAGATGTGGGCTGCATTTTGGGTGATACTTCGGCTGGAGCTTCTCGTGGTTTGAGGCCTGGTTTTCTCCACCCCCTGCTCTTGAGATTCTCCCGGATGTGTCCTGCATTTTGGCTGATTTTGGGCTGGAGCTTCTCGTGGTTTGAGGCCTGGCGTGCTCCACCCCCTGCTCTTGAGATTCTCCCGGATGTGGGCTGCATTTTGGCTGCCTTTTGGGCTGGAGCTTCTCGTGGTTTGAGGCCTGCCTTGCTCCACCCCCTGCTCTTGAGTTTCTCCTGGATATGGGCTGCATTTTGGCTGAATTTTGGGCTGGAGCTTCTCGTGGTTTGAGGCCTGCCTTGCTCGAGCCCCTGCTCTTGAGATTCTCCCGGATGTGGGCTGGATTTTGGATGCCTTTTGGGCTGGAGCTTCTCGTGGTTTGAGGCCTGGCTTGCTCCACTTCCTGCTCTTGAGATTCTCCCGGATGTGGGCTGCATTTTGGCTGCCTTTTGGGCTGGAGCTTCTCGTGGTTTGAGGCCTGGCTTGCTCCACCCCCTGCTCTTGAAATTGTCCCGGATGTGGGCTGGATTTTGGCTGCCTTTTGGCCTGGAGCTTCTCGTGGTTTGAGGCCTGGCTTGCTCCACCCCCTGCTCTTGAGATAATCCCGGATGTGGGCTGCATTTTGGCTGCCTTTTGGGCTGGAGCTTCTCGTGGTTTGAGGCCTGCCTTGCTCCACCCCCTGCTCTTGAGATTCTCCCGGATGTGGGCTGCATTTTGGCTGCCTTTTGACCTGGAGCTTCTCGTGGTTTGAGGCCTGGCTTGCTCCACCCCCTGCTCTTGAGATTCTCACGGATTTGGGCTGCATTTTGGCTGCCTTTTGCGGTGGAGCTTCTCGTGGTTTGAGGCCTGGCTTACTCCAACCCCTGCTCTTGAGATTCTCCCCGATGTGGGCTGCATTTTAAGTGATACTTGGGCTGGAGCTTCTCGTGGTTTGAGGCCTGGCTTGCTCCACCCCCTGCTCTTGAGATTCTCCCGGATGTGGGCTGCATTTTGGCTGATTCTTGGGCTGGAGCTTCTCGTGGTTTGAGGCCTGGCTTGCTCCACCCCTGCTGTTGAGATTCTCCCGGAGGTGGGCTGCATTTTGGCTGAATTTTGGGCTGGAGCTTCTCGAGGTTTGAGGCCTGGCTTGCTCCACCCCCTGCTCTTGAGATTCTCCCGGATGTGGGCTGCATTTTGGCTGAATTTTGGGCTGGAGCTTCTCGTGGTTTGAGGCCTGGCTTGCTCCAACCCCTGCTCTTGAGATTCTCCCGGATGTGGGCTGCATTTTGACTGCCTTTTCGGCTGGAGCTTCTCGTGGTTTGAGGCCTGGTTTGCTCCACCCCCTGCTCTTGAGATTCTCCCGGATATGGGCTGCATTTTGGCTGATACTTGGGCTGGAGCTTCTCGTGGTTTGAGGCCTGGCTTGCTCCACCCCCTGCTCTTGAGATTCTCCCGGATGTGGGCTGCATTTTGACTGCCTTTTCGGCTGGAGCTTCTCGTGGTTTGAGGCCTGGCTTGCTCCACCCCCTACTCTTGAGATTCTCCCGGATACGGGCTGCATTTTGGCTGATACTTGGGCTGGAGCTTCTCGTGGTTTGAGGCCTGGCTTGCTCCACCCCCTGCTCTTGAGATTCTCCTGGATGTGGGCTGCATTTTGGCTGCATTTTGGGCTGGAGCTTCTCGTGGTTTGAGGCCTGCCTTGCTCCACCCCCTGCTCTTGAGATTCTCCCGGATGTGGCCTGCATTTTGGCTGCCTTTTGGGCTGGAGCTTCTCGTGGTTTGCGGCCTGGCTTGCTCCACCCCCTGCTCTTGATATTCTCCCGGATGTGGGCTGCATTTTGGCTGCCTTTTGGGCTGGAGCTTCTCGTGGTTTGAGGCCTGCCTTGCTCCACCCCCTGCTCTTGATATACTCCCGGATGTGGGCTGCATTTTGGCTGCCTTTTGGGCTGGAGCTTCTCGTGGTTTGAGGCCTGCCTTGCTCGAGCCCCTGCTCTTGAGATTCTCCCGGATGTGGTCTGCATTTTGGCTGCCTTTTGGGCTGGAGCTTCTCGTGGTTTGAGGCCTGGCTTGCTCCACTTCCTGCTCTTGAGATTCTCCCGGATGTGGGCTGCATTTTGGCTGCCTTTTGGGCTGGAGCTTCTCGTGGTTTGAGGCCTGGCTTCCTCCACCCCCTGCTCTTGAGATTCTCCCGGATGTGGGCTGGATTTTGGCTGCCTTTTGGGCAGGAGCTTCTCGTGGTTTGAGGCCTGGCTTGCTCCACCCCCTGCTCTTGAGATTCTCCCGGATTTGGGCTGCATTTTGGCTGCCTTTTGCGGTGGAGCTTCTCGTGGTTTGAGGCCTGGCTTGCTCCACCCCCTGCTCTTGAGATTCTCCCGGATGTGGGCTGCATTTTGGCTGCCTTTTGGGCTGGAGCTTCTCGTGGTTTGAGGCCTGGCTTGCTCCACCCCCTGCTCTTGAGATTCTCCCGGATGTGGGCTGCATTTTGGCTGCCTTTTGGGCTGGAACTTCTCAAGGTTTGAGGACTGGCTTGCTCCACCCCCTACTCTTGAGTTTCTCCCAGATGTGGGCTGCATTTTGGGTGATACTTGGGCTGGAGCTTCTCGTGGTTTGAGGCCTGGCTTGCTCCACCCCCTGCTCTTGAGATTCTCCCGGATGTGGGCTGCATTTTGGCTGATTCTTGGGCTGGAGCTTCTCGTGGTTTGAGGCCTGGCTTGCTCCACCCCTGCTGTTGAGATTCCCCCGGAGGTGGGCTGCATTTTGGCTGAATTTTGGGCTGGAGCTTCTCGAGGTTTGAGGCCTGGCTTGCTCCACCCCCTGCTCTTGAGATTCTCCCGGATGTGGGCTGCATTTTGGCTGAATTTTGGGCTGGAGCTTCTCGTGGTTTGAGGCCTGGCTTGCTCCACCCCCTGCTCTTGAGATTCTCCCGGATGTGGGCTGCATTTTGGCTGCGTTTTGGGCTGGAGCTTCTCGTGGTTTGAGACCTGGCTTGCTCCACCCTCTGCTCTTGAGATTCTCCCGGATGTGGGCTGCATTTTGGCTGCCTTTTGGGCTGGAGCTTCTCGTGGTTTGAGGCCTGGCTTCCTCCACCCCCTGCTCTTGAGATTCTCCCAGATGTGGGCTGCATTTTGGGTGATACTTCGGCTGGAGCTTCTCGTGGTTTGAGGCCTGGTTTTCTCCACCCCCTGCTCTTGAGATTCTCCCGGATGTGTCCTGCATTTTGGCTGATTTTGGGCTGGAGCTTCTCGTGGTTTGAGGCCTGGCGTGCTCCACCCCCTGCTCTTGAGATTCTCCCGGATGTGGGCTGCATTTTGGCTGCCTTTTGGGCTGGAGCTTCTCGTGGTTTGAGGCCTGCCTTGCTCCACCCCCTGCTCTTGAGTTTCTCCCGGATATGGGCTGCATTTTGGCTGAATTTTGGGCTGGAGCTTCTCGTGGTTTGAGGCCTGCCTTGCTCGAGCCCCTGCTCTTGAGATTCTCCCGGATGTGGGCTGGATTTTGGATGCCTTTTGGGCTGGAGCTTCTCGTGGTTTGAGGCCTGGCTTGCTCCACTTCCTGCTCTTGAGATTCTCCCGGATGTGGGCTGCATTTTGGCTGCCTTTTGGGCTGGAGCTTCTCGTGGTTTGAGGCCTGGCTTGCTCCACCCCCTGCTCTTGAAATTGTCCCGGATGTGGGCTGGATTTTGGCTGCCTTTTGGCCTGGAGCTTCTCGTGGTTTGAGGCCTGGCTTGCTCCACCCCCTGCTCTTGAGATAATCCCGGATGTGGGCTGCATTTTGGCTGCCTTTTGGGCTGGAGCTTCTCGTGGTTTGAGGCCTGCCTTGCTCCACCCCCTGCTCTTGAGATTCTCCCGGATGTGGGCTGCATTTTGGCTGCCTTTTGGGCTGGAGCTTCTCGTGGTTTGAGGCCTGGCTTGCTCCACCCCCTGCTCTTGAGATTCTCCCGGATTTGGGCTGCATTTTGGCTGCCTTTTGCGGTGGAGCTTCTCGTGGTTTGAGGCCTGGCTTACTCCAACCCCTGCTCTTGAGATTCTCCCCGATGTGGGCTGCATTTTGGGTGATACTTGGGCTGGAGCTTCTCGTGGTTTGAGGCCTGGCTTGCTCCACCCCCTGCTCTTGAGATTCTCCCGGATGTGGGCTGCATTTTGGCTGATTCTTGGGCTGGAGCTTCTCGTGGTTTGAGGCCTGGCTTGCTCCACCCCTGCTGTTGAGATTCTCCCGGAGGTGGGCTGCATTTTGGCTGAATTTTGGGCTGGAGCTTCTCGAGGTTTGAGGCCTGGCTTGCTCCACACCCTGCTCTTGAGATTCTCCCGGATGTGGGCTGGATTTTGGCTGAATTTTGGGCTGGAGCTTCTCGTGGTTTGAGGCCTGGCTTGCTCCAACCCCTGCTCTTGAGATTCTCCCGGATGTGGGCTGCATTTTGACTGCCTTTTCGGCTGGAGCTTCTCGTGGTTTGAGGCCTGGTTTGCTCCACCCCCTGCTCTTGAGATTCTCCCGGATATGGGCTGCATTTTGGCTGATACTTGGGCTGGAGCTTCTCGTGGTTTGAGGCCTGGCTTGCTCCACCCCCTGCTCTTGAGATTCTCCCGGATGTGGGCTGCATTTTGACTGCCTTTTCGGCTGGAGCTTCTCGTGGTTTGAGGCCTGGCTTGCTCCACCCCCTACTCTTGAGATTCTCCCGGATACGGGCTGCATTTTGGCTGATACTTGGGCTGGAGCTTCTCGTGGTTTGAGGCCTGGCTTGCTCCACCCCCTGCTCTTGAGATTCTCCTGGATGTGGGCTGCATTTTGGCTGCATTTTGGGCTGGAGCTTCTCGTGGTTTGAGGCCTGCCTTGCTCCACCCCCTGCTCTTGAGATTCTCCCGGATGTGGCCTGCATTTTGGCTGCCTTTTGGGCTGGAGCTTCTCGTGGTTTGCGGCCTGGCTTGCTCCACCCCCTGCTCTTGAAATTGTCCCGGATGTGGGCTGGATTTTGGCTGCATTTTGGGCTGGAGCTTCTCGTGGTTTGAGGCCTGCCTTGCTCCACCCCCTGCTCTTGAGATTCTCCCGGAGGTGGGCTGCATTTTGGCTGCCTTTTGGGCTGGAGCTTCTCGAGGTTTGAGGCCTGGCTTGCTCCACCCCCTGCTCTTGAGATTCTCCCAGATGTGGCCTGCATTTTGACTGATTCTTGGGCTGGAGCTTCTCGTGGTTTGAGGCCTGGCTTGCTCCAACCCCTGCTCTTGAGATTCTCCCGGATGTGGGCTGCATTTTGGCTGCCTTTTGGGCTGGAGCTTCTCGTGGTTTGAGGCCTGGCTTGCTCCACCCCCTGCTCTTGATATTCTCCCGGATGTGGGCTGCATTTTGGATGCCTTTTGGGCTGGAGCTTCTCGAGGTTTGAGGCCTGGCTTGCTCCACCCCCTGCTCTTGAGATTCTCCCGGATGTGGGCTGCATTTTGACTGATTCTTGGGTTGGAGCTTCTCGTGGTTTGAGGCCTGGCTTGCTCCAACCCCTGCTCTTGAGATTCTCCCGGATGTGGGCTGCATTTTGACTGATTCTTGGGCTGGAGCTTCTCGTGGTTTGAGGCCTGGCTTGCTCCACCCCCTGCTGTTGAGATTCTCACGGAGGTGGGGTGCATTTTGGCTGTCTTTTGGGCTGGAGCTTCTCGTGGTTTGATGCCTGGCTTGCTCCACCCCCTGCTCTTGAGATTCTCCCGGATGTGGGCTGGATTTTGGCTGTCTTTTGGGCTGCAGCTTCTCGTGGTTTGAGGCCTGGCTTGCTCCACCCCCTGCTCTTGAGATTCTCCCGGATGTGGGCTGCATTTTGGCTGCCTTTTGGGCTGGAGCTTCTCGTGGTTTGAGGCCTGGCTTGCTCCACCCCCTGCTCTTGATATTCTCCCGGATGTGGGCTGCATTTTGGCTGCCTTTTGGGCTGGAGCTTCTCGTGGTTTGAGGCCTGGCTTGCTCCACCCCCTGCTCTTGAGATTCTCCCGGAGGTGGGCTGCATTTTGGCTGACTTTTGGGCTGGAGCTTCTCGTGGTTTGAGGCCTGGCTTACTCCACCCCCTGCTCTTGAGATTCTCCCGGATGTGGGCTGCATTTTGGCTGCCTTTTGGGCTGGAGCTTCTCGAGGTTTGAGGCCTGGCTTGCTCCACCCCCTGCTCTTGAGATTCTCCCCAATTTGGGCTGCATTTTGGCTGCCTTTTGGGCTGGAGCTTCTCGTGGATTGTGGCCTGCTTGCTTCACACCCTGCTCTTGAGATTCTCCCGGATGTGGGCTGCATTTTGGCTGCCTATTGGGCTGGAGCTTCTCGTGGTTTGAGGCCTGGCTTGCTCCACCCCCTGCTCTTGAGATACTCCCGGATATGGGCTGCATTTTGGCTGCATTTTGGGCTGGAGCTTCTCGTGGTTTGAGGCCTGCCTTGCTCGAGCCCCTGCTCTTGAGATTCTCCCGGATGTGGGCTGCATTTTGGCTGCTTTTTGGGCTGGAGCTTCTCGTGGTTTGAGGCCTGGCTTGCTCCACCCCCTGCTCTTGATATTCTCCCAGACGTGGGCTGCATTTTGGCTGCCTTTTGGGCTGGAGCTTCTCGTGGTTTGAGGCCTGGCTTGCTCTACCCCCTGCTCTTGAGATTCTCCCGGATGTGGGCTGCATTTTGGCTGCATTTTGGGCTGGAGCTTCTCGAGGTTTGAGGCCTGGCTTGCTCCACCCCCTGCTCTTGAGATTCTCCCGGATGTGGGCTGCATTTTGACTGATTCTTGGGCTGGAGCTTCTCATGGTTTGAGGCCTGGCTTGCTCAACCCCCTGCTCTTGAGATTCTCCCGGAGGTGGGCTGCATTTTGGCTGCCTTTTGGGCTGGAGCTTCTCGAGGTTTGAGGCCTGGCTTGCTCCACCCCCTGCTCTTGAGATTCTCCCAGATGTGGGCTGAATTTTGGCTGCCTTTTGGGCTGGAGCTTCTCGTGGTTTGAGGCCTGGCTTGCTCCACCCCCTGCTCTTCAGATTCTCCCGGATGTGGGCTGCATTTTGGCTGCCTTTTGGGCTGGAGCTTCTCGTGGTTTGAGGCCTGGCTTGCTCCACCCCCTGCTCTTGAGATTCTCCCGGATGTGGGCTGCATTTTGACTGATTCTTGGGCTGGAGCTTCTCGTGGTTTGAGGCCTGGCTTGCTCCACCCCCTGCTCTTGAGGTTCTCCCGGATGTGGGCTGCATTTTGGCTGCCTTTTGGGCTGGAGCTTCTCGAGGTGTGAGGCCTGGCTTGGTCCACCCCCTGCTCTTGAGATTCTCCCAGATGTGGGCTGAATTTTGGCTGCCTTTTGGGCTGGAGCTTCTCGAGGTTTGAGGCCTGGCTTGCTCCACCCCCTGCTCTTGATATTCTCCCGGAGGTGGGCTGCATTTTGGCTGAATTTTGGGCTGGAGCTTCTCATGGTTTGAGGCCTGGCTTGCTCCACCCCCTGCTCTTGAGATTCTCCCGGATGTGGGCTGCATTTTGGCTGCTTTTTGGGCTGGAGCTTCTCGTGGTTTGAGGCCTGGCTTGCTCCACCCCCTGCTCTTGAGATTCTCCCGGATGTGGGCTGCATTTTGGCTGCCTTTTGGGCTGGAGCTTCTCGAGGTATGAGGCCTGCCTTGCTCCATCCCCTGCTCTTGATATTCTCCCAGATGTGGGCTGCATTTTGACTGATTCTTGGGCTGGAGCTTCTCGTGGTTTGAGGCCTGGCTTGCTCCACCCCCTGCTCTTGAGATTCTCCCGGATGTGGGCTGCATTTTGGCTGATTCTTGGTCTGGAGCTTCTCGTGGTTTGAGACCTGGCTTGCTCCAACCCCTGCTCTTGATATTCTCCCGGATGTGGGCTGCATTTTGGCTGCCTTTAGGGCTGGAGCTTCTCGTGGTTTGAGGCCTGCCTTGCTCCACCCCCTGCTCTTGAGATTCTCCCGGATGTGGGCTGCATTTTGGCTGCCTTTTGGGTTCTAGCTTCTTGTGGTTTGAGGCCTGGCTTGCTCCACCCCCTGCTCTTGATATTCTCCCAGAGGTGGGCTGCAATTTGGCTGACATTTTGGGCTGGAGCTTCTCATGGTTTGAGGCCTGGCTTGCTCCAACCCTGCTCTTGATATTCTCCTGGATGTGGGCTGCATTTTGGCTGATTCTTGGGCTGGAGCTTCTCATGGTTTGAGGCCTGGATTTCTCCAAACTCTGCCTTTGAGATTCTCCCGGATGTGGGCTGCATTTTGGCTGCATTTTGGGCTGGAGCTTCTCGTGGTTTGAGGCCTGGCTTGCTCCACCCCCTGCTCTTGAGATTCTCCTGGATGTGGGCTGCATATTGGATGCCTTTTGGGCTGGAGCTTCTCGTGGTTTGAGGCCTGGCTTGCTCCACCCCCTGCTCTTGAGATTCTCCCAGATGTGGGCTGGATGTTCTCTGCATTTTGGGCTGGAGCTTCTCGTGGTTTGAGGCCTGGCTTGCTCCACCCCCTGCTCTTGAGATTCTCCCGGATGTGGGCTGCATTTTGGCTGCCTTTTGGGCTGGAGCTTCTCGTGGTTTGAGGCCTGGCTTGCTCCACCCCCTGCTCTTGATATTCTCATGGATGTGTGCTGGATTTTGGCTGCCTTTTGGGCTGGAGCTTCTCGTGGTTTGAGGCCTGGCTTGCTCCACCCACTTCTCTTGAGATTCTCCCGAATATGGGCTGGATTTTGGCTGCTTTTTGGGCTGGAGCTTCTCGTGGTTTGAGGCCTGGCTTGCTCCACCCCCTGCTCTTGAGATTCTCCCGGATGTGGGCTGCATTTTGGCTGCCTTTTGGGCTGGAGCTTCTCGAGGTATGAGGCCTGCCTTGCTCCACCCCCTGCTCTTGATATTCTCCCAGATGTGGGCTGCATTTTGACTGATTCTTGGGCTGGAGCTTCTCGTGGTTTGAGGCCTGGCTTGCTCCACCCCCTGCTCTTGAGATTCTCCCGGATGTGGGCTGCATTTTGGCTGATTCTTGGTCTGGAGCTTCTCGTGGTTTGAGACCTGGCTTGCTCCAACCCCTGCTCTTGATATTCTCCCGGATGTGGGCTGCATTTTGGCTGCCTTTAGGGCTGGAGCTTCTCGTGGTTTGAGGCCTGCCTTGCTCCACCCCCTGCTCTTGAGATTCTCCCGGATGTGGGCTGCATTTTGGCTGCCTTTTGGGTTCTAGCTTCTTGTGGTTTGAGGCCTGGCTTGCTCCACCCCCTGCTCTTGATATTCTCCCAGAGGTGGGCTGCAATTTGGCTGACATTTTGGGCTGGAGCTTCTCATGATTTGAGGCCTGGCTTGCTCCAACCCTGCTCTTGATATTCTCCTGGATGTGGGCTGCATTTTGGCTGATTCTTGGGCTGGAGCTTCTCATGGTTTGAGGCCTGGATTTCTCCAAACTCTGCCTTTGAGATTCTCCCGGATGTGGGCTGCATTTTGGCTGCATTTTGGGCTGGAGCTTCTCGTGGTTTGAGGCCTGGCTTGCTCCACCCCCTGCTCTTGAGATTCTCCTGGATGTGGGCTGCATATTGGATGCCTTTTGGGCTGGAGCTTCTCGTGGTTTGAGGCCTGGCTTGCTCCACCCCCTGCTCTTGAGATTCTCCCAGATGTGGGCTGGATGTTCTCTGCATTTTGGGCTGGAGCTTCTCGTGGTTTGAGGCCTGGCTTGCTCCACCCCCTGCTCTTGAGATTCTCCCGGATGTGGGCTGCATTTTGGCTGCCTTTTGGGCTGGAGCTTCTCGTGGTTTGAGGCCTGGCTTGCTCCACCCCCTGCTCTTGATATTCTCATGGATGTGTGCTGGATTTTGGCTGCCTTTTGGGCTGGAGCTTCTCGTGGTTTGAGGCCTGGCTTGCTCCACCCACTTCTCTTGAGATTCTCCCGAATATGGGCTGGATTTTGGCTGCCTTTTGGGCTGGAGCTTCTCGTGGTTTGAGGCCTGGCTTACTCCAACCCCTGCTCTTGATATTCTCCCGGATGTGGGCTGCATTTTGGCTGCCTTTTGGGCTGGAGCTTCTCGTGGTTTGAGGCCTGGCTTGCTCCACCCCCTGCTCTTGAGATTCTCCCGGAGGTGGGCTGCATTTTGGCTGCCTTTTGGGCTGGAGCTTCTCGAGGTTTGAGGCCTGGCTTGCTCCACCCCCTGCTCTTGAAATTCTCCCAGATGTGGGCTGCATTTTGGCTGATTCTTGGGCTGGAGCTTCTCGTGGTTTGAGACCTGGCTTGCTCCACCCCCTGCTCTTGAGATTCTCCCGGATGTGTGCTGCATTTTGGCTGCCTTTTGGGCTGGAGCTTCTCGTGGTATGGGGGCTGGCTTGCTCCACCCCCTGCTCTTGAGATTCTCCCCGATGTGGGCTGCATTTTGGCTGCCTTTTGGGCTGGAGCTTCTCGAGGTTTGAGGCCTGGCTTGCTCCACCCACTGCTCTTGAGATTCTCCTCGATGTGGGCTGCATTTTGACTGATTCTTGGGCTGGAGCTTCTCGTGGTTTGGGGGCTGGCTTGCTCCACCCCCTGCTCTTGAGATTCTCCCGGACGTGGGCTGCATTTTGGCTGCCTTTTGGGCTGGAGCTTCTCGAGGTTTGAGGCCTGGCTTGCTCAACCCCCTGCTCTTGAGATTCTGCCCGATGTGGGCTGCATTTTGGCTGAATTTTTGGCTGGAGCTTCTCATGGTTTGAGGCCTGCCTTGCTCGAGCCCCTGCTCTTGAGATTCTCCCGGATGTGGGCTGGATTTTGGCCTCTTTTTGGGCTGGAGCTTCTCGTGGTTTGAGGCCTGGCTTGCTCCACCCCCTGCTCTTGAGATTCTCCCGGATGTGGGCTGCATTTTGGCTGCCTTTTGGGCTGGAGCTTCTCGAGGTTTGAGGCCTGGCTTGCTCCACCCCCTGTTCTTGAGATTCTCCCGGATGTGGGCTGCATTTTGGCTGCCTTTTGGGCTGGAGCTTCTCGTGGTTTGAGACCTGGCTTGCTCCACCCCCTGCTCTTGAGATTCTCCCGGATGTGGGCTGCATTTTGGCTGCCTTTTGGGCTGGAGCTTCTCGAGGTTTGAGGCCTGGCTTGCTCCACCCCCTGCTCTTGAGATTCTCCCGGATGTGGGCTTCATTTTGACTGATTCTTGGGCTGGAGCTTCTCGTGGTTTGAGGCCTGGCTTCCTCCACCCACTGCTCTTGAGATTCTGCCCGATGTGGGCTGCATTTTGGCTGAATTTTGGGCTGGAGCTTCTCATGGTTTGAGGCCTGGATTGCTCCACCCCCTGCTCTTGAGATTCTCCCGGATGTGGGCTGGATTTTGGCTGCCTTTTGGGCTGGAGCTTCTCGTGGTTTGAGGCCTGGATTGCTCCACCCCCTGCTCTTGAGATTCTCCCGGAGGTGGGCTGCATTTTGGCTGCCTTTTGGGCTGGAGCTTCTCGAGGTTTGAGGCCTGGCTTGCTCCACCCCCTGCTCTTGAGATTCTCCCGGATGTGGGCTGCATTTTGACTGATTCTTGGGCTGGAGCTTCTCGTGGTTTGAGGCCTGGCTTGCTCCACCCCCTGCTCTTGATATTCTCCAGGATGTGGGCTGCATTTTGGCTGATTCTTGGGCTGGAGCTTCTCGTGGTTTGAGACCTGGCTTGCTCCACCCCCTGCTCTTGAGATTCTCCCGGATGTGGGCTGGATTTTGGCTGCCTTTTGGGCTGGAGCTTCTCGTGGTTTGAGGCCTGGCTTGCTCCACCCACTGCTCTTGAGATTCTGCCCGATGTGGGCTGCATTTTGGCTGAATTTTGGGCTGGAGCTTCTCATGGTTTGAGGCCTGGCTTGCTCCACCCCCTGCTCTTGAGATTCTCCCGGATGTGGGCTGCATTTTGGCTGCCTTTAGGGCTGGAGCTTCTCATGGTTTGAGGCCTGGCTTGCTCCACCCCCTGCTCTTGAGATTCTGCCCGATGTGGGCTGCATTTTGGCTGAATTTTGGGCTGGAGCTTCTCATGGTTTGAGGCCTGGCTTGCTCCACCCCCTGCTCTTGAGATTCTCCCGGAGGTGGGCTGCATTTTGGCTGCCTTTTGGGCTGGAGCTTCTCGTGGTTTGAGGCCTGGCTTGCTCCACCCCCTGCTCTTGAGATTCTCCAGGAGGTGGGCTGCATTTTGGCTGCCTTTTGGGCTGGAGCTTCTCGTGGTTTGAGGCCTGGCTTGCTCCACCCCCTGCTCTTGAGATTCTCCCGGATGTGGGCTGCATTTTGACTGATTCTTGGGCTGGAGCTTCTCGTGGTTTGAGGCCTGGCTTGCTCCACTCCCTGCTCTTGAGATTCTCCCGGATGTGGGCTGCATTTTGGCTGTATTTTGGGCTGGAGCTTCTCGAGGTTTGAGGCCTGGCTTGCTCCACCCCCTGCTCTTGAGATTCTCCCGGATGTGGGCTGCATTTTGGCTGCATTTTGGGCTGGAGTTTCTCGTGGTTTGAGACCTGGCTTGCTCCACCCCCTGCTCTTGAGATTCTCCCAGATGTGGGCTGCATTTTGGCTGATTCTTGGGCTGGAGCTTCTCGTGGTTTGAGACCTGGCTTGCTCTACCCCCTGCTCTTGAGATTCTCCCGGAGGTGGGCTGCATTTTCCCTGACATTTTGGGCTGGAGCTTCTCGTGGTTTGAGGCCTGGCTTGCTCCACCCCCTGCTCTTGAGATTCTCCCGGATGTGGGCTGCATTTTGGCTGCTTTTTGGGCTGGAGCTTCTCGAGGTTTGAGGCCTGGCTTGCTCCACCCCCTGTTCTTGAGATTCTCCCGGATGTGGGCTGCATTTTGGCTGCCTTTTGGGCTGGAGCTTCTCGTGGTTTGAGGCCTGGCTTGCTCCACCCCCTGCTCTTGAGATTCTCCCGGATGTGGGCTGCATTTTGGCTGCCTTTTGGGCTGGAGCTTCTCGAGGTTTGAGGCCTGGCTTGCTCCACCCCCTGCTCTTGAGATTCTACCGGATGTGGGCTTCATTTTGACTGATTCTTGGGCTGGAGCTTCTCGTGGTTTGAGGCCTGGCTTCCTCCACCCACTGCTCTTGAGATTCTGCCCGATGTGGGCTGCATTTTGGCTGAATTTTGGGCTGGAGTTTCTCATGGTTTGAGGCCTGGATTGCTCCACCCCCTGCTCTTGAGATTCTCCCGGATGTGGGCTGGATTTTGGCTGCCTTTTGGGCTGGCGCTTCTCGTGGTTTGAGGCCTGGATTGCTCCACCCCCTGCTCTTGAGATTCTCCCGGAGGTGGGCTGCATTTTGGCTGCCTTTTGGGCTGGAGCTTCTCGAGGTTTGAGGCCTGGCTTGCTCCACCCCCTGCTCTTGAGATTCTCCCGGATGTGGGCTGCATTTTGACTGATTCTTGGGCTGGAGCTTCTCGTGGTTTGAGGCCTGGCTTGCTCCACCCCCTGCTCTTGAGATTCTCCCGGATGTGGGCTGCATTTTGGCTGATTCTTGGGCTGGAGCTTCTCGTGGTTTGAGACCTGGCTTGCTCCACCCCCTGCTCTTGAGATTCTCCCGGATGTGGGCTGGATTTTGGCTGCCTTTTGGGCTGGAGATTCTCGTGGTTTGAGGCCTGGCTTGCTCCACCCCCTGCTCTTGAGATTCTCCCGGATGTGGGCTGCATTTTGGCTGCCTTTTGGGCTGGAGCTTCTCGAGTTTTGAGGCCTGGCTTGCTCCACCCCCTGCTCTTGAGATTCTCCCGGATGTGGGCTGCATTTTGACTGATTCTTGGGCTGGAGCTTCTCGTGGTTTGAGGCCTGGCTTGCTCCACCCACTGCTCTTGAGATTCTGCCCGATGTGGGCTGCATTTTGGCTGAATTTTGGGCTGGAGCTTCTCATGGTTTGAGGCCTGGCTTGCTCCACCCCCTGCTCTTGAGATTCTCCCGGATGTGGGCTGCATTTTGGCTGCCTTTAGGGCTGGAGCTTCTCATGGTTTGAGGCCTGGCTTGCTCCACCCCCTGCTCTTGAGATTCTGCCCGATGTGGGCTGCATTTTGGCTGAATTTTGGGCTGGAGCTTCTCATGGTTTGAGGCCTGGCTTGCTCCACCCCCTGCTCTTGAGATTCTCCCGGAGGTGGGCTGCATTTTGGCTGCCTTTTGGGCTGGAGCTTCTCGTGCTTTGAGGCCTGGCTTGCTCCACCCCCTGCTCTTGAGATTCTCCCGGAGGTGGGCTGCATTTTGGCTGCATTTGGGCTGGAGCTTCTCGTGGTTTGAGGCCTGGCTTGCTCCACCCCCTGCTCTTGAGATTCTCCCGGATGTGGGCTGCATTTTGACTGATTCTTGGGCTGGAGCTTCTCGTGGTTTGAGACCTGGCTTGCTCTACCCCCTGCTCTTGAGATTCTCCCGGAGGTGGGCTGCATTTTCCCTGACATTTTGGTCTGGAGCTTCTCGTGGTTTGAGGCCTGGCTTGCTCCACCCCCTGCTCTTGAGATTCTCCCGGATGTGGGCTGGATTTTGGCTGCCTTTAGGGCTGGAGCTTCTCATGGTTTGAGGCCAGGCTTGCTCCACCCCCTGCTCTTGAGATTCTCCCGGATGTGGGCTGCATTTTGGCTGCCTTTTGGGCTGGAGCTTCTCGTGGTTTGAGGCCTGGCTTGCTCCACCCCCTGCTCTTGATATTCTCCCGGATGTGGGCTGCATTTTGGCTGCCTTTTGGGCTGGAGCTTCTCGTGATTTGAGGCCTGGCTTGCTCCACCCACTGCTCTTGAGATTCTCCCGGAGGTGGGCTGCATTTTGGCTGCATTTTGGGCTGGAGCTTCTCGTGGTTTGAGGCCTGGCTTGCTCCACCCCCTGCTCTTGAGATTCTCCTGGATGTGGGCTGCATTTTGGCTGCCTTTTGGGCTGGAGCTTCTCGTGGTTTGAGGCCTGCCTTGCTCCACCCCCTGCTCTTGAGATTGTCCCGGATGTGGGCTGCATTTTGGCTGCTTTTTGGGCTGGAGCTTCTCGTGGTTTGAGGCCTGGATTTCTCCAAACTCTTCCGTTGAGATTCTCCCAGATGTGGGCTGCATTTTGGCTGCCTTTTGGGCTGGAGCTTCTCGTGGTTTGAGGCCTGGCTTGCTCCACCCCCTGCTCTTGATATACTCCCGGATGTGGGCTGCATTTTGATTGATTCTTGGGCTGGAGCTTCTCGTGGTTTGAGGCCTGGCTTGCTCCACCCACTGCTCTTGAGATTCTGCCCGATGTGGGCTGCATTTTGGCTGAATTTTGGGCTGGAGCTTCTCATGGTTTGAGGCCTGGCTTGCTCCACCCCCTGCTCTTGAGATTCTCCCGGATGTGGGCTGCATTTTGGCTACCTTTAGGGCTGGAGCTTCTCATGGTTTGAGGCCTGGCTTGCTCCACCCCCTGCTCTTGAGATTCTCCCGGATGTGGGCTGCATTTTGGCTGAATTTTGGGCTGGAGCTTCTCGTCGTTTGAGGCCTGGCTTGCTCCACCCCCTGCTCTTGAGATTCTCCCGGATGTGGCCTGCATTTTGGCTGCTTTTTGGGCTGGAGCTTCTCGTGGTTTGAGGCCTGGCTTGCTCCACCCCCTGCTCTTGATATTCTCCCGGATGTGGGCTGCATTTTGGCTGCCTTTTGGGCTGGAGCTTCTCGTGGTTTGAGGCCTGGCTTGCTCCACCCCCTGCTCTTGAGATTCTCCCGGATGTGGGCTGCATTTTGGCTGCCTTTTGGGCTGGAGCTTCTCGAGGTTTGAGACCTGGCTTGCTCCACCCCCTGCTCTTGAGATTCTGCCCGATGTGGGCTGCATTTTGGCTGCCTTTTGGGCTGGAGCTTCTCGAGGTTTCAGGCCTGGCTTGCTCCACCCCCTGCTCTTGAGATTCTCCCGGATGTGGGCTGCATTTTGGCTGCATTTTGGGCTGGAGCTTCTCGTGGTTTGAGGCCTGGCTTGCTCCACTCCCTGCTCTTGATATTCTCCCAGAGGTGTGCTGCATTTTGGCTGACATTTTGGGCTGGAGCTTCTCATGGTTTGAGGCCTGGCTTGCTCCACCCCCTGCTCTTGAGATTCTCCCGGAGGTGGGCTGGATTTTGGCTGCCTTTAGGGCTGGAGCTTCTCGTGGTTTGAGGCCTGGCTTGCTCCACCCCCTACTCTTGAGATTCTCCCGGAGATGGGCTGCATTTTGGCTGCCTTTTGGGCTGGAGCTTCTCGTGGTTTGAGGCCTGCCTTGCTCCACCCCCTGCTCTTGAGATTGTCCCGGATGTGGGCTGCATTTTGGCTGCCTTTTGGGCTGGAGCTTCTCGTGGTTTGAGGCCTGGCTTGCTCCACCCCCTGCTCTTGATATTCTCCCGGATGTGGGCTGCATTTTGGCTGCCTTTAGGAATGGAGCTTCTCGTGGTTTGAGGCCTGGATTTCTAAAAACTCTGCCTTTGAGATTCTCCCGGAGGTGGGCTGCATTTTGGCTGCCTTTTGGGCTGGAGATTCTTGTGGTTTGAGGCCTGGCTTGCTCCACCCCCTGCTCTTGATATTCTCCAGGATGTGGGCTGCATTTTGGCTGATATTTTGGGCTGGAACTTCTCGAGGTTTGAGGCCTGGCTTGCTCCACCCCTTCTCTTGATATTCTCCCGGATGTGGGCTGCATTTTGTCTGATTCTTGGGCTGCAGCTTCTCGTGGTTTGAGGCCTGGCTTGCTCCACCCCCTGCTCTTGAGATTCTCCCGGATGTGGGCTGCATTTTGGCTGCCTTTTGGGCTGGAGCTTCTCGTGGTTTGAGGCCTGGCTTGCTCCACCCCCTGCTCTTGAAATTGTCCCGGATGTGGGCTGGATTTTGGCTGCATTTAGGGCTGGAGCTTCTCGTGGTTTGAGGCCTGGCTTTCTCCACCCCCTGCTCTTGAGATTCTCCTGGATGTGGGCTGCATTTTGGCTGCCTTTTGGGCTGGAGCTTCTCGTGGTTTGAGGCCTGGCTTGCTCCACCCCCTGCTCTTGATATACTCCCGGATGTGGGCTGCATTTTGGCTGCCTGTTGGGCTGGAGCTTCTCGTGGTTTGAGGCCTGGCTTGCTCGAGCCCCTGCTCTTGAGATTCTCCAGGATGTGGGCTGGATTTTGGCTGCTTTTTGGGCTGGAGCTTCTCGTGGTTTGAGGCCTGGCTTGCTCCACCCCCTGCTCTTGAGATTCTCCCGGATGTGGGCTGGATTTTGGCTGCCTTTTGGGCTGGAGCTTCTCGTGGTTTGAGGCCTGGCTTGCTCCACCCCCTGCTCTTGAGATTCTCCCGGATGTGGGCTGCATTTTGGCTGCCTTTTGGGCTGGAGCTTCTCGTGGTTTGAGGCCTGGCTTGCTCCACCCCCTGCTCTTGAGATTCTCCCGGATGTGGGCTGCATTTTGGCTGCCTTTTGGGCTGGAGCTTCTCGTGGTTTGAGGCCTGGCTTGCTCCACCCCCTGCTTTTGTGATTCTCCCAGATGTGGCCTGCATTTTGGCTGATTCTTGGGCTGGAGCTTCTCGTGGTTTGAGGCCTGGCTTCCTGCACCCCCTGCTCTTGAGATTCTCCCGGATGTGGGCTGCATTTTGGCTGCCTTTTGGGCTGGAGCTTCTCGTGGTTTGAGGCCTGGCTTGCTCCACCCCCTGCTCTTGAGATTGTCCCGGATGTGGGCTGCATTTTGGCTGCCTTTTGGGCTGGAGCTTCTCGTGGTTTGAGGCCTGGCTTGCTCCACCCCCTGCTCTTGAGATTCTCCCGGATGTGGGCTGCATTTTGGCTGCCTTTAGGGCTGCAGCTTCTCGAGGTTTGAGGCTTGCCTTGCTCCACCCCCTGCTCTTGAGATTCTCCCGGATGTGGGCTGGATTTTGGCTCCCTTTTGGGCTGGAGATTCTCATGGTTTGAGGCCTGGTATGCTCCACCTCCTGCTCTTGAGATTCTCCCGGATGTGGGCTGCATTTTGGCTGCATTTTGGGCTGGAGCTTCTCATGGTTTGAGGCCTGGCTTGCTCCACCCCCTGCTCTTGAGATTCTCCCGGATGTGGGCTGCATTGTGGCTGCCTTTTGGGTTGGAGCTTCTCGAGGTTTGAGGCCTGGCTTGCTCCACCCCCTGCTCTTGAGATTCCCCGGATGTGGGCTGCATTTTGGCTGCCTTTTGGGCTGGAGCTTCTCGTGGTTTGAGGCCTGGCTTGCTCCACCCCCTGCTTTTGTGATTCTCCCAGATGTGGCCTGCATTTTGGCTGATTCTTGGGCTGGAGCTTCTCGTGGTTTGAGGCCTGGCTTCCTGCACCCCCTGCTCTTGAGATTCTCCCGGATGTGGGCTGCATTTTGGCTGCCTTTTGGGCTGGAGCTTCTCGTGGTTTGAGGCCTGGCTTGCTCCACCCCCTGCTCTTGAGATTGTCCCGGATGTGGGCTGCATTTTGGCTGCCTTTTGGGCTGGAGCTTCTCGTGGTTTGAGGCCTGGCTTGCTCCACCCCCTGCTCTTGAGATTCTCCCGGATGTGGGCTGCATTTTGGCTGCCTTTAGGGCTGCAGCTTCTCGAGGTTTGAGGCTTGCCTTGCTCCACCCCCTGCTCTTGAGATTCTCCCGGATGTGGGCTGGATTTTGGCTCCCTTTTGGGCTGGAGATTCTCATGGTTTGAGGCCTGGTATGCTCCACCTCCTGCTCTTGAGATTCTCCCGGATGTGGGCTGCATTTTGGCTGCATTTTGGGCTGGAGCTTCTCATGGTTTGAGGCCTGGCTTGCTCCACCCCCTGCTCTTGAGATTCTCCCGGATGTGGGCTGCATTGTGGCTGCCTTTTGGGTTGGAGCTTCTCGAGGTTTGAGGCCTGGCTTGCTCCACCCCCTGCTCTTGAGATTCTCCCGGATGTGGGCTGCATTTTGGCTACCTTTTGGGCTGGAGTTTCTCGTGGTTTGAGGCCTGGCTTGCTCCACCCCCTGCTCTTGAGATTCTTCCGGATGTGGGCTGGATCTTCGCTGCATTTTGGGCTGGAGCTTCTCGTGGTTTGAGGCCTGACTTGCTCCACCCCCTGCTCTTGAGATTCTCCCGGATGTGGGCTGCATTTTGGCTGAATTTTGGGCTGGAGCTTCTCGTGGTTTGAGGCCTGGCTTGCTCCACACCCTGCTCTTGAGATTCTCCCGGAGGTGGGCTGCATTTTGGCTCCCTTTTGGGTTGGAGCTTCTCGTGGTTTGAAGCCTGGCTTTCTCCAAACTCTGCCTCGGAGATTCTCCCGGAGGTGGGCTGCATTTTGGCTGCCTTTTGGGCTGGAGCTTCTCGTGGTTTGAGGCCTGGCTTGCTCCACCCCCTGCTCTTGAGATTCTCCCGGATGTGGGCTGCATTTTGGCTGCCTTTTGGGCTGGAGCTTCTCGTGGTTTGAGGCCTGGCTTGCTCCACCCCCTGCTTTTGTGATTCTCCCAGATGTGGCCTGCATTTTGGCTGATTCTTGGGCTGGAGCTTCTCGTGGTTTGAGGCCTGGCTTCCTGCACCCCCTGCTCTTGAGATTCTCCCGGATGTGGGCTGCATTTTGGCTGCCTTTTGGGCTGGAGCTTCTCGTGGTTTGAGGCCTGGCTTGCTCCACCCCCTGCTCTTGAGATTGTCCCGGATGTGGGCTGCATTTTGGCTGCCTTTTGGGCTGGAGCTTCTCGTGGTTTGAGGCCTGGCTTGCTCCACCCCCTGCTCTTGAGATTCTCCCGGATGTGGGCTGCATTTTGGCTGCCTTTAGGGCTGCAGCTTCTCGAGGTTTGAGGCTTGCCTTGCTCCACCCCCTGCTCTTGAGATTCTCCCGGATGTGGGCTGGATTTTGGCTGCATTTTGGGCTGGAGCTTCTCATGGTTTGAGGCCTGGCTTGCTCCACCCCCTGCTCTTGAGATTCTCCCGGATGTGGGCTGCATTGTGGCTGCCTTTTGGGTTGGAGCTTCTCGAGGTTTGAGGCCTGGCTTGCTCCACCCCCTGCTCTTGATATTCTCCTGGATGTGGGCTGCATTTTGGCTGCCTTTTGGGCTGGAGCTTCTTGAGGTTTGAGGCCTGGCTTGCTCCACCCCCTGCTCTTGAGATTCTCCCGGATGTGGGCTGCATTTTGGCTACCTTTTGGGCTGGAGTTTCTCGTGGTTTGAGGCCTGGCTTGCTCCACCCCCTGCTCTTGAGATTCTTCCGGATGTGGGCTGGATCTTCGCTGCATTTTGGGCTGGAGCTTCTCGTGGTTTGAGGCCTGACTTGCTCCACCCCCTGCTCTTGAGATTCTCCCGGATGTGGGCTGCATTTTGGCTGAATTTTGGGCTGGAGCTTCTCGTGGTTTGAGGCCTGGCTTGCTCCACACCCTGCTCTTGAGATTCTCCCGGAGGTGGGCTGCATTTTGGCTCCCTTTTGGGTTGGAGCTTCTCGTGGTTTGAAGCCTGGCTTTCTCCAAACTCTGCCTCGGAGATTCTCCCGGAGGTGGGCTGCATTTTGGCTGCCTTTTGGGCTGGAGCTTCTCGTGGTTTGAGGCCTGGCTTGCTCCACCCCCTGCTCTTGAGATTCTCCCGGATGTGGGCTGCATTTTGGCTGCCTTTTGGGCTGGAGCTTCTCGTGGTTTGAGGCCTGGCTTGCTCCACCCCCTGCTTTTGTGATTCTCCCAGATGTGGCCTGCATTTTGGCTGATTCTTGGGCTGGAGCTTCTCGTGGTTTGAGGCCTGGCTTCCTGCACCCCCTGCTCTTGAGATTCTCCCGGATGTGGGCTGCATTTTGGCTGCCTTTTGGGCTGGAGCTTCTCGTGGTTTGAGGCCTGGCTTGCTCCACCCCCTGCTCTTGAGATTGTCCCGGATGTGGGCTGCATTTTGGCTGCCTTTTGGGCTGGAGCTTCTCGTGGTTTGAGGCCTGGCTTGCTCCACCCCCTGCTCTTGAGATTCTCCCGGATGTGGGCTGCATTTTGGCTGCCTTTAGGGCTGCAGCTTCTCGAGGTTTGAGGCTTGCCTTGCTCCACCCCCTGCTCTTGAGATTCTCCCGGATGTGGGCTGGATTTTGGCTGCCTTTTGGGCTGGAGCTTCTCATGGTTTGAGGCCTGGCTTGCTCCACCCCCTGCTCTTGAGATTCTCCCGGATGTGGGCTGCATTGTGGCTGCCTTTTGGGTTGGAGCTTCTCGAGGTTTGAGGCCTGGCTTGCTCCACCCCCTGCTCTTGATATTCTCCTGGATGTGGGCTGCATTTTGGCTGCCTTTTGGGCTGGAGCTTCTCGTGGTTTGAGGCCTGGCTTGCTCCACCCCCTGCTCTTGAGATTCTCCCGGATGTGGGCTGCATTTTGGCTACCTTTTGGGCTGGAGTTTCTCGTGGTTTGAGGCCTGGCTTGCTCCACCCCCTGCTCTTGAGATTCTTCCGGATGTGGGCTGGATCTTCGCTGCATTTTGGGCTGGAGCTTCTCGTGGTTTGAGGCCTGACTTGCTCCACCCCCTGCTCTTGAGATTCTCCCGGATGTGGGCTGCATTTTGGCTGAATTTTGGGCTGGAGCTTCTCGTGGTTTGAGGCCTGGCTTGCTCCACACCCTGCTCTTGAGATTCTCCCGGAGGTGGGCTGCATTTTGGCTCCCTTTTGGGTTGGAGCTTCTTGTGGTTTGAGGCCTGGCTTGCTCCACACCCTGCTCTTGAGATTCTCCCGGAGGTGGGCTGCATTTTGGCTCCCTTTTGGGTTGGAGCTTCTCGTGGTTTGAAGCCTGGCTTTCTCCAAACTCTGCCTCGGAGATTCTCCCGGAGGTGGGCTGCATTTTGGCTGCCTTTTGGGCTGGAGCTTCTCATGGTTTGAGGCCTGGCTTGCTCCACCCCCTTCTCTTGAGATTCTCCCGGATGTGGGCTGCATTTTGGCTGCCTTTTGGGCTGGAGCTTCTCATGGTTTGAGGCCTGGCTTGCTCCACCCCCCGCTCTTGAGAATCTCCCGGATGTGGGCTGGATTTTGGCTGCATTTTGGGCTGGAGCTTCTCGAGGTTTGAGGCCTGGCTTGCTCAACCCCCTGCTCTTGAGAATCTCCCAGATGTGGGCTGGATTTTGGCTGCATTTTGGGCTGGAGCTTCTCGTGGTTTGAGGCCTGGCTTGCTCCACCCCCTGCTTTTCATATGCTCCTGGATGTGGGCTGCATTTTGGCTGATACTTGGGCTGGAGCTTCTCGTGGTTTGAGGCCTGGCTTGCTCCACCCCCTGCTCTTGAGATTCTCCTGGATGTGGGCTGCATTCTGGGTGATTCTTGGGCTGGAGCTTCTCGTGGTTTGAGGCCTGGCTTGCTCCACCCCCTGCTCTTGAGATTCTCCTGGATGTGGGCTGCATTTTGGCTGCCTTTTGGGCTGGAGCTTCTCGTGGTTTGAGGCCTGGCTTGCTCCACCCCCTGCTCTTGAGATTCTCCCGGAGGTGGGCTGGATTTTGGCTGCCTGTTGGGCTGGAGCTTCTCGAGGTTTCAGGCCTGGCTTGCTCCACCCCCTGCTCTTGATATTTTCCTGGATGTGGGCTGCATTTTGGCTGCATTTTGGGCTGGAGCTTCTCGTGGTTTGAGGCCTGGCTTGCTCCACACCCTACTCCTGATATTCTCCCGGATGTGGGCTGGATTTTGGCTGCCTTTTGGGCTGGAGCTTCTCGTGGTTTGAGGCCTGGCTTGCTCCACCCCCTGCTCTTGAGATTCTCCCTGAGGTGGGCTGCATTTTGGCTGCCTTTTGGGCTGGAGCTTCTCGTGGTTTGAGGCCTGGCTTGCTCCATCCCCTGCTCTTGAGATTCTCCCGGATGTGGGCTGCATTTTGGCTGCCTTTTGGGCTGGAGCTTCTCGTGGTTTGAGGCCTGTCGTGCTCCACCCCCTGCTCTTCATATTCTTTTGGATGTGGGCTGCATTTTGGCTGCATTTTGGGCTGAAACTTCTCGTGGTTTGAGGCCTGGCTTGCTCCACCCCCTGCTCTTGAGATTCTCCCGGATGTGGGCTGCATTTTGGCTGCCTTTTGGGCTGGAGCTTCTCATAGTTTGAGGCCTGGCTTGCTCCACCCCCTGCTCTTGAGATTCTCCCGGATGTGGGCTGCATTTTGGCTGCTTTTTGGGCTGGAGCTTCTCGTGGTTTGAGGCCTGGCTTGCTCCACCCCCTGCTCTTGAGATTCTCCCGGATGTGGGCTGCATTTTGGCTGCCTTTTGGGCTGGAGCTTCTCGTGGTTTGAGGCCTGGCTTGCTCCACCCCCTGCTCTTGAGAATCTCCCGGATGTGGGCTGCATTTTGGCTGCATTTTGGGCTGGAGCTTCTCATGGTTTGAGGCCTGGTTTGCTCCACCCCCTGCTCTTGAAATTCTATTTTATGTGGGTTGGATTTTGGCTGCCTTTTGGGCTGGAGCTTCTCGTGGTTTGAGGCCTGGTTTGCTCCACCCCCTGCTCTTGAGATTCTCCCGGATGTGGGCTGCATTCTGGGTGAAACTTGGGCTGGAGCTTCTCGTGGTTTGAGGCCTGGCTTGCTCCACCCCCTGCTCTTGAGATTCTCCCGGATGTGGCCTGCATTTTGGCTGCATTTTGGGCTGGAACTTCTCGTGGTTTGAGGCCTGGCTTGCTCCACCCACTGCTCTTGATATTCTCCCGGATGTGGGCTGCATTTTGGCTGCCTTTTGGGCTGGAGCTTCTCATGGTTTGAGGCCTGGCTTGCTCCACCCCCTACTCTTGAGATTCTCCCAGAGGTGGGCTGCATTTTGGCTGCCTTTTGGGCTGGAGCTTCTCGTGGTTTGAGGCCTGGCTTGCTCCACCCCCTGCTCTTGAGATTCTCCCGGAGGTGGGCTGCATTTTCGCTGCCTTTTGGGCTGGAGCTTCTCGTGGTTTCAGGCCTGGCTTGCTCCACCCCCTGCTCTTGAGATTCTCCTGGATGTGGCCTGCATTTTGGCTGCCTTTTGGGCTGGAGCTTCTCGTGGTTTGAGGCCTGGCTTGCTCCACCCCCTGCTCTTGAGATTCTCCCTGAGGTGGGCTGCATTTTGGCTGCCTTTTGGGCTGGAGCTTCACATGGTTTGAGGCCTGGCTTGCTCCACCCCCTGCTCTTGAGATTCTCCCGGATGTGGGCTGCATTTTGGCTGCATTTTGGGCTGGAGCTTCTCGAGGTTTGAGGCCTGGCTTGCTCCACCCTCTGCTCTTGAGATTCTCCCGGATGTGGGCTGCATTTTGGCTGCCTTTTGGGCTGGAGCTTCTCGAGGTTTGAGGCCTGGCTTTTTCCACCCCCTGCTCTTGAGATTCTCCCGGATGTGGGCTGGATTTTCGCTGCCTTTTGGGCTGGAGCTTCTCGTGGTTTGAGGCCTGGCTTGCTCGAGCCCCTGCTCTTGAGATTCTCCCTGAGGTGGGCTGCATTTTGGCTGCCTTTTGGGCTGGAGCTTCACATGGTTTGAGGCCTGGCTTGCTCCACCCCCTGCTCTTGAGATTCTCCCGGATGTGGGCTGCATTTTGGCTGCATTTTGGGCTGGAGCTTCTCGAGGTTTGAGGCCTGGCTTGCTCCACCCTCTGCTCTTGAGATTCTCCCGGATGTGGGCTGCATTTTGGCTGCCTTTTGGGCTGGAGCTTCTCGAGGTTTGAGGCCTGGCTTTTTCCACCCCCTGCTCTTGAGATTCTCCCGGATGTGGGCTGGATTTTCGCTGCCTTTTGGGCTGGAGCTTCTCGTGGTTTGAGGCCTGGCTTGCTCGAGCCCCTGCTCTTGAGATTCTCCCGGATGTGGGCTGCATTTTGGCTGCCTTTTGGGCTTGAGCTTCTCATGGTTTGAGGCCTGGCTTGCTCCACCACCTACTCTTGATATTCTCCCGGATGTGGGCTGCATATTGGCTGATACTTGGGCTGGAGATTCTCGTGGTTTGGGGCCTGGCTTGCTCCAACACCTGCTCTTGAAATTGTCCCGGATGTGGGCTGCATTTTGGCTGATACTTGGGCTGGAGCTTCTCGTGGTTTGAGGCCTGGCTTGCTCCACCCCCTGCTCTTGAGATTCTCCCGGATGTGGGCTGCATTTTGGCTGCATTTTGGGCTGGAGCTTCTCGAGGTTTGAGGCCTGGCTTGTTCCACCCCCTGCTCTTGAGAATCTCCCGGATGTGGGCTGGATTTTGGCTGCATTTTGGGCTGGAGTTTCTCGTGGTTTGAGGCCTGGCTTGCTCCACACCCTGCTCTTCATATGCTCCTGGATGTGGGCTGCATTTTGGCTGATACTTGGGCTGGAGCTTCTCGTGGTTTGAGGCCTGCCTTGCTCCACCCCTGCTCTTGAGATTCTCCCGGATGTGGGCTTAATTCTGGGTGATTCTTGGGCTGGAGCTTCTCGTGGTTTGAGGCCTGGCTTGCTCCACCCCCTGCTCTTGAGATTCTCCCGGATGTGGGCTCCATTTTGGCTACATTTTGGGCTGCAGCTTCTCGTGGTTTGAGGCCTGGCTTGCTCCACCCCCTGCTCTTGAGATTCTCCCGGATGTGGGCTGCATTTTGGCTGCCTTTTGGGCTGGAGCTTCTCATGGTTTGAGGCCTGGCTTGCTCCACCCCCTGCTCATGAGATTCTCCCGGATGTGGGGTGCATTTTGGCTGCCTTTTGGGCTGCAGCTTCTCGTGGTTTGAGGCCTGCCTTGCTCCACCCCCTGCTCTTGAGATTCTCCTGGATGTGGGCTGGATTTTGGCTGCCTTTCGGGCTGGAGCTTCTCGTGGTTTGAGGCCTGGCTTGCTCCACACCCTGCTCTTGAGATTCTCCTGGATGTGGGCTGCATTATGGCTACATTTTGTGCTGGAGCTTCTCGTGGTTTGAGGCCTGGCTTGCTCCACCCCCTGCTCTTGAGATTCTCCCGGATGTGGGCTGCATATTGGCTGCCTTTTGGGCTGGAGCTTCTCGTGGTTTGAGGCCTGGCTTGCTCCACCCCCTGCTCTTGAGATTCTCCCGGATGTGTGCTGCATTTTGGCTGCCTTTTGGGCTGGAGCTTCTCGAGGTTTGAGGCCTGGCTTTCTCCACCCCCTACTCTTGAGATTCTCCCGGATGTGGGCTGGATTTTGGCTGCCTTTTGGGCTGGAGCTTCTTGTGGTTTGAGGCCTGGCTTGCTCCACCCCCTGCTCTTGAGATTCTCCCGGATGTGGGCTGGATTTTGGCTGCCTTTTGGGCTGGAGCTTCTCGTGGTTTGAGGCCTGGCTTGCTCCACACCCTGCTCTTGAAATTCTCCTGGATGTGGCCTGCATTTTGGCTGCCTTTTGGGCTGGAGCTTCTTGTGGTTTGAGGCCTGGCTTGCTCCACCCCTGCTCTTGAAATTCTCCTGGATGTGGGCTGGATTTTGGCTGCCTTTTGGGCTGGAGCTTCTCGTGGTTTGAGGCCTGCCTTGCTCCACTCCCTGCTCTTGAGATTCTCCCGGATGTGGGCTGCATTCTGGGTGATTCTTGGGCTGGAGCTTCTCGTGGTTTGGGGCCTGGCTTGCTCCACCCCCTGCTCTTGAGATTCTCCCGGATGTGGGCTGCATTTTGGCTGCCTTGTGGGCTGGAGCTTCTCGTGGTTTGAGGCCTGGCTTGCTCCACCCCCTGCTCTTGAGATTCTCCCAGTTGTGGGCTGCATTCTGGGTGATTCTTGGGCTGGAGCTTCTCGTGGTTTGAGGCCTGGCTTGCTCCACCCCCTGCTCTTGAGATTCTCCCGGATGTGGACTGCATTTTGGCTGCATTTTGGGCTGGAGCTTCTCGTGGTTTGAGGCCTGGCTTGCTCCACCCCCTGCTCTTGAGATTCTCCCGGATGTGGCCTGCATTTTGGCTGCATTTTGGGCTGGAGCTTCTCATTGTTTGAGGCCTGGCTTGCTCCACCCCCTGCTCTTGATATTCTCCTGGATGTGGGCTGCATTTTGGCTGCCTTTTGGGCTGGAGCTTCTCGTGGTTTGAGGCCTGGCTTGCTCCACTTCCTACTCTTGATATTCTCCCGGATGTGGGCTGGATTTTGGCTGAATTTTGGGCTGGAGCTTCTCGTGGTTTGAGGCCTGGCTTGCTCCACCCCCTGCTCTTGATATTCTCCCGGATGTGGGCTGCATTTTGGCTGATACTTGGGCTGGAGATTCTCGTGGTTTGGGGCCTGGCTTGCTCCACCCCCTGCTCTTGAAATTGTCCCAGATGTGGGCTGCATTTTGGCTGCCTTTTGGGCTGGAGCTTCTCGTGGTTTGAGGCCTGGCTTGCTCCACCCCCTGCTCTTGAGATTCTCCCGGATGTGGGCTGCATTTTGGCTGCCTTTTTGGCTGGAGCTTCTCGTGGTTTGAGGCCTGGCTTGCTCCACCCCCTGCTCTTGAGATTCTCCCGGATGTGGGCTGCATTTTGGCTGCCTTTTGGGCTGGAGCTTCTCGTGGTTTGAGGCCTGGCTTGCTCCACTCCCTGCTCTTGATATTCTCCCGGATGTGGGCTGGATTTTGTCTGCCTTTTGGGCTGGAGCTTCTCGTGGTTTGAGGCCTGGCTTGCTCCACCCCCTGCTCTTGAGATTCTCCCGGATGTGGGCTGGATTTTGGCTGCCTTTTGGGCTGGAGCTTCTCGTGGTTTGAGGCCTGGCTTGCTCCACCCCCTGCTCTTGAGATTCTCCCGGATGTGGGCTGCATTTTGGATGCCTTTTTGGCTGGAGCTTCTCGTGGTTTGAGACCTGGCTTGCTCCACCCCCTGCTCTTGAGATTCTCCCGGATGTGGGCTGCATTTTGGCTGCCTTTTGGGCTGGAGCTTCTCGAGGTTTGAGGCCTGGCTTGCTCCACCCCCTGCTCTTGAGATTCTCCCGGATGTGGGCTGCATTTTGACTGATTCTTGGGCTGGAGCTTCTCGTGGTTTGAGGCCTGGCTTGCTCCACCCACTGCTCTTGAGATTCTCCTGGAGGTGGGCTGCATTTTGGCTGCCTTTTGGGCTGGAGCTTCTCGAGGTTTGAGGCCTGGCTTGCTCCACCCCCTGCTCTTGAGATTCTCCCAGATGTGGGCTGAATTTTGGCTGCCTTTTGGGCTGGAGCTTCTCGAGGTTTGAGGACTGGCTTACTCCACCCCCTGCTCTTGAGATTCTGCCCGATGTGGGCTGCATTTTGGCTGAATTTTGGGCTGGAGCTTCTCATGGTTTGAGGCCTGGCTTGCTCCACCCCCTGCTCTTGAGATTCTCCAGGATGTGGGCTGGATTTTGGCTGCATTTAGGGCTGGAGCTTCCCATGGTTTGAGGCCTGGCTTGCTCCACCCCCTGCTCTTGAGATTCTCCCGGATGTGGGCTGGATTTTGGCTGAATTTTGGGCTGGAGCTTCTCATGGTTTGAGGCCTGGCTTGCTCCACCCCCTGCTCTTGAGATTCTCCCGGATGTGGGCTGCATTTTGGCTGCTTTTTGGGCTGGAGCTTCTCGTGGTTTGAGGCCTGGCTTGCTCCACCCCCTGCTCTTGAGATTCTCCCGGATGTGGGCTGCATTTTGGCTGATTCTTGGGCTGGAACTTCTCATGGTTTGAGACCTGGCTTGCTCCAACCCCTGCTCTTGAAATTGTCCCGGATGTGGGCTGGATTTTGGCTGCCTTTTGGGCTGGAGCTTCTCGTGGTTTGAGGCCTGGCTTGCTCCACCCCCTGCTCTTGAGATACTCCCGGATATGGGCTGCATTTTGGCTGCATTTTGGGCTGGAGCTTCTCGTGGTTTGAGGCCTGCCTTGCTCGAGCCCCTGCTCTTGAGATTCTCCCGGATGTGGGCTGCATTTTGGCTGCTTTTTGGGCTGGAGCTTCTCGTGGTTTGAGGCCTGGCTTGCTCCACCCCCTGCTCTTGATATTCTCCCAGACGTGGGCTGCATTTTGGCTGCCTTTTGGGCTGGAGCTTCTCGTGGTTTGAGGCCTGGCTTGCTCTACCCCCTGCTCTTGAGATTCTCCCGGATGTGGGCTGCATTTTGTCTGCTTTTTGGCTGGAGCATCTCGAGGTTTGAGGCCTGGCTTGCTCCACCCCCTGCTCTTGAGATTCTCCCGGATGTGGGCTGCATTTTGACTGATTCTTGGGCTGGAGCTTCTAGTGGTTTGAGGCCTGGCTTGCTCCACCCACTGCTCTTGAGATTCTCCCGGAGGTGGGCTGCATTTTGGCTGCCTTTTGGGCTGGAGCTTCTCGAGGTTTGAGGCCTGGCTTGCTCCACCCCCTGCTCTTGAGATTCTCCCAGATGTGGGCTGAATTTTGGCTGCCTTTTGGGCTGGAGCTTCTCGTGGTTTGAGGCCTGGCTTGCTCCACCCCCTGCTCTTGAGATTCTGCCCGATGTGGGCTGCATTTTGGCTGAATTTTGGGCTGGAGCTTCTCATGGTTTGAGGCCTGGCTTGCTCCACCCCCTGCTCTTGAGATTCTCCCGGATGTGGGCTGGATTTTGGCTGCATTTAGGGCTGGAGCTTCTCATGGTTTGAGGCCTGGCTTGCTCCACCCCCTGCTCTTGAGATTCTCCCGGATGTGGGCTGCATTTTGGCTGAATTTTGGGCTGGAGCTTCTCATGGTTTGAGGCCTGGCTTGCTCCACCCCCTGCTCTTGAGATTCTCCCGGATGTGGGCTGCATTTTGGCTACTTTTTGGTCTTGAGCTTCTCGTGGTTTGAGGCCTGGCTTGCTCCACCCCCTGCTCTTGAGATTCTCCCGGATGTGGGCTGCATTTTGGATGCTTTTTGGGCTGGAGCTTCTCGTGGTTTGAGGCCTGGCTTGCTCCACCCCCTGCTCTTGAGATTCTCCCGGATGTGGGCTGCATTTTGGCTGCCTTTTGGGCTGGAGCTTCTCATGGTATGAGGCCTGCCTTCCTCCACCCCCTGCTCTTGATATTCTCCCGGATGTGGGCTGCATTTTGACTGATTCTTGGGCTGGAGCTTCTCGTGGTTTGAGGCCTGGCTTGCTCCACCCCCTGCTCTTGAGATTCTGCCCGATGTGGGCTGCATTTTGGCTGCATTTTGTGCTGGAGCTTCTCATGGTTTGAGGCCTGGCTTGCTCCACCCCCTGCTCTTGAGATTCTCCCGGATGTGGGCTGCATTTTGGCTGCATTTTGTTCTGGAGCTTCTCGTGGTTTGAGGCCTGGCTTGCTCCATCCCCTGCTCTTGATATTCTCCCGGATGTGGGCTGCATTTTGGCTGCCTTTTGGGCTGGAGCTTCTCGTGGTTTGAGGCCTGGCTTGCTCGAGCCCCTGCTCTTGAGATTCTCCTGGATGTGGGCTGCATTTTGGCTGCCTTTTGGGCTGGAGCTTCTCGTGGTTTGAGGCCTGGCTTGCTCCACCCCCTGCTCTTGAGATTCTCCCGTATGTGGGCTGCATTTTGGCTGCCATTTGGGGTGGAGCTTCTCGAGGTTTGAGGCCTGGCTTGTTCCACTCCCTGCTCTTCAGATTCTCCCGGATGTGGGCTGCATTTTGGCTGCCTTTTGGGCTGGAGCTTCTCGTGGTTTGAGGCCTGGCTTGCTCCACCCCCTGCTCTTGAGATTCTCCCGGATGTGGGCTGGATTTTGGCTGCCTTTTGGGCTGGAGCTTCTCGTGGTTTGAGGCCTGGCTTGCTCCACCCCCTGCTCTTGAGGTTCTCCCGGATGTGGGCTGCATTTTGGCTGCCTTTTGGGCTGGAGCTTCTCATGGTTTGAGGCCTGGCTTGCTCCACCCCCTGCTCTTGAGATTCTCCCGGATGTGGGCTGCATTTTGGCTGCTTTTTGGGCTGGAGCTTCTCGTGGTTTGAGGCCTGGCTTGCTCCACCCCCTGCTCTTGAGATTCTCCCGGATGTGGGCTGCATTTTGGCTGCTTTTTGGGCTGGAGCTTCTCGTGGTTTGAGGCCTGGCTTGCTCCACCCCCTGCTCTTGAGATTCTCCCGGATGTGGGCTGCATTTTGGCTGCCTTTTGGGCTGGAGCTTCTCGAGGTATGAGGCCTGCCTTGCTCCACCCCCTGCTCTTGATATTCTCCCGGATGTGGGCTGCATTTTGACTGATTCTTGGGCTGGAGCTTCTCGAGGTTTGAGGCCTGGCTTGCTCCACCCCCTGCTCTTGAGATTCTCCCGGATGTGGGCTGCATTTTGGCTGTCTTTTGGGCTGGAGCTTCTCGTGGTTTGAGGCCTGGCTTGCTCCACCCCCTGCTCTTGAGATTCTCCCGGATGTGGGCTGCATTTTGGCTGATTATTGGTCTGGAGCTTCTCGTGGTTTGAGACCTGGCTTGCTCCACCCCCTGCTCTTGAGATTCTCCCGGATGTGGGCTGCATTTTGGCTGCCTTTAGGGCTGGAGCTTCTCGTGGTTTGAGGCCTGCCTTGCTCCACCCCCTGCTCTTGAGATTCTCCCGGATGTGGGCTGCATTTTGGCTGCCTTTTGGGGTCTAGCTTCTTGTGGTTTGAGGCCTGGCTTGCTCCACCCCCTGCTCTTGATATTCTCCCAGAGGTGGGCTGCAATTTGGCTGACATTTTGGGCTGGAGCTTCTCATGGTTTGAGGCCTGGCTTGCTCCAACCCTGCTCTTGATATTCTCCTGGATGTGGGCTGCATTTTGGCTGCTTTTTGGGCTGGAGCTTCTCGTGGTTTGAGGCCTGGATTTCTCCAAACTCTGCCTTTGAGATTCTCCAGGATGTGGGCTGCATTTTGGCTGCATTTTGGGCTGGAGCTTCTCGTGGTTTGAGGCCTGGCTTGCTCCACCCCCTGCTCTTGAAATTGTCCCGGATTTGGGCTGCATTTTGGCTGCATTTTTGGGCTGGAGCTTCTCGTGGTTTGAGGCCTGGCTTGCTCCACCCCCTGCTCTTGATATACTCCCGGATGTGGGCTGCATTTTGGCTGCCTTTTGGGCTGGAGCTTCTCGTGGTTTGAGGCCTGGCTTGCTCCACCCCCTGCTCTTGATATTCTCATGGATGTGTGCTGGATTTTGGCTGCCTTTTGGGCTGGAGCTTCTCGTGGTTTGAGGCCTGGCTTGCTCCACCCCCTTCTCTTGAGATTCTCCCGAATATGGGCTGGATTTTGGCTGCCTTTTGGGCTGGAGCTTCTCGTGGTTTGAGGCCTGGCTTGCTCCAACCCCTGCTCTTGATATTCTCCCGGATGTGGGCTGCATTTTGGCTGCCTTTTGGGCTGGAGCTTCTCGTGGTTTGAGGCCTGGCTTGCTCCACCCCCTGCTCTTGAGATTCTCCCGGAGGTGGGCTGCATTTTGGCTGCCTTTTGGGCTGGAGATTCTCGAGGTTTGAGGCCTGGCTTGCTCCACCCCCTGCTCTTGAAATTCTCCCAGATGTGGGCTGCATTTTGGCTGATTCTTGGGCTGGAGCTTCTCGTGGTTTGAGACCTGGCTTGCTCCACCCCCTGCTCTTGAGATTCTCCCGGATGTGGGCTGCATTTTGGCTGCCTTTTGGGCTGGAGCTTCTCGTGGTATGGGGGCTGGCTTGCTCCACCCCCTGCTCTTGAGATTCTCCCGGAGGTGGGCTGCATTTTGGCTGCCTTTTGGGCTGGAGCTTCTCGAGGTTTGAGGCCTGGCTTGCTCCACCCACTGCTCTTGAGATTCTCCTGGATGTGGGCTGCATTTTGACTGATTCTTGGGCTGGAGCTTCTCGTGGTTTGGGGGCTGGCTTGCTCCACCCCCTGCTCTTGAGATTCTCCCGGATGTGGGCTGCATTTTGGCTGCCTTTTGGGCTGGAGCTTCTCGTGGTTTGGGGGCTGGCTTGCTCCACCCCCTGCTCTTGAGATTCTCCCCGATGTGGGCTGCATTTTGGCTGAATTTTGGGATGGAGCTTTTCATGGTTTGAGGCCTGGCTTGCTCCACCCCCTGCTCTTGAGATTCTCCCGGATGTGGGCTGCATTTTGGCTGCCTTTGGGGCTGGATCTTCTCATGGTTTGAGGCCTGGCTTGCTCCACCCCCTGCTCTTGAGATTCTCCCGGATGTGGGCTGCATTTTGGCTGCCTTTTGGGCTGGAGCTTCTCGTGGTTTGAGGCCTGGCTTGCTCCACCCCCTGCTCTTGAGATTCTCCCGGATGTGGGCTGCATTTTGGCTGCCTTTTGGGCTAGAGCTTCTCGAGGTTTGAGGCCTGGCTTGCTCAACCCCCTGCTCTTGAGATTCTGCCCGATGTGGGCTGCATTTTGGCTGAATTTTTGGCTGGAGCTTCTCATGGTTTGAGGCCTGCCTTGCTCGAGCCCCTGCTCTTGAGATTCTCCCGGATGTGGGCTGGATTTTGGCCTCTTTTTGGGCTGGAGCTTCTCGTGGTTTGAGGCCTGGCTTGCTCCACCCCCTGCTCTTGAGATTCTCCCGGATGTGGGGTGCATTTTGGCTGCCTTTTGGGCTGGAGCTTCTCGAGGTTTGAGGCCTGGCTTGCTCCACCCCCTGCTCTTGAGATTCTCCCGGATGTGGGCTGCATTTTGGCTGCCTTTTGGGCTGGAGCTTCTCGTGGTTTGAGACCTGGCTTGCTCCACCCCCTGCTCTTGAGATTCTCCCGGATGTGGGCTGCATTTTGGCTGCCTTTTGGGCTGGAGCTTCTCGAGGTTTGAGGCCTGGCTTGCTCCACCCCCTGCTCCTGAGATTCTCCCGGATGTGGGCTGCATTTTGACTGATTCTTAGGCTGGAGCTTCTCGTGGTTTGAGGCCTGGCTTCCTCCACCCACTGCTCTTGAGATTCTGCCCGATGTGGGCTGCATTTTGGCTGAATTTTGGGATGGAGCTTCTCATGGTTTGAGGCCTGGATTGCTCCACCCCCTGCTCTTGAGATTCTCCCGGATGTGGGCTGGATTTTGGCTGCCTTTTGGGCTGGAGCTTCTCGTGGTTTGAGGCCTGGATTGCTCCACCCCCTGCTCTTGAGATTCTCCCGGAGGTGGGCTGCATTTTGGCTGCCTTTTGGGCTGGAGCTTCTCGAGGTTTGAGGCCTGGCTTGCTCCACCCCCTGCTCTTGAGATTCTCCCGGATGTGGGCTGCATTTTGACTGATTCTTGGGCTGGAGCTTCTCGTGGTTTGAGGCCTGGCTTGCTCCACCCCCTGCTCTTGATATTCTCCAGGATGTGGGCTGCATTTTGGCTGATTCTTGGGCTGGAGCTTCTCGTGGTTTGAGACCTGGCTTGCTCCACCCCCTGCTCTTGAGATTCTCCCGGATGTGGGCTGGATTTTGGCTGCCTTTTGGGCTGGAGCTTCTCGTGGTTTGAGGCCTGGCTTGCTCCACCCCCTGCTCTTGAGATTCTCCCGGATGTGGGCTGCATTTTGGCTGCCTTTTGGGCTGGAGCTTCTCGTGGTTTGAGGCCTGGCTTGCTCCACCCCCTGCTCTTGAGATTCTCCCGGATGTGGGCTGCATTTTGGCTGCCTTTTGGGCTGGAGCTTCTCGAGGTTTGAGGCCTGGCTTGCTCAACCCCCTGCTCTTGAGATTCTGCCCGATGTGGGCTGCATATTGGCTGAATTTTTGGCTGGAGCTTCTCATGGTTTGAGGCCTGCCTTGCTCGAGCCCCTGCTCTTGAGATTCTCCCGGATGTGGGCTGGATTTTGGCCTCTTTTTGGGCTGGAGCTTCTCGTGGTTTGAGGCCTGGCTTGCTCCACCCCCTGCTCCTGAGATTCTCCCGGATGTGGGCTGCATTTTGACTGATTCTTAGGCTGGAGCTTCTCGTGGTTTGAGGCCTGGCTTCCTCCACCCACTGCTCTTGAGATTCTGCCCGATGTGGGCTGCATTTTGGCTGAATTTTGGGATGGAGCTTCTCATGGTTTGAGGCCTGGATTGCTCCACCCCCTGCTCTTGAGATTCTCCCGGATGTGGGCTGGATTTTGGCTGCCTTTTGGGCTGGAGCTTCTCGTGGTTTGAGGCCTGGATTGCTCCACCCCCTGCTCTTGAGATTCTCCCGGAGGTGGGCTGCATTTTGGCTGCCTTTTGGGCTGGAGCTTCTCGAGGTTTGAGGCCTGGCTTGCTCCACCCCCTGCTCTTGAGATTCTCCCGGATGTGGGCTGCATTTTGACTGATTCTTGGGCTGGAGCTTCTCGTGGTTTGAGGCCTGGCTTGCTCCACCCCCTGCTCTTGATATTCTCCAGGATGTGGGCTGCATTTTGGCTGATTCTTGGGCTGGAGCTTCTCGTGGTTTGAGACCTGGCTTGCTCCACCCCCTGCTCTTGAGATTCTCCCGGATGTGGGCTGGATTTTGGCTGCCTTTTGGGCTGGAGCTTCTCGTGGTTTGAGGCCTGGCTTGCTCCACCCCCTGCTCTTGAGATTCTCCCGGATGTGGGCTGCATTTTGGCTGCCTTTTGGGCTGGAGCTTCTCGAGTTTTGAGGCCTGGCTTGCTCCACCCCCTGCTCTTGAGATTCTCCCGGATGTGGGCTGGATTTTGACTGATTCTTGGGCTGGAGCTTCTCGTGGTTTGAGGCCTGGCTTGCTCCACCCACTGTTCTTGAGATTCTGCCCGATGTGGGCTGCATTTTGGCTGAATTTTGGGCTGGAGCTTCTCATGGTTTGAGGCCTGGCTTGCTCCACCCCCTGCTCTTGAGATTCTCCCGGATGTGGGCTGCATTTTGGCTGCCTTTAGGGCTGGAGTTTCTCATGGTTTGAGGCCTGGCTTGCTCCACCCCCTGCTCTTGAGATTCTGCCCGATGTGGGCTGCATTTTGGCTGAATTTTGGGCTGGAGCTTCTCATGGTTTGAGGCCTGGCTTGCTCCACCCCCTGCTCTTGAGATTCTCCCGGAGGTGGGCTGCATTTTGGCTGCCTTTTGGGCTGGAGCTTCTCGTGGTTTGAGGCCTGGCTTGCTCCACCCCCTGCTCTTGAGATTCTCCCAGAGGTGGGCTGCATTTTGGCTGCCTTTTGGGCTGGAGCTTCTCGTGGTTTGAGGCCTGGCTTGCTCCACCCCCTGCTCTTGAGATTCTCCCGGATGTGGGCTGCATTTTGACTGATTCTTGGGCTGGAGCTTCTCGTGGTTTGAGGCCTGCCTTGCTCCACCCCCTGCTCTTGAGATTCTCCCGGATGTGGGCTGCATTTTGGCTGATTCTTGGGCTGGAGTTTCTCGTGGTTTGAGACCTGGCTTGCTCCACCCCCTGCTCTTGAGATTCTCCCAGATGTGGGCTGCATTTTGGCTGATTCTTGGGCTGGAGCTTCTCGTGGTTTGAGACCTGGCTTGCTCTACCCCCTGCTCTTGAGATTCTCCCGGAGGTGGGCTGCATTTTCCCTGACATTTTGGGCTGGAGCTTCTCGTGGTTTGAGGCCTGGCTTGCTCCACCCCCTGCTCTTGAGATTCTCCCGGATGTGGGCTGGATTTTGGCTGCCTTTAGGGCTGGAGCTTCTCGTGGTTTGGGGCCTGGCTTGCTCCACCCCCTGCTCTTGAGATTCTCCCGGATGTGGGCTGCATTTTGGCTGCCTTTTGGGCTGGAGCTTCTCGTGATTTGAGGCCTGGCTTACTCCACCCCCTGCTCTTGATATTCTCCCGGATGTGGGCTGGATTTTGGCTGCCTTTAGGGCTGGAGCTTCTCGTGGTTTGAGGCCTGCCTTGCTCCACCCCCTGCTCTTGAGATTGTCCCGGATGTGGGCTGCATTTTGGCTGCTTTTTGGGCTGGAGCTTCTCGTGGTTTGAGGCCTGGATTTCTCCAAACTCTTCCGTTGAGATTCTCCCATATGTGGGCTGCATTTTGGCTGCCTCTTGGGCTGGAGCTTCTCGTGGTTTGAGGCCTTGCTTGCTCCACCCCCTGCTCTTGAAATTGTCCCGGATGTGGGCTGGATTTTGGCTGCCTTTTGGGCTGGAGCTTCTCGAGGTTTGAGGCCTGGCTTGCTCCACCCCCTGCTCTTGATATACTCCCGGATGTGGGCTGCATATTGGATGATTCTTGGGCTGGAGCTTCCCGTGGTTTGAGGCCTGGCTTGCTCCACCCCCTGCTCTTGATATACTCCCGGATGTGGGCTGCATTTTGATTGATTCTTGGGCTGGAGCTTCTCGTGGTTTGAGGCCTGGCTTGCTCCACCCACTGCTCTTGAGATTCTGCCCGATGTGGGCTGCATTTTGGCTGAATTTTGGGCTGGAGCTTCTCATGCTTTGAGGCCTGGCTTGCTCCACCCCCTGCTCTTGAGATTCTCCCGGATGTGGGCTGGATTTTGGCTGAATTTTGGGCTGGAGCTTCTCGAGGTTTGAGGCCTGGCTTGCTCCACCCCCTGCTCTTGAGATTCTCCCGGATGTGGGCTTCATTTTGACTGATTCTTGGGCTGGAGCTTCTCGTGGTTTGAGGCCTGGCTTCCTCCACCCACTGCTCTTGAGATTCTGCCCGATGTGGGCTGCATTTTGGCTGAATTTTGGGCTGGAGCTTCTCATGGTTTGAGGCCTGGATTGCTCCACCCCCTGCTCTTGAGATTCTCCCGGATGTGGGCTGGATTTTGGCTGAATTTTGGGTTGGAGCTTCTCGAGGTTTGAGGCCTGGCTTGCTCCACCCCCTGCTCTTGAGATTCTCCCGGATGTGGGCTTCATTTTGACTGACTCTTGGGCTGGAGCTTCTCGTGGTTTGAGGCCTGGCTTACTCCACCCCCTGCTCTTGAGATTCTCCCGGATGTGGGCTGGATTTTGGCTGAATTTTGGGCTGGAGCTTCTCGAGGTTTGAGGCCTGGCTTGCTCCAGCTCCTGCTCTTGAGATTCTCCCGGATGTGGGCTTCATTTTGACTGATTCTTGGGCTGGAGCTTCTCGTGGTTTGAGGCCTGGCTTCCTCCACCCACTGCTCTTGAGATTCTGCCCGATGTGGGCTGCATTTTGGCTGAATTTTGGGCTGGAGCTTCTCGTGATTTGAGGCCTGGCTTACTCCACCCCCTGCTCTTGATATTCTCCCGGATGTGGGCTGGATTTTGGCTGCCTTTAGGGCTGGAGCTTCTCGTGGTTTGAGGCCTGGCTTGCTCCACCCCCTGCTCTTGAGATTCTCCTGGATGTGGGCTGCATTTTGGCTGCCTTTTGGGCTGGAGCTTCTCGTGGTTTGAGGCCTGCCTTGCTCCACCCCCTGCTCTTGAGATTGTCCCGGATGTAGGCTGCATTTTGGCTGCTTTTTGGGCTGGAGCTTCTCGTGGTTTGAGGCCTGGATTTCTCCAAACTCTTCCGTTGAGATTCTCCCATATGTGGGCTGCATTTTGGCTGCCTCTTGGGCTGGAGCTTCTCGTGGTTTGAGGCCTGGCTTGCTCCACCCCCTGCTCTTGAAATTGTCCCGGATGTGGGCTGGATTTTGGCTGCCTTTTGGGCTGGAGCTTCTCGAGGTTTGAGGCCTGGCTTGCTCCACCCCCTGCTCTTGATATACTCCCGGATGTGGGCTGCATATTGGATGATTCTTGGGCTGGAGCTTCCCGTGGTTTGAGGCCTGGCTTGCTCCACCCCCTGCTCTTGATATACTCCCGGATGTGGGCTGCATTTTGATTGATTCTTGGGCTGGAGCTTCTCGTGGTTTGAGGCCTGGCTTGCTCCACCCACTGCTCTTGAGATTCTGCCCGATGTGGGCTGCATTTTGGCTGAATTTTGGGCTGGAGCTTCTCATGCTTTGAGGCCTGGCTTGCTCCACCCCCTGCTCTTGAGATTCTCCCGGATGTGGGCTGGATTTTGGCTGAATTTTGGGCTGGAGCTTCTCGAGGTTTGAGGCCTGGCTTGCTCCACCCCCTGCTCTTGAGATTCTCCCGGATGTGGGCTTCATTTTGACTGATTCTTGGGCTGGAGCTTCTCGTGGTTTGAGGCCTGGCTTCCTCCACCCACTGCTCTTGAGATTCTGCCCGATGTGGGCTGCATTTTGGCTGAATTTTGGGCTGGAGCTTCTCATGGTTTGAGGCCTGGATTGCTCCACCCCCTGCTCTTGAGATTCTCCCGGATGTGGGCTGGATTTTGGCTGAATTTTGGGCTGGAGCTTCTCGAGGTTTGAGGCCTGGCTTGCTCCACCCCCTGCTCTTGAGATTCTCCCGGATGTGGGCTTCATTTTGACTGATTCTTGGGCTGGAGCTTCTCGTGGTTTGAGGCCTGGCTTACTCCACCCCCTGCTCTTGAGATTCTCCCGGATGTGGGCTGGATTTTGGCTGAATTTTGGGCTGGAGCTTCTCGAGGTTTGAGGCCTGGCTTGCTCCACCCCCTGCTCTTGAGATTCTCCCGGATGTGGGCTTCATTTTGACTGATTCTTGGGCTGGAGCTTCTCGTGGTTTGAGGCCTGGCTTCCTCCACCCACTGCTCTTGAGATTCTGCCCGATGTGGGCTGCATTTTGGCTGAATTTTGGGCTGGAGCTTCTCATGGTTTGAGGCCTGGATTGCTCCACCCCCCGCTCTTGAGATTCTCCCGGATGTGGGCTGGATTTTGGCTGCCTTTTGGGCTGGAGCTTCTCGTGGTTTGAGGCCTGGATTGCTCCACCCCCTGCTCTTGAGATTCTCCCGGAGGTGGGCTGCATTTTGGCTGCCTTTTGGGCTGGAGCTTCTCGAGGTTTGAGGCCTGGCTTGCTCCACCCCCTGCTCTTGAGATTCTCCCGGATGTGGGCTGCATTTTGACTGATTCTTGGGCTGGAGCTTCTCGTGGTTTGAGGCCTGGCTTGCTCCACCCCCTGCTCTTGATATTCTCACGGATGTGGGCTGCATTTTGGCTGATTCTTGGGCTGGAGCTTCTCGTGGTTTGAGACCTGGCTTGCTCCACCCCCTGCTCTTGAGATTCTCCCGGATGTGGGCTGGATTTTGGCTGCCTTTTGGGCTGGAGCTTCTCGTGGTTTGAGGCCTGGCTTGCTCCACCCCCTGCTCTTGAGATTCTCCCGGATGTGGGCTGCATTTTGGCTGCCTTTTGGGCTGGAGCTTCTCGAGTTTTGAGGCCTGGCTTGCTCCACCCCCTGCTCTTGAGATTCTCCTGGATGTGGGCTGCATTTTGACTGATTCTTGGGCTGGAGCTTCTCGTGGTTTGAGGCCTGGCTTGCTCCACCCACTGCTCTTGAGATTCTGCCCGATGTGGGCTGCATTTTGGCTGCCTTTTGGGCTGGAGCTTCTCATGGTTTGAGGCCTGGCTTGCTCCACCCCCTGCTCTTGAGATTCTCCCGGATGTGGGCTGCATTTTGGCTGCCTTTAGGGCTGGAGCTTCTCATGGTTTGAGGCCTGGCTTGCTCCACCCCCTGCTCTTGAGATTCTGCCCGATGTGGCCTGCATTTTGGCTGAATTTTGGGCTGGAGCTTCTCATGGTTTGAGGCCTGGCTTGCTCCACCCCCTGCTCTTGAGATTCTCCCGGAGGTGGGCTGGATTTTGGCTGCCTTTTGGGCTGGAGCTTCTCGTGGTTTGAGGCCTGGCTTGCTCCACCCCCTGCTCTTGAGATTCTCCCGGAGGTGGGCTGGATTTTGGCTGCCTTTTGGGCTGGAGCTTCTCGTGGTTTGAGGCCTGGCTTGCTCCACCCCCTGCTCTTGAGATTCTCCCGGATGTGGGCTGCATTTTGACTGATTCTTGGGCTGGAGCTTCTCGTGGTTTGAGGCCTGCCTTGCTCCACCCCCTGCTCTTGAGATTCTCCCGGATGTGGGCTGCATTTTTCCTGCATTTTGGGCTGGAGCTTCTCGAGGTTTGAGGCCTGGCTTGCTCCACCCCCTGCTCTTGAGATTCTCCCGGATGTGGGCTGCATTTTGGCTGTATTTTGGGCTGGAGCTTCTCGTGGTTTGAGGCCTGGCTTGCTCCACCCCCTGCTCTTGAGATTCTCCCGGATGTGGGCTGCATTTTGGCTGATTCTTGGGCTGGAGTTTCTCGTGGTTTGAGACCTGGCTTGCTCCACCCCCTGCTCTTGAGATTCTCCCAGATGTGGGCTGCATTTTGGCTGATTCTTGGGCTGGAGCTTCTCGTGGTTTGAGACCTGGCTTGCTCTACCCCCTGCTCTTGAGATTCTCCCGGAGGTGGGCTGCATTTTCCCTGACATTTTGGGCTGGAGCTTCTCGTGGTTTGAGGCCTGGCTTGCTCCACCCCCTGCTCTTGAGATTCTCCCGGATGTGGGCTGGATTTTGGCTGCCTTTAGGGCTGGAGCTTCTCATGGTTTGAGGCCTGGCTTGCTCCACCCCCTGCTCTTGAGATTCTCCCGGATGTGGGCTGCATTTTGGCTGCCTTTTGGGCTGGAGCTTCTCGTGGTTTGAGGCCTGGCTTGCTCCACCCCCTGCTCTTGATATTCTCCAGGATGTGGGCTGCATTTTGGCTGCCTTTTGGGCTGGAGCTTCTCGTGATTTGAGGCCTGGCTTGCTCCACCCCCTGCTCTTGATATTCTCCCTGAGGTGGGCTGGATTTTGGCTGCCTTTAGGGCTGGAGCTTCTCGTGGTTTGAGGCCTGGCTTGCTCCACCCCCTGCTCTTGATTTTCTCCTGGATGTGGGCTGGATTTTGGCTGCCTTTTGGGCTGGAGCTTCTCGTGGTTTGAGGCCTGCCTTGCTCCACCCCCTGCTCTTGAGATTGTCCCGGATGTGGGCTGCATTTTGGCTGCTTTTTGGGCTGGAGCTTCTCGTGGTTTGAGGCCTGGATTTCTCCAAACTCTTCCGTTGAGATTCTCCCATATGTGGGCTGCATTTTGGCTGCCTCTTGGGCTGGAGCTTCTCGTGGTTTGAGGCCTGGCTTGCTCCACCCCCTGCTCTTGAAATTGTCCCGGATGTGGGCTGGATTTTGGCTGCATTTTTGGGCTGGAGCTTCTCGTGGTTTGGGGCCTGGCTTGCTCCACCCCCTGCTCTTGATATACTCCCGGATGTGGGCTGCATTTTGATTGATTCTTGGGCTGGAGCTTCTCGTGGTTTGAGGCCTGGCTTGCTCCACCCACTGCTCTTGAGATTCTGCCCGATGTGGGCTGCATTTTGGCTGAATTTTGGGCTGGAGCTTCTCATGGTTTGAGGCCTGGCTTGCTCCACCCCCTGCTCTTGAGATTCTCCCGGATGTGGGCTGCATTTTGGCTACCTTTAGGGCTAGAGCTTCTCATGGTTTGAGGCCTGGCTTGCTCCACCCCCTGCTCTTGAGATTCTCCCGGATGTGGGCTGGATTTTGGCTGAATTTTGGGCTGGAGCTTCTCGTCGTTTGAGGCCTGGCTTGCTCCACCCCCTGCTCTTGAGATTCTCCCGGATGTGGCCTGCATTTTGGCTGCTTTTTGGGCTGGAGCTTCTCGTGGTTTGAGGCCTGGCTTGCTCCACCCCCTGCTCTTGATATTCTCCCGGATGTGGGCTGGATTTTGGCTGCCTTTTGGGCTGGAGCTTCTCGAGGTTTGAGGCCTGGCTTGCTCCACCCCCTGCTCTTGAGATTCTCCCGGATGTGGGCTGCATTTTGGCTGCCTTTTGGGCTGGAGCTTCTCGGGGTTTGAGACCTGGCTTGCTAAACCCCCTGCTCTTGAGATTCTGCCCGATGTGGGCTGCATTTTGGCTGCCTTTTGGGCTGGAGCTTCTCGAGGTTTGAGGCCTGGCTTGCTCCACCCCCTGCTCTTGAGATTCTCCCGGATGTGGGCTGCATTTTGGCTGATTCTTGGGCTGGAGTTTCTCGTGGTTTGAGACCTGGCTTGCTCCACCCCCTGCTCTTGAGATTCTCCCAGATGTGGGCTGCATTTTGGCTGATTCTTGGGCTGGAGCTTCTCGTGGTTTGAGACCTGGCTTGCTCTACCCCCTGCTCTTGAGATTCTCCCGGATGTGGGCTGCATTTTGGCTGCCTTTTGGGCTGGAGCTTCTCATGGTTTGAGGCCTGGCTTGCTCCACCCCCTGCTCTTGAGATTCTCCCGCATGTGGGCTGCATTTTGGCTGCCTTTTGGGCTGGAGCTTCTCGAGGTTTGAGGCCTGGCTTGCTCCACCCCCAGCTCTTGATATACTCCCGGATGTGGGCTGCATTTTGATTGATTCTTGGGCTGGAGCTTCTCGTGGTTTGAGGCCTGGCTTGCTCCACCCACTGCTCTTGACATTCTGCCCGATGTGGGCTGCATTTTGGCTGAATTTTGGGCTGGAGCTTCTCATGGTTTGAGGCCTGGCTTGCTCCACCCCCTGCTCTTGAGATTGTCCCGGATGTGGGCTGCATTTTGGCTACCTTTAGGGCTGGAGCTTCTCATGGTTTGAGGCCTGGCTTGCTCCACCCCCTGCTCTTGAGATTCTCCCGGATGTGGGCTGGATTTTGGCTGAATTTTGGGCTGGAGCTTCTCGTCGTTTGAGGCCTGGCTTGCTCCACCCCCTGCTCTTGAGATTCTCCCGGATGTGGCCTGCATTTTGGCTGCTTTTTGGGCTGGAGCTTCTCGTGGTTTGAGGCCTGGCTTGCTCCACCCCCTGCTCTTGAGATTCTCCCGGATGTGGGCTGCATTTTGGCTGCCTTTTGGGCTGGAGCTTCTCGAGGTTTGAGGCCTGGCTTGCTCCACCCCCTGCTCTTGATATACTCCCGGATGTGGGCTGCATTTTGATTGATTCTTGGGCTGGAGCTTCTCGTGGTTTGAGGCCTGGCTTGCTCCACCCCCTGCTCTTGAGATTCTCCCGGATGTGGGCTGCATTTTGGCTGCATTTTGGGCTGGAGCTTCTCGGGGTTTGAGACCTGGCTTGCTAAACCCCCTGCTCTTGAGATTCTGCCCGATGTGGGCTGCATTTTGGCTGCCTTTTGGGCTGGAGCTTCTCGAGGTTTGAGGCCTGGCTTGCTCCACCCCCTGCTCTTGAGATTCTCCCAGATGTGGGCTGCATTTTGGCTGATTCTTGGGCTGGAGTTTCTCCTGGTTTGAGACCTGGCTTGCTCCACCCCCTGCTCTTGAGATTCTCCCGGATGTGGGCTGCATTTTGGCTGATTCTTGGGCTGGAGCTTCTCTTGGTTTGAGACCTGGCTTGCTCTACCCCCTGCTCTTGAGATTCTCCCGGAGGTGGGCTGCATTTTCCCTGACATTTTGGGCTGGAGCTTCTCGTGGTTTGAGGCCTGGCTTGCTCCACCCCCTGCTCTTGAGATTCTCCCGGATGTGGGCTGGATTTTGGCTGCCTTTAGGGCTGGAGCTTCTCATGGTTTGAGGCCTGGCTTGCTCCACCCCCTGCTCTTGAGATTCTCCCGGATGTGGGCTGCATTTTGGCTGCCTTTTGGGCTGGAGCTTCTCGTGGTTTGAGGCCTGGCTTGCTCCACCCCCTGCTCTTGATATTCTCCCGGATGTGGGCTGCATTTTGGCTGCCTTTTGGGCTGGAGCTTCTCGTGATTTGAGGCCTGGCTTGCTCCACCCCCTGCTCTTGATATTCTCCCGGATGTGGGCTGGATTTTGGCTGCCTTTAGGGCTGGAGCTTCTCGTGGTTTGAGGCCTGGCTTGCTCCACCCCCTGCTCTTGAGATTCTCCTGGATGTGGGCTGCATTTTGGCTGCCTTTTGGGCTGGAGCTTCTCCGTGGTTTGAGGCCTGCCTTGCTCCACCCCCTGCTCTTGAGATTGTCCCGGATGTGGGCTGCATTTTGGCTGCTTTTTGGGCTGGAGCTTCTCGTGGTTTGAGGCCTGGATTTCTCCAAACCCTTCCGTTGAGATTCTCCCATATGTGGGCTGCATTTTGGCTGCCTCTTGGGCTGGAGCTTCTCGTGGTTTGAGGCCTGGCTTGCTCCACCCCCTGCTCTTGAAATTGTCCCGGATGTGGGCTGCATTTTGGCTGCATTTTTGGGCTGGAGCTTCTCGTGGTTTGAGGCCTGGCTTGCTCCACCCACTGCTCTTGAGATTCTGCCCGATGTGGGCTGCATTTTGGCTGAATTTTGGGCTGGAGCTTCTCATGGTTTGAGGCCTGGCTTGCTCCACCCCCTGCTCTTGAGATTCTCCCGGATGTGGGCTGCATTTTGGCTACCTTTAGGGCTGGAGCTTCTCATGGTTTGAGGCCTGGCTTGCTCCACCCCCTGCTCTTGAGATTCTCCCGGATGTGGGCTGGATTTTGGCTGAATTTTGGGCTGGAGCTTCTCGTCGTTTGAGGCCTGGCTTGCTCCACCCCCTGCTCTTGAGATTCTCCCGGATGTGGCCTGCATTTTGGCTGCTTTTTGGGCTGGAGCTTCTCGTGGTTTGAGGCCTGGCTTGCTCCACCCCCTGCTCTTGAGATTCTCCCGGATGTGGGCTGCATTTTGGCTGCATTTTGGGCTGGAGCTTCTCGTGGTTTGAGGCCTGGCTTGCTCCACCCCCTGCTCTTGAGATTCTCCCGGATGTGGGCTGGATTTTGGCTGCCTTTTGGGCTGGAGCTTCTCGGGGTTTGAGACCTGGCTTGCTAAACCCCCTGCTCTTGAGATTCTGCCCGATGTGGGCTGCTTTTTGGCTGCCTTTTGGGCTGGAGCTTCTCGAGGTTTGAGGCCTGGCTTGCTCCACCCCCTGCTCTTGAGATTCTCCCGGATGTGGGCTGCATTTTGGCTGCATTTTGGGCTGGAGCTTCTCGTGGTTTGAGGCCTGCCTTGCTCCACCCCCTGCTCTTGAGATTCTCCCATATGTGGGCTGCATTTTGGCTGCCTTTTGGGCTGGAGCTTCTTGTGGTTTGAGGCCTGGCTTGCTCCACTCCCTGCTCTTGATATTCTCCCAGAGGTGTGCTGCATTTTGGCTGACATTTTGGGCTGGAGCTTCTCATGGTTTGAGGCCTGGCTTGCTCCACCCCCTGCTCTTGAGATTCTGCCCGATGTGGGCTGCATTTTGGCTGCCTTTTGGGCTGGAGCTTCTCGTGGTTTGAGGCCTGCCTTGCTCCACCCCCTGCTCTTGAGATTGTCCCGGATGTGGGCTGCATTTTGGCTGCCTTTTGGGCTGGAGCTTCTCGTGGTTTGAGGCCTGGCTTGCTCCACCCCCTGCTCTTGATATTCTCCCGGATGTGGGCTGCATTTTGGCTGCCTTTAGGAATGGAGCTTCTCGTGGTTTGAGGCCTGGATTTCTCCAAACTCTGCCTTTGAGATTCTCCCGGAGGTGGGCTGCATTTTGGCTGCCTTTTGGGCTGGAGATTCTTGTGGTTTGAGGCCTGGCTTGCTCCACCCCCTGCTCTTGATATTCTCCAGGATGTGGGCTGCATTTTGGCTGATATTTTGGGCTGGAACTTCTCGAGGTTTGAGGCCTGGCTTGCTCCACCCCTTCTCTTGATATTCTCCCGGATGTGGGCTGCATTTTGTCTGATTCTTGGGCTGCAGCTTCTCGTGGTTTGAGGCCTGGCTTGCTCCACCCCCTGCTCTTGAGATTCTCCCGGATGTGGGCTGCATTTTGGCTGCCTTTTGGGCTGGAGCTTCTCGTGGTTTGAGGCCTGGCTTGCTCCACCCCCTGCTCTTGAAATTGTCCCGGATGTGGGCTGGATTTTGGCTGCATTTAGGGCTGGAGCTTCTCGTGGTTTGAGGCCTGGCTTTCTCCACCCCGTGCTCTTGAGATTCTCCTGGATGTGGGCTGCATTTTGGCTGCCTGTTGGGCTGGAGCTTCTCGTGGTTTGAGGCCTGGCTTGCTCGAGCCCCTGCTCTTGAGATTCTCCAGGATGTGGGCTGGATTTTGGCTGCTTTTTGGGCTGGAGCTTCTCGTGGTTTGAGGCCTGGCTTGCTCCACCCCCTGCTCTTGAGATTCTCCCGGATGTGGGCTGCATTTTGGCTGCCTTTTGGGCTGGAGCTTCTCGTGGTTTGAGGCCTGGCTTGCTCCACCCCCTGCTCTTGAGATTCTCCCAGATGTGGGCTGCATTTTGGCTGCCTTTTGGGCTGGAGCTTCTCGTGGTTTGAGGCCTGGCTTGCTCCACCCCCTGCTTTTGTGATTCTCCCAGATGTGGCCTGCATTTTGGCTGATTCTTGGGCTGGAGCTTCTCGTGGTTTGAGGCCTGGCTTCCTGCACCCCCTGCTCTTGAGATTCTCCCGGATGTGGGCTGCATTTTGGCTGCCTTTTGGGGTGGAGCTTCTCGTGGTTTGAGGCCTCGCTTGCTCCACCCCCTGCTCTTGAGATTGTCCCGGATGTGGGCTGCATTTTGGCTGCCTTTTGGGGTGGAGCTTCTCGTGGTTTGAGGCCTGGCTTGCTCCACCCCCTGCTCTTGAGATTCTCCCGGATGTGGGCTGCATTTTGGCTGCCTTTTGGGCTGCAGCTTCTCGAGGTTTGAGGCTTGCCTTGCTCCACCCCCTGCTCTTGAGATTCTCCCGGATGTGGGCTGGATTTTGGCTCCCTTTTGGGCTGGAGATTCTCATGGTTTGAGGCCTGGTATGCTCCACCTCCTGCTCTTGAGATTCTCCCGGATGTGGGCTGCATTTTGGCTGCATTTTGGGCTGGAGCTTCTCATGGTTTGAGGCCTGGCTTGCTCCACCCCCTGCTCTTGAGATTCTCCCGGATGTGGGCTGCATTGTGGCTGCCTTTTGGGTTGGAGCTTCTCGAGGTTTGAGGCCTGGCTTGCTCCACCCCCTGCTCTTGATATTCTCCTGGATGTGGGCTGCATTTTGGCTGCCTTTTGGGCTGGAGCTTCTTGAGGTTTGAGGCCTGGCTTGCTCCACCCCCTGCTCTTGAGATTCTCCCGGATGTGGGCTGCATTTTGGCTACCTTTTAGGCTGGAGCTTCTCGTGGTTTGAGGCCTGGCTTGCTCCACCCCCTGCTCTTGAGATTCTTCCGGATGTGGGCTGGATCTTCGCTGCATTTTGGGCTGGAGCTTCTCGTGGTTTGAGGCCTGGCTTGCTCCACACCCTGCTCTTGAGATTCTCCCGGAGGTGGGCTGCATTTTGGCTCCCTTTTGGGTTGGAGCTTCTCGTGGTTTGAAGCCTGGCTTTCTCCAAACTCTGCCTCGGAGATTCTCCCGGAGGTGGGCTGCATTTTGGCTGCCTTTTGGGCTGGAGCTTCTCATGGTTTGAGGCCTGGCTTGCTCCACCCCCTGCTCTTGAGATTCTCCCGGATGTGGGCTGCATTTTGGCTGCATTTTGGGCTGGAGCTTCTCGTGGTTTGAGGCCTGGCTTGCTCCACCCCCTGCTTTTCATATGCTCCTGGATGTGGGCTGCATTTTGGCTGATACTTGGGCTGGAGCTTCTCGTGGTTTGAGGCCTGGCTTGCTCCACCCCCTGCTCTTGAGATTCTCCTGGATGTGGGCTGCATTCTGGGTGATTCTTGGGCTGGAGCTTCTCGTGGTTTGAGGCCTGGCTTGCTCCACCCCCTGCTCTTGAGATTCTCCTGGATGTGGGCTGCATTCTGGGTGATTCTTGGGCTGGAGCTTCTCGTGGTTTGAGGCCTGGCTTGCTCCACCCCCTGCTCTTGAGATTCTCCTGGATGTGGCCTGCATTTTGGCTGCCTTTTGGGCTGGAGCTTCTCGTGGTTTGAGGCCTGGCTTGCTCCACCCCCTGCTTTTCATATGCTCCTGGATGTGGGCTGCATTTTGGCTGATACTTGGGCTGGAGCTTCTCGTGGTTTGAGGCCTGGCTTGCTCCACCCCCTGCTCTTGAGATTCTCCTGGATGTGGGCTGCGTTCTGGGTGATTCTTGGGCTGGAGCTTCTCGTGGTTTGAGGCCTGGCTTGCTCCACCCCCTGCTCTTGAGATTCTCCTGGATGTGGGCTGCATTCTGGGTGATTCTTGGGCTGGAGCTTCTCGTGGTTTGAGGCCTGGCTTGCTCCACCCCCTGCTCTTGAGATTCTCCTGGATGTGGCCTGCATTTTGGCTGCCTTTTGGGCTGGAGCTTCTCGTGGTTTGAGGCCTGCCTTGCTCCACCCCCTACTCTTGAGATTCTCCCGGATGTGGGCTGCATTTTGGCTGCATTTTAGGCTGGAGCTTCTCGTGGTTTGAGGCCTGGCTTGCTCCACCCCCTGCTCTTGAGATTCTCCCGGATGTGGGCTAGATTTTGGCTGCCTTTTGGGCTGGAGCTTCTCGTGGTTTGAGGCCTGTCGTGCTCCACCCCCTGCTCTTCATATTCTTTTGGATGTGGGCTGCATTTTGGCTGCATTTTGGGCTGAAACTTCTCGTGGTTTGAGGCCTGGCTTGCTCCACACCCTGCTCTATATATGGTCCTGGATGTGGGCTGCATTTTGGCTGATACTTGGGCTGGAGCTTATCGTGGTTTGAGGCCTGTCGTGCTCCAACCCCTGCTCTTCATATTCTTTTGGATGTGGGCTGCATTTTGGCTGCCTTTTGGGCTGGAGCTTCTCGTGGTTTGAGGCCTGGCTTGCTCCACCTCCTACTCTTGATATTCTCCCGGATGTGGGCTTGATTTTGGCTGAATTTTGGGCTGGAACTTCTCGAGGTTTGAGGCCTGGCTTGCTCCACCCCCTGCTCTTGAGATTCTCCCGGATGTGGGCTGGATTTTTGCTGCATTTTGGGCTGGAGCTTCTCATGGTTTGAGGCCTGGCTTACTCCACCCCCTGCTCTTGATATTCTCCCGGATGTGGGCTGCATTTTGGCTGATACTTGGGCTGGAGATTCTCGTGGTTTGGGGCCTGGCTTGCTCCACCCCCTGCTCTTGAAATTGTCCCGGATGTGGGCTGCATTTTGGCTGCCTTTTGGGCTGGAGGTTCTCGTGGTTTGAGGCCTGGCTTGCTCCACCCCCTGCTCTTGAGATTCTCCCGGATGTGGGCTGCATTTTGGCTGCCTTTTGGGCTGGAGCTTCTCGTGGTTTGAGGCCTGGCTTGCTCCACCCCCTGCTCTTGAGATTCTCCCGGATGTGGGCTGCATTTTGGCTGCCTTTTGGGCTGGAGCTTCTCATAGTTTGAGGCCTGGCTTGCTCCACCCCCTGCTCTTGAGATTCTCCCGGATGTGGGCTGCATTTTGGCTGCATTTTGGGCTGGAGCTTCTCGTGGTTTGAGGCCTGGCTTGCTCCACCCCCTGCTCTTGAGATTCTCCCGGATGTGGGCTGCATTTTGGCTGCCTTTTGGGCTGGAGCTTCTCGAGGTTTGAGGCCTGGCTTGCTCCACCCCCTGCTCTTGAGAATCTCCAGGATGTGGGCTGCATTTTGGCTGCATTTTGGGCTGGAGCTTCTCATGGTTTGAGGCCTGGTTTGCTCCACCCCCTGCTCTTGAAATTCTATTTTATGTGGGTTGGATTTTGGCTGCCTTTTGGGCTGGAGCTTCTCGTGGTTTGAGGCCTGGTTTGCTCCACCCCCTGCTCTTGAGATTCTCCCGGATGTGGGCTGCATTCTGGGTGAAACTTGGGCTGGAGCTTCTCGTGGTTTGAGGCCTGGCTTGCTCCACCCCCTGCTCTTGAGATTCTCCCGGATGTGGGCTGCATTTTGGCTGCCTTTTGGGCTGGAACTTCTCGTGGTTTGAGGCCTGGCTTGCTCCACCCACTGCTCTTGAGATTCTCCCGTATGTGGGCTGCATTTTGGCTGCCTTTTGGGCTGGAGCTTCTCATGGTTTGAGGCCTGGCTTGCTCCACCCCCTACTCTTGAGATTCTCCCGGATGTGGGCTGCATTTTGGCTGATACTTGGGCTGGAGATTCTCGTGGTTTGGGGCCTGGCTTGCTCCACCCCCTGCTCTTGAAATTGTCCCGGATGTGGGCTGCATTTTGGCTGATACTTGGGCTGGAGCTTCTCGTGGTTTGAGGCCTGGCTTGCTCCACCCCATGCTCTTTATATTCTCCTGGATGTGGGCTGCATTTTGGCTGCCTTTTGGGCTGGAGCTTCTCGTGGTTTGAGGCCTGGCTTGCTCCACCCCCTGCTCTTGAGATTCTCATGGATGTGGGCTGCATTTTGGCTGCCTTTTGGGCTGGAGCTTCTCGTGGTTTGAGGCCTGGCTTGCTCCACCCCCTGCTCTTGAGATTCTCCCGGATGTGGGCTGCATTTTCGCTGCATTTTGGGCTGGAGCTTCTCGTGGTTTGAGGCCTGGCTTGCTCCACCCCCTGCTCTTGAGATTCTCCTGGATGTGGCCTGCATTTTGGCTGCCTTTTGGGCTGGAGCTTCTCGTGGTTTGAGGCCTGGCTTGCTCCACCCCCTGCTCTTGAGATTCTCCCTGAGGTGGGCTGCATTTTGGCTGCCTTTTGGGCTGGAGCTTCACATGGTTTGAGGCCTGGCTTGCTCCACCCCCTGCTCTTGAGATTCTCCCGGATGTGGGCTGCATTTTGGCTGCCTTTTGGGCTGGAGCTTCTCGAGGTTTGAGGCCTGGCTTTTTCCACCCCCTGCTCTTGAGATTCTCCCGGATGTGGGCTGGATTTTGGCTGCCTTTTGGGCTGGAGCTTCTCGTGGTTTGAGGCCTGGCTTGCTCCACCCCCTGCTCTTGAGATTCTCCCGGATGTGGGCTGCATTTTGGCTGCCTTTTGGGCTGGAGCTTCTCGAGGTTTGAGGCCTAGCTTGCTCCACCCCCTGCTCTTGAGATTCTCCCGGATGTGGGCTGCATTTTGGCTGCCTTTTGGGCTTGAGCTTCTCATGGTTTGAGGCCTGGCTTGCTCCACCACCTACTCTTGATATTCTCCCGGATGTGGGCTGCATATTGGCTGATACTTGGGCTGGAGATTCTCGTGGTTTGGGGCCTGGCTTGCTCCAACCCCTGCTCTTGAAATTGTCCTGGATGTGGGCTGCATTTTGGCTGATACTTGGGCTGGAGCTTCTCGTGGTTTGAGGCCTGGCTTGCTCCACCCCCTGCTCTTGAGATTCTCCCGGATGTGGGCTGCATTTTGGCTGCATTTTGGGCTGGAGCTTCTCGAGGTTTGAGGCCTGGCTTGTTCCACCACCTGCTCTTGAGAATCTCCCGGATGTGGGCTGGATTTTGGCTGCATTTTGGGCTGGAGTTTCTCGTGGTTTGAGGCCTGGCTTGCTCCACACCCTGCTCTTCATATGCTCCTGGATGTGGGCTGCATTTTGGCTGATACTTGGGCTGGAGCTTCTCGTGGTTTGAGGCCTGCCTTGCTCCACCCCTGCTCTTGAGATTCTCCCGGATGTGGGCTTAATTCTGGGTGATTCTTGGGCTGGAGCTTCTCGTGGTTTGAGGCCTGGCTTGCTCCACCCACTGCTCTTGAGATTCTCCCGGATGTGGGCTGCATTTTGGCTACATTTTGGGCTGCAGCTTCTTGTGGTTTGAGGCCTGGCTTGCTCCAACCCCTGCTCTTGAGATTCTCCCGGAGGTGGGCTGCATTTTGGCTGCCTTTTGGGCTGGAGCTTCTCATGGTTTGAGGCCTGGCTTGCTCCACCCCCTGCTCATGAGATTCTCCCGGATGTGGGCTGCATTTTGGCTTCATTTTGTGCTGGAGCTTCTCGTGGTTTGAGGCCTGGCTTGCTCCACCCCCTGCTCTTGAGATTCTCCCGGATGTGGGCTGCATATTGGCTGCCTTTTGGGCTGGAGCTTCTCGTGGTTTGAGGCCTTTCTTCCTCCACCCCCTGCTCTTGACATTCTCCCGGATGTGGGCTGGATTTTGGCTGCATTTTGGGCTGGAGCTTCTCGTGGTTTGAGGCCTGGCTTGCTCCACACCCTGCTCTTCATATGCTCCTGGATGTGGGCTGCATTTTGACTGATACTTGGGCTGGAGCTTCTCGTGGTTTGAGGCCTGGCTTACTCCACCCCCTGCTCTTGAAATTCTCCTGGATGTGGCCTGCATTTTGGCTGCCTTTTGGGCTGGAGCTTCTTGTGGTTTGAGGCCTGGCTTGCTCCACCCCCTGCTCTTGAGATTCTCCTGGATGTGGGCTGCATTTTGGCTGCCTTTTGGGCTGGAGCTTCTCGTGGTTTGAGGCCTGCCTTGCTCCACTCCCGGCTCTTGAGATTCTCCCGGATGTGGGCTGCATTCTGGGTGATTCTTGGGCTGGAGCTTCTCGTGGTTTGGGGCCTGGCTTGCTCCACCCCCTGCTCTTGAGATTCTCCCGGATGTGGCCTGCATTTTGGCTGCCTCCTGGGCTGGAGCTTCTCGTGGTTTGAGGCCTGGCTTGCTCCACCCCCTGCTCTTGAGATTCTCCCGGATGTGGGCTGCATTTTGGCTGCCTTTTGTGCTGGAGCTTCTCGTGGTTTGAGGCCTGTCTTGCTCCACCCCCTGCTCTTGAGATTCTCCCGGATGTGGGCTGCATTTTGGCTGCCTTTTGGGCTGGAGCTTCTCGTGGTTTGAGGCCTGGCTTGCTCCACCCCCTGCTCTTGAGATTCTCCCAGATGTGGGCTGCATTCTGGGTGATTCTTGGGCTGGAGCTTCTCGTGGTTTGAGGCCTGGCTTGCTCCACCCCCTGCTCTTGAGATTCTCCCGGATGTGGACTGCATTTTGGCTGAATTTTGGGCTGGAGCTTCTCGTGGTTTGAGGCCTGGCTTGCTCCACCCCCTGCTCTTGAGATTCTCCCGGATGTGGCCTGCATTTTGGCTGCATTTTGGGCTGGAGCTTCTCATTGTTTGAGGCCTGGCTTGCTCCACCCCCTGCTCTTGATATTCTCCTGGATGTGGGCTGCATTTTGGCTGCCTTTTGGGCTGGAGCTTCTCGTGGTTTGAGGCCTGGCTTGCTCCACTTCCTACTCTTGATATTCTCCCGGATGTGGGCTGGATTTGGGCTGGAGCTTCTCGTGGTTTGAGGCCTGGCTTGCTCCACCCCCTGCTCTTGATATTCTCCCGGATGTGGGCTGCATTTTGGCTGCCTTTTGGGCTGGAGCTTCTCGTGGTTTGAGGCCTGGCTTGCTCCACCCCCTGCTCTTGAGATTCTCCCGGATGTGGGCTGCATTTTGGCTGCCTTTTGGGGTCTAGCTTCTCGTGGTTTGAGGCCTGGCTTGCTCCACCCCCTGCTCTTGAGAATCTCCCGGATGTGGGCTGGATTTTGGCTGCATTTTGGGCTGGAGCTTCTCGTGGTTTGAGGCCTGGCTTGCTCCACCCCCTGCTCTTGAGATTCTCCCGGATGTGGCCTGCATTTTGGCTGCCTTTTGGGCTGGAGCTTCTCATGGTTTGAGGCCTGGCTTGTTCCACCCCCTGCTCTTGAGAATCTCCCGGATGTGGGCTGGATTTTGGCTGCATTTTGGGCTGGAGCTTCTCGTGGTTTGAGGCCTGCCTTGCTCCACCCCTGCTCTTGAGATTCTCCCGGATGTGGGCTGCATTCTGGGTGATTCTTGGGCTGGAGCTTCTCGTGGTTTGAGGCCTGGCTTGCTCCACCCGCTGCTCTTGAGATTCTCCCGGATGTGGCCTGCATTTTGGCTGCTTTTGGGCTGGAGCTTCTCGTGGTTTGAGGCCTGGCTTGCTCCCCCCCCTGCTCTTGAGATTCTCCCGGATGTGGGCTGCATTTTGGCTGCCTTTTGGGCTGGAGCTTCTCGTGGTTTGAGGCCTGCCTTGCTCCACTCCCTGCTCTTGAGATTCTCCCGGATGTGGGCTGCATTCTGGGTGATTCTTGGGCTGGAGCTTCTCGTGGTTTGAGGCCTGGCTTGCTCCACCCCCTGCTCTTGAGATTCTCCTGGATGTGGGCTGCATTTTGGCTGCCTTTTGGGCTGGAGCTTCTCGTGGTTTGAGGCCTGGCTTGCTCCACCCCCTGCTCTTGAGATTCTCCCGCATGTGGGCTGCATTTTGGCTGCCTTTTGGGCTGGAGCTTCTCGTGGTTTGAGGCCTGGCTTGCTCCACCCCCTGCTCTTGAGATTCTCCCGCATGTGGGCTGGATTTTGGCTGCCTTTTGGGCTGGAGCTTCTCGTGGTTTGAGGCCTGGCGTGCTCCACCCCCTGCTCTTCATATTCTCCCGGAGGTGGGCTGGATTTTGGCTGCCTTTCGGGCTGGAGCTTCTCGAGGTTTGAGGCCTGGCTTGCTCCACCCCCTGCTCGTCATATTCTTCCAGAGTTGGGCTGGATATTTGCTGTAATTTGAGCCTGAGCTTCTCGTGGTTTGAGGCCTGGCTTGCTCCACCCCCTGCTCTTGAGATTCTCCCGGATGTGGGCTGGATTTTGGCTGCCTTTTGGGCTGGAGCTTCTCGTGGTTTGAGGCCTGGCTTGCTCCACCCCCTGCTCTTGAGATTCTCCCGGAGATGGGCTGCATTTTGGCTGCCTTTTGGGCTGGAGCTTCTCGTGGTTTGAGGCCTGGCTTGCTCCACCCCCTGCTCTTGAGATTCTCCCGGATGTGGGCTGCATTTTGGCTGCCTTTTGGGCTGGAACTTCTCGTGGTTTGAGGCCTGGCTTGCTCCACCCCCTGCTCTAGATATTCTCGCAGATGTGGGCTGGATTTTGGCTGCATTTTGGTCCGAAGCTTCTCGTGGTTTGAGGCCTGGCTTGCTCCAGCCCCTGCTCTTGAGATTCTCCCGGATATGGGCTGCATTTTGGCTGCCTTTTGGGCTGGAGCTTCTCGTGGTTTGAGACATGGTTTGCTCCACCCCCTGCTCTTGATATTCTCCCTGATGTGGGCTGGATTTTGTCTACTTTTTGAGCTGGAGCTTCTCGTGGTTTGAGGCCTGGATTGCTCCACCCCCTGCTCTTGATATTCTCCCAGATGTGGGCTGCATTTTGGCTGCCTTTTGGGCTGGAGCTTCTCGTGGTTTGAGGCCTGGCTTGCTCCACCCCCTGCTCTTGAGATTCTCCCGTATGTGGGCTGCATTTTGGCTGTCTTTTGGGCTGGAGCTTCTCGTGGTTTGAGGCCTGGCTTGCTCCACCCCCTGCTCTTGATATTCTCCCAGAAGTGGGCTGCATTTTTGCTGCCTTTTGGGCTGGATCTTCTCGTGGTTTGAGGCCTGGCTTGCTCCACCCCCTGCTCTTGAGATTCTCCTGGATGTGGGCTGCATTTTGGCTGCATTTTGGGCTGGAGCTTCTCGTGGTTTGAGGCCTGGCTTGCTCCACCCCCTGCTCTTGAGTTTCTCCCGGATATGCGCTGGATTTTTGATGGATTTTGGGCTGGAGCTTCTCGTGGTTTTAGGCCTGGCTTGCTTAACCCCCTGCTCTTCATATTCTCCCGGAGGTGGGCTGGATTTTGGCTGCCTTTTGGGCTGGAACTTCTTGTGGTTTGAGGCCTGGCTTGCTTAACCCCCTGCTCTTCATATTCTCCCGGAGGTGGGCTGCATTTTGACTGGTTCTTGGGTTGGAGCTTCTCATGGTTTGAGGCCTGGCTTGCTCCACCCCCTGCTCCTGAAATTCTCCAAATCCAAACTCCAGCAATCATCCGGGAGAATATGAAGGGCAGGGGGTGGAGCAAGCCAGGCCCCAAACCACGAGAAGCTCCAGCCCAAAAAGCAGCCAAAATGCAGGCCACCTCCGTGAGAATCTCAAGAGCAGGGGTGGAGCAAGCCAGGCCTCAAACCACGAGAAGCTCCAGCCCCAACGGCAGCGAAAATCCAGCCCACGTCCGGGAGAATCTCAAGAGCAGGGGGTGGAGCAAGCCAGGGCTCAAACCACGAGAAGCTCCAGCCCAAAAAGCAGCCAAAATGCAGCCCACCTCCGGGAGAATATCAAGAGCAGGGGCTGGAGCAAGCCAGGCCTCAAACCACGAGAAGCTCCAGCCCAAAAGGCAGCCAAAATGCAGCCCACATCCGGGAGAATATCAAAAGCAGGGAATGGAGGAAGCCAGGCCTCAAACCACGAGAAGCTCCAGCCCAAAAGGCAGCCAAAATGCAGCCCACATATGGGAGAATATCAAGAGCAGGGGGTGGAACAAGGCAGGCCTCAAACCACGAGAAGCTCCAGCCCAAAATTCAGCCGAAATCCAGCGCACATCTGGGAGAATATTATGAGCAGGGGGTGGAGCAAGCCAGGCCTCAAACCACGAGAAGCTCCAGCCCAAAAGGCAGCCAAAATGCAGCCCACATCCGGGAGAATCTCAAGAGCAGGGGGTGGAGCAAGCCAGGCCTCAAACCACAAGAAGCTCCAGCGCAATTGGCAGCCAAAATGCAGCCCACATCTGGGAGAATATCAAGAGCAGGGGGTGGAACCACGCAGGCCTCAAACCACGAGAAGCTCCAGCCGAAAAGGCAGCCAAAATCGAGCCCACATCTGGGAGAATCTCAAGAGCAGGGGGTGGAGGAATGCAGGCCTCAAACCACGAGAAGGTCCAGCCCAAAAAGCAGCCAAAATGCAGCCCACATCCGGGAGAATCTCAAGAGCAGGGGGTGGAGCAAGCCAGGCCTCAAACCACGAGAATCTCCTGCCCAAATGCAGCCAAAATGCAGCCCACATCGTAGAGAATCTCAAGAGCAGGGGGTGGAGCAAGCCAGGCCTCAAACCACGAGAAGCTCCAGCCCAAAAGGCAGCCAAAATCCAGCCCACATCCGGGAGAATCTCAAGAGCAGTGGGTGGAGCAAGACAGGCCTCAAAGCACGAGAAGCTCTAGCCCAAAATGCAGCCAAAATCCAGCCCACCTCCGTGAGAATCTCAAGAGCAGGGCTGGAGCAAGCCAGGCCTCAAACCATGAGAAGCTCCAGCCCAAAATGCAGCTAACCTCCAGCCCAAATCCGGGAGAATATCAAAAGCAGGGAATGGAGGAAGCCAGGCCTCAAACCACGAGAAGCTCCAGCCCAAAGAGCAACCAAAATGCAGCCCACATATGGGAGAATATCAAGAGCAGGGGGTGGAGCAAGCCAGGCCTCAAACCACGAGAAGCTCCAGCCCAAAGAGCAACCAAAATGCAGCCCACATCCGGGAGAATCTCAAGAGCAGGGGGTGGAGCCAGCCATGCCCCAAACCACGAGAAGCTCCAGCCCAAAATGCAGCCAAAATCCAGCCCACATCCGGGAGAATCTCAAGAGCAGGGGGTGGAGGAAGCCAGACCTCAAACCACGAGAAGCTCCAGCCCAAAAAACAGCCAACATCCAGCCAACATCCGGGAGAATATCAAGAGCAGGGGGTGGAGCAAGCCAGGCCTTAAACCATGAGAAACTCCAGCCGAAAAGGCAGACAAAATGCAGCAAATATCCGGGAGAATCTCAAGAGCAGGGGGTGGAGCAAGCCAGGCCTCAAACCATGAGAAGCTCCAGCCCAAAAGGCAGCCAAAATCCAGCCCACACCCGGGAGAATATCAAGAGCAGGGGGTGGAGCAAAGCAGGCCTCAAACCACGAGAAGCTCCATGCCCAAAATGCAGTTAAACTTCAGCCCACATCCGGGAGAATTTCAAGAGCAGGGGATGGAGCAAGCCAGGCCTCAAACCACGAGAATTTCCAGCCCAAAAGGCAACCAAAATGCAGCCCACATCCGGGAGAATCTCAAGAGCAGGGGGTGGAGCAAGGCAGGCCTCAAACCACGAGAAGCTCCAGCCCAAAATGCAGCCAAAATGCAGCCCACATGCGGGAGAATCTCAAGAGCAGGGGGTGGAGCAAGCCAGGCCTCAAACCACAAGAAGCTCCAGCCCAAAAGGCAGCCAAAATGCAGCCCACATCCGGGAGAATCTCAAGAGCAGGGCGTGGAGCAAGACAGGCATCAAACCATGAGAAGCTCCAGCCCAAAATGCAGCTAACCTCCAGCCCACATCCGGGAGAATTTCAAGAGCAGGGGATGGAGCCAGGCAGGCCTCAAACCACGAGAAGCTCCAGCCCAAAATGCAGCCAAAATGCAGCCCACCTCCATGAGAATCTCAAGAGCAGGGGCTGGAGCAAGCCAGGCCTCAAACCATGAGAAGCTCCAGCCCAAAATGCAGCTAACCTCCAGCCCAAATCCGGCAGAATATCAAAAGCAGGGAATGGAGGAAGCCAGGCCTCAAACCACGAGAAGCTCCAGCCCAAAAGGCAGCCAAAATGCAGCCCACATCCAGGAGAATATCAAGAGCAGGGGGTGGAACAAGGCAGGCCTCAAACCACGAGAAGCTCCAGCCCAAAATTCAGCCGAAATCCAGCGCACATCTGGGAGAATATTATGAGCAGGGGGTGGAGCAAGTCAGGCCTCAAAGCCCGAGAATCTCCAGCCCAAAATGCAGCTAAACTCCAGCCCACATCCGGGAGAATTTCAAGAGCAGGGGATGGAGTCAGGCAGGCCTCAAACCACGAGAAGCTCCAGCCCAAAATTCAGCCAAAATCCAGCCCACCTGCAGGAGAATATCAAGAGCAGGGGGTGGAGCAAGCCAGGCCTCAAACCACGAGAAGCTCCAGCCCAAATGCAGCCAAAATGCAGCCCACATCTGGGAGAATCTCAAGAGCAGGGGGTGGAGCAAGCCAGGCCTCAAACCACGAGAAGCTCCAACCCGAAATGCAGCCAAACTCCAGCCCATATCCGGGAGAATCTCAAGAGCAAGGGGTGGAGGAAGCCAGGCTTCAAACCACGAGAAGCTCCAGCCCAAAAGGTAGCCAAAATCCAGCCCACATCCGGGAGAATATCATGGGCAGGGAGCGGAGGAAACCAGGCCTCAAACCACGAGAAGCTCCAGCCCATACGGCAGCCAAAATCCAGCCCAACTCCCGGAGGATATCAAGAGCAGGGGGTGGAGCAAGCCAGGCCTCAAACCACGAGAAGCTCCAGCCCAAAAGGCAGCCAAAATCCAGCCCACCTCCGGGAGAAACTCAAGAGCAGGGGGTGGAGCAAGGCAGGCCCCAAACCACGAGAAGCTCCAGCCCAAAATGCAGCCAAAATGCAGCCCACCTCCGGGAGAATCTCAAGAGCAGGGGGTGGAGCAAGCGAGGCCTCAAACCACGACAATCTCCAGCCCAAAAGGCAGCCAAAATGCAGCCCACATCCAGGAGAATCTCAAGAGCAGGGGGTGGAGCAAGCCAGGCCTCAAACCACGAGAAGCTCCAGCCCAAAAGGCAGCCAAAATGCAGCCCACATCCGGGAGAATATCAAGAGCAGGGGGTGGAGCAAGCCAGGCCTCAAAGCACGAGAAGCTCCAGCCCAAAATGCAGCCAAAATGCAGCCCACATCCAGGAGAAAATCAAGAGCAGGAGGTGGAGCAAGGCAGGCCTCAAACCACGAGAAGCTCCTGCCCAAAAGGCAGCCAAAATGCAGCCCACATCCGGGAGAATTTCAGGAGCAAGGGGTGGAGGAAGCCAGGCCCCAAACCACGAGAAGCTCGAGCCCAAAATGCAGCCAAAATGCAGCCCACCTCCGGGAGAATCTCAAGAGCAGGGGTTGGTGCAAGCCAGGCCTCAAACCCCAAAAAGCTGAAGCCCAAAATGTAGCCAAAATGCAGCCCACCTCCGGGAGAATATCAAGAGCAGGGGGTGGAGCAAGCCAGGCCTCAAACCACGAGAAGCTCCAGCCCAAAATGCAGCCAAAATGCCTCCCAAATCCGGGGGAATCTCAAGAGCAGGGGGTGGAGCAAGCCAGGCCTCAAACCACGAGAAGCTCCAGCCCAATAGGCAGCCAAAATGCAGCCCACATGTGGGAGAATATCAAGAGCAGTGGGTGGAGCAAGCCAGGCCTCAAACCACGAGAAGCTCCAGGTCAAAAGGCAGCCAAAATGCAGCCCACCTCCGGGAGAATCTCAAGAGCAGGGGGTGGAGCAAGCCAGGCCTCAAACCATGAGAAGCTCCAGCCCAAAGGGCAGCCAAAATGCAGCCCACCTCCGGGAGAATCTCAAGAGCAGGGGGTGGAACAAGCCAGGCCTCAAACCACAAGAAGCTCCAGCCCAAAAGGCAGCCAAAATGCAGCCCACATCCGGGAGAATATCAAGAGCAGGGGATGGACCAAGCCAGGCCTCAAACCACGAGAAGCTCGAGCCCAAAAGGCAGCCAAAATGCAGCCCACATGCGGGAGAATATCAAGAGCAGGGGGTGGAGCAAGACAGGCCTCAAACCATGAGAAGCTCCAGCCCTAAATGCAGCCAAAATGCAGCCCACATCCGGGACAATTTCAAGAGCAGGGGGTGGAGCAAGCTAGGCCTCAAACCACGAGAAGCTCCAGCCCAAGTATCAGCCAAAATGCAGCCCACATCTGGGAGAATCTCACGAGTAGGGGGTGGACAAAGCCAGGCCTCAAACCACGAGAAGCTCCAGCCCAAGAATCAGCCAAAATGCAGCCCACCTCCGGGAGAACCTCAAGAGCAGGGGGTGGAGCAAGCCAGGCCTCAAACCACGAGAAGCTCCAGCCCAATAAGCAGCCAAAATGCAGCCCACATGTGGGAGAATATAAAGAGCAGGGGGTGGAGCAAGCCAGGCCTCAAACCACGAGAAGCTCCAGGTCAAAAGGCAGCCAAAATGCAGCCCACATCCGGGAGAATCTCAAGAGCAGGGGGTGGAAAAAGCCAGGCCTCAAACCACAAGAAGCTCCAGCCCAAAAGGCAGCCAAAATCCAGCCCAACTCCGGGAGAATCTCAAGAGCAGGGGGTGGAGCAAGCCAGGCCTCAAACCACGAGAAGCTCCAGCCCAATAGGCAGCCAAAATGCAGGCCACATCCGGGAGAATCTCAAGAGCAGGGGGTGGAGCAAGCCGGGCCTCAAACCACGAGAAGCTCCAGGTCAAAAGGCAGCCAAAATGCAGCCCACACCCGAGAGAATCTCAAGAGCAGGGGGTGGAGCAAGCCAGGCCTCAAACCACGAGAAGCTCCAGCCCAAAAGGCAGCCAAAATGCAGCCCACATCCGGGAGAATATCAAGAGCAGGGGGTGGAGCAAGCCAGGCCTCAAACCACGAGAAGCTCCAGCCCAATAGGCAGCCAAAATGCAGCCCACATGCTGAGAATCTCAAGAGCAGGGGGTGGAGCAAGCCAGGCCTCAAACCACGAGAAGCTCCAGCCCAAAAGGCAGCCAAAATGCAGCCCACATCCGGGACAATTTCAAGAGCAGGGGGTGGAGCAAGCCAGGCCTCAAACCACGAGAAGCTCCAGCCCAAGTATCAGCCAAAATGCCTCCCACATCCGGGAGAATCTCAAGAGCAGGGGGTGGAACAACCAGGCCTCAAACCACGAGAAGCTCCAGCCCAAGAATCAGCCAAAATGCAGCCCACCTCCGGGAGAATCTCAAAAGCAGGGGGTGGAGCAAGCCAGGCCTCAAACCACGAGAAGCTCCAGCCTTAAAGGCAGCCAAAATGCAGCCCACATCTGGGAGAATCTCAAGAGCAGGGGGTGGAGCAATCCAGGCCTCAAACCACGAGAATCTCCAGCCCAAAAGGCAGCCAAAATCCAGCCCACATCCGGGAGAATATCAAGAGCAGGGGGTGGAGCAAGCCAGGCCTCAAACCACGAGAAGCTCCAGCTCCAAAGGCAGCCAAAATTCCTCCCACATCCGGGGGAATCTCAAGAGCAGGGGTTGGAGCAAGCCAGGCCTCAAACCACGAGAAGCTCCAGGCCAAAAGGCAGCCAAAATCCAGCCCACATGTGGGAGAATATCAAGAGCAGGGGGTGGAGCAAGCCAGGCCTCAAACCACGAGTAGCTCCAGGTCAAAAGGCAGCCAAAATGCAGCCCACATCCGGGAGAATCTCAAGAGCAGGGGGTGGAGCAAGCCAGGCCTCAAACCAAGAGAAGCTCCAGCCCAAAAGGCAGCCAAAATGCAGCCCACATCCGGGAGAATCTCAAGAGTAGGGGGTGGACCAAGCCAGGCCTCAAACCACGAGAAGCTCCAGGTCAAAAGGCAGCCAAAATGCAGCCCATATCCGGGACAATTTCAAGAGCAGGGGCTGGAGAAAGCCAGGCCTCAAACCATGAGAAGCTCCAGCCCAAGTATCAGCCAAAATGCAGCCCACATCTGGGAGAATCTCAAGAGCAGGGGGTGGAGCAACCCAGGCCTCAAACCACGAGAAGCTCCAGCCCAAAATTGATCCAAAATCCAGCCCACATCCGGGAGAATCTCAAGAGCAGGGGGTGGAGCAAGCCAGGCCTCAAACCACGAGAAGCTCCAGCCCAAAAGGCAGCCAAAATGCAGCCCACATCCGGGAGAATCTCAAGAGCAGGGGGTGGAGCAAGCCAGGCCTCAAACCACGAGAAGCTCCAGCCCAAAATGCAACCAAAATCCAGCCCACATCCGGGACAATATCAAGAGCAGGGGGTGGATCAAGCCAGGCCTCAAACCACGAGAAGCACCAGCCCAAGTATCAGCCAAAATGCAGCCCACATCTGGGAAAATCTCAAGAGTAGGGTGTGGAGCAAGCCAGGCCTCAAACCACGAGAAGCTCCAGCCCAAAAGGCAGCCAAAATGCAGCCCACATCCGGGAGAATCTCAAGAGCAGGGGTTGGAGCAAGGCAGGCCTCAAACCTCGAGAAGCTCCAGCCCAAAATGTCAGCCAAAATGCAGCCCACATCTGGGAGAATCTCAAGAGCAGGGGGTGGAGCAAGCCAGGCCTCAAACCACGAGAAGCTCCAGCCCAATAGGCAGCCAAAATGCAGCCCACATGTGGGAGAATATCAAGAGCAGGGGGTGGAGCAAGCCAGGCCTCAAACCACGAGAAGCTCCAGCCCAAAATGCAGCCAAAATGCAGCCCACCTCCGGGAGAATCTCAAGAGCAGCGGGTGGAGCAAGCCAGGCCTCAAACCACGAGAAGCTCCAGCCCAAAATGCAGCCAAAATCCAGCCCAACTCCGGGAGAATCTCAAGAGCAGGGGTTGGAGCAAGCCAGGCCTCAAACCACGAGAAGCTCCAGCCCAAAAGGCAGCCAAAATGCAGGCCACATCCGGGAGAATCTCAAGAGCAGGGGGTGGAGCAAGCCAGGCCTCAAACCACGAGAAGCTCCAGGTCAAAAGGCAGCCAAAATGCAGCCCACATCCGAGAGAATCTCAAGAGCAGGGGGTGGAGCAATCCAGGCCTCAAACCACGAGAAACTCCAGCCCAAAAGGCAGCCAAAATCCAGCCCACATACGGGAGAATCTCAAGAGCAGGGGGTGGAGCAAGCCAGGCCTCAAACCACGAGAAACTCCAGCCCAAAAGGCAGCCAAAATCCAGCCCACATCCGAGAGAATATCAAGAGCAGGGGGTGGAGCAAGCCAGGCCTCAAACCACGAGAAGCTCCAGCTCCAAAGGCAGCCAAAATGCCTCCCACATCCGGGGGAATCTCAAGAGCAGGGGTTGGAGCAAGCCAGGCCTCAAACCACGAGAAGCTCCAGCCCAATAAGCAGCCAAAATGCAGCCCACATGTGGGAGAATATCAAGAGCAGGGGGTGGAGCAAGCCAGGCCTCAAACCACGAGAAGCTCCAGGTCAAAAGGCAGCCAAAATGCAGCCCACATCCGGGAGAATCTCAAGAGCAGGGGGTGGAAAAAGCCAGGCCTCAAACCACGAGAAGCACCAGCCCAAGTATCAGCCAAAATGCAGCCCACATCTGGGAAAATCTCAAGAGTAGGGTGTGGAGCAAGCCAGGCCTCAAACCACGAGAAGCTCCAGCCCAAAAGGCAGCCAAAATGCAGCCCACATCCGGGAGAATCTCAAGAGCAGGGGTTGGAGCAAGGCAGGCCTCAAACCTCGAGAAGCTCCAGCCCAAAATGTCAGCCAAAATGCAGCCCACATCTGGGAGAATCTCAAGAGCAGGGGGTGGAGCAAGCCAGGCCTCAAACCACGAGAAGCTCCAGCCCAATAGGCAGCCAAAATGCAGCCCACATGTGGGAGAATATCAAGAGCAGGGGGTGGAGCAAGCCAGGCCTCAAACCACGAGAAGCTCCAGCCCAAAATGCAGCCAAAATGCAGCCCACATACGGGAGAATCTCAAGAGCAGCGGGTGGAGCAAGCCAGGCCTCAAACCACGAGAAGCTCCAGCCCAAAATGCAGCCAAAATCCAGCCCAACTCCGGGAGAATCTCAAGAGCAGGGGTTGGAGCAAGCCAGGCCTCAAACCACGAGAAGCTCCAGCCCAAAAGGCAGCCAAAATGCAGGCCACATCCGGGAGAATCTCAAGAGCAGGGGGTGGAGCAAGCCAGGCCTCAAACCACGAGAAGCTCCAGGTCAAAAGGCAGCCAAAATGCAGCCCACATCCGAGAGAATCTCAAGAGCAGGGGGTGGAGCAATCCAGGCCTCAAACCACGAGAAACTCCAGCCCAAAAGGCAGCCAAAATCCAGCCCACATACGGGAGAATCTCAAGAGCAGGGGGTGGAGCAAGCCAGGCCTCAAACCACGAGAAACTCCAGCCCAAAAGGCAGCCAAAATCCAGCCCACATCCGAGAGAATATCAAGAGCAGGGGATGGAGCAAGCCAGGCCTCAAACCACGAGAAGCTCCAGCTCCAAAGGCAGCCAAAATGCCTCCCACATCCGGGGGAATCTCAAGAGCAGGGGTTGGAGCAAGCCAGGCCTCAAACCACGAGAAGCTCCAGCCCAATAAGCAGCCAAAATGCAGCCCACATGTGGGAGAATATCAAGAGCAGGGGGTGGAGCAAGCCAGGCCTCAAACCACGAGAAGCTCCAGGTCAAAAGGCAGCCAAAATGCAGCCCACATCCGGGAGAATCTCAAGAGCAGGGGGTGGAGCAAGCCAGGCCTCAAACCACGAGAAGCTCCAGGTCAAAAGGCAGCCAAAATGCAGCCCACACCCGAGAGAATCTCAAGAGCAGGGGGTGGAGCAAGCCAGGCCTCAAACCACGAGAAGCTCCAGCCCAAAAGGCAGCCAAAATCCAGCCCACATCCGGGAGAATATCAAGAGCAGGGGGTGGAGCAAGCCAGGCCTCAAACCACGAGAAGCTCCCGCCCAAGTATCAGCCAAAATGGAGTCGACATCCGGGAGAATATCAAGAGCAGGGGGTGGAGCAAGCCAGGCCTCAAACCACGAGAAGCTCCAGCTCAAAAGGCAGCCAAAATGCCTCCCACATCCGGGAGAATCTCAAGAGCAGGGGGTGGAGCAAGCCAGGCCTCAAACCACGAGAAGCTCCAGCCCAATAGGCAGCCAAAATGCAGCCCACATGTGGGAGAATCTCAAGAGCAGGGGGTGGAGCAAGCCAGGCCTCAAACCACGAGAAGCTCCAGCCCAACAGGCAGCCAAAATGCAGCCCACATGCGGGAGAATATCAAGAGCAGGGGGTGGAGCAAGCCAGGCCTCAAACCATGAGAAGCTCCAGCCCTAAAGGCAGCCAAAATGCAGCCCACATCCGGGACAATTTCAAGAGCAGGGGGTGGAGCAAGCCAGGCCTCAAACCACGAGAAGCTCCAGCCCAAGTATCAGCCAAAATGCCTCCCACATCCGGGAGAATCTCAAGAGCAGGGGGTGGACCAACCAGGCCTCAAACCACGAGAAGCTCCAGCCCAAGAATCAGCCAAAATGCAGCCCACCTCCGGGAGAATCTCAAAAGCAGGGGGTGGAGCAAGCCAGGCCTCAAACCTCGAGAAGCTCCAGCCTTAAAGGCAGCCAAAATGCAGCCCACATCCGGGAGAATCTCAAGAGCAGGGGGTGGAGCAATCCAGGCCTCAAACCACGAGAATCTCCAGCCCAAAAGGCAGCCAAAATGCAGCCCACATGTGGGAGAATCTCAAGAGCAGGGGGTGGAGCAAGCCAGGCCTCAAACCACGAGAAGCTCCAGCTCCAAAGGCAGCCAAAATTCCTCCCACATCCGGGGGAATCTCAAGAGCAGGGGTTGGAGCAAGCCAGGCCTCAAACCACGAGAAGCTCCAGCCCAAAAGGCAGCCAAAATCCAGCCCACATGTGGGAGAATATCAAGAGCAGGGTTTGGAGCAAGCCAGGCCTCAAACCACGAGAAGCTCCAGGTCAAAAGGCAGCCAAAATGCAGCCCACATACGGGAGAATCTCAAGAGCAGGGGGTGGAGCAAGCCAGGCCTCAAACCTCGAGAAGCTCCAGCCCAAAAGGCAGCCAAAATGCAGCCCACATCCGGGAGAATCTCAAGAGTAGGGGGTGGACCAAGCCAGGCCTCAAACCACGAGAAGCTCCAGGTCAAAAGGCAGCCAAAATGCAGCCCATATCCGGGACAATTTCAAGAGCAGGGGCTGGAGAAAGCCAGGCCTCAAACCATGAGAAGCTCCAGCCCAAGTATCAGCCAAAATGCAGCCCACATCTGGGAGAATCTCAAGAGCAGGGGGTGGATCAAGCCAGGCCTCAAACCACGAGAAGCACCAGCCCAAGTATCAGCCAAAATGCAGCCCACATCTGGGAAAATCTCAAGAGTAGGGTGTGGAGCAAGCCAGGCCTCAAACCACGAGAAGCTCCAGCCCAAAAGGGAGCCAAAATGCAGCCCACATCCAGGAGAATCTCAAGAGCAGGGGGTGGAGCAAGGCAGGCCTCAAACCTCGAGAAGCTCCAGCCCAAAATGTCAGCCAAAATGCAGCCCACATCTGGGAGAATCTCAAGAGCAGGGGGTGGAGCAAGCCAGGCCTCAAACCACGAGAAGCTCCAGCCCAATAGGCAGCCAAAATGCAGCCCACATGTGGGAGAATATCAAGAGCAGGGGGTGGAGCAAGCCAGGCCTCAAACCACGAGAAGCTCCAGGTCAAAAGGCAGCCAAAATCCAGCCCACATACGGGAGAATCTCAAGAGCAGGGGGTGGAGCAAGCCAGGCCTCAAACCACGAGAAGCTCCAGCCCAAAAGGCAGCCAAAATCCAGCCCAACTCCGGGAGAATCTCAAGAGCAGGGGGTGGAGCAAGCCAGGCCTCAAACCACGAGAAGCTCCAGCCCAAAAGGCAGCCAAAATGCACGCCACATCCGGGAGAATCTCAAGAGCAGGGGGTGGAGCAAGCCAGGCCTCAAACCACGAGAAGCTCCAGGTCAAAAGGCAGCCAAAATGCAGCCCACATCCGAGAGAATCTCAAGAGCAGGGGGTGGAGCAAGCCAGGCCTCAAACCACGAGAAGCTCCAGCCCAAAAGGCAGCCAAAATCCAGCCCACATACGGGAGAATCTCAAGAGCAGGGGGTGGAGCAAGCCAGGCCTCAAACCACGAGAAGCTCCAGCCCAAAAGGCAGCCAAAATGCAGCCCGCCTCCGGGAGAATATCAAGAGCAGGGGGTGGAGCAAGGCAGGCCTCAAACCTCGAGAAGCTCCAGCCCAAAATGTCAGCCAAAATGCAGCCCACATCTGGGAGAATCTCAAGAGCAGGGGGTGGAGCAAGCCAGGCCTCAAACCACGAGAAGCTCCAGCCCAATAGGCAGCCAAAATGCAGCCCACATGTGGGAGAATATCAAGAGCAGGGGGTGGAGCAAGCCAGGCCTCAAACCACGAGAAGCTCCAGGTCAAAAGGCAGCCAAAATGCAGCCCACATACGGGAGAATCTCAAGAGCAGGGGGTGGAGCAAGCCAGGCCTCAAACCACGAGAAGCTCCAGCCCAAAAGGCAGCCAAAATCCAGCCCAACTCCGGGAGAATCTCAAGAGCAGGGGGTGGAGCAAGCCAGGCCTCAAACCACGAGAAGCTCCAGCCCAAAAGGCAGCCAAAATGCAGCCCACATCCGGGAGAATCTCAAGAGCAGGGGGTGGAGCAAGCCAGGCCTCAAACCACGAGAAGCTCCAGGTCAAAAGGCAGCCAAAATGCAGCCCACATCCGAGAGAATCTCAAGAGCAGGGGGTGGAGCAAGCCAGGCCTCAAACCACGAGAAGCTCCAGCCCAAAAGGCAGCCAAAATCCAGCCCACATACGGGAGAATCTCAAGAGCAGGGGGTGGAGCAAGCCAGGCCTCAAACCACGAGAAGCTCCAGCCCAAAATGCAGCCAAAATGCAGCCCGCCTCCGGGAGAATATCAAGAGCAGGGGGTGGATCAAGCCAGGCCTCAAACCACGAGAAGCACCAGCCCAAGTATCAGCCAAAATGCAGCCCACCATCTGGGAAAATCTCAAGAGTAGGGTGTGGAGCAAGCCAGGCCTCAAACCGCGAGAAGCTCCAGCCCAAAATGCAGCCAAAATGCAGCCCACATCCGGGAGAATCTCAAGAGCAGGGGTTGGAGCAAGGCAGGCCTCAAACCTCGAGAAGCTCCAGCCCAAAATGTCAGCCAAAATGCAGCCCACATCCGGGAGAATCTCAAGAGCAGGGGGTGGAGCAAGCCAGGCCTCAAACCACGAGAAGCTCCAGCCCAATAGGCAGCCAAAATGCAGCCCACATGTGGGAGAATATCAAGAGCAGGGGGTGGAGCAAGCCAGGCCTCAAACCACGAGAAGCTCCAGCCTTAAAGGCAGCCAAAATGCAGCCCACATACGAGAGAATCTCAAGAGCAGGGGGTGGAGCAAGCCAGGCCTCAAACCACGAGAAGCTCCAGCCCAAAAGGCAGCCAAAATCCAGCCCAACTCCGGGAGAATCTCATGAGCAGGGGGTGGAGCAAGCCAGGCCTCAAACCACGAGAAGCTCCAGCCCAAAAGGCAGCCAAAATGCAGCCCACATCCGGGAGAATCTCAAGAGCAGGGGGTATAAAAAGCCAGGCCTCAAACCACGAGAAGCTCCAGCCCAAAAGGCAGCCAAAATCCAGCGCAACTCCGGGAGAATCTCAAGAGCAGGGGGTGGAGCAAGCCAGGCCTCAAACCACGAGAAGCTCCAGCCCAAAAGGCAGCCAAAATCCAGCCCACATCCGGGAGAATATCAAGAGCAGGGGGTGGAGCAAGCCAGGCCTCAAACCACGAGAAGCTCCAGCCCAAGTATCAGCCAAAATGGAGTCGACAACCGGGAGAATATCAAGAGCAGGGGGTGGAGCAAGCCAGGCCTCAAACCACGAGAAGCTCCAGCTCAAAAGGCAGCCAAAATGCCTCCCACATCCGGGAGAATCTCAAGAGCAGGGGGTGGAGCAAGCCAGGCCTCAAACCACGAGAAGCTCCAGCCCAATAGGCAGCCAAAATGCAGCCCACATGTGGGAGAATCTCAAGAGCAGGGGGTGGAGCAAGCCAGGCCTCAAACCATGAGAAGCTCCAGCCCTAAAGGCAGCCAAAATGCAGCCCACATCCGGGACAATTTCAAGAGCAGGGGGTGGAGCAAGCCAGGCCTCAAACCACGAGAAGCTCCAGCCCAAGTATCAGACAAAATGCCTCCCACATCCGGGAGAATCTCAAGAGCAGGGGGTGGACCAACCAGGCCTCAAACCACGAGAAGCTCCAGCCCAAGAATCAGCCAAAATGCAGCCCACCTCCGGGAGAATCTCAAAAGCAGGGGGTGGAGCAAGCCAGGCCTCAAACCTCGAGAAGCTCCAGCCTTAAAGGCAGCCAAAATTCCTCCCACATCCGGGGGAATCTCAAGAGCAGGGGGTGGAGCAATCCAGGCCTCAAACCACGAGAAGCTCCAGCCCAAAAATGATCCAAAATCCAGCCCACCTCCGGGAGAATCTCAAGAGCAGGGGGTGGAGCAAGCCAGGCCTCAAACCACGAGAAGCTCCAGCCCAAAAGGCAGCCAAAATGCAGCCCACATCTGGGAGAATCTCAAGAGCAGGGGGTGGAGCAAGCCAGGCCTCAAACCACGAGAAGCTCCAGCCCAAAATGCAACCAAAATCCAGCCCACATCCGGGACAATATCAAGAGCAGGGGGTGGATCAAGCCAGGCCTCAAACCACGAGAAGCACCAGCCCAAGTATCAGCCAAAATGCAGCCCACATCTGGGAATATCTCAAGAGTAGGGTGTGGAGCAAGCCAGGCCTCAAACCACGAGAAGCTCCAGCCCAAAAGGGAGCCAAAATGCAGCCCACATCCAGGAGAATCTCAAGAGCAGGGGGTGGAGCAAGGCAGGCCTCAAACCTCGAGAAGCTCCAGCCCAAAATGTCAGCCAAAATGCAGCCCACATCTGGGAGAATCTCAAGAGCAGGGGGTGGAGCAAGCCAGGCCTCAAACCACGAGAAGCTCCAGCCCAATAGGCAGCCAAAATGCAGCCCACATGTGGGAGAATATCAAGAGCAGGGGGTGGAGCAAGCCAGGCCTCAAACCACGAGAAGCTCCAGGTCAAAAGGCAGCCAAAATCCAGCCCACATACGGGAGAATCTCAAGAGCAGGGGGTGGAGCAAGCCAGGCCTCAAACCACGAGAAGCTCCAGCCCAAAAGGCAGCCAAAATCCAGCCCAACTCCGGGAGAATCTCAAGAGCAGGGGGTGGAGCAAGCCAGGCCTCAAACCACGAGAAGCTCCAGCCCAAAAGGCAGCCAAAATACAGGCCACATCCGGGAGAATCTCAAGAGCAGGGGGTGGAGCAAGCCAGGCCTCAAACCACGAGAAGCTCCAGGTCAAAACGCAGCCAAAATGCAGCCCACATCCGAGAGAATCTCAAGAGCAGGGGGTGGAGCAAGCCAGGCCTCAAACCACGAGAAGCTCCAGCCCAAAAGGCAGCCAAAATCCAGCCCACATACGGGAGAATCTCAAGAGCAGGGGGTGGAGCAAGCCAGGCCTCAAACCACGAGAAGCTCCAGCCCAAAATGCAGCCAAAATGCAGCCCGCCTCCGGGAGAATATCAAGAGCAGGGGGTGGAGCAAGCCAGGCCTCAAACCACGAGAAGCTCCAGCCCAATACACAGCCAAAATCCAGCCCACATCCGGGAGAGTATCAAGAGCAGGGGCTGGAGCAAGCCAGGCCTCAAACCACGAGAAGCTCCAGCCCAAAATGCAACCAAAATCCAGCCCACATCCGGGACAATATCAAGAGCAGGGGGTGGATCAAGCCAGGCCTCAAACCACGAGAAGCTACAGCCCAAGTATCAGCCAAAATGCAGCCCACCATCTGGGAAAATCTCAAGAGTAGGGTGTGGAGCAAGCCAGGCCTCAAACCACGAGAAGCTCCAGCCCAAAATGCAGCCAAAATGCAGCCCACATCCGGGAGAATCTCAAGAGCAGGGGTTGGAGCAAGGCAGGCCTCAAACCTTGAGAAGCTCCAGCCCAAAATGTCAGCCAAAATGCAGCCCACATCCGGGAGAATCTCAAGAGCAGGGGGTGGAGCAAGCCAGGCCTCAAACCACGAGAAGCTCCAGCCCAATAGGCAGCCAAAATGCAGCCCACATGTGGGAGAATATCAAGAGCAGGGGGTGGAGCAAGCCAGGCCTCAAACCACGAGAAGCTCCAGGTCAAAAGGCAGCCAAAATGCAGCCCACATACGAGAGAATCTCAATAGCAGATGGTGGAGCAAGCCAGGCCTCAAACCACGAGAAGCTCCAGCCCAAAAGGCAGCGAAAATCCAGCCCAACTCCGGGAGAATCTCATGAGCAGGGGGTGGAGCAAGCCAGGCCTCAAACCACGAGAAGCTCCAGCCCAAAAGGCAGCCAAAATGCAGCCCACATCCGGGAGAATCTCAAGAGCAGGGGGTGGAGCAAGCCAGGCCTCAAACCACGAGAAGCTCCAGCCCAAAAGGCAGCCAAAATGCAGCCCACATCCGAGAGAATCTCAAGAGCAGGGGGTGGAGCAAGCCAGGCCTCAAACCACGAGAAGCTCCAGCCCAAAAGGCAGCCAAAATCCAGCCCACATACGGGAGAATCTCAAGAGCAGGGGGTGGAGCAAGCCAGGCCTCAAACCACGAGAAGCTCCAGCCCAAAATGCAGCCAAAATGCAGCCCGCCTCCGGGAGAATATCAAGAGCAGGGGGTGGAGAAAGCCAGGCCTCAAACCACGAGAAGCTCCAGCCCAATACGCAGCCAAAATCCAGCCCACATCCGGGAGAATATCAAGAGCAGGGGCTGGAGCAAGCCAGGCCTCAAACCACGAGAAGCTCCAGCCCAAAAGGCAGCCAAAATGCAGCCCACATACGGGAGAATCTCAAGAGCAGGGGGTGGAGCAAGCCAGGATTCAAACCACGAGAAGCTCCAGCCCAAAAGGCAGCCAAAATGCAGCCCAAATCCGGGAGAATCTCAAGAGCAGGGGGTGGAGCAAGCCAGGCCTCAAACCACGAGAAGCTCCAGCCCAAAAGGCAGCCAAAATGCAGCCCACATCCGGGAGAATCTCAAGAGCAGGGGGTGGAGCAAGCCAGGCCTCAAACCACGAGAAGCTCCAGGTCAAAAGGCAGCCAAAATGCAGCCCACATCCGAGAGAATCTCAAGAGCAGGGGGTGGAGCAAGCCAGGCCTCAAACCACGAGAAGCTCCAGCCCTAAAGGCAGCCAAAATCCAGCCCACATACGGGAGAATCTCAAGAGCAGGGGGTGGAGCAAGCCAGGCCTCAAACCACGAGAAGCTCCAGCCCAATAGGCAGCCAAAATGCAGCCCACATGTGGGAGAATATCAAGAGCAGGGGGTGGAGCAAGCCAGGCCTCAAACCACGAGAAGCTCCAGGTCAAAAGGCAGCCAAAATGCAGCCCACATCCGGGAGAATCTGAAGAGCAGGGGGTGGAGCAAGCCAGGCCTCAAACCACGAGAAGCTCCAGCCCAAAAGGCAGCCAAAATGCAGCCCACCTCCGGGAGAATCTCAAGAGCAGGGGGTGGAGCAAGCCAGGCCTCAAACCACGAGAAGCTCCAGCCCAAAAGGCAGCCAAAATGCAGCCCACATCCGGGAGAATCTCAAGAGCAGGGGGTGGAGCAAGCCAGGCCACAAACCTCGAGAAGCTCCAGCCCAAAAGGCAGCCAAAATGCAGCCCACATCCGGGAGAATATCAAGAGCAGGGGGTGGAGCAAGCCAGGCCTCAAACCACGAGAAGCTCCAGCCCAAAAGGCAGCCAAATTGCAGCCCACATCCGGGAGAATCTCAAGAGCAGGGTGTGGAGCAAGCCAGGCCTCAAACCACGAGAAGCTCCAGCCTTAAAGGCAGCCAAAATGCAGCCCACATCCGGGAGAATCTCAAGAGCAGGGGGTGGAGCAAGCCAGGCCTCAAACCACGAGAAGCTCCAGCCCAAAAGGCAGCCAAAATCCAGTCCATATCCGGGAGAATCTCAAGAGCAGGGGGTGGAGCAAGCCAGGACTCAAACCACGAGAAGCTCCAGCCCCAAGGGAAGCCAAAATGCAGCCCACATCCGGGAGAATCTCAAGAGCAGGGGGTGGAGCAAGCCAGGCCTCAAACCTCGAGAAGCTATAGCCCAAAATGCAGCCAAAATGCAGCCCACCTCCGGGAGAATCTCAAGAGCAGGGGGTGCAGCAAGCCAGGCCTCAAACCACGAGAAGCTCCATCCCAAAATGCAACCAAAATCCAGGCCACATCCGGGACAATATCAAGAGCAGGGGGTGGAGAAAGCCAGGCCTCAAACCACGAGAAGTTCCATCCCAAAAGGCAGCCAAAATCCAGCCCACATCCGGGAGAATCTCAAGAGCATGGTTTGGAGCAAGGCAGGCCTCAAACCTCGAGAAGCTCCAGCCCAAAATGTCAGCCAAAATGCAGCCCACATCCGGGAGAATCTCAAGAGCAGGGGGTGGAGCAACCAGGCCTCAAAGCACGAGAAGCTCCAGCCCAATAGGCAGCCAAAATGCAGCCCACATGTGGGAGAATCTCAAGAGCAGGGTGTGGAGCAAGCCAGGCCTCAAACCACGAGAAATTCCAGCCCAAAACGCAGCCAAAATGCAGCCCACATCCGGGAGAATCTCAAGAGCAGGGGGTGGAGCAAGCCAGGCCTCAAACCACGGGAAGCTCCAGCCCAAGAATCAACCAAAATGCAGCCCACATCTGGGAGAATATCAAGAGCAGGGGTTGGAGCAAGCCAGACCTCAAAGCACGAGAAGCTCCAGCCCAAAAGGCAGCCAAAATGCAGCCCACATCCGGGAGAATCTCAAGAGCAGGGGGTGGAGCAAGCCAGGCCTCAAAACACGAGAAGCTCCAGCCCAAAAGGCAGCCAAACTCCAGCCCAACTCTGGGAGAATCTCAAGAGCAGGGGGTGGAGCAAGTCAGGCCTCAAACCACGAGAAGCTCCAGCCCAAAATGCAGCCAAAATCCAGCCCACCTCTGCGAGAATATCAAGAGCAGGGGGTGGAGCAAGCCAGGCCTCAAACCACGAGAAGCTCCAGCACAAAAAGCAGCCAAATTGCAGCCCACCTCCGGGAGAATCTCAAGAGCAGGGGGTGCAGCAAGCCAGGCCTCAAACCACGAGAAGCTCCAGGTCAAAAGGCAGCCAAATTGCAGCCCACATCCGGGAGAATCTCAAGAGCAGGGGGTGGAGCAAGCCAGGCCTCAAACCACGAGAAGCTCCAGGTCAAAAGGCAGCCAAAATGCAGCCCACATCCGAGAGAATCTCAAGAGCAGGGGGTGGAGCAAGCCAGGCCTCAAACCACGAGAAGCTCCAGCCCAAAAGGCAGCCAAAATCCAGCCCACATCCGGGAGAATCTCAAGAGCAGGGGGTGGAGCAAGCCAGGCCTCAAACCACGAGAAGCTCCAGCCCAAAAGGCAGCCAAAATCCAGCCCACCTCCGGGAGAATCTCAAGAGCAGGGGGTGGAGGAAGCCAGGCCTCAAACCACGAGAAGCTCCAGCCCAAAAGGCAGCCAAATGCAGCCCACATCCGGGAGAATATCAAGAGCAGGGGGTGGAGCAAGCCAGGCCTCAAACCACGAGAAGCTCCAGCCCAAAAGGCAGCCAAAATGCAGCCCACCTCCGGGAGAATCTCAAGAGCAGGGGGTGCAGCAAGCCAGGCCTCAAACCACGAGAAGCTCCATCCCAAAATGCAACCAAAATCCAGGCCACATCCGGGACAATATCAAGAGCAGGGGGTGGAGCAAGCCAGGCCTCAAACCACGAGAAGTTCCAGCCCAAAAGGCAGCCAAAATCCAGCCCACATCCGGGAGAATCTCAAGAGCATGGTTTGGAGCAAGGCAGGCCTCAAACCTCGAGAAGCTCCAGCCCAAAATATCAGCCAAAATGCAGCCCACATCCGGGAGAATCTCAAGAGCAGGGGGTGGAGCAAGCCAGGCCTCAAACCACGAGAAATTCCAGCCCAAAACGCAGCCAAAATGCAGCCCACATCCGGGAGAATCTCAAGAGCAGGGGGTGGAGCAAGCCAGGCCTCAAACCACGAGAAGCTCCAGCCCAAAAGGCAGCCAAACTCCAGCCCACCTCTGGGAGAATCTCAAGAGCAGGGGGTGGAGCAAGCCAGGCCTCAAACCACGAGAAGCTCCAGCCCAAAAGGCAGCCAAAATCCAGCCCAAATCCGGGAGAATCTCAAGAGCAGGGGGTGGAGCAAGCCAGGCCTCAAACCACGAGAAGCTCCAGCCCAACAGGCAGCCAAAATGCAGCCCACCTCCGGGAGAATCTCAAGAGCACGGGGTGGAGCAAGCCAGGCCTCAAACCACGAGACGCTCCAGCCCAAAAGGCAGCCAAAATCCAGCCCACATCCGAGAGAATCTCAAGAGCAGGGGGTGGAGCAAGCCAGGCCTCAAACCACGAGAAGCTCCAGCCCAAGTATCAGCCAAAATCCAGCCCACATCCGGGAGAATCTCAAGAGCAGGGGGTGGAGCAAGCCAGGCCTCAAACCACGAGAAGCTCCAGCCCAAAAGGCAGCCAAAATCCAGCCCACCTCCGGGAGAATCTCAAGAGCAGGGGGTGGAGGAAGCCAGGCCTCAAACCACGAGAAGCTCCAGCCCAAAAGGCAGCCAAATGCAGCCCACATCCGGGAGAATATCAAGAGCAGGGGGTGGAGCAAGCCAGGCCTCAAACCACGAGAAGCTCCAGGTCAAAAGGCAGCCAAAATGCAGCCCACATCCGGGAGAATCTCAAGAGCAAGGGGTGGAGCAAGCCAGGCCTCAAACCAGGAGAAGCTCCAGCCCAAAAGGCAGCCAAAATGCAGCCCACATCCGGGAGAATCTCAAGAGCAGGGTGTGGAGCAAGCCAGGCCTCAAACCACGAGAAGCTCCAGCCCAAGAATCAGCCAAAATGCAGCCCACATCCGGGAGAATCTCAAGAGCAGGGGGTGGAGCAAGCCAGGCCTCAAACCACGAGAAGCTCCAGCCTTAAAGGCAGCCAAAATGCAGCCCACATCCGGGAGAATCTCAAGAGCAGGGGGTGGAGCAAGCCAGGCCTCAAACCACGAGAAGCTCCAGCCCAAAAGGCAGCCAAAATCCAGCCCACATCCGGGACAATTTCAAGAGCAGGGGCTGGAGAAAGCCAGGCCTCAAACCACGAGAAGCTCCAGCCCAAAAGGCAGCCAAAATGCAGCCCACATCTGGGAGAATCTCAAGAGCAGGGGGTGGAGCAATCCAGGCCTCAAACCACGACAAGCTCCAGCCCAAAAGGCAGCCAAAATGCAGCCCACCTCCGGGAGAATCTCAAGAGCAGGGGGTGGAGCAAGCCAGGCCTCAAACCACGAGAAACTCCAGCCCAAAATACGGCCAAAATGCAGCCCACATGTGGGAGAATCTCAAGAGCAGGGGGTGGAGGAAGCCAGGCCTCAAACCACGAGAAGCTCCAGCCCAAAAGGCAGCCAAAATGCAGCCCACATGCGAGAGAATATTAAGAGCAGGGGATGGAGCAAGCCAGGCTTCAAACTACGAGAAACTCCAGCCCAAAAGGCAGCCAAAATGCAGCCCACATCCGGTAGAATCTCAAGAGCAGGGGGTGGAGCAAGCCAGGCCTCAAACCACGAGAAGCTCCAGGTCAAAAGGCAGCCAAAATGCAGCCCAAATCCGGGAGAATCTCAAGAGCAGGGGGTGGAGCAAGCCAGGCCTCAAACCACGAGAAGCTCCAGCCCAAGAATCAGCCAAAATGCAGCCCACATCCTGGAGAATCTCAAGAGCAGGGGGTGGAGCAAGCCAGGCCTCAAACCACGAGAAGCTGCAGCCCAAATGGCAGCCAAAATGCAGCCCACATCCGGGAGAATCTCAAGAGCAGGGGGTGGAGCAATCCAGGCCTCAAACCACGAGAAGCTCCAGCCCAAAAGACAGACAAAATGCAGCCCACATCCGAGAGAATATTAAGAGCATGGGATGGAGCAAGCCAGGCCTCAAACCATGAGAAGCTCCAGCCCAAAATGCAGCCAAAATCCAGCCCACATCCGGGAGAATCTCAAGAGCAGGGTGTGGAGCAAGCCAGGCCTCAAACCACGAGAAATTCCAGCCCAAAACGCAGCCAAAATGCAGCCCACATCCGGGAGAATCTCAAGAGCAGGGGGTGGAGCAAGCCAGGCCTCAAACCACGAGAAGCTCCAGCCCAAAAGGCAGCCAAAATCCAGCCCACATCCGGGACAATTTCAAGAGCAGGGGCTGGAGAAAGCCAGGCCTCAAACCACGAGAAGCTCCAGCCCAAAAGGCAGCCAAAATGCAGCCCACATCTGGGAGAATCTCAAGAGCCGGGGGTGGAGCAATCCAGGCCTCAAACCACGAGAAGCTCCAGCCCAAAAGGCAGCCAAAATGCAGCCCACCTCCGGGAGAATCTCAAGAGCAGGGGATGGAGCAAGCCAGGCTTCAAACTACGAGAAACTCCAGCCCAAAAGGCAGCCAAAATGCAGCCCACATCCGGTAGAATCTCAAGAGCAGGGGGTGGAGCAATCCAGGCCTCAAACCACGAGAAGCTGCAGCCCAAAAGGCAGACAAAATGCAGCCCACATCCGACAGAATATTAAGAGCATGGGATGGAGCAAGCCAGGCCTCAAACCATGAGAAGCTCCAGCCCAAAATGCAGCCAAAATCCAGCCCACATCCGGGAGAATCTCAAGAGCAGGGTGTGGAGCAAGCCAGGCCTCAAACCACGAGAAATTCCAGCCCAAAACGCAGCCAAAATGCAGCCCACATCCGGGAGAATCTCAAGAGCAGGGGGTGGAGCAAGCCAGGCCTCAAACCACGAGAAGCTCCAGCCCAAAAGGCAGCCAAACTCCAGCCCACCTCTGGGAGAATCTCAAGAGCAGGGGGTGGAGCAAGTCAGGCCTCAAACCACGAGAAGCTCCAGCCCAAAATGCAGCCAAAATCCAGCCCACCTCTGCGAGAATATCAAGAGCAGGGGGTGGAGCAAGCCAGGCCTCAAACCACGAGAAGCTCCAGCCCAAAAAGCAGCCAAATTGCAGCCCACATCCGGGAGAATCTCAAGAGCAGGGGGTGCAGCAAGCCAGGCCTCAAACCACGAGAAGCTCCAGCCCAAAAGGCAGCCAAAATCCAGCCCAAATCCGGGAGAATCTCAAGAGCAGGGGGTGGAGCAAGCCAGGCCTCAAACCACGAGAAGCTCCAGCCCAACAGGCAGCCAAAATGCAGCCCACCTCCGGGAGAATCTCAAGAGCACGGGGTGGAGCAAGCCAGGCCTCAAACCACGAGACGCTCCAGCCCAAAAGGCAGCCAAAATGCAGCCCACATCCGGGAGAATCTCAAGAGCAGGGGGTGGAGCAAGCCAGGCCTCAAACCACGAGAAGCTCCAGGTCAAAAGGCAGCCAAAATGCAGCCCACATCCGAGAGAATCTCAAGAGCAGGGGGTGGAGCAAGCCAGGCCTCAAACCACGAGAAGCTCCAGCCCAAGTATCAGCCAAAATCCAGCCCACATCCGGGAGAATCTCAAGAGCAGGGGGTGGAGCAAGCCAGGCCTCAAACCACGAGAAGCTCCAGCCCAAAAGGCAGCCAAAATCCAGCCCACCTCCGGGAGAATCTCAAGAGCAGGGGGTGGAGGAAGCCAGGCCTCAAACCACGAGAAGCTCCAGCCCAAAAGGCAGCCAAATGCAGCCCACATCCGGGAGAATATCAAGAGCAGGGGGTGGAGCAAGCCAGGCCTCAAACCACGAGAAGCTCCAGGTCAAAAGGCAGCCAAAATGCAGCCCACATCCGGGAGAATCTCAAGAGCAGGGGGTGGAGCAAGCCAGGCCTCAAACCAGGAGAAGCTCCAGCCCAAAATGCAGCCAAAATCCAGCCCACATCCGGGAGAATCTCAAGAGCAGGGGGTGGAGCAAGCCAGGCCTCAAACCACGAGAAGCTCCAGCCCAAAAGGCAGCCAAAATCCAGCCCACATCCGGGACAATTTCAAGAGCAGGGGCTGGAGAAAGCCAGGCCTCAAACCACGAGAAGCTCCAGCCCAAAAGGCAGCCAAAATGCAGCCCACATCTGGGAGAATCTCAAGACAAGGGGGTGGAGCAATCCAGGCCTCAAACCACGAGAAGCTCCAGCCCAAAAGGCAGACAAAATTCAGCCCACCTCCGGGAGAATATTAAGAGCAGGGGATGGAGCAAGCCAGGCTTCAAACTACGAGAAACTCCAGCCCAAAAGGCAGCCAAAATGCAGCCCACATCCGGTAGAATCTCAAGAGCAGGGGGTGGAGCAAGCCAGGCCTCAAACCACGAGAAGCTCCAGGTCAAAAGGCAGCCAAAATGCAGCCCACCTCTGGGAGAATCTCAAGACCAGGGGGTTGGAGAAAGCCAGGCGTCAAACCACGAGAAGCTCCAGCCCAAGAGGCAGCCAAAATCCAGCCCACATCCGGTAGAATCTCAAGAGCAGGGGGTGGAGCAAGCCAGGCCTCAAACCAGGAGAATCTGCAGCCCAAAAGGCAGCCAAAATGCAGCCCACATCCGGGAGAATCTCAAGAGCAGGGGGTGGAGCAAGCCAGGCCTCAAAGCACGAGAAGCTCCAGCCCAAAATGCAGACAAAATGCAGCCCACATCCGAGAGAATATTAAGAGCATGGGATGGAGCAAGCCAGGCCTCAAACCATGAGAAGCTCCAGCCCAAAATGCAGACAAAATGCAGCCCACATCCGAGAGAATATTAAGAGCATGGGATGGAGCAAGCCAGGCCTCAAACCACGAGAAGCTCCAGTCCAAAATGCAGCCAAATTGCAGCCCACCTCCGGGAGAATCTCAAGAGCAGGGGGTGCAGCAAGCCAGGCCTCAAACCACGAGAAGCTCCAGCCCAAAAGGCAGCCAAAATCCAGCCCAAATCCGGGAGAATCTCAAGAGCAGGGGGTGGAGCAAGCCAGGCCTCAAACCTCGAGAAGCTCCAGCCCAACAGGCAGCCAAAATGCAGCCCACCTCCGGGAGAATCTCAAGAGCACGGGGTGGAGCAAGCCAGGCCTCAAACCACGAGACGCTCCAGCCCAAAAGGCAGCCAAAATGCAGCCCACATCCGGGAGAATCTCAAGAGCAGGGGGTGGAGCAAGCCAGGCCTCAAACCACGAGAAGCTCCAGCCCAAAAGGCAGCCAAAATGCAGCCCACATCCGAGAGAATCTCAAGAGCAGAGGGTGGAGCAAGCCAGGCCTCAAACCACGAGAAGCTCCAGCCCAAGTATCAGCCAAAATCCAGCCCACATCCGGGAGAATCTCAAGAGCAGGGGGTGGAGCAAGCCAGGCCTCAAACCACGAGAAGCTCCAGCCCAAAAGGCAGCCAAAATCCAGCCCACCTCCGGGAGAATCTCAAGAGCAGGGGGTGGAGGAAGCCAGGCCTCAAACCACGAGAAGCTCCAGCCCAAAAGGCAGCCAAATGCAGCCCACCTCCGGGAGAATCTCAAGAGCAGGGGGTGGAGCAAGCCAGGCCTCAAACCACGAGAAGCTCCAGGTCAAAAGGCAGCCAAAATGCAGCCCACATCCGGGAGAATCTCAAGAGCAGGGGGTGGAGCAAGCCAGGCCTCAAACCACGAGAAGCTCCAGCCCAAAAGGCAGCCAAAATGCAGCCCACATCCGGGAGAATCTCAAGAGAAGGGGGTGGACCAAGCCAGGCCTCAAACCACGAGAAGCTCCAGCCCAAGAATCAGCCAAAATGCAGCCCACATCCGGGAGAATCTCAAGAGCAGGGGGTGGAGCAAGCCAGGCCTCAAACCACGAGAAGCTCCAGCCTTAAAGGCAGCCAAAATGCAGCCCACATCTGGGAGAATCTCAAGAACAGGGGGTGGAGCAAGCCAGGCCTCAAACCATGAGAATCTCCAGCCCAAAAGGCAGCCAAAATGCAGCCCACCTCCGGGAGAATCTCAAGAGCAGGGGGTGGAGCAAGCCAGGCCTCAAACCACGAGAAACTCCAGCCCAAAATACGGCCAAAATGCAGCCCACATGTTCGAGAATCTCAAGAGCAGGGGGTGGAGGAAGCCAGGCCTCAAACCACGAGAAGCTCCAGCCCAAAAGGCAGCCAAAATGCAGCCCACATGCGAGAGAATATTAAGAGCAGGGGATGGAGAAAGCCAGGCTTCAAACTACGAGAAACTCCAGCCCAAAAGGCAGCCAAAATGCAGCCCACATCCGGTAGAATCTCAAGAGCAGGGGGTGGAGCAAGCCAGGCCTCAAACCACGAGAAGCTCCAGCCTAAATGCAGCCAAAATGCAGCCCAAATCCGGGAGAATCTCAAGAGCAGGGTGTGGAGCAAGACAGGCATCAAACCACGAGAAACTCCAGCCCAAGAATCAGCCAAAATGCAGCCCACCTCCGGGAGAATCTCAAGAGCAGGGGGTGGAGCAAGGCAGGCCTCAAACCAGGAGAAGCTCCAGACCAAAAGGCAGCCAAAATGCAGCCCACCTCTGGGAGAATCTCAAGACCAGGAGGTTGGAGAAAGCCAGGCCTCAAACCACGAGAAGCTCCAGCCCAAGGGGCAGCCAAAATCCAGCCCACATCCGGGAGAATCTCAAGAGCAGGGGATGGAGCAAGCCAGGCCTCAAACCAGGAGAAGCTGCAGCCCAAAAGGCAGCCAAATGCAGCCCACATCCGAGAGAATATTACGTGCAGGGGGTGGAGCAAGCCAGGCCTCAAACCACGAGAAGCTCCAGCCTAAATGCAGCCAAAATGCAGCCCACATCCGGGAGAATCTCAAGAGCAGGGGGTGGAGCAAGCCAGGCCTCAAACCACGAGAAGCTCCAGCCCAAAATACGGCCAAAATTCAGCCCACATGTGGGAGAATCTCAAGAGCAGGGGGTGGAGCAAGCCAGGCTTCAAACTACGAGAAACTCCAGCCCAAAAGGCAGCCAAAATGCAGCCCACATCCGGTAGAATCTCAAGAGCAGGGGGTGGAGCAAGCCAGGCCTCAAACCAGGAGAATCTGCAGCCCAAAAGGCAGCCAAAATGCAGCCCACATCCGGGAGAATCTCAAGAGCAGGGGGTGGAGCAAGCCAGGCTTCAAAGCACGAGAAGCTCCACCCCAAAATGCAGCCAAAATCCAGCCCACCTCCGGGAGAATATCAAGAGCAGGGGGTGGAGCAAGCCAGGCCTCAAACCACGAGAAGCTGCAGCCCAAATGGCAGCCAAAATGCAGCCCACATCCGGGAGAATCTCAAGAGCAGGGGGTGGAGCAATCCAGGCCTCAAACCAGGAGAAGCTGCAGCCCAAAAGTCAGCCAAAATCCATCCCACATCCGGGAGAAACTCAAGAGCAGGGGGTGGAGCAAGCCAGGCCTCAAACCACGAGAAGCTCCAGCCCAACAGGCAGCCAAAATGCAGCCCACCTTTGGGAGAATCTCAAGAGCAGGGGGTGGAGCAAGCCAGGCCTCAAACCACGAGAAGCTCCAGCCCAAAAGGCAGCCAAAATCCAGCCCACATCCGGGAGAATCTCAAGAGCAGGGGGTGGAGCAAGCCAGGCCTCAAACCACGAGAAGCTCCAGCTCAAAAGGCAGCCAAAAGACAGCCCACCTCTGGGAGAATATCAAGAGCACGGAGGGGAGCAAGCCAGGCCTCAAACCACGAGAAGCTCCAGCCCAGAAGTCAGTCAAAATCCAGCCCACATCCGGGAGAATCTCAAGAGCAGGGGGTGGAGCAAGCCAGGCCTCAAACCACGAGAAGCTCCAGCCCAAAAGGCAGCCAAAATCCAGCCCACCTCCGGGAGAATCTCAAGAGCAGGGGGTGGAGGAAGCCAGGCCTCAAACCACGAGAAGCTCCAGCCCAAAAGGCAGCCAAATGCAGCCCACCTCCGGGAGAATCTCAAGAGCAGGGGGTGGAGCAAGCCAGGCCTCAAACCACGAGAAGCTCCAGGTCAAAAGGCAGCCAAAATGCAGCCCACATCCGGGAGAATCTCAAGAGCAGGGGGTGGAGCAAGCCAGGCCTCAAACCACGAGAAGCTCCAGCCCAAAAGGCAGCCAAAATGCAGCCCACATCCGGGAGAATCTCAAGAGAAGGGGGTGGACCAAGCCAGGCCTCAAACCACGAGAAGCTCCAGCCCAAGAATCAGCCAAAATGCAGCCCACATCCGGGAGAATCTCAAGAGCAGGGGGTGGAGCAAGCCAGGCCTCAAACCACGAGAAGCTCCAGCCTTAAAGGCAGCCAAAATGCAGCCCACCTCCGGGAGAATCTCAAGAGCAGGGGGTGGAGCAAGCCAGGCCTCAAACCACGAGAAACTCCAGCCCAAAATACGGCCAAAATGCAGCCCACATGTTCGAGAATCTCAAGAGCAGGGGGTGGAGGAAGCCAGGCCTCAAACCACGAGAAGCTCCAGCCCAAAAGGCAGCCAAAATGCAGCCCACATGCGAGAGAATATTAAGAGCAGGGGATGGAGCAAGCCAGGCTTCAAACTACGAGAAACTCCAGCCCAAAAGGCAGCCAAAATGCAGCCCACATCCGGTAGAATCTCAAGAGCAGGGGGTGGAGCAAGCCAGGCCTCAAACCACGAGAAGCTCCAGCCTAAATGCAGCCAAAATGCAGCCCAAATCCGGGAGAATCTCAAGAGCAGGGTGTGGAGCAAGACAGGCATCAAACCACGAGAAACTCCAGCCCAAGAATCAGCCAAAATGCAGCCCACCTCCGGGAGAATCTCAAGAGCAGGGGGTGGAGCAAGGCAGGCCTCAAACCAGGAGAAGCTCCAGACCAAAAGGCAGCCAAAATGCAGCCCACCTCTGGGAGAATCTCAAGACCAGGAGGTTGGAGAAAGCCAGGCCTCAAACCACGAGAAGCTCCAGCCCAAGAGGCAGCCAAAATCCAGCCCACATCCGGGAGAATCTCAAGAGCAGGGGATGGAGCAAGCCAGGCCTCAAACCAGGAGAAGCTGCAGCCCAAAAGGCAGCCAAATGCAGCCCACATCCGAGAGAATATTACGTGCAGGGGGTGGAGCAAGCCAGGCCTCAAACCACGAGAAGCTCCAGCCTAAATGCAGCCAAAATGCAGCCCACATCCGGGAGAATCTCAAGAGCAGGGGGTGGAGCAAGCCAGGCCTCAAACCACGAGAAGCTCCAGCCCAAAATACGGCCAAAATTCAGCACACATGTGGGAGAATCTCAAGAGCAGGGGGTGGAGCAAGCCAGGCTTCAAACTACGAGAAACTCCAGCCCAAAAGGCAGCCAAAATGCAGCCCACATCCGGTAGAATCTCAAGAGCAGGGGGTGGAGCAAGCCAGGCCTCAAACCAGGAGAATCTGCAGCCCAAAAGGCAGCCAAAATGCAGCCCACATCCGGGAGAATCTCAAGAGCAGGGGGTGGAGCAAGCCAGGCTTCAAAGCACGAGAAGCTCCACCCCAAAATGCAGCCAAATTCCAGCCCACCTCCGGGAGAATATCAAGAGCAGGGGGTGGAGCAAGCCAGGCCTCAAACCACGAGAAGCTGCAGCCCAAATGGCAGCCAAAATGCAGCCCACATCCGGGAGAATCTCAACAGCAGGGGGTGGAGCAATCCAGGCCTCAAACCAGGAGAAGCTGCAGCCCAAAAGGCAGCCAAAATCCATCCCACATCCGGGAGAAACTCAAGAGCAGGGGGTGGAGCAAGCCAGGCCTCAAACCACGAGAAGCTCCAGCCCAACAGGCAGCCAAAATCCAGCCCACATCCGGGAGAATCTCAAGAGCAGGGGGTGGAGCAAGCCAGGCCTCAAACCACGAGAAGCTCCAGCCCAAAAGGCAGCCAAAATCCAGCCCACATCCGGGAGAATCTCAAGAGCAGGGGGTGGAGCAAGCCAGGCCTCAAACCACGAGAAGCTCCAGCTCAAAAGGCAGCCAAAAGACAGCCCACCTCTGGGAGAATATCAAGAGCACGGAGGGGAGCAAGCCAGGCCTCAAACCACGAGAAGCTCCAGCCCAGAAGTCAGTCAAAATCCAGCCCACATCCGGGAGAATCTCAAGAGCAGGGGGTGGAGCAAGCCAGGCCTCAAACCACGAGAAGCTCCAGCCCAAAATGCAGCCAAAATGCAGCCCACATGCGAGAGAATATTAAGAGCAGGGGGTGGAGCAAGCCAGGCCTCAAACCACGAGAAGCTCCAGACCAAAATGCAGGCAAAATGCAGCCCACATCCAGGAGAATCTCAAGAGCAGGGGGTGGAGCAAGCCAGGCCTCAAACCATGAGAAGCTCCAGCCCAAAAGGCAGCCAAAATGCAGCCCACATGCGAGAGAATATTAAGAGCAGGGGGTGGAGCAGGCCAGGCCTCAAACCATGAGAAGCTCCAGCCCAAAGGGCAGCCAAAATGCAGCCCACATGCGAGAGAATATTAAGAGCAGGGGATGGAGCAAGCCAGGCCTCAAAGCATGAGAAGCTCCAGCCCAAAAGGCAGCCAAAATGCAGCCCACCTCCGGGAGAATCTCAAGAGCAGGGGGTGGAGCAAGCCAGGCCTCAAACCTCGAGAAGCTCCAGCCCAAAAGGCAGCCAAAATCCAGCCCACATCCGGGAGAATATCAGGAGCAGGGGGTGGAGCAAGGCAGGCCTCAAACCACGAGAAGCTCCAGCCCAAAAGGCAGCCAAACTCCAGCCCACATCCGGGAAAATATCAAGAGCAGGGTTTGGAGCAATCCAGGCCTCAAACCACGAGAAGCTCCAGCCCAAAAGGCAGCCAAAATCCAGCCCACCTCCGGGAGAATCTCAAGAGCAGGGGGTGGAGCAAGCCAGGCCTCAAACCATGAGAAGCTCCAGCCCAAAAGGCAGCCAAAATCCAGCCCACATCCGGGAGAATCTCAAGAGCAGGGGTTGGAGCAAGCCAGGCCTCAAACCACGAGAAGCTCCAGCCCAAAAGGCAGCCAAAATGCAGCCCACCTCTGGGAGAATATCAAGAGCAGGGGGTGGAGGAAGCCAGGCCTCAAACCACGAGAAGCTCCAGCCCAAAAGGCAGCCAAAATGCAGCCCACCTCCGGGAGAATATCAAGAGCACGGAGGGGAGCAAGCCAGGCCTCAAACTACGAGAAGCTCCAGCCCAAAATGCAGCCAAAACCCAGCCCACATCCGAGAGAATATTACGTGCAGGGGGTGGAGCAAGCCAGGCCTCAAACCACGAGAAGCTCCAGCCCAAAATGCAGCCAAAATGCAGCCCACATCCGGGAGATTCTCAAGAGCAGGGGGTGGAGCAAGCCAGGCCTCAAACCACGAGAAGCTCCAGCCTAAATGCAGCCAAAATGCAGCCCACATCCGGGAGAATCTCAAGAGCAGGGGGTGGAGCAAGCCAGGACTTAAACCACGAGAAGCTCCAGCCCAAAAGGCAGCCAAAATCCAGCCCACATCCGGGAGAATCTCAAGAGCAGGGGGTGGAGCAAGCCAGGCCTCAAACCACGAGAAGCTCCAGCCCAAAGGGCAGCCAAAATGCAGCCCACATGCGAGAGAATATTAAGAGCAGGGGATGGAGCAAGCCAGGCCTCAAAGCATGAGAAGCTCCAGCCCAAAAGGCAGCCAAAATGCAGCCCACATCCGGGAGAATCTCAAGAGCAATGGGTGGAGCAAGCCAGGCCTCAAACTACGAGAAGCTCCAGCCCAAAATGCAGCCAAAACCCAGCCCACATGCGAGAGAATATTAAGAGCAGGGGATGGAGCAAGCCAGGCCTCAAGCCACGAGAACCTCTAGCCCAAAAAAAGCAGACAAAATCCAGCCCACATTCGAGAGAATCTCAAGAGCAGGGGGTGGAGCAAGCCAGGCCTCGAACCACGAGAAGCTCCAGTCCAAAATGCAGCCAAATTGCAGCCCACATCCGGGAGAATTTCAAGAGCAGGGGGTGGAGCAAGGCAGGCCTCAAACCACGAGAAGCTCCAGCCCAAAAGGCAGCCAAAATGCAGCCCACATCGGGGAGAAACTCAAGAGCAGGGGGTGGAGCAAGCCAGGCCTCAAACCACGAGAAGCTCCAGCCCAAAAGGCAGCCAAAATCCAGCCCACTTGCGGGAGAATCTCAAGAGCAGGGGGTGGAGCAAGCCAGGCCTCAAACCACGAGAAGCTCCAGCCCAAAAGGCAGCCAAAATCCAGCCCACATGCGGAAGAATCTCAAGAGCAGGGGGTGGAGCAAGCCAGGCCTCAAACCAGGAGAATCTGCAGCCCAAAATGCAGCCAAAATGCAGCCCACCTCCGGGAGAATCTCAAGAGCAGGGGGTGGAGCAAGCCAGGCCTCAAACCACGAGAAGATCCAGCCCAAAAGGCAGCCAAAATCCAGCCCACATGTGGGAGAATCTCAAGAGCAGGGGGTGGAGCAAGCCAGGCCTCAAACCATGAGAAGCTCCAGCCCAAAATGCAGGCAAGATGCAGCCCACATGCGAGAGAATATTAAGAGCAGGGGATGGAGCAAGCCAGGCCTCAAACCACGAGAAGCTCCAGCCCAAAAGGCAGACAAAATCCAGCCCACATTCGAGAGAATCTCAACAGCAGCGGGTGGAGCAAGCCAGGCCTCAAACCACGAGAAGCTCCAGCCCAAAAGGCAGCCAAAACCCAGCCCACATCCGAGAGAATATTACGTGCAGGGGGTGGAGCAAGCCAGGCCTCAAACTACGAGAAGCTCCAGCCCAAAACGCAGCCAAAATGCAGCCCACCTCTGGCAGAATATTAAGAGCACGGAGGGGAGCAAGCCAGGCCTCAAACCACGAGAAGCTCCAGCCCAAAACGCAGCCAAAATCCAGCCCACATTCGAGAGAATCTCAACAGCAGCGGGTGGAGCAAGCCAGGCCTCAAACCACGAGAAGCTCCAGCTCAAAAGGCAGCCAAAAGACAGCCCACCTCTGGGAGAATATCAAGAGCACGGAGGGGAGCAAGCCAGGCCTCAAACCACGAGAAGCTCCAGCCCAGAAGTCAGTCAAAATCCAGCCCACATCCGGGAGAATCTCAAGAGCAGGGGGTGGAGCAAGCCAGGCCTCAAACCACGAGAAGCTCCAGCCCAAAATGCAGCCAAAATGCAGCCCACATGCGAGAGAATATTAAGAGCAGGGGGTGGAGCAAGCCAGGCCTCAAACCACGAGAAGCTCCAGACCAAAATGCAGCCAAAATGCAGCCCACATCCAGGAGAATCTCAAGAGCAGGGGGTGGAGCAAGCCAGGCCTCAAACCATGAGAAGCTCCAGCCCAAAAGGCAGCCAAAATGCAGCCCACATGCGAGAGAATATTAAGAGCAGGGGGTGGAGCAGGCCAGGCCTCAAACCATGAGAAGCTCCAGCCCAAAGGGCAGCCAAAATGCAGCCCACATGCGAGAGAATATTAAGAGCAGGGGATGGAGCAAGCCAGGCCTCAAAGCATGAGAAGCTCCAGCCCAAAAGGCAGCCAAAATGCAGCCCACCTCCGGGAGAATCTCAAGAGCAGGGGGTGGAGCAAGCCAGGCCTCAAACCTCGAGAAGCTCCAGCCCAAAAGGCAGCCAAAATCCAGCCCACATGCGGGAGAATCTCAAGAGCAGGGGGTGGAGCAAGGCAGGCCTCAAACCACGAGAAGCTCCAGCCCAAAAGGCAGCCAAACTCCAGCCCACATCCGGGAAAATATCAAGAGCAGGGTTTGGAGCAAGCCAGGCCTCAACCACGAGAAGCTCCAGCCCAAAATGCAGCCAAAATCCAGCCCACCTCCGGGAGAATCTCAAGAGCAGGGGGTGGAGCAAGCCAGGCCTCAAACCATGAGAAGCTCCAGCCCAAAAGGCAGCCAAAATCCAGCCCACATCCGGGAGAATCTCAAGAGCAGGGGTTGGAGCAAGCCAGGCCTCAAACCACGAGAAGCTCCAGCCCAAAAGGCAGCCAAAATGCAGCCCACCTCTGGGAGAATATCAAGAGCAGGGGGTGGAGGAAACCAGGCCTCAAACCACGAGAAGCTCCAGCCCAAAAGGCAGCCAAAATGCAGCCCACCTCTGGGAGAATATCAAGAGCACGGAGGGGAGCAAGCCAGGCCTCAAACTACGAGAAGCTCCAGCCCAAAATGCAGCCAAAACCCAGCCCACATCCGAGAGAATATTACGTGCAGGGGGTGGAGCAAGCCAGGCCTCAAACCACGAGAAGCTCCAGCCCAAAATGCAGCCAAAATGCAGCCCACATCCGGGAGATTCTCAAGAGCAGGGGGTGGAGCAAGCCAGGCCTCAAACCACGAGAAGCTCCAGCCTAAATGCAGCCAAAATCCAGCCCACATCCGGGAGAATCTCAAGAGCAGGGGGTGGAGCAAGCCAGGACTTAAACCACGAGAAGCTCCAGCCCAAAAGGCAGCCAAAATCCAGCCCACATCCGGGAGAATCTCAAGAGCAGGGGGTGGAGCAAGCCAGGCCTCAAACCACGAGAAGCTCCAGCCCAAAGGGCAGCCAAAATCCAGCCCACATGCGAGAGAATATTAAGAGCAGGGGATGGAGCAAGCCAGGCCTCAAAGCATGAGAAGCTCCAGCCCAAAAGGCAGCCAAAATGCAGCCCACATCCAGGAGAATCTCAAGAGCAATGGGTGGAGCAAGCCAGGCCTCAAACTACGAGAAGCTCCAGCCCAAAATGCAGCCAAAACCCAGCCCACATGGGAGAGAATATTAAGAGCAGGGGATGGAGCAAGCCAGGCCTCAAGCCACGAGAACCTCTAGCCCAAAAAAAGCAGACAAAATCCAGCCCACATTCGAGAGAATCTCAAGAGCAGGGGGTGGAGCAAGCCAGGCCTCGAACCACGAGAAGCTCCAGTCCAAAATGCAGCCAAATTGCAGCCCACATCCGGGAGAATTTCAAGAGCAGGGGGTGGAGCAAGCCAGGCCTCAAACCACGAGAAGCTCCAGCCCAAAAGGCAGCCAAAATGCAGCCCACATCGGGGAGAAACTCAAGAGCAGGGTGTGGAGCAAGCCAGGCCTCAAACCACGAGAAGCTCCAGCCCAAAAGGCAGCCAAAATCCAGCCCACATGCGGGAGAATCTCAAGAGCAGGGGGTGGAGCAAGCCAGGCCTCAAACCACGAGAAGCTCCAGCCCAAAAGGCAGCCAAAATCCAGCCCACATGCGGAAGAATCTCAAGAGCAGGGGGTGGAGCAAGCCAGGCCTCAAACCAGGAGAATCTGCAGCCCAAAATGCAGCCAAAATGCAGCCCACCTCCGGGAGAATCTCAAGAGCAGGGGGTGGAGCAAGCCAGGCCTCAAACCACGAGAAGCTCCAGCCCAAAAGGCAGCCAAAATCCAGCCCACATCGGGGAGAAACTCAAGAGCAGGGGGTGGAGCAAGCCAGGCCTCAAACCACGAGAAGCTCCAGCCCAAAAGGCAGCCAAAATGCAGCCCACATGCGGGAGAATCTCAAGAGCAGGGGGTGGAGCAAGCCAGGCCTCAAACCACGAGAAGCTCCAGTCCAAAAGGCAGCCAAAATGCAGCCCACCTCTGGGAGAATATCAAGAGCACGGAGGGGAGCAAGCGAGGCCTCAAACCACGAGAAGCTCCAGCCCAAAAGGCAGCCAAAATCCAGCCCACCTCTGGGAGAATATCAAGAGCACGGAGGGGAGCAAGCCAGGCCTCAAACTACGAGAAGCTCCAGCCCAAAAGGCAGCCAAAATCCAGCCCACCTCTGGGAGAATATCAAGAGCACGGAGGGGAGCAAGCCAGGCCTCAAACTACGAGAAGCTCCAGCCCAAAAGGTAGCCAAAACCCAGCCCACATCCGAGAGAATATTACGTGCAGGGGGTGGAGCAAGCCAGGCCTCAAACTACGAGAAGCTCCAGCCCAAAAGGCAGCCAAAATGCAGCCCACCTCCGGGAGAATCTCAAGAGCAGGGGGTGGAGCAAGCCAGGCCTCAAACCACGAGAAGCTCCAGCCCAAAACGCAGCCAAAATGCAGTCCACCTCTGGCAGAATATTAAGAGCACGGAGGGGAGCAAGCCAGGCCTCAAACCACGAGAAGCTCCAGCCCAAAAGGCAGCCAAAATCCAGCCCACATCCAAGAGAATATTACGAGCAGGGGATGGAGCAAGCCAGGCCTCAAACTACGAGAAGCTCCAGCATTAAAGGCAGCCAAAATCCAGCCCATATCCGGGAGAATCTCAAGAGCAGGGGGTGGAGCAAGCCAGGCCTCAAACCACGAGAAGCTCCAGCATTAAAGGCAGCCAAAATCCAGCCCATATCCGGGAGAATCTCAAGAGCAGGGGCTGGAGCAAGCCAGGCCTCAAAGCATGAGAAGCTCCAGCCCAAAAGGCAGCCAAAATGCAGCCCATATCCGGGAGAATCTCAAGAGCAGGGGGTGGAGCAAGCCAGGCCTCAAACCACGAGAAGCTCCAGCCCAAAAGGCAGCCAAAATGCAGCCCATATCCGGGAGAATCTCAAGAGCAGGGGGTGGAGCAAGCCAGGCCTCAAACCACGAGAAGCTCCAGCCCAAAAGGCAGCCAAACTCCAGCCCACATCCGGGAAAATATCAAGAGCAGGGTTTGGAGCAAGCCAGGCCTCAACCACGAGAAGCTCCAGCCCAAAATGCAGCCAAAATCCAGCCCACCTCCGGGAGAATCTCAAGAGCAGGGGGTGGAGCAAGCCAGGCCTCAAACCATGAGAAGCTCCAGCCCAAAAGGCAGCCAAAATCCAGCCCACATCCGGGAGAATCTCAAGAGCAGGGGTTGGAGCAAGCCAGGCCTCAAACCACGAGAAGCTCCAGCCCAAAAGGCAGCCAAAATGCAGCCCACCTCTGGGAGAATATCAAGAGCAGGGGGTGGAGGAAGCCAGGCCTCAAACCACGAGAAGCTCCAGCCCAAAAGGCAGCCAAAATGCAGCCCACCTCTGGGAGAATATCAAGAGCACGGAGGGGAGCAAGCCAGGCCTCAAACTACGAGAAGCTCCAGCCCAAAATGCAGCCAAAACCCAGCCCACATCCGAGAGAATATTACGTGCAGGGGGTGGAGCAAGCCAGGCCTCAAACCACGAGAAGCTCCAGCCCAAAATGCAGCCAAAATGCAGCCCACATCCGGGAGATTCTCAAGAGCAGGGGGTGGAGCAAGCCAGGCCTCAAACCACGAGAAGCTCCAGCCTAAATGCAGCCAAAATGCAGCCCACATCCGGGAGAATCTCAAGAGCAGGGGGTGGAGCAAGCCAGGACTTAAACCACGAGAAGCTCCAGCCCAAAAGGCAGCCAAAATCCAGCCCACATCCGGGAGAATCTCAAGAGCAGGGGGTGGAGCAAGCCAGGCCTCAAACCACGAGAAGCTCCAGCCCAAAGGGCAGCCAAAATGCAGCCCACATGCGAGAGAATATTAAGAGCAGGGGATGGAGCAAGCCAGGCCTCAAAGCATGAGAAGCTCCAGCCCAAAAGGCAGCCAAAATGCAGCCCACATCCGGGAGAATCTCAAGAGCAGGGGGTGGAGCAAGCCAGGCCTCAAACCACGAGAAGCTCCAGCCCAAAATGCAGCCAAAACCCAGCCCACATGCGAGAGAATATTAAGAGCAGGGGATGGAGCAAGCCAGGCCTCAAGCCACGAGAACCTCTAGCCCAAAAAAAGCAGACAAAATCCAGCCCACATTCGAGAGAATCTCAAGAGCAGGGGGTGGAGCAAGCCAGGCCTCGAACCACGAGAAGCTCCAGTCCAAAATGCAGCCAAATTGCAGCCCACATCCGGGAGAATTTCAAGAGCAGGGGGTGGAGCAAGCCAGGCCTCAAACCACGAGAAGCTCCAGCCCAAAAGGCAGCCAAAATGCAGCCCACATCGGGGAGAAACTCAAGAGCAGGGGGTGGAGCAAGCCAGGCCTCAAACCACGAGAAGCTCCAGCCCAAAAGGCAGCCAAAATCCAGCCCACATGCGGGAGAATCTCAAGAGCAGGGGGTGGAGCAAGCCAGGCCTCAAACCACGAGAAGCTCCAGCCCAAAAGGCAGCCAAAATCCAGCCCACATGCGGAAGAATCTCAAGAGCAGGGGGTGGAGCAAGCCAGGCCTCAAACCAGGAGAATCTGCAGCCCAAAATGCAGCCAAAATGCAGCCCACCTCCGGGAGAATCTCAAGAGCAGGGGGTGGAGCAAGCCAGGCCTCAAACCACGAGAAGATCCAGGCCAAAAGGCAGCCAAAATCCAGCCCACATGTGGGAGAATCTCAAGAGCAGGGGGTGGAGCAAGCCAGGCCTCAAACCATGAGAAGCTCCAGCCCAAAATGCAGGCAAGATGCAGCCCACATGCGAGAGAATATTAAGAGCAGGGGATGGAGCAAGCCAGGCCTCAAACCACGAGAAGCTCCAGCCCAAAAGGCAGACAAAATCCAGCCCACATTCGAGAGAATCTCAACAGCAGCGGGTGGAGCAAGCCAGGCCTCAAACCACGAGAAGCTCCAGCCCAAAAGGCAGCCAAAACCCAGCCCACATCCGAGAGAATATTACGTGCAGGGGGTGGAGCAAGCCAGGCCTCAAACTACGAGAAGTTCCAGCCCAAAACGCAGCCAAAATGCAGCCCACATCGGGGAGAAACTCAAGAGCAGGGGGTGGAGCAAGCCAGGCCTCAAACCACGAGAAGCTCCAGCCCAAAAGGCAGCCAAAATCCAGCCCACATGCGGGAGAATCTCAAGAGCAGGGGGTGGAGCAAGCCAGGCCTCAAACCACGAGAAGCTCCAGCCCAAAAGGCAGCCAAAATCCAGCCCACATGCGGAAGAATCTCAAGAGCAGGGGGTGGAGCAAGCCAGGCCTCAAACCACGAGAAGCTCCAGCCCAAAAGGCAGCCAAAATGCAGCCCACCTCCGGGAGAATCTCAAGAGCAGGGGGTGGAGCAAGCCAGGCCTCAAACCACGAGAAGCTCCAGCCCAAAACGCAGCCAAAATGCAGTCCACCTCTGGCAGAATATTAAGAGCACGGAGGGGAGCAAGCGAGGCCTCAAACCACAAGAAGCTCCAGCCCAAAATGCAGCCAAAATCCAGCACACATCAGCAACAATCTCAAGAGCAGGGGGTGGAGCAAGCCAGGCCTCAAACCACGAGAAGCTCCAGCCCAAAATGCAGCCAAAATCCAGCCCACATGCGGGAGAATCTCAAGAGCAGGGGGTGGAGCAAGCCAGGCCTCAAACCACGAGAAGCTCCAGCCCAAAAGGCAGCCAAAATCCAGCCCACATGCGGAAGAATCTCAAGAGCAGGGGGTGGAGCAAGCCAGGCCTCAAACCAGGAGAAGCTCCAGCCCAAAAGGCAGCCAAAATGCATCCCACATGCGGGAGAATCTCAAGAGCAGGGGGTGGAGCAAGCCAGGCCTCAAACCACGAGAAGCTCCAGCCCAAAAGGCAGCCAAAATCCAGCCCGCATGCGGAAGAATCTCAAGAGCAGGGGTTGGAGCAAGCCAGGCCTCAAACCACGAGAAGCTCCAGCCCAAAATGCAGCCAAAATGCAGCCCACATCCGAGAGAATATTACGAGCAGGGGATGGAGCAAGCCAGGCCTCAAGCCACGAGAAGCTCCAGCCCAAAAAAAGCAGACAAAATCCAGCCCACATTCGAGAGAATCTCAAGAGCAGCGGGTGGAGCAAGCCAGGCCTCAAACCACGAGAAGCTCCAGCCCAAAAGGCAGCCAAAATCCAGCCCACCTCCGGGAGAATCTCAAGAGCAGGGGGTGGAGCAAGCCAGGCCTCAAACCACGAGAAGCTCCAGCCCAAAAGGCAGCCAAAATGCAGCCCACCTCTGGGAGAATATCAAGAGCAGGGGGTGGAGGAAGCCAGGCCTCAAACCACGAGAAGCTCCAGCCCAAAAGGCAGCCAAAATTCAGCCCACCTCTGGGAGAATATTACGTGCAGGGGGTGGAGGAAGCCAGGCCTCAAACTACGAGAAGCTCCAGCCCAAAATGCAGCCAAAATGCAGCCCACATCCGGGAGAATTTCAAGAGCAGGGGGTGGAGCAAGCCAGGCCTCAAACCACGAGAAGCTCCAGCCCAAAAGGCAGCCAAAATCCAGCCCACATCCGGGAGAATCTCAAGAGCAGGGGGTGGAGCAAGCCAGGCCTCAAACTACGAGAAGCTCCAGTCCAAAATGCAGCCAAAATGCAGCCCACATCCGGGAGAATTTCAAGAGCAGGGGGTGGAGCAAGCCAGGCCTCAAACCACGAGAAGCTCCAGCCCAAAAGGCAGCCAAAATCCAGCCCACATGCGGGAGAATATCAAGAGCAGGGGGTGGAGCAAGCCAGGCCTCAAACCACGAGAAGCTCCAGCCCAAAAGGCAGCCAAAATCCAGCCCACATCGGGGAGAAACTCAAGAGCAGGGGGTGGAGCAAGCCAGGCCTCAAACCACGAGAAGCTCCAGCCCAAAAGGCAGCCAAAATGCAGCCCACATGCGGGAGAATCTCAAGAGCAGGGGGTGGAGCAAGCCAGGCCTCAAACCACGAGAAGCTCCAGTCCAAAAGGCAGCCAAAATGCAGCCCACCTCTGGGAGAATATCAAGAGCACGGAGGGGAGCAAGCGAGGCCTCAAACCACGAGAAGCTCCAGCCCAAAAGGCAGCCAAAATCCAGCCCACCTCTGGGAGAATATCAAGAGCACGGAGGGGAGCAAGCCAGGCCTCAAACTACGAGAAGCTCCAGCCCAAAAGGCAGCCAAAATCCAGCCCACCTCTGGGAGAATATCAAGAGCACGGAGGGGAGCAAGCCAGGCCTCAAACTACGAGAAGCTCCAGCCCAAAAGGCAGCCAAAACCCAGCCCACATCCGAGAGAATATTACGTGCAGGGGGTGGAGCAAGCCAGGCCTCAAACTACGAGAAGCTCCAGCCCAAAAGGCAGCCAAAATGCAGCCCACCTCCGGGAGAATCTCAAGAGCAGGGGGTGGAGCAAGCCAGGCCTCAAACCACGAGAAGCTCCAGCCCAAAACGCAGCCAAAATGCAGTCCACCTCTGGCAGAATATTAAGAGCACGGAGGGGAGCAAGCCAGGCCTCAAACCACGAGAAGCTCCAGCCCAAAAGGCAGCCAAAATCCAGCCCACATCCAAGAGAATATTACGAGCAGGGGATGGAGCAAGCCAGGCCTCAAACTACAAGAATCTCCAGCATTAAAGGCAGCCAAAATCCAGCCCATATCCGGGAGAATCTCAAGAGCAGGGGGTGGAGCAAGCCAGGCCTCAAACCACGAGAAGCTCCAGCCCAAAAGGCAGCCAAAATGCAGCCCATATCCGGGAGAATCTCAAGAGCAGGGGGTGGAGCAAGCCAGGCCTCAAACCACGAGAAGCTCCAGCCCAAAAGGCAGCCAAAATCCAGCCCGCATGCGGAAGAATCTCAAGAGCAGGGGGTGGAGCAAGCCAGGCCTCAAACCACGAGAAGCTTCAGCCCAAAAGGCAGCCAAAATCCAGCCCACCTCCGGGCGAATCTCAAGAGCAGGGGTTGGAGCAAGCCAGGCCTCAAACCACGAGAAGCTCCAGCCCAAAAGGCAGCCAAAATGCAGCCCACCTCCGGGAGAATCTCAAGAGCAGGGGGTGGAGCAAGCCAGGCCTCAAACCACGAGAAGCTCCAGCCCAATGAGCAGCCAAAATGCAGCCCACATGCGGGAGAATCTCAAGAGCAGGGGGTGGAGCAAGCCAGGCCTCAAACCACGAGAAGCTCCAGCCCAAAATGCAGCCAAAATGCAGCCCACATGCGAGAGAATATTAAGAGCAGGGGATGGAGGAAGCCAGGCCTCAAGCCACGAGAAGCTCCAGCCCAAAAAAAGCAGACAAAATCCAGCCCATATTCGAGAGAATCTCAAGAGCAGCGGGTGGAGCAAGCCAGGCCTCAAACCACGAGAAGCTCCAGCCCAAAAGGCAGCCAAAATGCAGCCCACCTCTGGGAGAATATCAAGAGCACGGAGGGGAGGAAGCCAGGCCTCAAACTACGAGAAGCTCCAGCATAAAAGGCAGGCAAAACCCAGCCCACATTCGAGAGAATATTACGTGCAGGGGGTGGAGCAAGCCAGGCCTCAAACTACGAGAAGCTCCAGTCCAAAATGCAGCCAAAATGCAGCCCACATCCGGGAGAATTTCAAGAGCAGGGGGTGGAGCAAGCCAGGCCTCAAACCACGAGAAGCTCCAGCCCAAAAGGCAGCCAAAATCCAGCCCACATCCGGGAGAATATCAAGAGCAGGGGGTGGAGCAAGCCAGGCCTCAAACCACGAGAAGCTCCAGCCCAAAAGCAGCCAAAATCCAGCCCACATGCGGGAGAATCTCAAGAGCAGGGGGTAGAGCAAGCCAGGCCTCAAACCACGAGAAGCTCCAGCCCAAAAGGCAGCCAAAATCCAGCCCACATCTGGGAGAATCTCAAGAGCAGGGGGTGGAGCAAGCCAGGCCTCAAACCACGAGAAGCTCCAGCCCAAAAGGCAGCCAAAATCCAGCCCACCTCCGGGAGAATCTCAAGAGCAGGGGGTGGAGCAAGCCAGGCCTCAAACCACGAGAAGCTCCAGCCCAAAATGCAGCCAAAATGCAGCCCACATGCGAGAGAATATTAAGAGCAGGGGATGGAGCAAGCCAGGCCTCAAGCCTCGAGAAGCTCCAGCCCAAAAGGCAGACAAAATCCAGCCCACGTTCGAGAGAATCTCAAGAGCAGGGGGTGGAGCAAGCCAGGCCTCAAACCACGAGAAGCTCCAGCCCAAAAGGCAGCCAAAATGCAGGCCACATGCGGGAGAATCTCAAGAGCAGGGGGTGGAGCAAGCCAGGCCTCAAACCACGAGAAGCTCCAGCCCAAAATGCAGCCAAAATCCAGCCCGCATGCGGAAGAATCTCAAGAGCAGGGGGTGGAGCAAGCCAGGCCTCAAACCACGAGAAGCTCCAGCCCAAAAGGCAGCCAAAATCCAGCCCACCTCTGGGAGAATATCAAGAGCACGGAGGGGAGCAAGCCAGGCCTCAAACCACGAGAAGCTCCAGCCCAAAAGGCAGCCAAAATGCAGCCCACATCAGGGAGAATGACAAGAGCAGGGGGTGGAGCAAGCCAGGCCTCAAACCACGAGAAGCTCCAGCCCAAAAGGCAGCCAAAATCCAGCACACATCAGCAAGAATCTCAAGAGCAGGGGGTGGAGCAAGCCAGGCCTCAAACCACGAGAAGCTCCAGCCCAAAATGCAGCCAAAATCCAGCCCACATCCGGGAGAATCTCAAGAGCAGGGGGTGAAGGAAGCCAGGCCTCAAGCCACGAGAAGCTCCAGCCCAAAAGGCAGCCAAAATGCAGCCCATATCCGGGAGAATCTCAAGAGCAGGGGGTGGAGCAAGCCAGGCCTCAAACCACGAGAAGCTCCAGCCCAAAAGGCAGCCAAAATCCAGCCCACATCCGGGAGAATCTCAAGAGCAGGGGGTGGAGCAAGCCAGGCCTCAAACCACGAGAAGCTCCGGTCCAAAAGGCAGCCAAACTCAAGCCCACCTCAGGGAGAATATCAAGAGCAGGGGGTGGAGCAAGTCAGGCCTCAAACTGCGAGAAGCTCCAGCCCAAAAGGCAGCCAAAATGCAGCCCACATCCGGGAGAATCTCAAGAGCAGGGGGTGGAGCAAGCCAGGCCTCAAACCACGAGAAGCTCCAGCCCAAAAGGCAGCCAAAATCCAGCCCACATCCAGGAGAATCTCAAGAGCAGGGGGTGCAGCAAGCCAGGCCTCAAACCACGAGAAGCTCCAGCCCAAAATGCAGCCAAAGTCCAGCCCATATCCGGGAGAATCTCAAGAGCAGGGGGTGGAGCAAGCCAGGATTCAAACCACGAGAAGCTCCAGCCCAAAAGGCAGCCAAAATGCAGCCCACATCCGGGAGAATCTCAAGAGCAGGGGGTGGAGCAAGCCAGGCCTCAAACCACGAGAAGCTCCAGCCCAAAAGGCAGCCAAAATGCAGCCCACATCCGGGAGAATCTCAAGAGCAGGGGGTGGAGCAAGCCAGGCCTCAAACCACGAGAAGCTCCAGCCCAAAAGGCAGCGAAAATGCAGCCCACATCCGGGAGAATCTCAAGAGCAGGGGGTGGAGCAAGTCAGGCCTCAAACTGCGAGAAGCTCCAGCCCAAAATGCAGCCAAAATGCAGCCCACATCCGGGAGAATATCAAGAGCAGGGGGTGGAGCAAGCCAGGCCTCAAACCACGAGAAGCTCCAGCCCAAAAGGCAGCCAAAATGCAGGCCACATCCGGGAGAATCTCAAGAGCAGGGGGTGGAGCAAGCCAGGCCTCAAACCACGAGAAGCTCCAGCCCAAAAGGCAGCCAAAATCCAGCCCAGATCCAGGAGAATCTCAAGAGCAGGGGGTGGAGCAAGCCAGGCCTCAAACCACGAGAAGCTCCAGCCCAAAAGGCAGCCAAAATCCAGCCCAGATCCAGGAGAATCTCAAGAGCAGGGGCTGGAGCAAGACAGGCCTCAAACCACGAGAAGCTCCAGCCCAAAAGGCAGCCAAAGTCCAGCCCATATCCGGGAGAATCTCAAGAGCAGGGGGTGGAGCAAGCCAGGCCTCAAACCACGAGAAGCTCCAGCCCAAAAGGCAGCCAAAATGCAGCCCACATCCGGGAGAATATCAAGAGCAGGGGGTGGAGGAAGCCAGGCCTCAAACCACGAGAAGCTCCAGCCCAAAAGGCAGCCAAAATTCAGCCCACCTCTGGGAGAATATTACGTGCAGGGGGTGGAGGAAGCCAGGCCTCAAACTACGAGAAGCTCCAGCCCAAAATGCAGCCAAAATGCAGCCCACATCCGGGAGAATTTCAAGAGCAGGGGGTGGAGCAAGCCAGGCCTCAAACCACGAGAAGCTCCAGCCCAAAAGGCAGCCAAAATCCAGCCCACATCCGGGAGAATCTCAAGAGCAGGGGGTGGAGCAAGCCAGGCCTCAAACTACGAGAAGCTCCAGTCCAAAATGCAGCCAAAATGCAGCCCACATCCGGGAGAATTTCAAGAGCAGGGGGTGGAGCAAGCCAGGCCTCAAACCACGAGAAGCTCCAGCCCAAAAGGCAGCCAAAATCCAGCCCACATGCGGGAGAATATCAAGAGCAGGGGGTGGAGCAAGCCAGGCCTCAAACCACGAGAAGCTCCAGCCCAAAAGGCAGCTAAAATCCAGCCCACATCGGGGAGAAACTCAAGAGCAGGGGGTGGAGCAAGCCAGGCCTCAAACCACGAGAAGCTCCAGCCCAAAAGGCAGCCAAAATGCAGCCCACATGCGGGAGAATCTCAAGAGCAGGGGGTGGAGCAAGCCAGGCCTCAAACCACGAGAAGCTCCAGTCCAAAAGGCAGCCAAAATGCAGCCCACCTCTGGGAGAATATCAAGAGCACGGAGGGGAGCAAGCGAGGCCTCAAACCACGAGAAGCTCCAGCCCAAAAGGCAGCCAAAATCCAGCCCACCTCTGGGAGAATATCAAGAGCACGGAGGGGAGCAAGCCAGGCCTCAAACTACGAGAAGCTCCAGCCCAAAAGGCAGCCAAAATCCAGCCCACCTCTGGGAGAATATCAAGAGCACGGAGGGGAGCAAGCCAGGCCTCAAACTACGAGAAGCTCCAGCCCAAAAGGCAGCCAAAACCCAGCCCACATCCGAGAGAATATTACGTGCAGGGGGTGGAGCAAGCCAGGCCTCAAACTACGAGAAGCTCCAGCCCAAAAGGCAGCCAAAATGCAGCCCACCTCCGGGAGAATCTCAAGAGCAGGGGGTGGAGCAAGCCAGGCCTCAAACCACGAGAAGCTCCAGCCCAAAACGCAGCCAAAATGCAGTCCACCTCTGGCAGAATATTAAGAGCACGGAGGGGAGCAAGCCAGGCCTCAAACCACGAGAAGCTCCAGCCCAAAAGGCAGCCAAAATCCAGCCCACATCCAAGAGAATATTACGAGCAGGGGATGGAGCAAGCCAGGCCTCAAACTACGAGAATCTCCAGCATTAAAGGCAGCCAAAATCCAGCCCATATCCGGGAGAATCTCAAGAGCAGGGGGTGGAGCAAGCCAGGCCTCAAACCACGAGAAGCTCCAGCCCAAAAGGCAGCCAAAATGCAGCCCATATCCGGGAGAATCTCAAGAGCAGGGGGTGGAGCAAGCCAGGCCTCAAACCACGAGAAGCTCCAGCCCAAAAGGCAGCCAAAATCCAGCCCGCATGCGGAAGAATCTCAAGAGCAGGGGGTGGAGCAAGCCAGGCCTCAAACCACGAGAAGCTTCAGCCCAAAAGGCAGCCAAAATCCAGCCCACCTCCGGGCGAATCTCAAGAGCAGGGGTTGGAGCAAGCCAGGCCTCAAACCACGAGAAGCTCCAGCCCAAAAGGCAGCCAAAATCCAGCCCACCTCCGGGAGAATCTCAAGAGCAGGGGGTGGAGCAAGCCAGGCCTCAAACCACGAGAAGCTCCAGCCCAATGAGCAGCCAAAATGCAGCCCACATGCGGGAGAATCTCAAGAGCAGGGGGTGGAGCAAGCCAGGCCTCAAACCACGAGAAGCTCCAGCCCAAAATGCAGCCAAAATGCAGCCCACATGCGAGAGAATATTAAGAGCAGGGGATGGAGGAAGCCAGGCCTCAAGCCACGAGAAGCTCCAGCCCAAAAAAAGCAGACAAAATCCAGCCCATATTCGAGAGAATCTCAAGAGCAGCGGGTGGAGCAAGCCAGGCCTCAAACCACGAGAAGCTCCAGCCCAAAAGGCAGCCAAAATGCAGCCCACCTCTGGGAGAATATCAAGAGCACGGAGGGGAGGAAGCCAGGCCTCAAACTACGAGAAGCTCCAGCATAAAAGGCAGCCAAAACCCAGCCCACATTCGAGAGAATATTACGTGCAGGGGGTGGAGCAAGCCAGGCCTCAAACTACGAGAAGCTCCAGTCCAAAATGCAGCCAAAATGCAGCCCACATCCGGGAGAATTTCAAGAGCAGGGGGTGGAGCAAGCCAGGCCTCAAACCACGAGAAGCTCCAGCCCAAAAGGCAGCCAAAATCCAGCCCACATCCGGGAGAATATCAAGAGCAGGGGGTGGAGCAAGCCAGGCCTCAAACCACGAGAAGCTCCAGCCCAAAAGCAGCCAAAATCCAGCCCACATGCGGGAGAATCTCAAGAGCAGGGGGTAGAGCAAGCCAGGCCTCAAACCACGAGAAGCTCCAGCCCAAAAGGCAGCCAAAATCCAGCCCACATCTGGGAGAATCTCAAGAGCAGGGGGTGGAGCAAGCCAGGCCTCAAACCACGAGAAGCTCCAGCCCAAAAGGCAGCCAAAATCCAGCCCACCTCCGGGAGAATCTCAAGAGCAGGGGGTGGAGCAAGCCAGGCCTCAAACCACGAGAAGCTCCAGCCCAAAATGCAGCCAAAATGCAGCCCACATGCGAGAGAATATTAAGAGCAGGGGATGGAGCAAGCCAGGCCTCAAGCCTCGAGAAGCTCCAGCCCAAAAGGCAGACAAAATCCAGCCCACGTTCGAGAGAATCTCAAGAGCAGGGGGTGGAGCAAGCCAGGCCTCAAACCACGAGAAGCTCCAGCCCAAAAGGCAGCCAAAATGCAGGCCACATGCGGGAGAATCTCAAGAGCAGGGGGTGGAGCAAGCCAGGCCTCAAACCACGAGAAGCTCCAGCCCAAAATGCAGCCAAAATCCAGCCCGCATGCGGAAGAATCTCAAGAGCAGGGGGTGGAGCAAGCCAGGCCTCAAACCACGAGAAGCTCCAGCCCAAAAGGCAGCCAAAATCCAGCCCACCTCTGGGAGAATATCAAGAGCACGGAGGGGAGCAAGCCAGGCCTCAAACCACGAGAAGCTCCAGCCCAAAAGGCAGCCAAAATGCAGCCCACATCAGGGAGAATGACAAGAGCAGGGGGTGGAGCAAGCCAGGCCTCAAACCACGAGAAGCTCCAGCCCAAAAGGCAGCCAAAATCCAGCACACATCAGCAAGAATCTCAAGAGCAGGGGGTGGAGCAAGCCAGGCCTCAAACCACGAGAAGCTCCAGCCCAAAATGCAGCCAAAATCCAGCCCACATCCGGGAGAATCTCAAGAGCAGGGGGTGAAGGAAGCCAGGCCTCAAGCCACGAGAAGCTCCAGCCCAAAAGGCAGCCAAAATGCAGCCCATATCCGGGAGAATCTCAAGAGCAGGGGGTGGAGCAAGCCAGGCCTCAAACCACGAGAAGCTCCAGCCCAAAAGGCAGCCAAAATCCAGCCCACATCCGGGAGAATCTCAAGAGCAGGGGGTGGAGCAAGCCAGGCCTCAAACCACGAGAAGCTCCGGTCCAAAAGGCAGCCAAACTCAAGCCCACCTCAGGGAGAATATCAAGAGCAGGGGGTGGAGCAAGTCAGGCCTCAAACTGCGAGAAGCTCCAGCCCAAAAGGCAGCCAAAATGCAGCCCACATCCGGGAGAATATCAAGAGAAGGGGGTGGAGCAAGCCAGGCCTCAAACCACGAGAAGCTCCAGCCCAAAAGGCAGCCAAAATCCAGCCCACATCCAGGAGAATCTCAAGAGCAGGGGGTGCAGCAAGCCAGGCCTCAAACCACGAGAAGCTCCAGCCCAAAAGGCAGCCAAAGTCCAGCCCATATCCGGGAGAATCTCAAGAGCAGGGGGTGGAGCAAGCCAGGATTCAAACCACGAGAAGCTCCAGCCCAAAAGGCAGCCAAAATGCAGCCCACATCCGGGAGAATCTCAAGAGCAGGGGGTGGAGCAAGCCAGGCCTCAAACCACGAGAAGCTCCAGCCCAAAAGGCAGCCAAAATGCAGCCCACATCCGGGAGAATCTCAAGAGCAGGGGGTGGAGCAAGCCAGGCCTCAAACCACGAGAAGCTCCAGCCCAAAAGGCAGCGAAAATGCAGCCCACATCCGGGAGAATCTCAAGAGCAGGGGGTGGAGCAAGTCAGGCCTCAAACTGCGAGAAGCTCCAGCCCAAAATGCAGCCAAAATGCAGCCCACATCCGGGAGAATATCAAGAGCAGGGGGTGGAGCAAGCCAGGCCTCAAACCACGAGAAGCTCCAGCCCAAAAGGCAGCCAAAATGCAGGCCACATCCGGGAGAATCTCAAGAGCAGGGGGTGGAGCAAGCCAGGCCTCAAACCACGAGAAGCTCCAGCCCAAAAGGCAGCCAAAATCCAGCCCAGATCCAGGAGAATCTCAAGAGCAGGGGGTGGAGCAAGCCAGGCCTCAAACCACGAGAAGCTCCAGCCCAAAAGGCAGCCAAAATCCAGCCCAGATCCAGGAGAATCTCAAGAGCAGGGGCTGGAGCAAGACAGGCCTCAAACCACGAGAAGCTCCAGCCCAAAAGGCAGCCAAAGTCCAGCCCATATCCGGGAGAATCTCAAGAGCAGGGGGTGGAGCAAGCCAGGCCTCAAACCACGAGAAGCTCCAGCCCAAAAGGCAGCCAAAATGCAGCCCACATCCGGGAGAATCTCAAGAGCAGGGGTTGGAGCAAGCCAGGCCTCAAACCACGAGAAGCTCCAGCCCAAAACGCAGCCAAAATCCAGCCCACCTCTGGCAGAATATTAAGAGCACGGAGGGGAGCAAGCCAGGCCTCAAACCACGAGAAGCTCCAGCCCAAAATGCAGCCAAAATCCAGCCCACATCCGGGAGAATCTCAAGAGCAGGGGGTGGAGCAAGCCAGGCCTCAAACCACGAGAAGCTCCAGCCCAAAATGCAGCCAAAATCCAGCCCACATCCGGGAGAAACTCAAGAGCAGGGGGTGGAGCAAGCCATTCCTCAAACCACGAGAAGCTCCAGCCCAAAATGCAGCCAAAATCCAGCCCATATCAGGGAGAATCTCAAGAGCAGGGGGTGGAGCAAGCCAGGCCTCAAACCACGAGAAGCTCCAGCCCAAAAGCAGCCAAAATCCAGCCCACATGCGGGAGAATCTCAAGAGCAGGGGGTAGAGCAAGCCAGGCCTCAAACCACGAGAAGCTCCAGCCCAAAAGGCAGCCAAAATCCAGCACACATCAGCAAGAATCTCAAGAGCAGGGGGTGGAGCAAGCCAGGCCTCAAACCACGAGAAGCTCCAGCCCAAAAGGCAGCCAAAATCCAGCCCACATGCGGGAGAATCTCAAGAGCAGGGGGTGGAGCAAGCCAGGCCTCAAACCACGAGAAGCTCCAGCCCAAAAGGCAGCCAAAATCCAGCCCATATCCAGGAGAATCTCAAGAGCAGGGGGTGGAGCAAGCCAGGCCTCAAACCACGAGAAGCTCCAGCCCAAAAGGCAGCCAAAGTCCAGCCCATATCCGGGAGAATCTCAAGAGCAGGGGTTGGAGCAAGCCAGGCCTCAAACCACGAGAAGCTCCAGCCCAAAAGGCAGCCAAAATGCAGCCCACATCCGGGAGAATCTCAAGAGCAGGGGGTGGAGCAAGCCAGGCCTCAAACCACGAGAAGCTCCAGCCCAAAAGGCAGCCAAAATGCAGCCCATATCCGGGAGAATCTCATGAGCAGGGGGTGGAGCAAGCCAGGCCTCAAACCACGAGAAGCTCCAGCCCAAAAGGCAGCCAAAATCCAGCCCACATCCGGGAGAATCTCAAGAGCAGGGGGTGGAGCAAGCCAGGCCTCAAACCACGAGAAGCTCCGGTCCAAAAGGCAGCCAAACTCAAGCCCACCTCCGGGAGAATCTCAAGAGCAGGGGGTGGAGCAAGCCAGGCCTCAAACCACGAGAAAATCCAGCCCAAAAGGCAGCCAAAATCCAGCCCAACTCCGGGAGAATCTCAAGAGCAGGGGGTGGAGCAAGCCAGGCCTCAAACCACGAGAAGCTCCAGCCCAAAAGGCAGCCAAAATCCAGCCCAGATCCAGGAGAATCTCAAGAGCAGGGGGTGGAGCAAGCCAGGCCTCAAACCACGAGAAGCTACAGCCCAAAAGGCAGCCAAAATCCAGCCCAGATCCAGGAGAATCTCAAGAGCAGGGGGTGGAGCAAGCCAGGCCTCAAACCACGAGAAGCTCCAGCCCAAAAGGCAGCCAAAGTCCAGCCCATATCCGGGAGAATCTCAAGAGCAGTGGGTGGAGCAAGCCAGGCCTCAAACCACGAGAAGCTCCAGCCCAAAAGGCAGCCAAAATGCAGCCCACATCCGGGAGAATCTCAAGAGCAGGGGTTGGAGCAAGCCAGGCCTCAAACCACGAGAAGCTCCAGCCCAAAACGCAGCCAAAATGCAGCCCACCTCTGGCAGAATATTAAGAGCACGGAGGGGAGCAAGCCAGGCCTCAAACCACGAGAAGCTCCAGCCCAAGATTCAGCCAAAATCCAGCACACATCCGTGAGAATCTCAAGAGCAGGGGGTGGAGTAAGCCAGGCCTCAAACCTCGAGAAGATCCACCCCAAAAGGCAACCAAAATGCAGCCCACATCCGGGAGAATCTCAAGAGCAGGGGGTGGAGCAAGCCAGGCCTCAAACCACGAGAAGCTCCAGCCCAAAAGGCAGCCAAAATGCAGCCCACATCCGGGAGAATCTCAAGAGCAGGGGGTGGAGCAAGCCAGGCCTCAAACCACGAGAAGCTCCAGCCCAAAAGGCAGCCAAACTCCAGCCCACATCCGGGAAAATATCAAGAGCAGGGTTTGGAGCAAGCCAGGCCTCAAACCACGAGAAGCTCCAGCCCAAAGGGCAGCCAAAATGCAGCCCACCTCCGGGAGAATCTCAAGAGCAGGGGGTGGAGCAAGCCAGGCCTCAAACCACGAGAAGCTCCAGCCCAAAAGGCAGACAAAATCCAGCCCACATTCGAGAGAATCTCAAGAGCAGGGGGTGGAGCAAGCCAGGCCTCAAACCACGAGAAGCTCCAGCCCAAAAGGCAGCCAAAATGCAGGCCACGTCCGAGAGAATCTCAAGAGCAGGTGGTCGAGCAAGCCAGGCCTCAAACCACGAGAAGCTCCAGCCCAAAAGGCAGCCAAAATCCAGCCAACATCCAAACGAATATGAAGAGCAGGGGGTGGAGCACGCCAGGCCTCCAACCACGAGAAGCTCCAGCCCAAAAGGCAGCCAAAATGCAGGCCACATCCGAGAGAATCTCAAGAGCAGGGGGTCGAGCAAGCCAGGCCTCAAACCACGAGAAGTTCCAGCCCAAAAGTCTACCAAAATGCAGCCCACCTCCGCGAGAATCTCAAGAGCAGGGGGTGGAGCAAGCCACGCCTCAAACCACGAGAAGCTCCAGCCCAAAAGACAGCCAAAATGCAGGCCACATCTGGGAGAATCTCAAGAGCAGGGGGTGGAGCAAGCCATACCTCAAACCACGAGAAGCTCCAGCCCAAAAATGCAGCCAAAATGCAACCCATATCCGGGAGAATCTCAAGAGCAGGGGGTGGAGCAAGCCAGGATTCAAACCACGAGAAGCTCCAGCCCAAAAGGCAGCCAAAATGCAGCCCACATCCGGGAGAATCTCAAGAGCAGGGGGTGGAGCAAGCCAGGCCTCAAACCACGAGAAGCTCCAGCCCAAAAGGCAGCCAAAATGCAGCCCATATCCGGGAGAATCTCACGAGCAGGGGGTGGAGCAAGCCAGGCCTCAAACCACGAGAAGCTCCAGCCCAAAAGGCAGCCAAAATCCAGCCCACATGCGGGAGAATCTCAAGAGCAGGGGGTGGAGAAAGCCAGGCCTCAAACCACGAGAAGCTCCGGTCCAAAAGGCAGCCAAACTCAAGCCCACATCTGGGAGAATCTCAAGAGCAGGGGGTGGAGCAAGCCAGGCCTCAAACCACGAGAAGCTCCAGCCCAAAAGGCAGCCAAAATCCAGCCCACATCCAGGAGAATCTCAAGAGCAGGGGGTGGAGCAAGCCAGGCCTCAAACCACGAGAAGCTCCAGCCCAAAAGGCAGCCAAAATCCAGCCCACATCCAGGAGAATCTCAAGAGCAGGGGGTGGAGCAAGCCAGGATTCAAACCACGAGAAGCTCCAGCCCAAAAGGCAGCCAAAGTCCACCCCATATCCGGGAGAATCTCAAGAGCAGGGGGTGGAGCAAGCCAGGCCTCAAACCACGAGAAGCTCCAGCCCAAAAGGCAGCCAAAATGCAGCCCACATCCGGGAGAATCTCAAGAGCAGGGGGTGGAGCAAGCCAGGCCTCAAACCACGAGAAGCTCCGGTCCAAAAGGCAGCCAAACTCAAGCCCACCTCAGGGAGAATATCAAGAGCAGGGGGTGGAGCAAGTCAGGCCTCAAACTGCGAGAAGCTCCAGCCCAAAATGCAGCCAAAATGCAGCCCACATCCGGGAGAATATCAAGAGCAGGGGGTGGAGCAAGCCAGGCCTCAAACCACGAGAAAATCCAGCCCAAAAGGCAGCCAAAATCCAGCCCACATCCGGGAGAATCTGAAGAGCAGGGGGTGGAGCAAGCCAGGCCTCAAACCACGAGAAGCTCCAGCCCAAAAGGCAGCCAAAATCCAGCCCAGATCCAGGAGAATCTCAAGAGCAGGGGGTGGAGCAAGCCAGGCCTCAAACCACGAGAAGCTCCAGCCCAAAATGCAGCCAAAATCCAGCCCACATCCAGGAGAATCTCAAGAGCAGGGGGTGGAGCAAGCCAGGCCTCAAACCACGAGAAGATCCACCCCAAAAGGCAGCCAAAATGCAGCCCACATCCGGGAGCATATGAAGAGCAGGATGTGGAGCAAGCCAGGCCTCAAACCACGAGAAGCTCCAGCCCAAAATGCAGCCAAAATCCAGCACACATCCGTGAGAATCTCAAGAGCAGGGGTTGGAGCAAGCCAGGCCTCAAACCTCGAGAAGATCCACCCCAAAAGGCAACCAAAATGCAGCCCACATCTGGGAGAATCTCAAGAGCAGGGGGTGAAGCAAGCCAGGCCTCAAACCACGAGAAGCTCCAGCCCAAAAGGCAGCCAAAATGCAGCCCACATCCGAGAGAATCTCAAGAGCAGGGGGTGGAGCAAGCCAGGCCTCAAACCACAAGAAGCTCCAGCCCAAAAGGCAGCCAAAATGCAGCCCACCTCCGGGAGAATCTCAAGAGCAGGGGGTGGAGCAAGCCAGGCCTCAAACCACGAGAAGCTCCAGCCTAAATGCAGCCAAAATGCAGCCCAACTCCGGGAGAATCTCAAGAGCAGGGGGTGGAGCAAGCCAGGCCTCAAACCACGAGAAGCTCCAGCCCTAAAGGCAGCCAAAATTCAGCCCACATGCGGGAGAATCTCAAGAGCAGGGGGTGGAGCAAGCCAGGCCTCAAACCACGAGAAGCTCCAGCCCTAAAGGCAGCCAAAATTCAGCCCACATGCGGGAGAATCTCAAGAGCAGGGGGTGGAGCAAGCCAGGCCTCTAACCATGAGAAGCTCCAGCCCAAAATGCAGCCAAAATTCAGCCCACATGCGAGAGAATATTAAGAGCAGGGGAAGGAGCAAGCCAGGCCTCAAGCCACGAGAAGCTCCAGCCCAAAAGGCAGCCAAAATGCAGCCCACATCCGGGAGAATCTCAAGAGCAGGGGGTGGAGCAAGCCAGGCCTCAAACTACGAGAAGCTCCAGCCCAAAAGGCAGCCAAAACCCAGCCCACATCCGAGAGAATATTACGTGCAGGGGGTGGAGCAAGCCAGGCCTCAAACTACGAGAAGCTCCAGCCCAAAACGCAGCCAAAATGCAGCCCACCTCTGGGAGAATATTAAGAGCACGGAGGGGAGCAAGCCAGGCCTCAAACCACGAGAAGCTCCAGCCCAAAATGCAGCCAAAATCCAGCCCACATCCGAGAGAATATTACGAGCAGGGGGTGGAGCAAGCCAGGCCTCAAACTACGAGAAGCTCCAGTCCAAAATGCAGCCAAAATGCAGCCCACATCCGGGAGAATCTCAAGAGCAGGGGGTGGAGCAAGCCAGGCCTCAAACCACGAGAAGCTCCAGCCCAAAAGGCAGCCAAAATGCAGCCCACATCCAGGAGAATCTCAAGAGCAGGGGGTGGAGCAAGCCAGGCCTCAAACCACGAGAAGCTCCAGCCCAAAAGGCAGCCAAAATGCAGCCCACATCCGGGAGAATCTCAAGAGCAGGGGGTGGAGCAAGCCAGGCCTCAAACCACGAGAAGCTCCAGCCCAAAAGGAAGACAAAATGCAGCCCACATCCGGGAGAATCTCAAGAGCAGGGGTTGGAGCAAGCCAGGCCTCAAACCACGAGAAGCTCCAGCCCAAAATGCAGCCAAAATGCAGCCCACCTCTGGCAGAATATTAAGAGCACGGAGGGGAGCAAGCGAGGCCTCAAACCACAAGAAGCTCCAGCCCAAAAGGCAGCCAAAATCCAGCCCACATCCGGGAGAAACTCAAGAGCAGGGGGTGGAGCAAGCCAGGCCTCAAACCACGAGAAGCTCCAGCCCAAAATGCAGCCAAAATCCAGCCCACATCCAGGAGAATCTCAAGAGCAGGGGGTGGAGCAAGCCAGGCCTCAAACCACGAGAAGCTCCAGCCCAAAAGGCAGCCAAAATGCAGCCCATATCCGGGAGAATCTCAAGAGCAGGGGGTGGAGCAAGCCAGGCCTCAAACCACGAGAAGCTCCAGCCCAAATGCAGCCAAAATGCAGCCCACATCCGGGAGAATCTCAAGAGCAGGGGGTGGAGCAAGCCAGGCCTCAAACCACGAGAAGCTCCAGCCCAAAAGTCAGCCAAAATGCAGCCCACATCCGGGAGAATATTACGAGCAGGGGATGGAGCAAGCCCGGCCTCAAACTACGAGAAGCTCCAGCCCAAAAGGCAGCCAAAATCCAGCCCACCTCTGGGAGAATATCAAGAGCATGGAGGGGAGCAAGCCAGGCCTCAAACCACGAGAAGCTCCAGCCCAAAACGCAGCCAAAATCCAGCCCACATCCGAGAGAATATTACGAGCAGGGGATGGAGCAAGCCAGGCCTCAAACTACGAGAAGCTCCAGCCCAAAAGGCAGCCAAAATGCAGCCCACATCCGGGAGAATCTCAAGAGCAGGGGGTGGAGCAAGCCAGGCCTCAAACCACGAGAAGCTCCAGCCCAAAAGGCAGACAAAATGCAGCCCACATCCGGGAGAATCTCAAGAGCAGGGGGTGGAGGAAGCCAGGCCTCAAACCACGAGAAGCTCCAGCCCAAAAGGCAGCCAAAATCCAGCCCGCATGCGGAAAAATCTCAAGAGCAGGGGGTGGAGCAAGCCAGGCCTCAAACCATGAGAAGCTCCAGCCCAAAAGGCAGCCAAAATCCAGCCCGCATGCGGAAGAATATCAAGAGCATGGAGGGGAGCAAGCCAGGCCTCAAACCACGAGAAGCTCCAGCCCAAAAGGCAGCCAAAATCCAGCCCACATCCGGGAGAAACTCAAGAGCAGGGGGTGGAGCAAGCCAGGCCTCAAACCACGAGAAGCTCCTGTCCACAAAGCAGCCAAAATGCAGCCCACATCCGGGAGAATATCAAGAGCAGGGGGTGGAGCAAGCCAGGCCTCAAACTACGAGAAGCTCCAGCCCTAAAGGCAGCCAAAATTCAGCCCACATGCGGGAGAATCTCAAGAGCAGGGGGTGGAGCAAGCCAGGCCTCTAACCATGAGAAGCTCCAGCCCAAAATGCAGCCAAAATTCAGCCCACATGCGAGAGAATATTAAGAGCAGGGGAAGGAGCAAGCCAGGCCTCAAGCCACGAGAAGCTCCAGCCCAAAAGGCAGCCAAAATGCAGCCCACATCCGGGAGAATCTCAAGAGCAGGGGGTGGAGCAAGCCAGGCCTCAAACTACGAGAAGCTCCAGCCCAAAAGGCAGCCAAAACCCAGCCCACATCCGAGAGAATATTACGTGCAGGGGGTGGAGCAAGCCAGGCCTCAAACTACGAGAAGCTCCAGCCCAAAACGCAGCCAAAATGCAGCCCACCTCTGGGAGAATATTAAGAGCACGGAGGGGAGCAAGCCAGGCCTCAAACCACGAGAAGCTCCAGCCCAAAATGCAGCCAAAATCCAGCCCACATCCGAGAGAATATTACGAGCAGGGGGTGGAGCAAGCCAGGCCTCAAACTACGAGAAGCTCCAGTCCAAAATGCAGCCAAAATGCAGCCCACATCCGGGAGAATCTCAAGAGCAGGGGGTGGAGCAAGCCAGGCCTCAAACCACGAGAAGCTCCAGCCCAAAAGGCAGCCAAAATGCAGCCCACATCCAGGAGAATCTCAAGAGCAGGGGGTGGAGCAAGCCAGGCCTCAAACCACGAGAAGCTCCAGCCCAAAAGGCAGCCAAAATGCAGCCCACATCCGGGAGAATCTCAAGAGCATGGGGTGGAGCAAGCCAGGCCTCAAACCACGAGAAGCTCCAGCCCAAAAGGAAGACAAAATGCAGCCCACATCCGGGAGAATCTCAAGAGCAGGGGTTGGAGCAAGCCAGGCCTCAAACCACGAGAAGCTCCAGCCCAAAATGCAGCCAAAATGCAGCCCACCTCTGGCAGAATATTAAGAGCACGGAGGGGAGCAAGCGAGGCCTCAAACCACAAGAAGCTCCAGCCCAAAAGGCAGCCAAAATCCAGCCCACATCCGGGAGAAACTCAAGAGCAGGGGGTGGAGCAAGCCAGGCCTCAAACCACGAGAAGCTCCAGCCCAAAATGCAGCCAAAATCCAGCCCACATCCAGGAGAATCTCAAGAGCAGGGGGTGGAGCAAGCCAGGCCTCAAACCACGAGAAGCTCCAGCCCAAAAGGCAGCCAAAATGCAGCCCATATCCGGGAGAATCTCAAGAGCAGGGGGTGGAGCAAGCCAGGCCTCAAACCACGAGAAGCTCCAGCCCAAATGCAGCCAAAATGCAGCCCACATCCGGGAGAATCTCAAGAGCAGGGGGTGGAGCAAGCCAGGCCTCAAACCACGAGAAGCTCCAGCCCAAAAGTCAGCCAAAATGCAGCCCACATCCGGGAGAATATTACGAGCAGGGGATGGAGCAAGCCCGGCCTCAAACTACGAGAAGCTCCAGCCCAAAAGGCAGCCAAAATCCAGCCCACCTCTGGGAGAATATCAAGAGCATGGAGGGGAGCAAGCCAGGCCTCAAACCACGAGAAGCTCCAGCCCAAAACGCAGCCAAAATCCAGCCCACATCCGAGAGAATATTACGAGCAGGGGATGGAGCAAGCCAGGCCTCAAACTACGAGAAGCTCCAGCCCAAAAGGCAGCCAAAATGCAGCCCACATCCGGGAGAATCTCAAGAGCAGGGGGTGGAGCAAGCCAGGCCTCAAACCACGAGAAGCTCCAGCCCAAAAGGCAGACAAAATGCAGCCCACATCCGGGAGAATCTCAAGAGCAGGGGGTGGAGGAAGCCAGGCCTCAAACCACGAGAAGCTCCAGCCCAAAAGGCAGCCAAAATCCAGCCCGCATGCGGAAAAATCTCAAGAGCAGGGGGTGGAGCAAGCCAGGCCTCAAACCATGAGAAGCTCCAGCCCAAAAGGCAGCCAAAATCCAGCCCGCATGCGGAAGAATATCAAGAGCATGGAGGGGAGCAAGCCAGGCCTCAAACCACGAGAAGCTCCAGCCCAAAAGGCAGCCAAAATCCAGCCCACATCCGGGAGAAACTCAAGAGCAGGGGGTGGAGCAAGCCAGGCCTCAAACCACGAGAAGCTCCTGTCCACAAAGCAGCCAAAATGCAGCCCACATCCGGGAGAATATCAAGAGCAGGGGGTGGAGCAAGCCAGGCCTCAAACCACGAGAAGCTCCAGCCCAAAAGGCAGCCAAAATGCAGCCCACATCAGGGAGAATGACAAGAGCAGGGGGTGGAGCAAGCCAGGCCTCAAACCACGAGAAGCTCCAGCCCAAAAGGCAGCCAAAATCCAGCACACATCAGCAAGAATCTCAAGAGCAGGGGGTGGAGCAAGCCAGGCCTCAAACCACGAGAAGCTCCAGCCCAAGTATCAGCCAAAATGCAGCCCACATCCGGGAGAATCTCAAGAGCAGGGGGTGGAGCAAGCCAGGCCTCAAACCACGAGAAGCTCCAGCCCAAAAGGCAGCCAAAATCCAGCCCACATGCGGAAGAATCTCAAGAGCAGGGGGTGGAGCAAGCCAGGCCTCAAACCACGAGAAGCTCCAGCCCAAAAGGCAGCCAAAATCCAGAACACCTCTGGCAGAATATTAAGAGCACGGAGGGGAGCAAGCGAGGCCTCAATCCACAAGAAGCTCCAGCCCAAAATGCAGCCAAAATCCAGCCCACATCCACGAGAATCTCAAGAGCAGGGGGTGGAGCAAGCCAGGCCTCAAACCACGAGAAGCTCCAGCCCAAAAGGCAGCCAAAATGCAGCCCATATCCGGGAGAATCTCAAGAGCAGGGGGTGGAGCAAGCCAGGCCTCAAACCACGAGAATCTCCAGCCCAAAATGCAGCCAAAATGCAGCCCACATCCGGGAGAATCTCAAGAGCAGGGGGTGGAGCAAGCCAGGCCTCAAACCACGAGAAGCTCCAGCCCAAAAGGCAGCCAAAATCCAGCCCACATCCGAGAGAATATTACGAGCAGGGGGTGGAGCAAGCCAGGCCTCAAACCACGAGAAGATCCAGCCCAAAAGGCAGCCAAAATCCAGCCCGCATGCGGAAGAATCTCAAGAGCATGGGGTGGAGCAAGCCAGGCCTCAAAACACGAGAAGCTCCAGCCCAAAAGGCAGCCAAAATCCAGCCCACCTCTGGGAGAATATCAAGAGCAGGGTGTGGAGCAAGCCAGGCCTCAAACCTCGAGAAGCTCCAGCCCAAAAGGCAGCCAAAATCCAGCCTACCTCTGGGAGAATATCAAGAGCACGGAGGGGAGCAAGCCAGGCCTCAAACCACGAGAAGTTCCAGCCCAAAAGGCAGCCAAAATCCAGCCCACATGCGGGAGAATCTCAAGAGCAGGGGTTGGAGCAAGCCAGGCCTCAAACCACGAGAAGCTCCAGCCCAAAACGCAGCCAAAATGCAGCCCACCTCTGGGAGAATATTCAGTGCAAGGAGGGGAGCAATCCAGGCCTCAAACCACGAGAAGCTCCAGCCCAAAAGGCAGCCAAAATGCAGCCCACATCCGAGAGAATATTACGAGCAGGGGATGGAGCAAGCCAGGCCTCAAACTATGAGAAGCTCCAGCCCAAAAAGCAGCCAAAATGCAGCCCACATCCGGGAGAATCTCAAGAGCAGGGGGTGGAGCAAGCCAGGCCTCAAACCACGAGAAGCTCCAGCCCAAAAGGCAGCCAAAATGCAGCCCACATCCGGGAGAATATCAAGAGCAGGGGGTGGAGCAATCCAGGCCTCAAACCACGAGAAGCTCCAGCCCAAAAGGCAGCCAAAATCCAGCCCACATCCGGGAGAAACTCAAGAGCAGGGGGTGGAGCAAGCCAGGCCTCAAACCACGAGAAGTTCCGTTCCACAAAGCAGCCAAAATGCCTCCCACATCCGGGAGAATATCAAGAGCAGGGGGTGGAGCAAGCCAGGCCTCAAACCACGAGAAGCTCCAGCCCAAAAGGCAGCCAAAATGCAGCCCACATCAGGGAGAATGACAAGAGCAGGGGGTGGAGCAAGCCAGGCCTCAAACCACGAGAAGCTCTAGCCCAAAAGGCAGCCAAAATCCAGCCCATATCCGGGAGAATCTCAAGAGCAGGGGGTGGAGCAAGCCAGGCCTCAAACCACGAGAAGCTCCAGCCCAAAATGCAGCCAAAATGCAGCCCACATCCGGGAGAATCTCAAGAGCAGGGGGTGGAGCAAGCCAGGCCTCAAACCACGAGAAGCTGCAGGCCAAAATGCAGCCAAAATGCAGCCCACATCCGGGAGAATCTCAAGAGCAGGGGGTGGAGCAAGCCAGGCCTCAAACCACGAGAAGCTCCAGCCCAAAGGGCAGCCAAAATCCAGCCCACATGCAGAAGAATCTCAAGAGCAGGGGGTGGAGCAAGCCAGGCCTCAAACCACGAGAAGCTCCAGCCCAAAAGGCAGCCAAAATCCAGCCCAATTCTGGGGGAATATAAAGAGCATGGAGGGGAGCAAGCCAGGCCTCAAACCACAAGAAGCTCCAGCCCAAAATGCAGCCAAACTCCAGCCCACATCCGGGAGAATCTCAAGAGCAGGGGGTGGAGCAAGCCAGGCCTCAAACCACGAGAAGCTCCAGCCCAAAAGGCAGCCAAAATGCAGCCCATATCCGGGAGAATCTCAAGAGCAGGGGGGGGAGGAAGCCAGGCCTCAAACCACGAGAAGCTCCAGCCCAAAAGGCAGCCAAAATCCAGCCCGCATGCGGAAGAATCTCAAGAGCAGGGGGTGGAGCAACCCAGGCCTCAAAACACGAGAAGCTCCAGCCCAAAAGGCAGCCAAAATCCAGCCCACCTCTGGGAGAATATCAAGAGCAGGGTGTGGAGCAAGCCAGGCCTCAAACCTCGAGAAGCTCCAGCCCAAAAGGCAGCCAAAATCCAGCCCACATCCGGGAGAAACTCAAGAGCAGGGGGTGGAGCAAGCCAGGCCTCAAACCACGAGAAGCTCCTGTCCACAAAGCAGCCAAAATGCAGCCCACATCCGGGAGAATATCAAGAGCAGGGGGTGGAGCAAGCCAGGCCTCAAACCACGAGAAGCTCCAGCCCAAAAGGCAGCCAAAATGCAGCCCACATCAGGGAGAATGACAAGAGCAGGGGGTGGAGCAAGCCAGGCCTCAAACTACGAGAAGCTCCAGCCCAAAAGGCAGCCAAAATGCAGCCCACCTCTGGGAGAATATTCAGTGCAAGGAGGGGAGCAATCCAGGCCTCAAACCACGAGAAGCTCCAGCCCAAAAGGCAGCCAAAATGCAGCCCACATCCGAGAGAATATTACGAGCAGGGGATGGAGCAAGCCAGGCCTCAAACTACGAGAAGCTCCAGCCCAAAAGGCAGCCAAAATGCAGCCCACATCCGGGAGAATCTCAAGAGCAGGGGGTGGAGCAAGCCAGGCCTCAAACCACGAGAAGCTCCAGCCCAAAAGGCAGCCAAAATGCAGCCCACATCCGGGAGAATATCAAGAGCAGGGGGTGGAGCAATCCAGGCCTCAAACCACGAGAAGCTCCAGCCCAAAAGGCAGCCAAAATCCAGCCCACATCCGGGAGAAACTCAAGAGCAGGGGGTGGAGCAAGCCAGGCCTCAAACCACGAGAAGTTCCGTTCCACAAAGCAGCCAAAATGCCTCCCACATCCGGGAGAATATCAAGAGCAGGGGGTGGAGCAAGCCAGGCCTCAAACCACGAGAAGCTCCAGCCCAAAAGGCAGCCAAAATGCAGCCCACATGAGGGAGAATGACAAGAGCAGGGGGTGGAGCAAGCCAGGCCTCAAACCACGAGAAGCTCTAGCCCAAAAGGCAGCCAAAATCCAGCCCATATCCGGGAGAATCTCAAGAGCAGGGGGTGGAGCAAGCCAGGCCTCAAACCACGAGAAGCTCCAGCCCAAAATGCAGCCAAAATGCAGCCCACATCCGGGAGAATCTCAAGAGCAGGGGGTGGAGCAAGCCAGGCCTCAAACCACGAGAAGCTGCAGGCCAAAATGCAGCCAAAATGCAGGCCACGTCCGAGAGAATCTCAAGAGCAGGGGGTGGAGCAAGCCAGGCCTCAAACCACGAGAAGCTCCAGCCCAAAATGCAGCCAAAATCCAGCACACATCAGCAAGAATCTCAAGAGCAGGGCGTGGAGCAAGCCAGGCCTCAAACCACGAGAAGCTGCAGGCCAAAATGCAGCCAAAATGCAGCCCACATCCGGGAGAATCTCAAGAGCAGGGGGTGGAGCAAGCCAGGCCTCAAACCACGAGAAGCTCCAGCCCAAAGGGCAGCCAAAATCCAGCCCACATGCGGAAGAATCTCAAGAGCAGGGGGTGGAGCAAGCCAGGCCTCAAACCACGAGAAGCTCCAGCCCAAAAGGCAGCCAAAATCCAGCCCAATTCTGGGGGAATATAAAGAGCATGGAGGGGAGCAAGCCAGGCCTCAAACCACAAGAAGCTCCAGCCCAAAATGCAGCCAAACTCCAGCCCACATCCGGGAGAATCTCAAGAGCAGGGGGTGGAGCAAGCCAGGCCTCAAACCACGAGAAGCTCCAGCCCAAAAGGCAGCCAAAATGCAGCGCATATCCGGGAGAATCTCAAGAGCAGGGGGGGGAGGAAGCCAGGCCTCAAACCACGAGAAGCTCCAGCCCAAAAGGCAGCCAAAATCCAGCCCGCATGCGGAAGAATCTCAAGAGCAGGGGGTGGAGCAACCCAGGCCTCAAAACACGAGAAGCTCCAGCCCAAAAGGCAGCCAAAATCCAGCCCACCTCTGGGAGAATATCAAGAGCAGGGTGTGGAGCAAGCCAGGCCTCAAACCTCGAGAAGCTCCAGCCCAAAAGGCAGCCAAAATCCAGCCTACCTCTGGGAGAATATCAAGAGCAGGGGGTGGAGCAAGCCAGGCCTCAAACCACGAGAAGTTCCAGCCCAAAAGGCAGCCAAAATGCAGCCCACATCTGGGAGAATCTCAAGAGCAGGGGTTGGAGCAAGCCAGGCTTCAAACCACGAGAAGCTCCAGCCCAAAACGCAGCCAAAATGCAGCCCACATCTGGGAGAATATTAAGAGCAAGGGGGGGAGCAATCCAGGCCTCAAACCACGAGAAGCTCCAGCCCAAAAGGCAGCCAAAATCCAGCCCACATCCGAGAGAATATTACGAGCAGGGGATGGAGCAAGCCAGGCCTCAAACCACGAGAAGCTCCAGCCCAAAAGGCAGCCAAAATGCAGCCCACATCAGGGAGAATGACAAGAGCAGGGGGTGGAGCAAGCCAGGCCTCAAACCACGAGAAGCTCCAGCCCAAAAGGCAGCCAAAATCCAGCACACATCAGCAAGAATCTCAAGAGCAGGGGGTGGAGCAAGCCAGGCCTCAAACCACGAGAAGCTCCAGCCCAAAAGGCAGCCAAAATCCAGCACATATCAGCAAGAATCTCAAGAGAAGGGCGTGGAGCAAGCAAGGCCTCAAACCACGAGAAGCTCCAGCCCAAAATGCAGCCAAAATGCAGCCCACATTCGGGAGAATCTCAAGAGCAGGGGGTGGAGCAAGCCAGGCCTCAAACCACGAGAAGCTCCAGCCCAAAAGGCAGCCAAAATCCAGCCCACATCAGGAAGAATCTCAAGAGCAGGGGGTGGAGCAAGCCAGGCCTTAAACCACGAGAAGTTCCAGCCCAAAAGGCAGCCAAAATGCAGCCCACATCAGGGAGAATTTCAAGAGCAGGGTGTGGAGCAAGCCTGGCCACAAACCACGAGAAGCTCCAGCCCAAAAGGCAGCCAAAATCCAGCCCAATTCTGGGGGAATATAAAGAGCATGGAGGGGAGCAAGCCAGGCCTCAAACCACAAGAAGCTCCAGCCCAAAAGGCAGCCAAACTCCAGCCCACATCCGGGAGAATCTCAAGAGCAGGGGGTGGAGCAAGCCAGGCCTCAAACCACGAGAAGCTCCAGCCCAAAAGGCAGCCAAAATCCAGCGCATATCCGGGAGAATCTCAAGAGCAGGGGGGGGAGGAAGCCAGGCCTCAAACCACGAGAAGCTCCAGCCCAAAAGGCAGCCAAAATCCTGCCCACATCCGGGAGAATATCAAGAGCAGGGGGTGGAGGAAGCCAGGCCTCAAATCACGAGAAGCTCCAGCCCAAAAGGCAGCCAAAATGCAGCCCACATCCAGGAGAATCTCAAGAGCAGGGGGTGGTGCAAGCCAGGTCTCAAACCACGAGAAGCTCCGGCCCAAAAGGCAGCCAAAATCCAGCCCAATTCTGGGGGAATATAAAGAGCATGGAGGGGAGCAAGCCAGGCCTCAAACCACGAGAAGCTCCAGCCCAAAAGGCAGCCAAAATGCAGCCCACATCCGGGAGAATATCAAGAGAAGGGGGTGGAGCAAGCCAGGCCTCAAACCACGAGAAGCTCCAGCCCAAAAGGCAGCCAAAATCCAGCCCAATTCTGGGGGAATATAAAGAGCATGGAGGGGAGCAAGCCAGGCCTCAAACCACGAGAAGCTCCAGCCCAAAAGGCAGCCAAAATGCAGCCCACCTCCGGGAGAATCTCAAGAGCAGTGGGTGGAGCAAGCCAGGCCTCAAACCACGAGAAGCTCCAGCCCAAGAATCAGCCAAAATGCAGCCCACCTCCCTGAGAATATCAAGAGCAGGGGGTGGAGCAAGCCAGGCCTCAAACCACGAGAAGCTCCAGCCCTAAAGGCAGCCAAAATGCAGCCCACATCCGGGAGAATCTCAAGAGCAGGGGGTGGAGCAATGCAGGCCTTAAACCACGAGAAGCTCCAGCCCAAAAGGCAGCCAAAATCCAGCCCATATTCGGGAGAATCTCAAGAGCAGAGGGTGGAGCAAGCCAGGCCTCAAACCACGAGAAGCTCCAGCCCAAAAGGCAGCCAAAATCCAGCCCACATGCGGAAGAATCTCAAGAGCAGGGGGTGGAGCAAGCCAGGCCTCAAACCACAAGAAGCTCCAGCCCAAAAGGCAGCCAAAATCCAGAACACCTCTGGGAGAATATCAAGAGCACGGAGGGGAGCAAGCGAGGCCTCAAACCACGAGAAGCTCCAGCCCAAAAGGCAGCCAAAATGCAGTCCACATCAGGGAGAATTTCAAGAGCAGGGTGTGGAGCAAGCCTGGCCACAAACCACGAGAAGCTCCAGCCCAAAAGGCAGCCAAAATCCAGCCCAATTCTGGGGGAATATAAAGAGCATGGAGGGGAGCAAGCCAGGCCTCAAACCACAAGAAGCTCCAGCCCAAAATGCAGCCAAACTCCAGCCCACATCCGGGAGAATATCAAGAGCAGGGGGTGGAGCAAGCCAGGCCTCAAATCACGAGAAGCTCCAGCCCAAAATGCAGCCAAAATCCAGCCCACATCCCGGAGAATCTCAAGAGCAGGGGGTGGTGCAAGCCAGGTCTTAAACCACGAGAAGCTCCGGCCCAAAATGCAGCCAAACTCCAGCCCACATCCGGGAGAATATCAAGAGCAGGGGGTAGAGCAAGCCAGGCCTCAAACCACGAGAAGCTCCAGCCCAAAAGGCAGCCAAAATCCAGCCCACATCTGGGAGAATATCAAGAGCACGGAGGGGAGCAAGCCAGGCCTCAAACCACGAGAAGCTCCAGCCCAAAATGCAGCCAAAATCCAGCACACATCAGCAAGAATCTCAAGAGCAGGGCGTGGAGCAAGCCAGGCCTCAAACCTCGAGAAGCTCCAGCCCAAAAGGCAGCCAAAATCCAGCCTACCTCTGGGAGAATATCAAGAGCACGGAGGGGAGCAAGCCAGGCCTCAAACCACGAGAAGTTCCAGCCCAAAAGGCAGCCAAAATGCAGCCCACATCTGGGAGAATCTCAAGAGCAGGGGTTGGAGCAAGCCAGGCCTCAAACCACGAGAAGCTCCAGCCCAAAACGCAGCCAAAATGCAGCCCACCTCTGGGAAAATATTAAGAGCAAGGAGGGGAGCAATCCAGGCCTCAAACCACGAGAAGCTCCAGCCCAAAAGGCAGCCAAAATCCAGCCCACATCCGAGAGAATATTACGAGCAGGGTGTGGAGGAAGCCAGGCCTCAAACTACGAGAAGCTCCAGCCCAAAAGGCAGCCAAAATCCAGCCCACATCCGGGAGAATATCAAGAGCAGGGGGTGGAGCAAGCCAGGCCTCAAACCACAAGAAGCTCCAGCCCAAAAGGCAGCCAAAATGCAGCCCACATCCGGGAGAATCTCAAGAGCAGGGGGTGGAGCAAGCCAGGCCTCAAACCACGAGAAGCTCCAGCCCAAAAGGCAGCCAAAATCCAGCCCACCTCTGGGAGAATATCAAGAGCATGGAGGGGAGCAAGCCAGGCCTCAAACCACGAGAAGCTCCAGCCCAAAATGCAGCCAAAATGGAGCACACATCAGCAAGAATCTCAAGAGCAGGGGGTGGAGCAAGCCAGGCCTCAAACCACGAGAAGCTGCAGGCCAAAATGCAGCCAAAATGCAGCCCACATCCGGGAGAATCTCAAGAGCAGGGGGTGGAGCAATCCAGGCCTCAAACCACGAGAAGCTCCAGCCCAAAAGGCAGCAAAATCCAGCCCACATCCGGGAGAAACTCAAGAGCAGGGGGTGGAGCAAGCCAGGCCTCAAACCACGAGAAGCTCCGGTCCACAAAGCAGCCAAAATGCAGCCCACATCCGGGAGAATATCAAGAGCAGGGGGTGGAGCAAGCCAGGCCTCAAACCACGAGAAGCTCCAGCCCAAAAGGCAGCCAAAATGCAGCCCACATCAGGGAGAATGACAAGAGCAGGGGGTGGAGCAAGCCAGGCCTCAAACCACGAGAAGCTCCAGCCCAAAAGGCAGCCAAAATCCAGCACACATCAGCAAGAATCTCAAGAGCAGGGGGTGGAGCAAGCCAGGCCTCAAACCACGAGAAGCTCCAGCCCAAAATGCAGCCAAAATCCAGCACACATCAGCAAGAATCTCAAGAGCAGGGCGTGGAGCAAGCCAGGCCTCAAACCACGAGAAGCTGCAGGCTAAAAATGCAGCCAAAATGCAGCCCACATCCGGGAGAATCTCAAGAGCAGGGGGTGGAGCAAGCCAGGCCTCAAACCACGAGAAGCTCCAGCCCAAAAGGCAGCCAAAATCCAGCCCACATCAGCAAGAATCTCAAGAGCAGGGGGTGGAGCAAGCCAGGCCTCAAACCACGAGAAGATCCAGCCCAAAAGGCAACCAAAATCCAGCCCACATGCGGAAGAATCTCAAGAGCAGGGGGTGGAGCAAGCCAGGCCTTAAACCACGAGAAGCTCCAGCCCAAAAGGCAGCCAAAATCCAGCCCACATCCGAGAGAATATTACGAGCAGGGGATGGAGCAAGCCAGGCCTCAAACTACGAGAAGCTCCAGCCCAAAAGGCAGCCAAAATCCAGCCCACATCCGGGAGAATATCAAGAGCAGGGGGTGGAGCAAGCCAGGCCTCAAACCACAAGAAGCTCCAGCCCAAAAGGCAGCCAAAATGCAGCCCACATCCGGGAGAATCTCAAGAGCAGGGGGTGGAGCAAGCCAGGCCTCAAACCACGAGAAGCTCCAGCCCAAAAGGCAGCCAAAATCCAGCCCACCTCTGGGAGAATATCAAGAGTATGGAGGGGAGCAAGCCAGGCCTCAAACCACGAGAAGCTCCAGCCCAAAATGCAGCCAAAATCCAGCACACATCAGCAAGAATCTCAAGAGCAGGGGGTGGAGCAAGCCAGGCCTCAAACCACGAGAAGCTGCAGGCCAAAATGCAGCCAAAATGCAGCCCACATCCGGGAGAATCTCAAGAGCAGGGGGTGGAGCAATCCAGGCCTCAAACCACGAGAAGCTCCAGCCCAAAAGGCAGCAAAATCCAGCCCACATCCGGGAGAAACTCAAGAGCAGGGGGTGGAGCAAGCCAGGCCTCAAACCACGAGAAGCTCCGGTCCACAAAGCAGCCAAAATGCAGCCCACATCCGGGAGAATATCAAGAGCAGGGGGTGGAGCAAGCCAGGCCTCAAACCACGAGAAGCTCCAGCCCTAAAGGCAGCCAAAATGCAGCCCACATCAGGGAGAATGACAAGAGCAGAGGGTGGAGCAAGCCAGGCCTCAAACCACGAGAAGCTCCAGCCCAAAAGGCAGCCAAAATCCAGCACACATCAGCAAGAATCTCAAGAGCAGGGGGTGGAGCAAGCCAGGCCTCAAACCACGAGAAGCTCCAGCCCAAAATGCAGCCAAAATCCAGCACACATCAGCAAGAATCTCAAGAGCAGGGCGTGGAGCAAGCCAGGCCTCAAACCACGAGAAGCTCCAGCCCAAAATGCAGCCAAAATGCAGCCCACATCCGGGAGAATCTCAAGAGCAGGGGGTGGAGCAAGCCAGGCCTCAAACCACGAGAATCTCCAGCCCAAAAGTCAGCCAAAATCCAGGCCACATGCGGAAGAATCTCAAGAGCAGGGGGTGGAGCAAGCCAGGCCTCAAACCACGAGAAGATCCAGCCCAAAAGGCAACCAAAATCCAGCCCACATGCGGAAGAATCTCAAGAGCAGGGGGTGGAGCAAGCCAGGCCTTAAACCACGAGAAGTTCCAGCCCAAAAAGCAGCCAAAATGCAGCCCACATCAGGGAGAATTTCAAGAGCACGGTGTGGAGCAAGCCTGGCCACAAACCACGAGAAGCTCCAGCCCAAAAGGCAGCCAAAATGCAGCCCACATCTGGAGAATCTCAAAAGCAGGGGGTGGAGCAAGCCAGGTCTCAAACCACGAGAAGCTCCGCCCAAAATGCAGCGAAACTCCAGCCCACCTCCGCGAGAATCTCAAGAGCAGGGGGTGGAGCAAGCCAGGCCTCAAACCACGAGAAGCTCCAGCCCAAAAGGCAGCCAAAATCCAGCCCAATTCTGGGGGAATATAAAGAGCATGGAGGGGAGCAAGCCAGGCCTCAAACCACGAGAAGCTCCAGCCCTAAAGGCAGCCAAAATGCAGCCCACATCCGGGAGAATCTCAAGAGCAGGGGGTGCAGCAAGCCAGGCCTTAAACCACGAGAAGCTCCAGCCCAAAAGGCAGCCAAAATCCAGCCCATATTCGGGAGAATCTCAAGAGCAGGGGGTGGAGCAAGCCAGGCCTCAAACCACGAGAAGCTGCAGCCCAAAAGGCAGCCAAAATGCAGCCCACATCCGGGAGAATCTCAAGAGCAGAGGGTGGAGCAAGCCAGGCCTCAAACCACGAGAAGCTCCAGCCCAAAAGGCAGCCAAAATCCAGCCCACATGCGGAAGAATCTCAAGAGCAGGGGGTGGAGCAAGCCAGGCCTCAAACCACGAGAAGCTCCAGCCCAAAAGGCAGCCAAAATCCAGAACACCTCTGGGAGAATATCAAGAGCACGGAGGGGAGCAAGCGAGGCCTCAAACCACGAGAAGCTCCAGCCCAAAAGGCAGCCAAAATGCAGTCCACATCAGGGAGAATTTCAAGAGCAGGGTGTGGAGCAAGCCTGGCCACAAACCACGAGAAGCTCCAGCCCAAAAGGCAGCCAAAATCCAGCCCAATTCTGGGGGAATATAAAGAGCATGGAGGGGAGCAAGCCAGGCCTCAAACCACAAGAAGCTCCAGCCCAAAATGCAGCCAAACTCCAGCCCACATCCGGGAGAATCTCAAGAGCAGGGGGTGGAGCAAGCCAGGCCTCAAACCACGAGAAGCTCCAGCCCAAAAGGCAGCCAAAATCCAGGCCACATCCCGGAGAATCTCAAGAGCAGGGGGTGGTGCAAGCCAGGTCTCAAACCACGAGAAGCTCCGGCCCAAAAGGCAGCCAAACTCCAGCCCACCTCCGCGAGAATCTCAAGAGCAGGGGGTAGAGCAAGCCAGGCCTCAAACCACGAGAAGCTCCAGCCCAAAAGGCAGCCAAAATCCAGCCCACATCCGGGAGAATATCAAGAGCACGGAGGGGAGCAAGCCAGGCCTCAAACCACGAGAACCTGCAGGCCAAAAGGCAGCCAAAATGCAGCCCACATCCGGGAGAATCTCAAGAGCAGGGGGTGGAGCAAGCCAGGCCTCAAACCACGAGAAGCTCCAGCCCAAAAGGCAGCCAAAATCCAGGCCACATGCGGAAGAATCTCAAGAGCAGGGGGTAGAGCAAGCCAGGCCTCAAACCACGAGAAGCTCCAGCCCAAAAGGCAGCCAAAATCCAGAACACCTCTGGGAGAATATCAAGAGCACTAAGGGGATCAAGCCAGGCCTTAAACCACGAGAAGTTCCAGCCCAAAAAGCAGCCAAAATGCAGCCCACATCAGGGAGAATTTCAAGAGCAGGGTGTGGAGCAAGCCTGGCCACAAACCACGAGAAGCTCCAGCCCAAAAGGCAGCCAAAATCCAGCCCAATTCTGGGGGAATATAAAGAGCATGGAGGGGAGCAAGCCAGGCCTCAAACCACAAGAAGCTCCAGCCCAAAATGCAGCCAAACTCCAGCCCAAATCCGGGAGAATCTCAAGAGCAGGGTGTGGAGCAAGCCAGGCCTCAAACCACGAGAAGCTCCAGCCCAAAAGGCAGCCAAAATCCAGCCCATATCCAGGAGAATCTCAAGAGCAGGGGTTGGAGGAAGCCAGGCCTCAAACCACGAGAAGCTCCAGCCCAAAAGGCAGCCAAAATCCAGCCCACATCCGGGAGAATATCAAGAGCAGGGGGTGGAGGAAGCCAGGCCTCAAATCACGAGAAGCTCCAGCCCACATCCCGGAGAATCTCAAGAGCAGGGGGTGGTGCAAGCCAGGCCTCAAACCACGAGAAGCTCCAGCCCAAAAGGCAGCCAAAATGCAGCCCACATCTGGGAGAATTTCAAGAGCAGGGGGTGGAGCAAACCAGGCCTCAAACCACGAGAAGCTCCAGCCCAAAATGCAGCCAAAATGCAGCCCTCATCCGGGAGAATCTCAAGAGCAGGGGGTGGAGCAATCCAGGCCTCAAAACACGAGAAGCTTCAGCTCAAAAGGCAGCCAAAATCCAGCCCACATCCAGGAGAAACTCAAGAGCAGGGGGTGGAGCAAGCCAGGTCTCAAACCACAAGAAGCTCCGGCCCAAAAGGCAGCCAAACTCCAGCCCACCTCTGCGAGAATCTCAAGAGCAGGGGGTGGAGCAAGCCAGGCCTCAAACCACGAGAAGCTCCAGCCCAAAAGGCAGCCAACATCCAGTCCACCTCTGGGAGAATATCAAGAGCACGGCGGGGAGCAAGCGAGGCCTCAAACCACGAGAAGCTTCAGCCCAAAATGCAGCCAAAATGCAGCCCACATCAGGGAGAATTTCAAGAGCAGGGTGTGGAGCAAGCCTGGCCACAAACCACGAGAAGCTCCAGCCAAAAAGGCAGCCAAAATCGAGCCCAATTCTGGGGGAATATAAAGAGCATAGAGGGGAGCAAGCCAGGCCTCAAACCACGAGAAGCTCCAGCCAAAAAGGCAGCCAAAATGCAGCCCACATCCGGGAGAATCTCAAGAGCAGGGGGTGGAGCAAGCCAGGCCTCAAACCACGAGAAGCTCCAGCCCAAAAGGCAGCCAAAAGACAGCCCACCTCTGGGAGAATATCAAGAGCAGGGTGTGGAGCAAGCCAGGCCTCAAACCACGAGAAGCTCCAGCTCAAAAGGCAGCCAAAAGACAGCCCACCTCTGGGAGAATATCAAGAGCACGGAGGGGAGCACGCCAGGCCTCAAACCACGAAAGCTCCGGCCCAAAAGGCAGTCAAAATGCAGCCCACATCCGGGAGAATCTCAAGAGCAGGGGTTGGAGCAAGCCAGGCCTCAAACCACGAGAAGCTCCAGCCCAAAAGGCAGCCAAAATCCAGCCCACATCCGGGAGAATCTCAAGAGCAGGGGTTGGAGCAAGCCAGGCCTCAAACCACGAGAAGCTCCAGCCCAAAAGGCAGCCAAAATCCAGCCCACCTCTGTGAGAATATCAAGAGCAGGGGGTGGAGCAAGCCAGGCCTCAAACCAGGAGAATCTGGAGCCCAAAAGGCAGCCAAAATGCAGCACACATGCAGGAGAATCTCAAGAGCAGGGGGTGGAGCAAGCCAGGCCTCAAACCACGAGAAGCTCCAGCCCAAAATACGGCCAAAATGCAGCCCACATGTGGGAGAATCTCAAGAGCAGGGGGTGGAGCAAGCCAGGCCTCAAACCACGAGAAGCTCCAGCCCAAAAGGCAGCCAAAATGCAGCCCACATCCGGGAGAATCTCAAGAGCAGGGGGTGGAGCAAGCCAGGCCTCAAACCACGAGAAGCTCCAGCCCAAAATGCAGCCAAAATCCAGCCCACATCCCGGAGAATCTCAAGAGCAGGGGGTGGTGCAAGCCAGGTCTCAAACCACGAGAAGCTCCAGCCCAAAAGGCAGCCAAACTCCAGCCCACCTCCGCGAGAATCTCAAGAGCAGGGGGTAGAGCAAGCCAGGCCTCAAACCACGAGAAGCTCCAGCCCAAAAGGCAGCCAAAATCCAGCCCACATCTGGGAGAATATCAAGAGCACGGAGGGGAGCAAGCCAGGCCTCAAACCATGAGAAGCTCCAGCCCAAAATGCAGCCAAAATCCAGCACACATCAGCAAGAATCTCAAGAGCAGGGGGTGGAGCAAGCCAGGCCTCAAACCACGAGAACCTGCAGGCCAAAAGGCAGCCAAAATGCAGCCCACATCCGGGAGAATCTCAAGAGCAGGGGGTGGAGCAAGCCAGGCCTCAAACCACGAGAAGCTCCAGCCCAAAAGTCAGCCAAAATCCAGGCCACATGCGGAAGAATCTCAAGAGCAGGGGGTGGAGCAAGCCAGGCCTCAAACCACGAGAAGCTCCAGCCCAAAAGGCAGCCAAAATCCAGAACACCTCTGGGAGAATATCAAGAGCACTAAGGGGATCAAGCGAGGCCTTAAACCACGAGAAGTTCCAGCCCAAAAGGCAGCCAAAATGCAACCCACATCAGGGAGAATTTCAAGAGCAGGGTGTGGAGCAAGCCTGGCCACAAACCACGAGAAGCTCCAGCCGAAAAGGCAGCCAAAATCCAGCCCAATTCTGGGGGAATATAAAGAGCATGGAGGGGAGCAAGCCAGGCCTCAAACCACAAGAAGCTCCAGCCCAAAATGCAGCCAAACTCCAGCCCACATCCGGGAGAATCTCAAGAGCAGGGTGTGGAGCAAGCCAGGCCTCAAACCACGAGAAGCTCCAGCCCAAAAGGCAGCCAAAATCCAGCCCATATCCAGGAGAATCTCAAGAGCAGGGGGTGGAGCAAGCCAGGCCTCAAACCACGAGAAGCTCCAGCCCAAAAGGCAGCCAAAATGCAGCCCACATCCGGGAGAATTTCAAGAGCAGGGGGTGGAGCAAACCAGGCCTCAAACCACGAGAAGCTCCAGCCCAAAAGGCAGCCAAAATCCAGCCCACATCCGGGAGAATCTCAAGAGCAGGGGGTGGAGCAAGCCAGGCCTCAAACCTCGAGAAGCTATAGGTCAAAATGCAGCCAAAATGCAGCCCTCATCCGGGAGAATCTCAAGAGCAGGGGGTGGAGCAATCCAGGCCTCAAAACACGAGAAGCTTCAGCCCAAAAGGCAGCCAAAATCCAGCCCACATCCAGGAGAAACTCAAGAGCAGGGGGTGGAGCAAGCCAGGTCTCAAACCACGAGAAGCTCCGGCCCAAAAGGCAGCCAAACTCCAGCCCAACTCTGCGAGAATCTCAAGAGCAGGGGGTGGAGCAAGCCAGGCCTCAAACCACGAGAAGCTCCAGCCCAAAAGGCAGCCAAAATCCAGTCCACCTCTGGGAGAATATCAAGAGCAGGGGGTGGAGCAAGCCAGGCCACAAACCACGAGAAGCTCCAGCCAAAAAGGCAGCCAAAATCGAGCCCAATTCTGGGGGAATATAAAGAGCATAGAGGGGAGCAAGCCAGGCCTCAAACCACGAGAAGCTCCAGCCCAAAAGGCAGCCAAAATGCAGCCCACATCCGGGAGAATCTCAAGAGCAGGGGGTGGAGCAATCCAGGCCTCAAACCACGAGAAGCTCCAGCCCAAAATGCAGCCAAAATCCAGCCCACATCTGGGAAAATATCAAGAGCAGGGTGTGGAGCAAGCCAGGCCTCAAACCACGAGAAGCTCCAGCCCAAAAGGCAGCCAAAAGACAGCCCACCTCTGGGAGAATATCAAGAGCACGGAGGGGAGCACGCCAGGCCTCAAACCACGAAAGCTCCGGCCCAAAAGGCAGTCAAAATGCAGCCCACATCCGGGAGAATCTCAAGAGCAGGGGGTGGAGCAAGCCAGGCCTCAAACCACGAGAAGCTCCAGCCCAAAAGGCAGCCAAAATGCAGCCCACATCCGGGAGAATCTCAAGAGCAGGGGGTGGAGCAAGCCAGGCCTCAAACCACGAGAAGCTCCAGCCCAAAAGGCAGTCAAAATCCAGCCCACATCCGGGAGAATCTCAAGAGCAGGGGGTGGAGCAAGCCAGGCCTCAAACCATGAGAAGCTCCAGCCCAAAAGGCAGCCAAAATGCAGCCCACATGCGAGAGAATATTAAGAGCAGGGGATGGAGCAAGCCAGGCCTCAAACCACGAGAAGCTCCAGCCCAAAAGGCAGCCAAAATGCAGCCCACATCCGGGAGAATCTCAAGAGCAGGGGGTGGAGCAAGCCAGGCCTCAAACCAGGAGAAGCTCGAGCCCAAAATGCAGCCAAAATGCAGCCCACATGCGAGAGAATATTAAGAGCAGGGTGTGGAGCAAGCCAGGCCTCAAACCACGAGAAGCTCCAGCCCAAAAGGCAGCCAAAATGCAGCCCACCTCCGGGAGAATCTCAAGAGCAGGGGGTGGAGCAAGCCAGGCCTCAAACCAGGAGAAGCTCGAGCCAAAATGCAGCCAAAATGCAGCCCACGTCCGGGAGAATCTCAAGAGCAGGGGGTGGAGCAAGCGAGGCCTCAAACCACGAGAAGCTCCAGCCCAAGAATCAGCCAAAATGCAGCCCACATGCGGGAGAATCTCAAGAGCAGGGGGTGGAGCAAGCCAGGCCTCAAACCACGAGAAGTTCCAGCCTAAATGCAGCCAAACTCCAGCCCACATCAGGGAAAATATCAAGAGCAGGGTTTCGAGCAAGCCAGGCCTCAAACCACGAGAAGCTCCAGCCCAAAAGGCAGCCAAAATGCAGCCCACCTCTGGGAGAATATCAAGAGCACGGAGGGGAGCAAGCCAGGCCTCAAACTACGAGAAGCTCCAGCCCAAAAGGCAGCCAAAACCCAGCCCACATCCGAGAGAATATTACGTGCAGGGGGTGGAGCAAGCCAGGCCTCAAACTACGAGAAGCTCCAGTCCAAAATGCAGCCAAAATGCAGCCCACATCCGGGAGAATCTCAAGAGCAGGGGGTGGAGCAAGCCAGGCCTCAAACCACGAGAAGCTCCAGCCCAAAAGGCAGCCAAAATCCAGCCCACCTCTGGGAGAATATCAAGAGCAGGGGGTGGAGCAAGCCAGGCCTCAAACCACGAGAAGCTCCAGCCCAAAAGGCAGCCAAAATCCAGCCCACATCCGGGACAAACTCAAGAGCAGGGGGTGGAGCAAGCCAGGCCTCAAACCACGAGAAGCTCCAGCCCAAAAGGCAGCCAAAATGCAGCCCACATGCGGGAGAATATCAAGAGCAGGGGGTGGAGGAAGCCAGGCCATAAACCACGAGAAGCTCCAGCCCAAAAGGCAGCCAAAATGCAGCCCACATCCGGAAGAATCTCAAGAGCAGGGGGTGGAGCAAGCCAGGCCTCAAACCACGAGAAGCTCCAGCCCAAAAGGCAGCCAAAATCCAGCCCACCTCTGGGAGAATATCAAGAGCACGGAAGAGAGCAAGCCAGGCCTCAAACCACGAGAAGCTCCAGCCCAAGAATCAGCCAAAATCCAGCCCATATCCGGGAGAATCTCAAGAGCAGATGGTGGAGCAAGCCAGGCCTCAAACCACGAGAAGCTCCAGCCCAAAAGGCAGCCAAAATGCAGCCCACATCCGGGAGAATCTCAAGAGCAGGGGGTGGAGCAAGCCAGGCCTCAAACCACGAGAAGCTCCAGCCCAAAATGCAGCCAAAATCTAGCCCACCTCCGGGAGAATCTCAAGAGCAGGGGGTGGAGCAAGCCAGGCCTCAAACCACGAGAAGATCCAGCCCAAAAGGCAGCCAAAATCCAGCCCATTTCTGGGGGAATATCAAGAGCAGGGGGTGGAGCAAGCCAGGCCTCAAACCACAAGAAGCTCCAGCCCAAAGTGCAGCCAAAATCCAGCCCACATCCAGGAGAATCTCAAGAGCAGGGGGTGGAGCAAGCCAGGCCTCAAACCACGAGAAGCTCTAGCCCAAAAGGCAGCCAAAATCCAGCCCATATCCGGGAGAATCTCAAGAGCAGATGGTGGAGCAAGCCAGGCCTCAAACCACGAGAAGCTCCAGCCCAAAAGGCAGCCAAAATGCAGCCCACATCCGGGAGAATCTCAAGAGCAGGGGGTGGAGCAAGCCAGGCCTCAAACCACGAGAAGCTCCAGCCCAAAAGGCAGCCAAAATCTAGCCCACCTCCGGGAGAATCTCAAGAGCAGGGGGTGGAGCAAGCCAGGCCTCAAACCACGAGAAGATCCAGCCCAAAAGGCAGCCAAAATCCAGCCCATTTCTGGGGGAATATCAAGAGCAGGGGGTGGAGCAAGCCAGGCCTCAAACCACGAGAACCTCCAGCCCAAAAGGCAGCCAAAATGCAGCCCACATCCGGGAGAATCTCAAGAGCAGGTGGTGGAGCAAGCCAGGCCTCAAACCACGAGAAGCTCCAGCCCAAAATGCAGCCAAAATGCAGCCCACATCCGGGAGATTCTCAAGAGCAGGGGGTGGAGCAAGCCAGGCCTCAAACCACGAGAAGCTCCAGCCCAAAATGCAGCCAAAATCCAGCCCATATTCGGGAGAATCTCAAGAGAAGGGGGTGGAGCAAGCCAGGCCGCAAACCACGAGAAGCTCCAGCCCAAAAGGCAGCCAAAATCCAGCCTACCTCTGGGAGAATATCAAGAGCACGGAGGGGAGCAAGCCAGGCCTCAAACCACGAGAAGCTCGAGCCCAAAAGGCAGCCAAAATGCAGCCCACATCTGGGAGAATCTCAAGAGCAGGGGGTGGAGCAAGCCAGGCCTCAAACCACGAGAAGCTCCAGCCCAAAACGCAGACAAAATGCAGCCCACCTCTGGGAGAATATTGAGAGCACGGAGGGGAGCAAGCCAGGCCTCAAACCACGAGAAGCTCCAGCCCAAAATGCAGCCAAAATCCAGCCCAAATGCGGGAGAATCTCAAGAGCAGGGGTTGGAGCAAGGCAGGCCTCAAACCACGAGAAGCTCCAGCCCAAAAGGCAGCCAAAATCCAGCCCAATTCTGGGGGAATATCAAGAGCACGGAGGGGAGCAAGCCAGGCCTCAAACTACGAGAAGCTCCAGCCCAAAAGGCAGCCAAAACCCAGCCCACATCCGAGAGAATATTACGTGCAGGGGGTGGAGCAAGCCAGGCCTCAAACCACGAGAAGCTCTAGCCCAAAAGGCAGCCAAAATCCAGCCCATATCCGGGAGAATCTCAAGAGCAGATGGTGGAGCAAGCCAGGCCTCAAACCACGAGAAGCTCCAGCCCAAAAGGCAGCCGAAATGCAGCCCACATCCGGGAGAATCTCAAGAGCAGGGGGTGGAGCAAGCCAGGCCTCAAACCACGAGAAGCTCCAGCCCAAAATGCAGCCAAAATCTAGCCCACCTCCGGGAGAATCTCAAGAGCAGGGGGTGGAGCAAGCCAGGCCTCAAACCACGAGAAGCTCCAGCCCAAAAGGCAGCCAAAATCCAGCCTACCTCTGGGAGAATATCAAGAGCACGGAGGGGAGCAAGCCAGGCCTCAAACCACGAGAAGCTCGAGCCCAAAAGGCAGCCAAAATGCAGCCCACATCTGGGAGAATCTCAAGAGCAGGGGGTGGAGCAAGCCAGGCCTCAAACCACGAGAAGCTCCAGCCCAAAACGCAGACAAAATGCAGCCCACCTCTGGGAGAATATTGAGAGCACGGAGGGGAGCAAGCCAGGGCTCAAACCACGAGAAGCTCCAGCCCAAAATGCAGCCAAAATCCAGCCCAAATGCGGGAGAATCTCAAGAGCAGGGGTTGGAGCAAGGCAGGCCTCAAACCACGAGAAGCTCCAGCCCAAAAGGCAGCCAAAATCCAGCCCAATTCTGGGGGAATATCAAGAGCACGGAGGGGAGCAAGCCAGGCCTCAAACTACGAGAAGCTCCAGCCCAAAAGGCAGCCAAAATCCAGCCCACATCCGAGAGAATATTACGTGCAGGGGGTGGAGCAAGCCAGGCCTCAAACTACGAGAAGCTCCAGTCCAAAATGCAGCCAAAATGCAGCCCACATCCGGGAGAATCTCAAGAGCAGGGGGTGGAGCAAGCCAGGCCTCAAACCACGAGAAGCTCCAGCCCAAAAGGCAGCCAAAATCCAGCCCACCTCTGGGAGAATATCAAGAGCAGGGGGTGGAGCAAGCCAGGCCTCAAACCACGAGAAGCTCCAGCCCAAAAGGCAGCCAAAATCCAGCCCACATGCGGGAGAATATCAAGAGCAGGGGGTGGAGGAAGCCAGGCCATAAACCACGAGAAGCTCCAGCCCAAAAGGCAGCCAAAATGCAGCCCACATCCGGAAGAATCTCAAGAGCAGGGGGTGGAGCAAGCCAGGCCTCAAACCACGAGAAGCTCCAGCCCAAAAGGCAGCCAAAATCCAGCCCACCTCTGGGAGAATATCAAGAGCACGGAAGGGAGCAAGCCAGGCCTCAAACCACGAGAAGCTCCAGCCCAAGAATCAGCCAAAATCCAACCCACCTCTGGGAGAATATCAAGAGCACAGAGGGGAGCAAGCGAGGCCTCAAACCACAAGAAGCTCCAGCCCAAAATGCAGCCAAAATCCAGCCCACATCCGGGAGAACCTCAAGAGCAGGGGGTGGAGCAAGCCAGGCCTCAAACCACGAGAAGCTCTAGCCCAAAAGGCAGCCAAAATCCAGCCCATATCCGGGAGAATCTCAAGAGCAGATGGTGGAGCAAGCCAGGCCTCAAACCACGAGAAGCTCCAGCCCAAAAGGCAGCCAAAATGCAGCCCACATCCGGGAGAATCTCAAGAGCAGGGGGTGGAGCAAGCCAGGCCTCAAACCACGAGAAGCTCCAGCCCAAAATGCAGCCAAAATCTAGCCCAACTCCGGGAGAATCTCAAGAGCAGGGGGTGGAGCAAGCCAGGCCTCAAACCACGAGAAGATCCAGCCCAAAAGGCAGCCAAAATCCAGCCCATTTCTGGGGGAATATCAAGAGCAGGGGGTGGAGCAAGCCAGGCCTCAAACCACAAGAAGCTCCAGCCCAAAGTGCAGCCAAAATCCAGCCCACATCCAGGAGAATCTCAAGAGCAGGGGGTGGAGCAAGCCAGGCCTCAAACCACGAGAAGCTCTAGCCCAAAAGGCAGCCAAAATCCAGCCCATATCCGGGAGAATCTCAAGAGCAGATGGTGGAGCAAGCCAGGCCTCAAACCACGAGAAGCTCCAGCCCAAAAGGCAGCCAAAATGCAGCCCACATCCGGGAGAATCTCAAGAGCAGGGGGTGGAGCAAGCCAGGCCTCAAACCACGAGAAGCTCCAGCCCAAAATGCAGCCAAAATCCAGCCCACATCCGGGAGATTCTCAAGAGCAGGGGGTGGAGCAAGCCAGGCCTCAAACCACGAGAAGCTCCAGCCCAAAATGCAGCCAAAATCCAGCCCATATTCGGGAGAATCTCAAGAGAAGGGGGTGGAGCAAGCCAGGCCTCAAACCACGAGAAGCTCCAGCCCAAAAGGCAGCCAAAATCCAGCCTACCTCTGGGAGAATATCAAGAGCACGGAGGGGAGCAAGCCAGGCCTCAAACCACGAGAAGCTCGAGCCCAAAATGCAGCCAAAATGCAGCCCACATCTGGGAGAATCTCAAGAGCAGGGGGTGGAGCAAGCCAGGCCTCAAACCACGAGAAGCTCCAGCCCAAAACGCAGACAAAATGCAGCCCACCTCTGGGAGAATATTGAGAGCACGGAGGGGAGCAAGCCAGGCCTCAAACCACGAGAAGCTCCAGCCCAAAATGCAGCCAAAATCCAGCCCAAATGCGGGAGAATCTCAAGAGCAGGGGTTGGAGCAAGGCAGGCCTCAAACCACGAGAAGCTCCAGCCCAAAAGGCAGCCAAAATCCAGCCCAATTCTGGGGGAATATCAAGAGCACGGAGGGGAGCAAGCCAGGCCTCAAACCACGAGAAGCTCCAGTCCAAAATGCAGCCAAAATGCAGCCCACATCCGGGAGAATCTCAAGAGCAGATGGTGGAGCAAGCCAGGCCTCAAACCACGAGAAGCTCCAGCCCAAAAGGCAGCCAAAATCCAGCCCACCTCTGGGAGAATATCAAGAGCAGGGGGTGGAGCAAGCCAGGCCTCAAACCACGAGAAGCTCCAGCCCAAAAGGCAGCCAAAATCCAGCCCACATCCGGGACAAACTCAAGAGCAGGGGGTGGAGCAAGCCAGGCCTCAAACCACGAGAAGCTCCAGCCCAAAAGGCAGCCAAAATGCAGCCCACATGCGGGAGAATATCAAGAGCAGGGGGTGGAGGAAGCCAGGCCATAAACCACGAGAAGCTCCAGCCCAAAAGGCAGCCAAAATCTAGCCCACCTCCGGGAGAATCTCAAGAGCAGGGGGTGGAGCAAGCCAGGCCTCAAACCACGAGAAGATCCAGCCCAAAAGGCAGCCAAAATCCAGCCCATTTCTGGGGGAATCTCAAGAGCAGGGGGTGGAGCAAGCCAGGCCTCAAACCACAAGAAGCTCCAGCCCAAAGTGCAGCCAAAATCCAGCCCACATCCAGGAGAATCTCAAGAGCAGGGGGTGGAGCAAGCCAGGCCTCAAACCACGAGAAGCTCTAGCCCAAAAGGCAGCCAAAATCCAGCCCATATCCGGGAGAATCTCAAGAGCAGGGGGTGGAGCAAGCCAGGCCTCAAACCACGAGAAGCTCTAGCCCAAAAGGCAGCCAAAATGCAGCCCACATCCGGGAGAATCTCAAGAGCAGGGGGTGGAGCAAGCCAGGCCTCAAACCACGAGAAGCTCCAGCCCAAAAGGCAGCCAAAATCTAGCCCACCTCCGGGAGAATCTCAAGAGCAGGGGGTGGAGCAAGCCAGGCCTCAAACCACGAGAAGATCCAGCCCAAAAGGCAGCCAAAATCCAGCCCATTTCTGGGGGAATATCAAGAGCAGGGGGTGGAGCAAGCCAGGCCTCAAACCACGAGAAGCTCCAGCCCAAAAGGCAGCCAAAATGCAGCCCACATCCGGGAGAATCTCAAGAGCAGGTGGTGGAGCAAGCCAGGCCTCAAACCACGAGAAGCTCCAGCCCAAAATGCAGCCAAAATCCAGCCCATATTCGGGAGAATCTCAAGAGAAGGGGGTGGAGCAAGCCAGGCCTCAAACCACGAGAAGCTCCAGCCCAAAAGGCAGCCAAAATCCAGCCTACCTCTGGGAGAATATCAAGAGCACGGAGGGGAGCAAGCCAGGCCTCAAACCACGAGAAGCTCGAGCCCAAAAGGCAGCCAAAATGCAGCCCACATCTGGGAGAATCTCAAGAGCAGGGGGTGGAGCAAGCCAGGCCTCAAACCACGAGAAGCTCCAGCCCAAAACGCAGACAAAATGCAGCCCACCTCTGGGAGAATATTGAGAGCACGGAGGGGAGCAAGCCAGGCCTCAAACCACGAGAAGCTCCAGCCCAAAATGCAGCCAAAATCCAGCCCAAATGCGGGAGAATCTCAAGAGCAGGGGTTGGAGCAAGGCAGGCCTCAAACCACGAGAAGCTCCAGCCCAAAAGGCAGCCAAAATCCAGCCCAATTCTGGGGGAATATCAAGAGCACGGAGGGGAGCAAGCCAGGCCTCAAACTACGAGAAGCTCCAGCCCAAAAGGCAGCCAAAACCCAGCCCACATCCGAGAGAATATTACGTGCAGGGGGTGGAGCAAGCCAGGCCTCAAACCACGAGAAGCTCTAGCCCAAAAGGCAGCCAAAATCCAGCCCATATCCGGGAGAATCTCAAGAGCAGATGGTGGAGCAAGCCAGGCCTCAAACCACGAGAAGCTCCAGCCCAAAAGGCAGCCAAAATGCAGCCCACATCCGGGAGAATCTCAAGAGCAGGGGGTGGAGCAAGCCAGGCCTCAAACCACGAGAAGCTCCAGCCCAAAATGCAGCCAAAATCTAGCCCACCTCCGGGAGAATCTCAAGAGCAGGGGGTGGAGCAAGCCAGGCCTCAAACCACGAGAAGATCCAGCCCAAAATGCAGCCAAAATCCAGCCCATTTCTGGGGGAATATCAAGAGCAGGGGGTGGAGCAAGCCAGGCCTCAAACCACAAGAAGCTCCAGCCCAAAGTGCAGCCAAAATCCAGCCCACATCCAGGAGAATCTCAAGAGCAGGGGGTGGAGCAAGCCAGGCCTCAAACCACGAGAAGCTCTAGCCCAAAAGGCAGCCAAAATCCAGCCCATATCCGGGAGAATCTCAAGAGCAGATGGTGGAGCAAGCCAGGCCTCAAACCACGAGAAGCTCCAGCCCAAAAGGCAGCCAAAATGCAGCCCACATCCGGGAGAATCTCAAGAGCAGGGGGTGGAGCAAGCCAGGCCTCAAACCACGAGAAGCTCCAGCCCAAAAGGCAGCCAAAATGCAGCCCACATGCGGGAGAATATCAAGAGCAGGGGGTGGAGGAAGCCAGGCCATAAACCACGAGAAGCTCCAGCCCAAAAGGCAGCCAAAATGCAGCCCACATCCGGAAGAATCTCAAGAGCAGGGGGTGGAGCAAGCCAGGCCTCAAACCACGAGAAGCTCCAGCCCAAAAGGCAGCCAAAATCCAGCCCACCTCTGGGAGAATATCAAGAGCACGGAAGGGAGCAAGCCAGGCCTCAAACCACGAGAAGCTCCAGCCCAAGAATCAGCCAAAATCCAACCCACCTCTGGGAGAATATCAAGAGCACAGAGGGGAGCAAGCGAGGCCTCAAACCACAAGAAGCTCCAGCCCAAAATGCAGCCAAAATCCAGCCCACATCCGGGAGAACCTCAAGAGCAGGGGGTGGAGCAAGCCAGGCCTCAAACCACGAGAAGCTCTAGCCCAAAAGGCAGCCAAAATCCAGCCCATATCCGGGAGAATCTCAAGAGCAGATGGTGGAGCAAGCCAGGCCTCAAACCACGAGAAGCTCCAGCCCAAAAGGCAGCCAAAATGCAGCCCACATCCGGGAGAATCTCAAGAGCAGGGGGTGGAGCAAGCCAGGCCTCAAACCACGAGAAGCTCCAGCCCAAAATGCAGCCAAAATCTAGCCCACCTCCGGGAGAATCTCAAGAGCAGGGGGTGGAGCAAGCCAGGCCTCAAACCACGAGAAGATCCAGCCCAAAAGGCAGCCAAAATCCAGCCCATTTCTGGGGGAATATCAAGAGCAGGGGGTGGAGCAAGCCAGGCCTCAAACCACAAGAAGCTCCAGCCCAAAGTGCAGCCAAAATCCAGCCCACATCCAGGAGAATCTCAAGAGCAGGGGGTGGAGCAAGCCAGGCCTCAAACCACGAGAAGCTCTAGCCCAAAAGGCAGCCAAAATGCAGCCCACATCCAGGAGAATCTCAAGAGCAGGGGGTGGAGCAAGCCAGGCCTCAAACCACGAGAAGCTCCAGCCCAAAAGGCAGCCAAAATGCAGCCCACATCCGGGAGAATCTCAAGAGCAGGGGGTGGAGAAAGCCAGGCCTCAAACCACGAGAAGCTCCAGCCCAAAAGGCAGCCAAAATCCAGCCCACCTCTGGGAGAATATCAAGAGCAGGGGGTGGAGCAAGCCAGGCCTCAAACCACGAGAAGCTCCAGCCCAAAAGGCAGCCAAAATCCAGCCCACATCCGGGACAAACTCAAGAGCAGGGGGTGGAGCAAGCCAGGCCTCAAACCACGAGAAGCTCCAGCCCAAAAGGCAGCCAAAATGCAGCCCACATGCGGGAGAATATCAAGAGCAGGGGGTGGAGGAAGCCAGGCCATAAACCACGAGAAGCTCCAGCCCAAAAGGCAGCCAAAATGCAGCCCACATCCGGAAGAATCTCAAGAGCAGGGGGTGGAGCAAGCCAGGCCTCAAACCACGAGAAGCTCCAGCCCAAAAGGCAGCCAAAATCCAGCCCACCTCTGGGAGAATATCAAGAGCACGGAAGGGAGCAAGCCAGGCCTCAAACCACGAGAAGCTCCAGCCCAAGAATCAGCCAAAATCCAACCCACCTCTGGGAGAATATCAAGAGCACAGAGGGGAGCAAGCGAGGCCTCAAACCACAAGAAGCTCCAGCCCAAAATGCAGCCAAAATCCAGCCCACATCCGGGAGAACCTCAAGAGCAGGGGGTGGAGCAAGCCAGGCCTCAAACCACGAGAAGCTCTAGCCCAAAAGGCAGCCAAAATCCAGCCCATATCCGGGAGAATCTCAAGAGCAGATGGTGGAGCAAGCCAGGCCTCAAACCACGAGAAGCTCCAGCCCAAAAGGCAGCCAAAATGCAGCCCACATCCGGGAGAATCTCAAGAGCAGGGGGTGGAGCAAGCCAGGCCTCAAACCACGAGAAGCTCCAGCCCAAAATGCAGCCAAAATCTAGCCCACCTCCGGGAGAATCTCAAGAGCAGGGGGTGGAGCAAGCCAGGCCTCAAACCACGAGAAGATCCAGCCCAAAAGGCAGCCAAAATCCAGCCCATTTCTGGGGGAATATCAAGAGCAGGGGGTGGAGCAAGCCAGGCCTCAAACCACAAGAAGCTCCAGCCCAAAGTGCAGCCAAAATCCAGCCCACATCCAGGAGAATCTCAAGAGCAGGGGGTGGAGCAAGCCAGGCCTCAAACCACGAGAAGCTCTAGCCCAAAAGGCAGCCAAAATCCAGCCCATATCCGGGAGAATCTCAAGAGCAGATGGTGGAGCAAGCCAGGCCTCAAACCACGAGAAGCTCCAGCCCAAAAGGCAGCCAAAATGCAGCCCACATCCGGGAGAATCTCAAGAGCAGGGGGTGGAGCAAGCCAGGCCTCAAACCACGAGAAGCTCCAGCCCAAAATGCAGCCAAAATGCAGCCCACATCCGGGAGATTCTCAAGAGCAGGGGGTGGAGCAAGCCAGGCCTCAAACCACGAGAAGCTCCAGCCCAAAATGCAGCCAAAATCCAGCCCATATTCGGGAGAATCTCAAGAGAAGGGGGTGGAGCAAGCCAGGCCTCAAACCACGAGAAGCTCCAGCCCAAAAGGCAGCCAAAATCCAGCCTACCTCTGGGAGAATATCAAGAGCACGGAGGGGAGCAAGCCAGGCCTCAAACCACGAGAAGCTCGAGCCCAAAAGGCAGCCAAAATGCAGCCCACATCTGGGAGAATCTCAAGAGCAGGGGGTGGAGCAAGCCAGGCCTCAAACCACGAGAAGCTCCAGCCCAAAACGCAGACAAAATGCAGCCCACCTCTGGGAGAATATTGAGAGCACGGAGGGGAGCAAGCCAGGCCTCAAACCACGAGAAGCTCCAGCCCAAAATGCAGCCAAAATCCAGCCCAAATGCGGGAGAATCTCAAGAGCAGGGGTTGGAGCAAGGCAGGCCTCAAACCACGAGAAGCTCCAGCCCAAAAGGCAGCCAAAATCCAGCCCAATTCTGGGGGAATATCAAGAGCACGGAGGGGAGCAAGCCAGGCCTCAAACTACGAGAAGCTCCAGCCCAAAAGGCAGCCAAAACCCAGCCCACATCCGAGAGAATATTACGTGCAGGGGGTGGAGCAAGCCAGGCCTCAAACTACGAGAAGCTCCAGTCCAAAATGCAGCCAAAATGCAGCCCACATCCGGGAGAATCTCAAGAGCAGGGGGTGGAGCAAGCCAGGCCTCAAACCACGAGAAGCTCCAGCCCAAAAGGCAGCCAAAATCCAGCCCACCTCTGGGAGAATATCAAGAGCAGGGGGTGGAGCAAGCCAGGCCTCAAACCACGAGAAGCTCCAGCCCAAAAGGCAGCCAAAATCCAGCCCACATCCGGGACAAACTCAAGAGCAGGGGGTGGAGCAAGCCAGGCCTCAAACCACGAGAAGCTCCAGCCCAAAAGGCAGCCAAAATGCAGCCCACATGCGGGAGAATATCAAGAGCAGGGGGTGGAGGAAGCCAGGCCATAAACCACGAGAAGCTCCAGCCCAAAAGGCAGCCAAAATCTAGCCCACCTCCGGGAGAATCTCAAGAGCAGGGGGTGGAGCAAGCCAGGCCTCAAACCACGAGAAGATCCAGCCCAAAAAAGCAGCCAAAATCCAGCCCATTTCTGGGGGAATCTCAAGAGCAGGGGGTGGAGCAAGCCAGGCCTCAAACCACAAGAAGCTCCAGCCCAAAGTGCAGCCAAAATCCAGCCCACATCCAGGAGAATCTCAAGAGCAGGGGGTGGAGCAAGCCAGGCCTCAAACCACGAGAAGCTCTAGCCCAAAAGGCAGCCAAAATCCAGCCCATATCCGGGAGAATCTCAAGAGCAGATGGTGGAGCAAGCCAGGCCTCAAACCACGAGAAGCTCCAGCCCAAAAGGCAGCCAAAATGCAGCCCACATCCGGGAGAATCTCAAGAGCAGGGGGTGGAGCAAGCCAGGCCTCAAACCACGAGAAGCTCCAGCCCAAAAGGCAGCCAAAATCTAGCCCAACTCCGGGAGAATCTCAAGAGCAGGGGGTGGAGCAAGCCAGGCCTCAAACCACGAGAAGATCCAGCCCAAAAGGCAGCCAAAATCCAGCCCATTTCTGGGGGAATATCAAGAGCAGGGGGTGGAGCAAGCCAGGCCTCAAACCACGAGAAGCTCCAGCCCAAAAGGCAGCCAAAATGCAGCCCACATCCGGGAGAATCTCAAGAGCAGGTGGTGGAGCAAGCCAGGCCTCAAACCACGAGAAGCTCCAGCCCAAAATGCAGCCAAAATGCAGCCCACATCCGGGAGATTCTCAAGAGCAGGGGGTGGAGCAAGCCAGGCCTCAAACCACGAGAAGCTCCAGCCCAAAATGCAGCCAAAATCCAGCCCATATTCGGGAGAATCTCAAGAGAAGGGGGTGGAGCAAGCCAGGCCTCAAACCACGAGAAGCTCCAGCCCAAAAGGCAGCCAAAATCCAGCCTACCTCTGGGAGAATATCAAGAGCACGGAGGGGAGCAAGCCAGGCCTCAAACCACGAGAAGCTCGAGCCCAAAAGGCAGCCAAAATGCAGCCCACATCTGGGAGAATCTCAAGAGCAGGGGGTGGAGCAAGCCAGGCCTCAAACCACGAGAAGCTCCAGCCCAAAACGCAGACAAAATGCAGTCCACCTCTGGGAGAATATTGAGAGCACGGAGGGGAGCAAGCCAGGCCTCAAACCACGAGAAGCTCCAGCCCAAAATGCAGCCAAAATCCAGCCCAAATGCGGGAGAATCTCAAGAGCAGGGGTTGGAGCAAGGCAGGCCTCAAACCACGAGAAGCTCCAGCCCAAAAGGCAGCCAAAATCCAGCCCAATTCTGGGGGAATATCAAGAGCACGGAGGGGAGCAAGCGAGGCCTCAAACCACAAGAAGCTCCAGCCCAAAATGCAGCCAAAATGCAGCCCACATCCGGGAGAATGTCAAGAGCAGGGGGTGGAGCAAGCCAGGCCTCAAACCACGAGAAGCTCCAGCCCAAAAGGCAGCCATAATCCAGCCCATATCCGGGAGAATCTCAAGAGCAGGGGTTGGAGCAAGCCAGGCCTCAAACCACGAGAAGCTCCAGCCCAAAAGGCAGCCAAAATCCAGCCCATATCCGGGAGAATCTCAAGAGCAGGGGGTGGAGCAAGCCAGGCCTCAAACCACGAGAAGCTCCAGCCCAAAAGGCAGCCAAAATCCAGCCGAATTCTGGGGGAATATAAAGAGCATGGAGGGGAGCAAGCCAGGCCTCAAACCACGAGAAGCTCCAGCCCAAAAGGCAGCCAAAATGCAGCCCACATCAAGGAGAATTTCAAGAGCAGGGTGTGGAGGAAGCCAGGCCTCAAATCACGAGAAGCTCCAGCCCAAAAGGCAGCCAAAATGCAGCCCACATCCCGGAGAATCTCAAGAGCAGTGGGTGGTGCAAGCCAGGTCTCAAACCACGAGAAGCTCCAGCCCAAAAGGCAGCCAAACTCCAGCCCACCTCCGTGAGAATCTCAAGAGCAGGGGGTGGAGCAAGCCAGGCCTCAAACCACGAGAAGCTCCAGCCCAAAAGGCAGCCAAAATCCAGCCCACATCCGGGACAATATCAAGAGCAGGTGGTGGAGCAAACCAGGCCTCAAACTACGAGAAGCTCCAGCACAAAAGGCAGCCAAAATCCAGCCCACCTCCGGCAGAATCTCAAGACCAGGGTGTGGAGCAAGCCAGGCCTGAAACCACGAGAAGCTCCAGCCCAAAAGAAAGCCAAAATGCAGCCCATATCCGGGAGAATCTCAAGAGCAGGGGGTGGAGCAAGCCAGGCCTCAAACCACGAGAAGCTCCAGACAAAAAGGCAGCCAAAATGCAGACCATATCCCGGACAATCTCAAGAGCAGGGGGTGGAGCAAGCCAGGCCTCAAACCAAGAGAAGCTCCAGCCCAAAAGGCAGCCAAAATCCAGCCCACATCCGGGAGAATCTCAAGAGCAGGGGGTGGAGCAAGCCAGGCCTCAAACCACGAGAAGCTCCAGCCAAAAAGACAGCCAAAATGCAGCCCACATCCGGGACAATCTCAAGAGCAGGGGGTGGAGCAAGCCAGACCTCAAACCACGAGAAGCTCCAGCCCGAAATGCAGCCAAACTCCAGCCCACATCCGGGAGAATCTCAAGAGCAGGGGGTGGAGCAAGCCAGGCCTCAAACCACGAGAAGCTCCAGCCCAAAAGGCAGCCAAAATGCAGCCCACATCCGGGAGAATATCAAGAGCACGGGTTGGAGCAAGCCAGGCCTCAAACCACGAGAAGCTCCAGCCCAAAAGGCAGCCAAAATGCAGCCCACATCCGGGAGAATATCAAGAGCAGGGGGTGGAGCAAGCCAGGCCTCAAACCACGAGAAGCTCCAGCCAAAAAGACAGCCAAAATGCAGCCCACATCCGGGACAATCTCAAGAGCAGGGGGTGGAGCAAGCCAGACCTCAAACCACGAGAAGCTCCAGCCCGAAATGCAGCCAAACTCCAGCCCACATCCGGGAGAATCTCAAGAGCAGGGGGTGGAGCAAGCCAGGCCTCAAACCACGAGAAGCTCCAGCCCAAAAGGCAGCCAAAATCCAGCCCACCTCTGGGAGAATATCAAGAGTACGGAGGGGAGAAAGCGAGTCCTCAAACCACGAGAAGTTCCAGCCCAAAATGTAGCCAAAATGCAGCCCACATCAGGGAGAATTTCAAGAGCAGGGGGTGGAGCAAGCCAGGCCACAAACCACGAGAAGCTCCAGCCCAAAAGGCAGCCAAAATCCAGCCGAATTCTGGGGGAATATAAAGAGCATGGAGGGGAGCAAGCCAGGCCTCAAACCACAAGAAGCTCCAGCCCAAAGTGCAGCCAAAATGCAGCCCACATCCGGGAGAAACTCAAGAGCAGGGGGTGGAGCAAGCCAGGCCTCAAACCACGAGAAGCTCCGGTCCACAAGGCAGCCAAAATCCAGCCCACATCCGGGAGAATCTCAAGAGCAGGGGGTGGAGCAAGCCAGGCCTCAAACCACGAGAAACTCCAGCCCAAAAGGCAGCCAAAATGCAGCCCACATCCGGGACAATCTCAAGAGCAGGGGGTGGAGCAAGCCAGGCCTCAAACCACGAGAAGCTCCAGCCCAAAATGCAGCCAAACTCCAGCCCACATCCGGGAGAATAACAAGAGAAGAGGATGGAGCAAGCCAGGCCTCAAACCACGAGAAGCTCCAGCCCAAAATTCAGCCAAAATGCAGCCCACATCTGGGAGAATCTCAAGAGCAGGGGGTGGAGCAAGCCAGGTCTCAAACCACGAGAAGCTCCCGCCCAAAAGGCAGCCAAAATGCTGCCCACATCCGGGAGAATCTCAAGAGCAGGGAGGAGAGCAAGCCAGGCCTCAAACCACGAGAAGGTCCAGCCCAAAAGGCAGCCAAAATGCAGCCCACATCAGGGAGAATTTCAAGAGCAGGGGGTGGAGCAAGCCAGGCCACAAACCACGAGAAGCTCCAGCCCAAAAGGCAGCCAAAATCCAGCCGAATTCTGGGGGAATATAAAGAGCATGGAGGGGAGCAAGCCAGGCCTCAAAACACAAGAAGCTCCAGCCCAAAATGCAGCCAAAATCCAGCCCACATCAGGGAGAATCTCAAGAGCAGGGGGTGGTGCAAGCCAGGCCTCAAACCACGAGAAGCTCCAGCCCAAAAGGCAGCCAAAATGCAGCCCACATCCGGGAGAACCTCAAGAGCAGGGGGTGGAGCAAGCCAGGCTACAAACCTCGAGAAACTCCAGCCCAAAAGGCAGCCAAAATGCAACCCACATCCGGGAGAATCTCAAGAGCAGGGGGTGGAGCAAGCCAGGCCTCAAACCACGAGAAGCTCCAGCCCAAAAGGCAGTTAAACTCCAGCCCACCTCAGGGAGAATCTCAAGAGCAGGGGGTGGAGCAAGCCAGGCCTCAAACCACGAGAAGCTCCAGCCCAAAAGGCAGCCAAAATCCAGCCCACATCCGGGACAATATCAAGAGCAGGTGGTGGAGCAAGCCAGGCCTCAAACCACGAGAAGCTCCAGCCCAAAACGCAGACAAAATGCAGTCCACCTCTGGGAGAATATTGAGAGCACGGAGGGGAGCAAGCCAGGCCTCAAACCACGAGAAGCTCCAGCCCAAAATGCAGCCAAAATCCAGCCCAAATGCGGGAGAATCTCAAGAGCAGGGGTTGGAGCAAGGCAGGCCTCAAACCACGAGAAGCTCCAGCCCAAAAGGCAGCCAAAATCCAGCCCAATTCTGGGGGAATATCAAGAGCACGGAGGGGAGCAAGCGAGGCCTCAAACCACAAGAAGCTCCAGCCCAAAATGCAGCCAAAATGCAGCCCACATCCGGGAGAATGTCAAGAGCAGGGGGTGGAGCAAGCCAGGCCTCAAACCACGAGAAGCTCCAGCCCAAAAGGCAGCCATAATCCAGCCCATATCCGGGAGAATGTCAAGAGCAGGGGTTGGAGCAAGCCAGGCCTCAAACCACGAGAAGCTCCAGCCCAAAAGGCAGCCAAAATCCAGCCCATATCCGGGAGAATCTCAAGAGCAGGGGGTGGAGCAAGCCAGGCCTCAAACCACGAGAAGCTCCAGCCCAAAAGGCAGCCAAAATCCAGCCGAATTCTGGGGGAATATAAAGAGCATGGAGGGGAGCAAGCCAGGCCTCAAACCACGAGAAGCTCCAGCCCAAAAGGCAGCCAAAATGCAGCCCACATCAAGGAGAATTTCAAGAGCAGGGTGTGGAGGAAGCCAGGCCTCAAATCACGAGAAGCTCCAGCCCAAAAGGCAGCCAAAATGCAGCCCACATCCCGGAGAATCTCAAGAGCAGTGGGTGGTGCAAGCCAGGTCTCAAACCACGAGAAGCTCCAGCCCAAAAGGCAGCCAAACTCCAGCCCACCTCCGTGAGAATCTCAAGAGCAGGGGGTGGAGCAAGCCAGGCCTCAAACCACGAGAAGCTCCAGCCCAAAAGGCAGCCAAAATCCAGCCCACATCCGGGACAATATCAAGAGCAGGTGGTGGAGCAAACCAGGCCTCAAACTACGAGAAGCTCCAGCACAAAAGGCAGCCAAAATCCAGCCCACCTCCGGCAGAATCTCAAGACCAGGGTGTGGAGCAAGCCAGGCCTGAAACCACGAGAAGCTCCAGCCCAAAACAAAGCCAAAATGCAGACCATATCCCGGACAATCTCAAGAGCAGGGGGTGGAGCAAGCCAGGCCTCAAACCAAGAGAAGCTCCAGCCCAAAAGGCAGCCAAAATCCAGCCCACATCCGGGAGAATCTCAAGAGCAGGGGGTGGAGCAAGCCAGGCCTCAAACCACGAGAAGCTCCAGCCAAAAAGACAGCCAAAATGCAGCCCACATCCGGGACAATCTCAAGAGCAGGGGGTGGAGCAAGCCAGACCTCAAACCACGAGAAGCTCCAGCCCGAAATGCAGCCAAACTCCAGCCCACATCCGGGAGAATCTCAAGAGCAGGGGGTGGAGCAAGCCAGGCCTCAAACCACGAGAAGCTCCAGCCCAAAAGGCAGCCAAAATGCAGCCCACATCCGGGAGAATATCAAGAGCACGGGTTGGAGCAAGCCAGGCCTCAAACCACGAGAAGCTCCAGCCCAAAATGCAGCCAAAATCCAGCCCACATCTGGGTGAATATCAAGAGCAGGGGGTGGAGCAAGCCAGGCCACAAACCACCACAAGAAGCTCCAGCCCAAAAGGCAGCCAAAATCCAGCCCACCTCTGGGAGAATATCAAGAGTACGGAGGGGAGAAAGCGAGTCCTCAAACCACGAGAAGTTCCAGCCCAAAATGTAGCCAAAATGCAGCCCACATCAGGGAGAATTTCAAGAGCAGGGGGTGGAGCAAGCCAGGCCACAAACCACGAGAAGCTCCAGCCCAAAAGGCAGCCAAAATCCAGCCGAATTCTGGGGGAATATAAAGAGCATGGAGGGGAGCAAGCCAGGCCTCAAACCACAAGAAGCTCCAGCCCAAAGTGCAGCCAAAATGCAGCCCACATCCGGGAGAAACTCAAGAGCAGGGGGTGGAGCAAGCCAGGCCTCAAACCACGAGAAGCTCCGGTCCACAAGGCAGCCAAAATCCAGCCCACATCCGGGAGAATCTCAAGAGCAGGGGGTGGAGCAAGCCAGGCCTCAAACCACGAGAAACTCCAGCCCAAAAGGCAGCCAAAATGCAGCCCACATCCGGGACAATCTCAAGAGCAGGGGGTGGAGCAAGCCAGGCCTCAAACCACGAGAAGCTCCAGCCCAAAATGCAGCCAAACTCCAGCCCACATCCGGGAGAATAACAAGAGAAGAGGATGGAGCAAGCCAGGCCTCAAACCACGAGAAGCTCCAGCCCAAAATGCAGCCAAAATCCAGCCCACATCTGGGTGAATATCAAGAGCAGGGAGGAGAGCAAGCCAGGCCTCAAACCACGAGAAGGTCCAGCCCAAAAGGCAGCCAAAATGCAGCCCACATCAGGGAGAATTTCAAGAGCAGGGGGTGGAGCAAGCCAGGCCACAAACCACGAGAAGCTCCAGCCCAAAAGGCAGCCAAAATCCAGCCGAATTCTGGGGGAATATAAAGAGCATGGAGGGGAGCAAGCCAGGCCTCAAAACACAAGAAGCTCCAGCCCAAAATGCAGCCAAAATCCAGCCCACATCAGGGAGAATCTCAAGAGCAGGGGGTGGTGCAAGCCAGGCCTCAAACCACGAGAAGCTCCAGCCCAAAAGGCAGCCAAAATGCAGCCCACATCCGGGAGAACCTCAAGAGCAGGGGGTGGAGCAAGCCAGGCTACAAACCTCGAGAAACTCCAGCCCAAAAGGCAGCCAAAATGCAGCCCACATCCGGGAGAATCTCAAGAGCAGGGGGTGGAGCAAGCCAGGCCTCAAACCACGAGAAGCTCCAGCCCAAAAGGCAGTTAAACTCCAGCCCACCTCCGGGAGAATCTCAAGAGCAGGGGGTGGAGCAAGCCAGGCCTCAAACCACAAGAAGCTCCAGCCCAAAAGGCAGCCAAACTCCAGCCCACCTCCGGGAGAATATCAAGAGCAGGGGGTGGAGGAAGCCAGGCCTCAAACCACGAGAAGCTCCAGCCCAAAAGGCAGCCAAATTGCAGCCCACCTAGGGGAGAATCTCAAGAGCAGGAGTTGGAGCAAGCCAGGCCTCAAACCGGGAGAAGCTCCAGCCCAAAATGCAGACAAAATCCAGCCCACATCCGGGAGAATCTCAAGAGCAGGGAGTGGAGCAAGCCAGGCCTCAAACCATGAGAAGCTCCAGCCCAAAAGGCAGCCAAAATCCAGCCCACATCAGGGAGAATCTCAAGAGCAGGGGGTGGAGCAAGCCAGGCCTCAAACCACGAGAAGCTCCAGCCCAAAAGGCAGCCAAAATACAGCCCACATCCGGGAGAATCTCAAGAGCAGGGGGTGGAGCAAGCCAGGCCTCAAACCACGAGAAGCTCCAGCCCAAAAGTGAGCAAAAATCCAGCCCACATCCGGTAGAATATCAAGAGCAGGGGGTGGACCAAGCCAGGCCTCAAACCATGAGAAGCTCCAGCCCAAAATGCAGCCAAAATCCAGCCCACATCCGGGAGAATCTCAAGAGCAGGGGGTGGAGCAAGCCAGGCCTCAAACCACGAGAACCTCCAGCCCAAGAATCACCCAGAATGCAGCCCACATCCGGGAGAATCTCAAGAGCAGGGGGTGGAGAAAGCCAGGCCTCAAACCAAGAGAAGCTCCAGCCCAAAATGCAGCCAAAATCCAGCCCACCTACGGGAGAATCTCAAGAGCAGGGGGTGGAGCAAGCCAGGCCTCAAACCATGAGAAGCTCCAGCCCAAAAGGCAGCCAAAATCCAGCCCACATCCGGGAGAAAATCAAGAGCAGGGGTTGGAGCAAGCCAGGCCTCAAACCACGAGAAGCTCCAGCCCAAAAGGCAGCCAAAATGCAGCCCACATCCGGGTGAATATCAAGAGCAGGGAGGAGAGCAAGCCAGGCCTCAAACCACGAGAAGCTCCAGCCCAAAAGGCAGCCAAAATGCAACCCACATCCGGGAGAATCTCAAGAGCAGGGGGTGGAGCAAGCCAGGCCTCAAACCACGAGAAGCTCCAGCCCAAAATGCAGCCAAACTCCAGCCCACATCCGGGAGAATAACAAGAGAAGAGGATGGAGCAAGCCAGGCCTCAAACCACGAGAAGCTCCAGCCCATAAGGCAGCCAAAATGCAGCCCACATCCGGGAGAATATCAAGAGCACGGGTTGGAGCAAGCCAGGCCTCAAACCACGAGAAGCTCCAGCCCAAAATGCAGCCAAAATCCAGCCCACATCTGGGTGAATATCAAGAGCAGGGAGGAGAGCAAGCCAGGCCTCAAACCACGAGAAGCTCCAGCCCAAAAGGCAGCCAAAATCCAGCCCACCTCTGGGAGAATATCAAGAGTACGGAGGGGAGAAAGCGAGTCCTCAAACCTCGAGAAGCTCCAGCCCAAAATGTAGCCAAAATGCAGCCCACATCAGGGAGAATTTCAAGAGCAGGGGGTGGAGCAAGCCAGGCCACAAACCACGAGAAGCTCCAGCCCAAAAGGCAGTTAAACTCCAGCCCACATCAGGGAGAATCTCAAGAGCAGGGGGTGGAGCAAGCCAGGCCTCAAACCACGAGAAGCTCCAGCCCAAAAGGCAGCCAAAATACAGCCCACATCCGGGAGAATCTCAAGAGCAGGGGGTGGAGCAAGCCAGGCCTCAAACCACGAGAACCTCCAGCCCAAGAATCACCCAGAATGCAGCCCACATCCGGGAGAATCTCAAGAGCAGGGGGTGGAGCAAGCCAGGCCTCAAACCATGAGAAGCTCCAGCCCAAAATGCAGCCAAAATGCAGCCCACATCCGGGAGAATATCAAGAGCACAGGTTGGAGCAAGCCAGGCCTCAAACCACGAGAAGCTCCAGCCCAAAATGCAGCCAAAATGCAGCCCACATCCGGGAGAATCTCAAGAGCAGGGGCTGGAGCAAGCCAGGCCTCAAACCACGAGAAGCTCCAGCCCAAAAGGCAGCCAAAATCCAGCCCACATCTTGGTGAATATCAAGAGCACGGAGTGGAGGAAGCCAGGCCTCAAACCACGAGAAGCTCCAGCCCAAAACGCAGCCAAAATCCAACCCACATCAGGGATAATCTCAAGAGCAGGGGGTGGAGCAAGCCAGGCCTCAAACCATGAGAAGCTCCAGCCCAAAAGTCAGCCAAAATCCAGCCCACATCCGGGAGAAACTCAAGAGCAGGGGGTGGAGCAAGCCAGGCCTCAAACCACGAGAAGCTCCAGCCCAAAAGGCAGTCAAAATCCAGCCCACATCCGGGCGAATCTCAAGAGCAGGGGGTGGAGCAAGCCAGTCCTCAAACCACGAGAAGCTCCAGCCAAAAAGGCAGCCAAAATCCAGCCCACATCCGGGAGAATCTCAAGAGCAGGGGGTGGAGCAAGCCAGGCCTCAAACCACGAGAAGCTCCAGCCCAAAAGGCAGCCAAAATGCAGCCCACCTCCGGGAGAATCTAAAGAGCAGGGGGTGGAGCAAGCCAGGCCTCAAACCATGAGAAGCTCCAGCCCAAAAGGCAGCCAAAATGCAGCCCACATCCGGGAGAATATCAAGAGCAGAGGGTGGAGCAAGCCAGGCCTCAAACCACGAGAAGATCCAGCCCAAAATGCAGCCAAAATCCAGCCCACATCCGGGAGAATCTCAAGAGCAGGGGGTGGAGCAAGCCAGGCCTCAAACCACGAGAAGCTCCAGCCCAAAAGGCAGCCAAAATCCAGCCCACATCCGGGAGAATATCAAGAGCAGGGGGTGGAGCAAGCCAGGCCTCAAACCACGAGAACCTCCAGCCCAAGAATCACCCAGAATGCAGCCCACATCCGGGAGAATCTCAAGAGCAGGGGGTGGAGAAAGCCAGGCCTCAAACCAAGAGAAGCTCCAGCCCAAAATGCAGCCAAAATCCAGCCCACCTACGGGAGAATCTCAAGAGCAGGGGGTGGAGCAAGCCAGGCCTCAAACCATGAGAAGCTCCAGCCCAAAAGGCAGCCAAAATCCAGCCCACATCCGGGAGAAAATCAAGAGCAGGGGTTGGAGCAAGCCAGGCCTCAAACCACGAGAAGCTCCAGCCCAAAAGGCAGCCAAAATGCAGCCCACATCCGGGTGAATATCAAGAGCAGGGAGGAGAGCAAGCCAGGCCTCAAACCACGAGAAGCTCCAGCCCAAAAGGCAGCCAAAATGCAACCCACATCCGGGAGAATCTCAAGAGCAGGGGGTGGAGCAAGCCAGGCCTCAAACCACGAGAAGCTCCAGCCCAAAATGCAGCCAAACTCCAGCCCACATCCGGGAGAATAACAAGAGAAGAGGATGGAGCAAGCCAGGCCTCAAACCACGAGAAGCTCCAGCCCATAAGGCAGCCAAAATGCAGCCCACATCCGGGAGAATATCAAGAGCACGGGTTGGAGCAAGCCAGGCCTCAAACCACGAGAAGCTCCAGCCCAAAATGCAGCCAAAATCCAGCCCACATCTGGGTGAATATCAAGAGCAGGGAGGAGAGCAAGCCAGGCCTCAAACCACGAGAAGCTCCAGCCCAAAAGGCAGCCAAAATCCAGCCCACCTCTGGGAGAATATCAAGAGTACGGAGGGGAGAAAGCGAGTCCTCAAACCTCGAGAAGCTCCAGCCCAAAATGTAGCCAAAATGCAGCCCACATCAGGGAGAATTTCAAGAGCAGGGGGTGGAGCAAGCCAGGCCACAAACCACGAGAAGCTCCAGCCCAAAAGGCAGTTAAACTCCAGCCCACATCAGGGAGAATCTCAAGAGCAGGGGGTGGAGCAAGCCAGGCCTCAAACCACGAGAAGCTCCAGCCCAAAAGGCAGCCAAAATACAGCCCACATCCGGGAGAATCTCAAGAGCAGGGGGTGGAGCAAGCCAGGCCTCAAACCACGAGAACCTCCAGCCGAAGAATCACCCAGAATGCAGCCCACATCCGGGAGAATCTCAAGAGCAGGGGGTGGAGCAAGCCAGGCCTCAAACCATGAGAAGCTCCAGCCCAAAATGCAGCCAAAATGCAGCCCACATCCGGGAGAATATCAAGAGCACAGGTTGGAGCAAGCCAGGCCTCAAACCACGAGAAGCTCCAGCCCAAAATGCAGCCAAAATGCAGCCCACATCCGGGAGAATCTCAAGAGCAGGGGCTGGAGCAAGCCAGGCCTCAAACCACGAGAAGCTCCAGCCCAAAAGGCAGCCAAAATCCAGCCCACATCTTGGTGAATATCAAGAGCACGGAGTGGAGGAAGCCAGGCCTCAAACCACGAGAAGCTCCAGCCCAAAACGCAGCCAAAATCCAACCCACATCAGGGATAATCTCAAGAGCAGGGGGTGGAGCAAGCCAGGCCTCAAACCATGAGAAGCTCCAGCCCAAAAGTCAGCCAAAATCCAGCCCACATCCGGGAGAAACTCAAGAGCAGGGGGTGGAGCAAGCCAGGCCTCAAACCACGAGAAGCTCCAGCCCAAAAGGCAGTCAAAATCCAGCCCACATCCGGGCGAATCTCAAGAGCAGGGGGTGGAGCAAGCCAGTCCTCAAACCACGAGAAGCTCCAGCCAAAAAGGCAGCCAAAATCCAGCCCACATCCGGGAGAATCTCAAGAGCAGGGTATGGAGCAAGCCAGGCCTCAAACCACGAGAAGCTCCAGCCCAAAAGGCAGCCAAAATGCAGCCCACCTCCGGGAGAATCTAAAGAGCAGGGGGTGGAGCAAGCCAGGCCTCAAACCATGAGAAGCTCCAGCCCAAAAGGCAGCCAAAATGCAGCCCACATCCGGGAGAATATCAAGAGCAGAGGGTGGAGCAAGCCAGGCCTCAAACCACGAGAAGATCCAGCCCAAAATGCAGCCAAAATCCAGCCCACATCCGGGAGAATCTCAAGAGCAGGGGGTGGAGCAAGCCAGGCCTCAAACCACGAGAAGCTCCAGCCCAAAAGGCAGCCAAAATCCAGCCCACATCCGGGAGAATATCAAGAGCAGGGGGTGGAGCAAGCCAGGCCTCAAACCACGAGAAGCTCCAGCCCAAAAGGCAGCCAAAATCCAGCCCACATCCGGGAGAATATCAAGAGCAGAGGGTGGAGAAAGCCAGGCCTCAAACCATGAGAAGCTCCAGCCCAAAATGCAGCCAAAATGCAGCCCACCTCCGGGAGAATCTCAAGAGCAGGGGGTGGAGCAAGCCAGGCCTCAAACCACGAGAAGCTCCAGCCCAAAAGGCAGCCAAAATCCAGCCCACATCCGCGAGAATCTCAAGAGCAGGGGGTGGAGCAAGCCAGGCCTCAAACCACGAGAAGCTCCAGCCCAAAATGCAGCCAAAATCCAGCCCACATCCTGGAGAATCTCAAGAGCAGGGGGTGGAGCAAGCCAGGCCTCAAACCACGAGAAGCTCCAGCCCAAAATGCAGCCAAAATGCAGCCCACATCCGGGAGAATATCAAGAGCAGGGGGTGGAGCAAGCCAGGCCTCAAACCACGAGAAGCTCCAGCCCAAAAAGCAGCCAAAATCCAGAACAGATCCGGGAGAATCTCAAGAGCAGGGGGTGGAGCAAGCCAGGCCTCAAACCACGAGGAGCTCCAGCCCAAAATGCAGCCAAAATAAAGCCCACCTGTGGGAGAATATCAAGAGCACGGAGGGGAGCAAGCGAGGCCTCAAACCACGAGAAGCTCCAGCCCAAAAGGCAGCCAAAATGCAGCCCACATCCGGGAGAATCTCAAGAGCAGGGGGTGGAGCAAGCCAGGCCTCAAACCATGAGAAGCTCCAGCCCAAAATGCAGCCAAAATCCAGCCCACATCCGGGAGAAACTCAAGAGCAGGGGGTGGAGCAAGCCATTCCTCAAACCACGAGAAGCTCCAGCCCAAAATGCAGCCAAAATCCAGCCCACATCAGGGAGAATCTCAAGAGCAGGGGGTGGAGCAAGCCAGGCCTCAAACCACGAGAAGCTCCAGCCCAAAAGGCAGCCAAAATGCAGCCCACATCCGGGAGAATATCAAGAGAAGGGGGTGGAGCAAGGCAGGCCTCAAACCACGAGAAGCTCCAGCCCAAAAGGCAGCCAAAATGCAGCCCACATCCGGGAGAATCTCAAGAGCAGGGGGTGGAGCAAGCCAGGCCTCAAACCACGAGAAGCTCCAGCCCAAAATGCAGCCAAAATCCAGCCCACATCCGGGAGAATCTCAAGAGCAGGGGGTGGAGCAAGCCAGGCCTCAAACCATGAGAAGCTCCAGCCCAAAAGGCAGCCAAAATCCAGCCCACCTCCGGGAGAATCTCAAGAGCAGGGGGTGGAGCAAGCCAGGCCTCAAACCACGAGAAGCTTCAGCCCAAAATGCAGCCAAAATGCAGCCCACATCCGGGAGAATCTCAAGAGCAGGGGGTGGAGCAAGCCAGGCCTCAAACCATGAGAAGCTCCAGCCCAAAATGCAGCCAAAATCCAGCCCACCTCCGGGAGAATCTCAAGAGCAGGGGGTGGAGCAAGCCAGGCCTCAAACCACGAGAAGCTTCAGCCCAAAAGGCAGCCAAAATCCAGCCCACATCTGGGAGAAACTCAAGAGCAGGGGGTGGAGCAAGCCAGGCCTCAAACCACGAGAAGCTCCAGTCCAAAATGCAGCCAAAATGCAGACCACATCCGGGAGAATATCAAGAGCAGGGGGTGGAGCAAGCCAGGCCTCAAACCACGAGAAGCTCCAGCCCAAAATGGAGCCAAAATCCAGAACAGATCCGGGAGAATCTCAAGAGCAGGGGGTGGAGCAAGCCAGGCCTCAAACCACGAGGAGCTCCAGCTCGAAAGGCAGCCAAAATGCAGCCCACATCAGGGAGAATTTCAAGAGCAGGGGGTGGAGCAAGCCAGGCCTCAAACCACAAGAAGCTCCAGCCCAAAATGCAGCCAAACTCCAGCCCACCTCCGGGAGAATCTCAAGAGCAGGGAGGGGAGCAAGCCAGGCCTCAAACCACGAGAAGCTCCAGCCCAAAAGGCTACCAAAATGCAGCCCATATCCGGGAGAATCTCAAGAGCAGGGGGTGGAGCAAGCCAGGCCTCAAACCATGAGAAGCTCCAGCCCAAAAGGCAGCCAAAATCCAGCCCACCTCCGGGAGAATCTCAAGAGCAGGGGGTGGAGCAAGCCAGGCCTCAAACCACGAGAAGCTCCAGCCCAAAGGACAGCCAAAATCCAGCCCACATCCGGGAGAATCTCAAGAGCAGGGGGTGGAGCAAGCCAGGCCTCAAACCACGAGAAGCTCCAGCCCAAAAGGCAGCCAAAATGCAGCCCACATCCGGGAGAACCTCAAGAGCAGGGGGTGGAGCAAGCCAGGCTACAAACCTCGAGAAACTCCAGCCCAAAAGGCAGCCAAAATGCAGCCCACATCCGGGAGAATCTCAAGAGCAGGGGGTGGAGCAAGCCAGGCCTCAAACCACGAGAAGCTCCAGCCCAAAAGGCAGTTAAACTCCAGCCCACCTCCGGGAGAATCTCAAGAGCAGGGGGTGGAGCAAGCCAGGCCTCAAACCACAAGAAGCTCCAGCCCAAAAGGCAGCCAAACTCCAGCCCACCTCCGGGAGAATATCAAGAGCAGGGGGTGGAGGAAGCCAGGCCTCAAACCACGAGAAGCTCCAGCCCAAAAGGCAGCCAAATTGCAGCCCACCTCCGGGAGAATCTCAAGAGCAGGAGTTGGAGCAAGCCAGGCCTCAAACCATGAGAAGCTCCAGCCCAAAAGGCAGCCAAAATCCAGCCCACATCAGGGAGAATCTCAAGAGCAGGGGGTGGAGCAAGCCAGGCCTCAAACCACGAGAAGCTCCAGCCCAAAATGCAGCCAAAATACAGCCCACATCCGGGAGAATCTCAAGAGCAGGGGGTGGAGCAAGCCAGGCCTCAAACCACGAGAACCTCCAGCCCAAAAGTGAGCAAAAATCCAGCCCACATCCGGTAGAATATCAAGAGCAGAGGGTGGACCAAGCCAGGCCTCAAACCATGAGAAGCTCCAGCCCAAAATGCAGCCAAAATCCAGCCCACATCCGGGAGAATCTCAAGAGCAGGGGGTGGAGCAAGCCAGGCCTCAAACCACGAGAACCTCCAGCCCAAGAATCACCCAGAATGCAGCCCACATCCGGGAGAATCTCAAGAGCAGGGGGTGGAGAAAGCCAGGCCACAAACCACGAGAAGCTCCAGCCCAAAAAGCAGCCAAAATGCAGCCCACATCCGGGAGAATATCAAGAGCAGGGGGTGGAGCAAGCCAGGCCACAAACCACGAGAAGCTCCAGCCCAAAAAGCAGCCAAAATGCAGCCCACATCCGGGAGAATATCAAGAGCAGGGGGTGGAGCAAGCCAGGCCACAAACCAAGAGAAGCTCCAGCCCAAAATGCAGCCAAAATCCAGCCCACATCCGGGAGAATCTCAAGAGCAGGGGGTGGAGCAAGTCAGGCCTCAAACCATGAGAAGCTCCAGCCCAAAAGGCAGCCAAAATCCAGCCCACATCCGGGAGAATATCAAGAGCCGGGGGTGGAGCAAGCCAGGCCTCAAACCACGAGAAGTTCCAGCCCAAAAGGCAGCCAAAATGCAGCCCACATCCGGGTGAATATCAAGAGCAGGGAGGAGAGCAAGCCAGGCCTCAAACCACGAGAAGCTCCAGCCCAAAAGGCAGCCAAAATGCAGCCCACATCCGGGAGAATCTCAAGAGCAGGGGGTGGAGCAAGCCAGGCCTCAAACCACGAGAAGCTCCAGCCCAAAATGCAGCCAAACTCCAGCCCACATCCGGGAGAATAACAAGAGAAGAGGATGGAGCAAGCCAGGCCTCAAACCACGAGAAGCTCCAGCCCATAAGGCAGCCAAAATGCAGCCCACATCCGGGAGAATATCAAGAGCACGGGTTGGAGCAAGCCAGGCCTCAAACCACGAGAAGCTCCAGCCCAAAATGCAGCCAAAATCCAGCCCACATCTGGGTGAATATCAAGAGCAGGGAGGAGAGCAAGCCAGGCCTCAAACCACGAGAAGCTCCAGCCCAAAAGGCAGCCAAAATCCAGCCCACCTCTGGGAGAATATCAAGAGTACGGAGGGGAGAAAGCGAGTCCTCAAACCACGAGAAGCTCCAGCCCAAAATGTAGCCAAAATGCAGCCCACCTCCGGGAGAATCTAAAGAGCAGGGGGTGGAGCAAGCCAGGCCTCAAACCACGAGGAGCTCCAGCCCAAAAGGCAGCCAAAATCCAGCCCACATCCGGGAGAATATCAAGAGCAGGGGGTGGAGCAAGCCAGGCCTCAAACCACGAGAAGTTCCAGCCCAAAAGGCAGACAAAATCCAGCCCACCTCCGGGAGAATATCAAGAGCAGGGGGTGGAGCAAGCCAGGCCTCAAACCATGAGAAGCTCCAGCCCAAAATGCAGCCAAAATGCAGCCCACCTCCGGGAGAATCTCAAGAGCAGGGGGTGGAGCAAGCCAGGCCTCAAACCACGAGAAGCTCCAGCCCAAAAGGCAGCCAAAATCCAGCCCACATCCGGGAGAATCTCAAGAGCAGGGGGTGGAGCAAGCCAGGCCTCAAACCACGAGAAGCTCCAGCCCAAAATGCAGCCAAAATCCAGCCCACATCAGGGAGAATCTCAAGAGCAGGGGGTGGAGCAAGCCAGGCCTCAAACCACGAGAAGCTCCAGCCCAAAAGGCAGCCAAAATGCAGCCCACATCCGGGAGAATATCAAGAGCAGGGGGTGGAGCAAGCCAGGCCTCAAACCACGAGAAGCTCCAGCCCAAAAGGCAGCCAAAATCCAGAACAGATCCGGGAGAATCTCAAGAGCAGGGGGTGGAGCAAGCCAGGCCTCAAACCACGAGGAGCTCCAGCCCAAAATGCAGCCAAAATCCAGCCCACCTGTGGGAGAATATCAAGAGCACGGAGGGGAGCAAGCGAGGCCTCAAACCACGAGAAGCTCCAGCCCAAAAGGCAGCCAAAATGCAGCCCACATCCGGGAGAATCTCAAGAGCAGGGGGTGGAGCAAGCCAGGCCACAAACCACGAGAAGCTCCAGCCCAAAAAGCAGCCAAAATCCAGCCCACCTCCGGGAGAATATCAAGAGCAGGGGGTGGAGCAAGCCAGGCCTCAAACCACGAGAAGCTCCAGCCCAAAAGGCAGCCAAACTCCAGCCCACATCCGGGAGAATCTCAAGAGCAGGGGGTGGAGCAAGTCAGGCCTCAAACCATGAGAAGCTCCAGCCCAAAAGGCAGCCAAAATCCAGCCCACATCCGGGAGAATATCAAGAGCCGGGGGTGGAGCAAGCCAGGCCTCAAACCACGAGAAGTTCCAGCCCAAAAGGCAGCCAAAATCCAGCCCACATCCGGGAGAATATCAAGAGCAGAGGGTGGAGCAAGCCAGGCCTCAAACCATGAGAAGCTCCAGCCCAAAATGCAGCCAAAATCCAGCCCACATCCGGGAGAATCTCAAGAGCAGGGGGTGGAGCAAGCCAGGCCTCAAACCATGAGAAGCTCCAGCCCAAAATGCAGCCAAAATCCAGCCCACATCCGGGAGAATATCAAGAGCAGGGGGTGGAGCAAGCCATTCCTCAAACCACGAGAAGCTCCAGCCCAAAATGCAGCCAAAATCCAGCCCACATCCGGGAGAATCTCAAGAGCAGGGGGTGGAGCAAGCCAGGCCTCAAACCACGAGAAGCTCCAGCCCAAAATGTAGCCAAAATGCAGCCCACATCCGGGAGAATATCAAGAGAAGGGGGTGGAGCAAGGCAGGCCTCAAACCACGAGAAGCTCCAGCCCAAAAGGCAGCCAAAATGCAGCCCACATCCGGGAGAATCTCAAGAGCAGGGGGTGGAGCAAGCCAGGCCTCAAACCACGAGAAGCTCCAGTCCAAAATGCAGCCAAAATGCAGCCCACATCAGGGAGCATCTCAAGAGCAGGGGGTGGAGCAAGCCAGGCCTCAAACCACGAGAAGCTCCAGCCCAAAATGGAGCCAAAATCCAGAACAGATCCGGGAGAATCTCAAGAGCAGGGGGTGGAGCAAGCCAGGCCTCAAACCACGAGGAGCTCCAGCTCGAAAGGCAGCCAAAATGCAGCCCACATCAGGGAGAATTTCAAGAGCAGGGGGTGGAGCAAGCCAGGCCTCAAACCACAAGAAGCTCCAGCCCAAAATGCAGCCAAACTCCAGCCCACCTCCGGGAGAATCTCAAGAGCAGGGAGGGGAGCAAGCCAGGCCTCAAACCACGAGAAGCTCCAGCCCAAAAGGCTACCAAAATGCAGCCCATATCCGGGAGAATCTCAAGAGCACGGGGTGGAGCAAGCCAGGCCTCAAACCACGAGAAGCTCCAGCCCAAAAGGCAGCCAAAATGCAGCCCACCTCCGGGAGAATCTCAAGAGCAGGGTGTGGAGCAAGCCAGGCCTCAAACCACGAGAAGCTCCAGCCCAAAAGGCAGCCAAAATGCAGCCCACATCCAGGAGATTCTCTAGAGCAGGGGGTGGAGCAAGCCAGGCCTCAAACCATGAGAAGCTCCAGCCCAAAAGGCAGCCAAAATCCAGCCCATATCCGGGAGAATCTCAAGAGCAGGGGGTGGAGCAAGCCAGGCCTCAAACCACGAGAAGCTCCAGCCCAAAAGGCAGCCAAAATGCAGCCCACATCAGGGAGAATCTCAAGAGCAGGGGGTGGAGCAAGCTAGGCCTCAAACCATGAGAAGCTCCAGCCCAAAAGGCAGCCAAAATCCAGCCCACCTCCGGGAGAATATCAAGAGCCGGGGGTGGAGCAAGCCAGGCCTCAAACCACGAGAAGTTCCAGCCCAAAAGGCAGCCAAAATCCAGCCCACATCCGGGAGAATCTCAAGAGCAGGGGGTGGAGCAAGCCAGGCCTCAAACCACGAGAAGCTCCAGCCCAAAAGGCAGCCAAAATGCAGCCCACATCCGGGAGAACCTCAAGAGCAGGGGGTGGAGCAAGCCAGGCTACAAACCTCGAGAAACTCCAGCCCAAAAGGCAGCCAAAATGCAGCCCACATCCTGGAGAATCTCAAGAGCAGGGGGTGGAGCAAGGCAGGCCTCAAACCACGAGAAGCTCCAGCCCAAAAGGCAGTTAAACTCCAGCCCACCTCAGGGAGAATCTCAAGAGCAGGGGGTGGAGCAAGCCAGGCCTCAAACCACAAGAAGCTCCAGCCCAAAAGGCAGCCAAACTCCAGCCCACCTCCGGGAGAATATCAAGAGCACGGGGTGGAGGAAGCCAGGCCTCAAACCACGAGAAGCTCCAGCCCAAAAGGCAGCCAAATTGCAGCCCACCTCCGGGAGAATCTCAAGAGCAGGAGTTGGAGCAAGCCAGGCCTCAAACCGGGAGAAGCTCCAGCCCAAAATGCAGACAAAATCCAGGCCACATCCGGGAGAATCTCAAGAGCAGGGAGTGGAGCAAGCCAGGCCTCAAACCATGAGAAGCTCCAGCCCAAAAGGCAGCCAAAATCCAGCCCACATCAGGGAGAATCTCAAGAGCAGGGGGTGGAGCAAGCCAGGCCTCAAACCACGAGAAGCTCCAGCCCAAAAGGCAGCCAAACTCCAGCCCACATCCGGGAGAATCTCAAGAGCAGGGGGTGGAGCAAGCCAGGCCTCAAACCACGAGAAGCTCCAGCCCAAAAGTGAGCAAAAATCCAGCCCACATCCGGTAGAATATCAAGAGCAGAGGGTGGACCAAGCCAGGCCTCAAACCATGAGAAGCTCCAGCCCAAAATGCAGCCAAAATCCAGCCCACATCCGGGAGAATCTCAAGAGCAGGGGGTGGAGCAAGCCAGGCCTCAAACCACGAGAACCTCCAGCCCAAGAATCACCCAGAATGCAGCCCACATCCGGGAGAATCTCAAGAGCAGGGGGTGGAGAAAGCCAGGCCTCAAACCAAGAGAAGCTCCAGCCCAAAATGCAGCCAAAATCCAGCCCACCTACGGGAGAATCTCAAGAGCAGGGGGTGGAGCAAGCCAGGCCTCAAACCATGAGAAGCTCCAGCCCAAAAGGCAGCCAAAATCCAGCCCACATCCGGGAGAAACTCAAGAGCAGGGGTTGGAGCAAGCCAGGCCTCAAACCACGAGAAGCTCCAGCCCAAAAGGCAGCCAAAATGCAGCCCACATCCGGGTGAATATCAAGAGCAGGGAGGAGAGCAAGCCAGGCCTCAAACCACGAGAAGCTCCCGCCCAAAAGGCAGCCAAAATGCAGCCCACATCCGGGAGAATCTCAAGAGCAGGGGGTGGAGCAAGCCAGGCCTCAAACCACGAGAAGCTCCAGCCCAAAATGCAGCCAAACTCCAGCCCACATCCGGGAGAATAACAAGAGAAGAGGATGGAGCAAGCCAGGCCTCAAACCACGAGAAGCTCCAGCCCAAAATGCAGCCAAAATGCAGCCCACATCCGGGAGAATATCAAGAGCACGGGTTGGAGCAAGCCAGGCCTCAAACCACAAGAAGCTCCAGCCCAAAAGGCAGCCAAAATCCAGCCCACCTCTGGGAGAATATCAAGAGTACGGAGGGGAGAAAGCGAGTCCTCAAACCACGAGAAGCTCCAGCCCAAAATGTAGCCAAAATGCAGCCCACATCAGGGAGAATTTCAAGAGCAGGGGGTGGAGCAAGCCAGGCCACAAACCACGAGAAGCTCCAGCCCAAAAGGCAGTTAAACTCCAGCCCACATCAGGGAGAATCTCAAGAGCAGGGGGTGGAGCAAGCCAGGCCTCAAACCACGAGAAGCTCCAGCCCAAAATGCAGCCAAAATACAGCCCTCATCCGGGAGAATCTCAAGAGCAGGGGGTGGAGCAAGCCAGGCCTCAAACCACGAGAACCTCCAGCCCAAGAATCACCCAGAATGCAGCCCACATCGGGGAGAATCTCAAGAGCAGGGGGTGGAGCAAGCCAGGCCTCAAACCACGAGAAGCTCCAGCCCAAAAGGCAGTCAAAATCCAGCCCAAATCTGGGAGAATCTCAAGAGCAGGGAGTGGAGGAAGCCAGGCCTCAAACCACGAGAACCTCCAGCCCAAAACGCAGCCAAAATCCAACCCACATCAGGGATAATCTCAAGAGCAGGGGGTGGAGCAAGCCAGGCCTCAAACCATGAGAAGCTCCAGCCCAAAAGTCAGCCAAAATCCAGCCCACATCCGGGAGAAACTCAAGAGCAGGGGGTGGAGCAAGCCAGGCCTCAAACCACGAGAAGCTCCAGCCCAAAAGGCAGCCAAAATCCAGCCCACATCCGGGAGAATATCAAGAGCAGGGGGTGGAGCAAGCCAGGCCTCAAACCATGAGAAGCTCCAGCCCAAAAGGCAGCCAAAATGCAGCCCACATCCGGGAGAATATCAAGAGCAGAGGGTGGAGCAAGCCAGGCCTCAAACCACGAGAAGCTCCAGCCCAAAATGCAGCCAAAATCCAGCCCACCTGTGGGAGAATATCAAGAGCACGGAGGGGAGCAAGCGAGGCCTCAAACCACGAGAAGCTCCAGCCCAAAAGGCAGCCAAAATGCAGCCCACATCAGGGAGAATTTCAAGAGCAGGGGGTGGAGCAAGCCAGGCCACAAACCACGAGAAGCTCCAGCCCAAAAAGCAGCCAAAATCCAGCCCACCTCCGGGAGAATATCAAGAGCAGGGGGTGGAGCAAGCCAGGCCTCAAACCACGAGAAGCTCCAGCCCAAAAGGCAGCCAAACTCCAGCCCACATCCGGGAGAATCTCAAGAGCAGGGGGTGGAGCAAGTCAGGCCTCAAACCATGAGAAGCTCCAGCCCAAAAGGCAGCCAAAATGCAGCCCACATCCGGGAGAATATCAAGAGCAGGGGGTGGAGCAAGCCAGGCCTCAAACCACGAGAAGTTCCAGCCCAAAAGGCAGCCAAAATCCAGCCCACATCCGGGAGAATATCAAGAGCAGAGGGTGGAGCAAGCCAGGCCTCAAACCATGAGAAGCTCCAGCCCAAAATGCAGCCAAAATCCAGCCCACATCCGGGAGAATCTCAAGAGCAGGGGGTGGAGCAAGCCAGGCCTCAAACCATGAGAAGCTCCAGCCCAAAATGCAGCCAAAATCCAGCCCACATCCGGGAGAAACTCAAGAGCAGGGGGTGGAGCAAGCCATTCCTCAAACCACGAGAAGCTCCAGCCCAAAATCCAGCCCACATCAGGGAGAATCTCAAGAGCAGGGGGTGGAGCAAGCCAGGCCTCAAACCACGAGAAGCTCCAGCCCAAAAGGCAGCCAAAATGCAGCCCACATCCGGGAGAATATCAAGAGAAGGGGGTGGAGCAAGGCAGGCCTCAAACCACGAGAAGCTCCAGCCCAAAAGGCAGCCAAAATGCAGCCCACATCCGGGAGAATCTCAAGAGCAGGGGGTGGAGCATGCCAGGCCTCAAACCACGAGAAGCTCCAGCCCAAAAGGCAGCCAAAATCCAGCCCACCTCCGGGAGAATCTCAAGAGCAGGGGGTGGAGCAAGCCAGGCCTCAAACCATGAGAAGCTCCAGCCCAAAAGGCAGCCAAAATCCAGCCCACCTCCGGGAGAATCTCAAGAGCAGGGGGTGGAGCAAGCCAGGCCTCAAACCACGAGAAGCTTCAGCCCAAAAGGCAGCCAAAATCCAGCCCACATCTGGGAGAAACTCAAGAGCAGGGGGTGGAGCAAGCCAGGCCTCAAACCACGAGAAGCTCCAGTCCAAAATGCAGCCAAAATGCAGCCCACATCAGGGAGCATCTCAAGAGCAGGGGGTGGAGCAAGCCAGGCCTCAAACCACGAGAAGCTCCAGCCCAAAATGGAGCCAAAATCCAGAACAGATCCGGGAGAATCTCAAGAGCAGGGGGTGGAGCAAGCCAGGCCTCAAACCACAAGAAGCTCCAGCCCAAAATGCAGCCAAACTCCAGCCCACCTCCGGGAGAATCTCAAGAGCAGGGAGGGGAGCAAGCCAGGCCTCAAACCACGAGAAGCTCCAGCCCAAAAGGCTACCAAAATGCAGCCCATATCCGGGAGAATCTCAAGAGCAGGGGGTGGAGCAAGCCAGGCCTCAAACCACGAGAAGCTCCAGCCCAAAAGGCAGCCAAAATGCAGCCCACCTCCGGGAGAATCTCAAGAGCAGGGGGTGGAGCAAGCCAGGCCTCAAACCACGAGAAGCTCCAGCCCAAAAGGCAGCCAAAATGCAGCCCACATCCAGGAGATTCTCAAGAGCAGGGGGTGGAGCAAGCCAGGCCTCAAACCATGAGAAGCTCCAGCCCAAAAGGCAGCCAAAATCCAGCCCATCTCCGGGAGAATCTCAAGAGCAGGGGGTGGAGCAAGCCAGGCCTCAAACCACGAGAAGCTCCAGCCCAAAAGGCAGCCAAAATGCAGCCCACATCAGGGAGAATTTCAAGAGCAGGGGGTGGAGCAAGCCAGGCCACAAACCACGAGAAGCTCCAGCCCAAAAAGCAGCCAAAATCCAGCCCACCTCCGGGAGAATATCAAGAGCAGGGGGTGGAGCAAGCCAGGCCTCAAACCACGAGGAGCTCCAGCTCGAAAGGCAGCCAAATGCAGCCCACATCAGGGAGAATTTCAAGAGCAGGGGGTGGAGCAAGCCAGGCCTCAAACCACAAGAAGCTCCAGCCCAAAATGCAGCCAAACTCCAGCCCACCTCCGGGAGAATCTCAAGAGCAGGGAGGGGAGCAAGCCAGGCCTCAAACCACGAGAAGCTCCAGCCCAAAAGGCTACCAAAATGCAGCCCATATCCGGGAGAATCTCAAGAGCAGGGGGCGAGCAAGCCAGGCCTCAAACCATGAGAAGCTCCAGCCCAAAATTCAGCCAAAATCCAGCCCACCTCCGGGAGAATCTCAAGAGCAGGTTGTGGAGCAAGCCAGGCCTCAAACCACGAGAAGCTCCAGCCCAAAATGCAGCCAAAATGCAGCCCACATCCAGGAGATTCTCAAGAGCAGGGGGTGGAGCAAGCCAGGCCTCAAACCATGAGAAGCTCCAGCCCAAAAGGCAGCCAAAATCCAGCCCATCTCCGGGAGAATCTCAAGAGCAGGGGGTGGAGCAAGCCAGGCCTCAAACCACGAGAAGCTCCAGCCCAAAAGGCAGCCAAAATACAGCCCACATCCGGGAGAATCTCAAGAGCAGGGGGTGGAGCAAGCCAGGCTCAAACCACGAGAAGGTCCAGCCCTAAAGGCAGCCAAAATCCAGAACAGATCCGGGAGAATCACAAGAGCAGGGTATGGAGCAAGCCAGGCCTCAAACCACGAGAACCTCCAGCCCAAAATTCAGCCAAACTCCAGCCCACCTCCGGGAGAATATCAAGAGCAGGGGGTGGAGGAAGCCAGGCCTCAAACCACAAGAAGCTCCAGCCCAAAAGGCAGCCAAATTGCAGCCCACCTCCGGGAGAATTTCAAGAGCAGGGGGTGGAGCAAGCCAGGCCTCAAACCACGAGAAGTTCCAGCCCAAAAGGCAGCCAAATTGCAGCCCACCTCTGGGAGAATCTCAAGAGCAGGGGGTGGAGCAAGCCAGGCCTCAAACCATGAGAAGCTCCAGCCCAAAACGCAGCCAAAATCCAGCCCACATCCAGGAGAAACTCAAGAGCAGGGGGTGGAGCAAGCCAGGCCTCAAACCACGAGAAGCTCCAGCCCAAAAGGCAGCCAAACTCCAGCCCACATCCGGGAGAATCTCAAGACCAGGGGGTGGAGCAAGCCAGGCCTCAAATCTCGAAAACTTCCAGCCCCAAATGCAGCAAAAATGCAGCCCACATCCGGGAGAATCTCAAGAGAAGGGGGTGGAGCAAGCCAGGCCTCAAACCACGAGAAGCTCCAGCCCAAAAGGCAGCCAAAATCCAGCCCACATCCGGGAGAATATGAAGAGCAGGGGGTGGAGCAAGCCAGGCCTCAAACCATGAGAAGCTCCAGCACAAAAGGCAGCCAAAATGCAGCCCACATACGGGAGAATCTCAAGAGCAGGGGGTGGAGCAAGCCAGGCCTCAAACCACGAGAAGCTCCAGCCCAAAAGGCAGCCAAAATCCAGCCCATATCCGGGAGATTCTCAAGAGCAGGGGGTGGAGCAAGCCAGGCCTCAAACCACGAGAAGCTCCAGCCCAAAATGCAGCCAAAATGCAGCCCACCTCCGGGAGAATATCAAGAGCAGGGGGTGGAGCAAGCCAGGCCTCAAACCACGAGAAGCTCCAGCCCAAAATGCAGCCAAAATGCAGCCCACATCCGGGAGAATATCAAGAGCACGGGTTGGAGCAAGCCAGGCCTCAAACCACGGGAAGCTCCAGACCAAAAGGCAGCCAAAATCCAGCCGACATCCGGGAGAATCTCAAGAGCAGGGGCTGGAGCAAGCCAGGCCTCAAACCACGAGAAGCTCCAGCCCTAAAGGCAGCCAAAATGCAGCCCACCTCCGGGAGAATATCAAGAGCAGGGGGTGGAGCAAGCCAGGCCTCAAACCACGAGAAGCTCCAGCCCAAAATGCAGCCAAAATGCAGCCCACATCCGGGAGAATCTCAAGAGCAGGGGGTGGAGTAAGCTAGGCCTCAAACCACGAGAAGCTCCAGCCCAAAATTCAGCCAAAATCCATCCCACCTCTGGGTGAATATCAAGAGCAGGGACGGGAGCAAGCCAGGCCTCAAACCACGAGAAGCTCCGGTCCAAAAGGCAGCCAAACTCAAGCCCACCTCAGGGAGAATATCAAGGGCAGGGAGGGGAGCAAGCCAGGCCTCAAACCACGAGAAGCTCCAGCCCAAAATGCAGCCAAACTCCAGCCCACATCCGGGAGAATCTCAGGAGCAGGGGGTGGAGCAAGCCAGGCCTCAAACCACGAGAAGCTCCAGCCCAAAAGGCAGCCAAAATGCAGCCCATATCCGGGAGAATCTCAAGAGCAGGGTGTGGAGCAAGCCAGGCCTCAAACCACGAGAACCTCCAGCCCAAAAGGCAGCCAAAATCCAGCCCACATCCGGAAGAATCTCAAGAGCAGGGGGTGGAGCAAGCCAGGCCTCAAACCACGAGAAGCTCCAGCCCAAAAGGCAGCCAAAATGCTGGCCACATCCGGGAGAATATCAAGAGCAGGAGGTGGAGCAAGCCAGGCCTCAAACCACGAGAAGCTCCAGCCCAAAATGCAGACAAAATCCAGCCCACCTCCGGGAGAATCTCAAGAGCAGGGGGTCGAGCAAGCCAGGCCTCAAAGCACGAGAAGCTCCAGCCCAAAAGGCAGTCAAAATGCAGCCGACATCCGGGAGAATTTCAAGAGCAGGGGGTGGAGCAAGCCAGGCCTCAAACCACGAGAAGCTCCAGCCCAAAAGGCAGCCAAAATGCAGCCCACATCCGGGAGAATCTCAAGAGCAGGGGGTGGAGCAAGCCAGGCCTCAAACCTCGAGAAGCTCCAGCCCAAAAGGCAGCCAAAATGCAGCCCACCTCCCTGAGAATATCAAGAGCAGGGGGTGGAGCAAGCCAGGCCTCAAACCACGAGAAGCTCCTGCCCTAAAGGCAGCCAAAATGCAGCCCACCTCCCTGAGAATATCAAGAGCAGGGAGTGGAGCAAGCCAGGCCTCAAACCATGAGAAGCTCCAGCCCAAAAGGCAGCCAAAATGCAGCCCACATCCGGGAGAATCCCAAGAGAAGGGGGTGGAGCAAGCCAGGCCTCAAACCACGAGAAGCTCCAGCCCAAAATGCAGCCAAAATGCAGCCCACCTCCCTGAGAATATCAAGAGCAGGGGGTGGAGCAAGCCAGGCCTCAAACCATGAGAAGCTCCAGCCCAAAAGGCAGCCAAAATGCAGCCCACATGCGAGAGAATATTAAGAGCAGGGGATGGAGCAAGCCAGGCCTCAAGCCTCGAGAAGCTCCAGCCCAAAAGGCAGACAAAATCCAGCCCACATTCGAGAGAATCTCAAGAGCAGGGGGTGGAGCAAGCCAGGCCTCAAACCTCGAGAAGCTCCAGCCCAAGAATCAGCCAAAATGCAGCCCACCTCCGGGAGAATCTCAATGGCAGAGCTTGGAGATAGCCAGGCCTCAAACCTTGTGAAGATCCAGCCCAAAAGGCAGCCAAAATGCAGCCCACATCCGGGAGAATCTCAAGAGCAGGGGGTGGAGCAAGCCAGGCCTCAAACCACGAGAAGATCCAGCCCAAAATGCAGACAAAATCCAGCACATATCCGGGAAAATATCAAGAGCAGGGGGTGGAGCAAGGCAGGCCTCAAACCTCGAGAAGCTCCAGCCCAAAAGGCAGCCAAAATGCAGCCCACATCCGGGAGAATCTCAAGAGCAGGGGGTGGAGCAAGACAGGAATCAAACCATGAGGAGCTCCAGCCCAACAGGCAGCCAAAATCCAGCCCACATCCGGGAGAATCTCAAGAGCAGGGGGTGGAGCAAGCCAGGCCTCAAACCACGAGAAGCTCCAGCCCAAAAGGCAGCCAAAATCCAGCCCACATCCGGGAGAATCTCAAGAGCAGGGGGTGGAGCAAGCCAGGCCTCAAACCACGAGAAGCTCCAGCCCAAAAGGCAGCCAAAATGCAGCCCACATCCGGGAGAATCTCAAGAGCAGGGGGTGGAGCAAGCCAGGCCTCAAACCTCGAGAAGCTCTAGGTCAAAAGGCAGCCAAAATGCAGCCCACATCCGGGAGAATATCAAGAGCAGGGGGTGGAGCAAGCCAGGCCTCAAACCTCGAGAAGCTCCAGCCCAAAATGCAGCCAAAATGCAGCCCACCTCCGGGAGAATCTCAAGAGCAGGGGGTGGAGTAAGCAAGGCCTCAAACCATGTGAGGATCCAGCCCAAAATGCAGCCAAAATCCAGCCCACATCCGGGAGAATCTCAAGAGCAGGGGGTGGAGATAGCCAGGCCTCAAACCTTGTGAAGATCCAGCCCAAAAGGCAGCCAAAATGCAGCCCACATCCGGGAGAATCTCAAGAGCAGGGGGTGGAGCAAGCCAGGCCTCAAACCACGACAAGATCCAGCCCAAAATGCAGAAAAAATCCAGCCCATATCCGGGAGAATATCAAGAGCAGGGGGTGGAGCAAGGCAGGCCTCAAACCTCGAGAAGCTCCAGCCCAAAAGGCAGACAAAATGCAGCCCACCTCCGGGAGAATCTCAAGAGCAGGGGGTGGAGCAAGACAGGAATCAAACCATGACAAGCTCCAGCCCAAAAGGCAGCCAAAATGCAGCCCACATCCGGGAGAATCTCAAGAGCAGGGGGTGGAGCAAGCCAGGCCTCAAACCACGAGAAGCTCCAGCCCAAAAGGCAGCCAAAATTCAGCCCACATCCGGGACAATCTCAAGAACAGGGGGTGGAGCAAGCCAGGCCTCAAACCACGAGAAGCTCCAGCCCAAAAGGCATCCAAAATCCAGGCCACATCCAGGAGAATATCAAGAGCAGGGGGTGGAGCAAGCCAGGCCTCAAACCATGTGAAGATCCAGCCCAAAAAGAAGCCAAAATGCAGCCCACATCCGGGAGAATCTCAAGAGCAGGGGGTGGACTAAGCAAGGCCTCAAACCATGTGAGGATCCAGCCCAAAAGGCAGCCAAAATCCAGCCCACCTCCGGGAGAATCTCAAGAGCAGGGGGTGGAGCAAGCCAGGCCTCAAACCACGAGAAGCTCCAGCCAAAAATGCAGCCAAAATGCAGCCCACATCCAGGAGAATCTCAAGAGCATGGGGTGGAGCAAGCCAGGACTCAAACCACGAGAAGCTTCAGCCCAAAAGGCAGCCAAAATGCAGCCCGCATCCGGGAAAATTTCAAGAGCAGGGGGTGGAGCAAGCAAGGCCTCAAACCTCGAGATTCTCCAGCCCAAAAGGCAGCCAAAATGCAGCCCACATCCGGGAGAATCTCAAGAGCAGGGTGTGGAGCAAGCCAGGCCTCAAACCACGAGAAGCTCCAGCCCAAAAGGCAGACAAAATCCAGCCCACATCCGGGAGAATCTCAAGAGCAGGGGGTGGAGCAAGAAAGGCCTCAAACCATGTGAAGATCCAGCCCAAAAGGCAGCCAAAATGCAGCCCACATCCGGGAGAATCTCAAGAGCAGGGGGTCCAGCAAGCCAGGCCTCAAACCACGAGAAGCTCAAGCCCAAAATGCAGCCAAAATGCAGCCCACATCCGGGAGAACATGAAGAGCAGGAGGTGGAGCAAGGCAGGTCTCAAACCACGAGAAGCTCCAGCCCAAAAGGCAGCCAAAATCCAGCCCACCTCCGGGAGAATCTCAAGAGCAGGGGGTGGAGCAAGCCAGGCCTCAAACCACGAGAAGCTCCAGCCCAAAAGGCAGCCAAAATCCAGCCCACATCCGGGAGAATATCAAGAGCAGGGGGTGGAGCAAGCCAGGACTCAAACCACGAGAAGCTCCAGCCCAAAAGGCAGCCAAAATGCAGCCCGCATCCGGGAAAATTTCAAGAGCAGGGGGTGGAGCAAGCAAGGCCTCAAACCATGAGAAGCTCCAGCCCATAATGGAGCCAAAATCCAGCCCACATCCGGGAGAATCTCAATGGCAGAGTTTGGAGCAAGCCAGGCCTCCAACCACAAGAAGCTCCAGCCCAAAAGGCAGCCAAAATGCAGCCCACCTCCGGGAGAATCTCAAGAGCAGGGGGTGGAGGAAGCCAGGCCTCAAACCACGAGAAGCTCCAGCCCAAAAGGCAGCCAAAATGCAGCCCACATCCGGGAGAATCTCAAGAGCAGGGGGTGGAGCAAGCCAGGCCTCAAACCACGAGAAGCTCCAGCCCAAAAGGCAGCCAAAATCCAGCCCACATCCAGGAGAATATCAAGAGCAGGGTGTGGAGCAAGCCAGGCCTCAAACCATGTGAAGATCCAGCCCAAAATGCAGCCAAAATGCAGCCCACCTCCGGGAGAATCTCAAGAGCAGGGGGTGGAGTAAGCAAGGCCTCAAACCATGTGAGGATCCAGCCCAAAATGCAGCCAAAATGCAGCCCACATCCGGGAGAATCTCAAGAGCAGGGGGTGGAGCAAGCCAGGCCTCAAACCACGAGAAGCTCCAGCCCAAAATGCAGCCAAAATCCAGCCCACATCCGGGAGAATCTCAAGAGCAGGGGGTGGAGATAGCCAGGCCTCAAACCTTGTGAAGATCCAGCCCAAAAGGCAGCCAAAATGCAGCCCACATCCGGGAGAATCTCAAGAGCAGGGGGTGGAGCAAGCCAGGCCTCAAACCACGACAAGATCCAGCCCAAAATGCAGAAAAAATCCAGCCCATATCCGGGAGAATATCAAGAGCAGGGGGTGGAGCAAGGCAGGCCTCAAACCTCGAGAAGCTCCAGCCCAAAAGGCAGACAAAATGCAGCCCACCTCCGGGAGAATCTCAAGAGCAGGGGGTGGAGCAAGACAGGAATCAAACCATGACAAGCTCCAGCCCAAAAGGCAGCCAAAATGCAGCCCACATCCGGGAGAATCTCAAGAGCAGGGGGTGGAGCAAGCCAGGCCTCAAACCACGAGAAGCTCCAGCCCAAAAGGCAGCCAAAATTCAGCCCACATCCGGGACAATCTCAAGAACAGGGGGTGGAGCAAGCCAGGCCTCAAACCACGAGAAGCTCCAGCCCAAAAGGCATCCAAAATCCAGGCCACATCCAGGAGAATATCAAGAGCAGGGGGTGGAGCAAGCCAGGCCTCAAACCATGTGAAGATCCAGCCCAAAAAGAAGCCAAAATGCAGCCCACATCCGGGAGAATCTCAAGAGCAGGGGGTGGACTAAGCAAGGCCTCAAACCATGTGAGGATCCAGCCCAAAAGGCAGCCAAAATCCAGCCCACCTCCGGGAGAATCTCAAGAGCAGGGGGTGGAGCAAGCCAGGCCTCAAACCACGAGAAGCTCCAGCCAAAAATGCAGCCAAAATGCAGCCCGCATCCGGGAAAATATCAAGAGCAGGGGGTGGAGCAAGCCAGGCCTCAAACCTCGAGAAGCTCCAGCCCAAAATGCAGCCAAAATGCAGCCCACCTCCCTGAGAATATCAAGAGCAGCGGGTGGAGCAAGCCAGGCCTCAAACCATGAGAAGCTCCAGCCCAAAAGGCAGACAAAATGCAGCCCACATCCAGGAGAATCGCAAGAGCAGGGGGTGGAGGAAGCCAGGCCTCAAACCACGAGAAGCTCCAGCCCAAAATGCAGCCAAAATGCAGCCCACCTCCGGGAGAATCTCAAGAGCAGGGGGTGGAGTAAGCAAGGCCTCAAACCATGTGAGGATCCAGCCCAAAATGCAGCCAAAATGCAGCCCACATCCGGGAGAATCTCAAGAGCAGGGGGTGGAGCAAGCCAGGCCTCAAACCACGAGAAGCTCCAGCCCAAAATGCAGCCAAAATCCAGCCCACATCCGGGAGAATCTCAAGAGCAGGGGGTGGAGCAAGCCAGGCCTCAAACCACGAGAAGCTCCAGCCCAAAAGGCAGCCAAAATCCAGCCCACATCCGGGAGAATATCAAGAGCAGGGGGTGGAGCAAGCCAGGACTCAAACCACGAGAAGCTCCAGCCCAAAAGGCAGCCAAAATGCAGCCCGCATCCGGGAAAATTTCAAGAGCAGGGGGTGGAGCAAGCAAGGCCTCAAACCATGAGAAGCTCCAGCCCATAATGGAGCCAAAATCCAGCCCACATCCGGGAGAATCTCAATGGCAGAGTTTGGAGCAAGCCAGGCCTCCAACCACAAGAAGCTCCAGCCCAAAAGGCAGCCAAAATGCAGCCCACCTCCGGGAGAATCTCAAGAGCAGGGGGTGGAGCAAGCCAGGCCTCAAACCACGAGAAGCTCCAGCCCAAAAGGCAGCCAAAATGCAGCCCACATCCGGGAGAATCTGAAGAGCAGAGGGTCGAGCAAGCCAGGCCTCAAACCACGAGAACCTCCAGCCCAAAAGACAGCCAAAATGCAGGCCACATGCGGGAGAATCTCAAGAGCAGGGGGTGGAGCAAGCCAGGCCTCAAACCACGAGAAGCTCCAGCCCAAGAATCAGCCAAAATGCAGCCCACATCCGGGAGAATCTCAAGAGTAGGAGGTGGAGCAAGCCAGGCCTCAAACCATGAGAAGCTCCAGCCCAAAAGGCAGCCAAAATGCAGCCCACATCCGGGACAATTTCAAGAGCAGGGGGTGGAGCAAGCCAGGAATCAAACCTCGAGAAGCTCCAGCCCTAAAAGCAGCCAAAATGCAGACCACATCCGGGAGAATATCAAGAGAAGAGGGTGGAGCAAGCCAGGCCTCAAACCATGAGAAGCTCCAGCCCAAAATGCAGCCAAAATTCAGCCCACATCCGGGAGAATCTCAATGGCAGAGTTTGGAGCAAGCCAGGCCTAAAACCACGAGAACCTCCAGCCCAAAAGGCAGCCAAAATGCAGCCCACATCCGGGAGAATCTCAAGAGCAGGGGGTGGAGCAAGCCAGGCCTCAAACCACGAGAAGCTCCAGCCCAAAATGCAGCCAAAATGCAGCCCACATCCGGGACAATCTCAAGAGCAGGGGGTGGAGCAAGCCAGGCCTCAAACCACGAGAAGCTCCAGCCCAAAAATGCAGCCAAAATGCAGCGCACATCCGGGAGAATCTCAACAGCAGGGGGTGGAGCAAGCCAGGCCTCAAACCACGAGAAGCTCCAGCCCAAAAGGCAGCCAAAATGCAGCCCACATCCGGGAGAATCTCAAGAGCAGGGGGTGGAACAAGCCAGGCCTCAAACCTCGAGAAGCTCCAGCCCAAAAGGCAGCCAAAATGCAGCCCATATCCGGGAGAATATCAAGAGCAGGGGGTGGAGCAAGCCAGGCCTCAAACCATGAGAAGCTCCAGCCCAAAAGGCAGCCAAAATTCAGGACACATCAGGGAGAATCTCAAGAGCAGGGGGTCGAGCAAGGCAGGCCTCAAACCACGAGAAGCTCCAGCCCAAAAGGCAGCCAAAATGCAGGCCACATCCGGGAGAATCTCAAGAGCAGGGGGTGGAGCAAGCCAGGCCTCAAACCACGAGAAGCTCCAGCCCAAGAATCAGCCAAAATGCAGCCCACATTCGGGAGAATCTCAAGAGCAGGGGGTGGAGCAAGCCAGGCCTCAAACCACGAGAAGCTCCAGCCCAAAAATGCAGCCAAAATACAGCGCACATCCGGGAGAATGTCAAGAGCAGGGGGTGGAGCAAGCCAGGCCTCAAACCACGAGAAGCTCCAGCCTAAAACGCAGCCAAAATCCAGCCCACATTCAGGAGAATTTCAAGAGCAGGGGGTGGAGCAAGCCAGGCCTCAAACCACGAGAAGCTCCAGCCCAAAATGCAGCCAAAATGCAGCCCACATCCAGGATCATATGAAGGGTAGAGTGTGGAGCAAGCCAGGCCTCAAACCTCGAGAAGCTCCAGCCCAAAAGGCAGCCAAAATTCAGCCCACATCCGGGAGAATCTTAAGAGCAGGGGGTGGAGCAAGCCAGGCCTCAAACCACGAGAAGCTCCAGCCCAAAAGGCAGCCAATATGCAGCCCAAATCTGGGAGAATCTCAAGAGCAGGGGGTGGAGCAAGCCAGGCCTCAAACCACGAGAAGCTCCAGCCCAAAAGGCAGCCAAAATCCAGCCCACATCCGGGAGAATCTCAAGAGCAGGGGGTGGAGCAAGCCAGGCCTCAAACCACGAGAAGCTCCAGCCTAAAACGCAGCCAAAATCCAGCCCACATTCAGGAGAATTTCAAGAGCAGGGGGTGGAGCAAGCCAGGCCTCAAACCTCGAGAAGCTCCAGCCCAAAATGCAGCCAAAATGCAGCCCACATCCGGGAGAATCTCAAGAGCAGGGGGTGGAGCAAGCCAGGCCTCAAACCACGAGAAGCTCCAGCCCAAAAGGCAGCCAAAATGCAGCCCACATCCAGGAGAATCTCAAGAGCAGGGGGTGGAGCAAGCCAGGCCTCAAACCACGAGAAGCTCCAGCCCAAAAGGCAGCCAAAATCCAGCCCACCTCCGGGATAATCTCAAGAGCAGGGGGCGGAGCAAGCCAGGCCTCAAACCTCGAGAAGCTCCAGCCCAAAAGGGAGCCAAAATGCAGCCCACCTCCGGGAGAATCTCAAGAGCAGGGGGTGGAGCAAGCCAGGCCTCAAACCACGAGAAGCTCCAGCCCAAAAGGCAGACAAAATCCAGCCCACATCCGGGAGAATCTCAAGAGCAGGGGGTGGAGCAAGCCAGGCCTCAAACCTCGAGAAGCTCCAGCCCAAAAGGCAGCCAAAATGCAGCCCACATCCGGGACAATCTCAAAAGCAGGGGGTGCAGCAAGCCAGGCCTCAAACCACGAGAAGCTCCAGCCCAAAAGGCAGCCAAAATGCAGCCCACATCCAGGAGAATATCAAGAGCAGGGGGTGGAGCAAGCCAGGCCTCAAACCATGAGAAGCTCCAGCCCAAAAGGCAGCCAAAATCCAGCCCACATCCGGGAGAATCTCAAGAGCAGGGGGTGGAGCAAGCCAGGCCTCAAACCACGAGAAGCTCCAGCCTAAAACGCAGCCAAAATCCAGCCCACATTCAGGAGAATTTCAAGAGCAGGGGGTGGAGCAAGCCAGGCCTCAAACCACGAGAAGCTCCAGCCCAAAAGGCAGCCAAAATCCAGCCCACATCCGGGAGAATCTCAAGAGCAGGGGGTGGAGCAAGCCAGGCCTCAAACCACGAGAAGCTCCAGCCCAAAACACAGCCAAAATGCAGCCCACATCCGGGACAATCTCAAGAGCAGGGGGTGGTGCAAGCCAGGCCTCAAACCACGAGAAGCTCCAGCCCAAAATGCAGCCAAAATGCAGCCCACATCCAGGAGAATATCAAGAGCAGGGGGTGGAGCAAGCCAGGCCTCAAACCATGAGAAGCTCCAGCCCAAAATTTAGCCAAAATCCAGCGCACATCCGGGAGAATCTCAAGAGCAGGGGGTGGAGCAAGCCAGGCCTCAAACCACGAGAAGCTCCAGCCCAAAAGGCAGCCAAAATGCAGCCCACATGCAGGAGAATCTCAAGAGCAGGGGGTGGAGCAAGCCAGGCCCCAAACCACGAGAAGCTCCAGCCCAAAAGGCAGCCAAAATGCAGCCCACATCCGGGAGAATCTCAAGAGCAGTGGGTGGAGCAAGCCAGGCCTCAAACCACGAGAAGCTCCAGCCCAAAATGCAGCCAAAATGCAGCCCACATCCAGGATCATATGAAGAGTAGAGTGTGGAGCAAGCCAGGCCTCAAACCTCGCGAAGCTCCAGCACAAAATGCAACCAAAATTCAGCCCACATCCGGGAGAATCTTAAGAGCAGGGGGTGGAGCAAGCCAGGCCCCAAACCACGAGAAGCTCCAGCCCAAAAGGCAGCCAATATGCAGCCCAAATCTGGGAGAATCTCAAGAGCAAGGGGTGGAGCAAGCCAGGCCTCAAACCACGAGAAGCTCCAGCCCAAAATGCAGCGAAAATCCAGCCCACATCCGGGAGAATCTCAAGAGCAGGGGGTGGAGCAAGCAAGGCCTCAAACCACGAGAAGCTCCAGCCTAAAACGCAGCCAAAATCCAGCCCACATTCAGGAGAATTTCAAGAGCAGGGGGTGGAGCAAGCCAGGCCTCAAACCACGAGAAGCTCCAGCCCAAAAGGCAGCCAAAATGCAGCCCACCTCCGGGAGAATCTCAAGAGCAGGGGGTGGAGCAAGCCAGGCCTCAAACCTCGAGAAGCTCCAGCACAAAAGGCTACCAAAATGCAGGCCACATCCGAGAGAATCTCAAGAGCAGGGGGTGGAGCAAGCCAGGCCTCAAACCATGAGAAGCTCCAGCCCAAAAGGCAGCCAAAATGCAGCCCACATCCGGGAGAATCTCAAGAGCAGGGGGTGGAGCAAGCCAGGCCTCAAACCTCGAGAAGCTCCAGCCCAAAATACAGCCAAAATGCAGCCCACATCCGGGAGAATCTCAAGAGCAGGGGGTGGAGCAAGCCAGGCCTCAAACCACGAGAAGCTCCAGCCCAAAAGGCAGCCAAAATGCAGCCCACATCCGGGAGAATCTCAAGAGCAGGGGGTGGAGCAAGCCAGGCCTCAAACCACGAGAAGCTCCAGCCCAAAATTCAGCCAAAATGCAGCCCACATACAGGAGAATATCAAGAGCAGGGGGTGGAGCAAGCCAGGCCTCAAACCATGAGAAGCTCCAGCCCAAAATTGAGCCAAAATCCAGCCCACCTCCGGGAGAATCTCAAGAGCAGGGGGTGGAGCAAGCCAGGCCTCAAACCACGAGAAGCTCCAGCCTAAAACGCAGCCAAAATCCAGCCCACATTCAGGAGAATTTCAAGAGCAGGGGGTGGAGCAAGCCAGGCCTCAAACCACGAGAAGCTCCAGCCCAAAATACAGCCAAAATGCAGGCCACATCCGAGAGATTCTCAAGAGCAGGGGGTGGAGCAAGCCAGGCCTCAAACCACGAGAAGCTCCAGCCCAAAAGGCAGCCAAAATGCAGCCCACCTCCGGGAGAATCTCAAGAGTAGGGGGTGGAGCAAGCCAGGCCTCAAACCTCGAGAAGCTCCAGCCCAAAAGGCTACCAAAATGCAGCCCACATCCGGGAGAATCTCAAGAGCAGGGGGTGGAGCAAGCCACGCCTCAAACCTCGAGAAGCTCCAGCCCAAAATGCTGCCAAAATGCAGCCCACATCCGGGACAATCTCAAGAGCAGGGGGTGGAGCAAGCCAGGCCTCAAACCACGAGAAGCTCCAGCCCAAAAGGCAGCCAAAATGCAGCCCACATCCGGGAGAATCTCAAGAGCAGGGGGTGGAGCAAGCCAGGCCTCAAACCACGAGAAGCTCCAGCCCAAAAGACAGCCAAAATGCAGCCCACATCCAGGAGAATATCAAGAGCAGGGGGTGGTGCAAGCCAGGCCTCAAACCACTAGAAGCTCCAGCCCAAAAGGCAGCCAAAATGCAGCCCACATGCGGGAGAATCTCAAGAGCAGGGGTTGGAGCAAGCCAGGCCTCAAACCACGAGAAGCTCCAGCCCAAAAAGCAGCCAAAATGCAGCCCACAGGCAGGAGAATCTCAAGAGCAGGGGGTGGAGCAAGCCAGGCCCCAAACCACGAGAAGCTCCAGCCCAAAAGGCAGCCAAAATGCAGCCCACATCCGGGAGAATCTCAAGAGCAGTGCGTGGAGCAAGCCAGGCCTCAAACCACGAGAAGCTCCAGCCCAAAAGGCAGCCAAAATGCAGCCCACATCCGGGAGAATCTCAAGAGCAGGGGGTGGAGCAAGCCAGGCCTCAAACCTCGAGAAGCTCCGGACCAAAAGGCAGCCAAAATTCAGGCCACATGCGGGAGAATCTCAAGAGCAGGGGGTGGAGCAAGCCAGGCCTCAAACCACGAGAAGCTCCAGCCCTAAAGGCAGCCAAAATGCAGCCCACATCCGGGAGAATCTCAAGAGCAGGGGGTGGAACAAAAAAGGGGTCAAACCTCGAGAAGCTCCAGCCCAAAAGGCAGCCAAAATGCAGCCCACATCCGTTAGAATCTCAAGAGCAGGGGGTGGAGCAAGCCAGGCCTCACACCACGAGAAGCTCCAGCCCAAAGAGCAGCCAAAATGCAGGCCACATCCGGGAGAATCTCAAGAGCAGGGGGTGGAGCAAGCCAGGCCTCAAACCACGAGAAGCTCCAGCCCAAAAGGCAGCCAAAATGCAGCCCACATCCGGGAGAATCTCAAGAGAAGGGGGTGGAGCAAGCCAGGCCTCAAACCACGAGAAGCTCCAGCCCAAAAGGCAGCCAAAATGCAGCCCACATCCGGGAGAATCTCAAGAGCAGGGGGTGGAGCAAGCCAGGCCTCAAACCACGAGAAGCTCCAGCCCAAAAGGCAGCCAAAATGCAGCCCACATCCGGGAGAATCTCAAGAGCAGGGCGTGGAGCAAGCCAGGCCTCAAACCACGAGAAGCTCCAGCCCAAAAATGCAGCCAAAATGCAGCGCACATCCGGGAGAATCTCAACAGCAGGGGGTGGAGCAAGCCAGGCCTCAAACCACGAGAAGCTCCAGCCCAAAAGGCAGCCAAAATGCAGCCCATATCCGGAGAATATCAAGAGCAGGGGGTGGAGCAAGCAAGGCCTCAAACCACGAGAAGCTCCAGCCTAAAATGCAGACAAAATCCAGCCCACATTCAGGAGAATTTCAAGAGCAGGGGGTGGAGCAAGCCAGGCCTCAAACCACGAGAAGCTCCAGCCCAAAAGGCAGCCAAAATGCAGCCCACCTCCGGGAGAATCTCAAGAGCAGGGGGTGGAGCAAGCCAGGCCTCAAACCTCGAGAAGCTCCAGCACAAAAGGCTACCAAAATGCAGGCCACATCCGAGAGAATCTCAAGAGCAGGGGGTGGAGCAAGCCAGGCCTCAAACCATGAGAAGCTCCAGCCCAAAAGGCAGCCAAAATGCAGCCCACATCCGGGAGAATCTCAAGAGCAGGGGGTGGAGCAAGCCAGGCCTCAAACCTCGAGAAGCTCCAGCCCAAAATACAGCCAAAATGCAGCCCACATCCGGGAGAATCTCAAGAGCAGGGGGTGGAGCAAGCCAGGCCTCAAACCACGAGAAGCTCCAGCCCAAAAGGCAGCCAAAATGCAGCCCACATCCGGGAGAATCTCAAGAGCAGGGGGTGGAGCAAGCCAGGCCTCAAACCACGAGAAGCTCCAGCCCAAAATTCAGCCAAAATGCAGCCCACATACAGGAGAATATCAAGAGCAGGGGGTGGAGCAAGCCAGGCCTCAAACCATGAGAAGCTCCAGCCCAAAATTGAGCCAAAATCCAGCCCACCTCCGGGAGAATCTCAAGAGCAGGGGGTGGAGCAAGCCAGGCCTCAAACCACGAGAAGCTCCAGCCTAAAACGCAGCCAAAATCCAGCCCACATTCAGGAGAATTTCAAGAGCAGGGGGTGGAGCAAGCCAGGCCTCAAACCACGAGAAGCTCCAGCCCAAAATACAGCCAAAATGCAGGCCACATCCGAGAGATTCTCAAGAGCAGGGGGTGGAGCAAGCCAGGCCTCAAACCACGAGAAGCTCCAGCCCAAAAAGCAGCCAAAATGCAGCCCACCTCCGGAAGAATCTCAAGAGTAGGGGGTGGAGCAAGCCAGGCCTCAAACCTCGAGAAGCTCCAGCCCAAAAGGCTACCAAAATGCAGCCCACATCCGGGAGAATCTCAAGAGCAGGGGGTGGAGCAAGCCACGCCTCAAACCTCGAGAAGCTCCAGCCCAAAATGCTGCCAAAATGCAGCCCACATCCGGGACAATCTCAAGAGCAGGGGGTGGAGCAAGCCAGGCCTCAAACCACGAGAAGCTCCAGCCCAAAAGGCAGCCAAAATGCAGCCCACATCCGGGAGAATCTCAAGAGCAGGGGGTGGAGCAAGCCAGGCCTCAAACCACGAGAAGCTCCAGCCCAAAAGACAGCCAAAATGCAGCCCACATGCGGGAGAATCTCAAGAGCAGGGGTTGGAGCAAGCCAGGCCTCAAACCACGAGAAGCTCCAGCCCAAAAAGCAGCCAAAATGCAGCCCACAGGCAGGAGAATCTCAAGAGCAGGGGGTGGAGCAAGCCAGGCCCCAAACCACGAGAAGCTCCAGCCCAAAAGGCAGCCAAAATGCAGCCCACATCCGGGAGAATCTCAAGAGCAGTGGGTGGAGCAAGCCAGGCCTCAAACCACGAGAAGCTCCAGCCCAAAAGGCAGCCAAAATGCAGCCCACATCCGGGAGAATCTCAAGAGCAGGGGGTGGAGCAAGCCAGGCCTCAAACCTCGAGAAGCTCCGGCCCAAAAGGCAGCCAAAATTCAGGCCACATGCGGGAGAATCTCAAGAGCAGGGGGTGGAGCAAGCCAGGCCTCAAACCACGAGAAGCTCCAGCCCTAAAGGCAGCCAAAATGCAGCCCACATCCGGGAGAATCTCAAGAGCAGGGGGTGGAACAAAAAAGGGGTCAAACCTCGAGAAGCTCCAGCCCAAAAGGCAGCCAAAATGCAGCCCACATCCGTTAGAATCTCAAGAGCAGGGGGTGGAGCAAGCCAGGCCTCACACCACGAGAAGCTCCAGCCCAAAGAGCAGCCAAAATGCAGGCCACATCCGGGAGAATCTCAAGAGCAGGGGGTGGAGCAAGCCAGGCCTCAAACCACGAGAAGCTCCAGCCCAAAAGGCAGCCAAAATGCAGCCCACATCCGGGAGAATCTCAAGAGAAGGGGGTGGAGCAAGCCAGGCCTCAAACCACGAGAAGCTCCAGCCCAAAAGGCAGCCAAAATGCAGCCCACATCCGGGAGAATCTCAAGAGCAGGGGGTGGAGCAAGCCAGGCCTCAAACCACGAGAAGCTCCAGCCCAAAAGGCAGCCAAAATGCAGCCCACATCCGGGAGAATCTCAAGAGCAGGGCGTGGAGCAAGCCAGGCCTCAAACCACGAGAAGCTCCAGCCCAAAAATGCAGCCAAAATGCAGCGCACATCCGGGAGAATCTCAACAGCAGGGGGTGGAGCAAGCCAGGCCTCAAACCACGAGAAGCTCCAGCCCAAAAGGCAGCCAAAATGCAGCCCATATCCGGAGAATATCAAGAGCAGGGGGTGGAGCAAGCCAGGCCTCAAACCACGAGAAGCTCCAGCCCAAAAGGCAGCCAAAATGCAGCCCACATCCGGGAGAATCTCAAGAGCAGGGGGTGGAGCAAGCCAGGCCTCAAACCACAAGAAGCTCCAGCCCAAAATTCAGCCAAAATGCAGCCCACATGCAGGAGAATATGAAGAGCAGGGGGTGGAGCAAGGGAGGCCTCAAACCACGAGAAGCTCCAGCCCAAAAGGCAGCCAAAATCCAGCCCACCTCGGGGAGAATCTCAATGGCAGAGTTTGGAGTAAGCCAGGCCTCAAACCTCGAGAAGCTCCAGCCCAAAAGGCAGCCAAAATGCAGCCCACCTCCGGGAGAATCTCAAGAGCAGGGGGTGGAGCAAGCCAGGCCTCAAACCACGAGAAGCTCCAGCCCAAAAGGCAGCCAAAATGCAGCCCACATCCGGGAGAATCTGAAGAGCAGAGGTTCGAGCAAGCCAGGCCTAAAACCACGAGAACCTCCAGCCCAAAAGGCAGCCAAAATGCAGGCCACATCCGGGAGAATCTCAAGAGCAGGGGGTGGAGCAAGCCAGGCCTCAAACCTCGAGAAGCTCCAGCCCAAAAGGCATCCAAAATGCAGACCACATCCGGGAGAATCTCAAAAGCAGGGGGTGGAGCAAGCCAGGCCTCAAACCACGAGAAGCTCCAGCCCAAAAATGCAGCCAAAATGCAGCCCACATCCGGGATAATCTCAACAGCAGGGGGTGGAGCAAGCCAGGCCTCAAACCACAAGAAGCTCCAGCCCAAGAATCACCCAGAATGCAGCCCACCTCCGGGAGAATCTCAAGAGCAGGGGGTGGAGCAAGCCAGGCCTCAAACCACGAGAAGCTCCAGCCCAAAAGGCATCCAAAATCCAGCCCACATCCGGGAGATTCTCAAGAGCAGGGGGTGGAGCAAGCCAGGCCTCAAACCTCGAGAAGCTCCAGCCCAAAAGGCAGCCAAATTGCAGCCCACATCCGGGAGAATCTGAAGAGCAGGGGGTGGAGAAAGCCAGGCCTCAAACCACGAGAAGCTCCAGCCCAAAAGGCAGCCAAAATGCAGCCCACATCCGGGAGAATCTCAAGAGCAGGGGGTGGAGAAAGCCAGGCCTCAAACCACGAGAAGCTCCAGCCCAAAAGGCAGCCAAAATGCAGCCCACATCCGGGAGAATCTCAAGAGCAGGGGGTGGAGCAAGCCAGGCCTCAAACCACGAGAAGCTCCAGCCCAAAAGGCAGCCAAAATGCAGCCCACATCCGGGAGAATCTCAAGAGCAGGGGGTGGAGCAAGCCAGGCCTCAAACCACGAGAATCTCCAGCCCAAAATGCAGCCAAAATCCAGCCCACATCCGGGAGATTCTCAAGAGCAGGGTGTGGAGCAAGCCAGGCCTCAAACCTCGAGAAGCTCCAGCCCAAAAGGCAGCCAAAATGCAGCCCACATCCGGGAGAATCTCAAGAGCAGGGGGTGGAGCAAGCCAGGCCTCAAACCACGAGAAGCTCCAGCCCAAAAGGCAGCCAAAATGCAGCCCACATCCGGGATAATCTCAACAGCAGGGGGTGGAGCAAGCCAGGCCTCAAACCACAAGAAGCTCCAGCCCAAGAATCACCCAGAATGCAGCCCACCTCCGGGAGAATCTCAAGAGCAGGGGGTGGAGCAAGCCAGGCCTCAAACCACGAGAAGCTCCAGCCCAAAAGGCAGCCAAAATCCAGCCCACATCCGGGAGATTCTCAAGAGCAGGGGGTGGAGCAAGCCAGGCCTCAAACCACGAGAAGCTCCAGCCCAAAAATGCAGCCAAAATGCAGCCCACATCCGGGATAATCTCAACAGCAGGGGGTGGAGCAAGCCAGGCCTCAAACCACAAGAAGCTCCAGCCCAAGAATCACCCAGAATGCAGCCCACCTCCGGGAGAATCTCAAGAGCAGGGGGTGGAGCAAGCCAGGCCTCAAACCTCGAGAAGCTCCAGCCCAAAAGGCATCCAAAATGCAGACCACATCCGGGAGAATCTCAAAAGCAGGGGGTGGAGCAAGCCAGGCCTCAAACCACGAGAAGCTCCAGCCCAAAAATGCAGCCAAAATGCAGCCCACATCCGGGATAATCTCAACAGCAGGGGGTGGAGCAAGCCAGGCCTCAAACCACAAGAAGCTCCAGCCCAAGAATCACCCAGAATGCAGCCCACCTCCGGGAGAATCTCAAGAGCAGGGGGTGGAGCAAGCCAGGCCTCAAACCACGAGAAGCTCCAGCCCAAAAGGCAGCCAAAATCCAGCCCACATCCGGGAGATTCTCAAGAGCAGGGGGTGGAGCAAGCCAGGCCTCAAACCTCGAGAAGCTCCAGCCCAAAAGGCAGCCAAATTGCAGCCCACATCCGGGAGAATCTGAAGAGCAGGGGGTGGAGAAAGCCAGGCCTCAAACCACGAGAAGCTCCAGCCCAAAAGGCAGCCAAAATGCAGCCCACATCCGGGAGAATCTCAAGAGCAGGGGGTGGAGCAAGCCAGGCCTCAAACCACGAGAAGCTCCAGCCCAAAAGGCAGCCAAAATGCAGCCCACATCCGGGAGAATCTCAAGAGCAGGGGGTGGAGCAAGCCAGGCCTCAAACCACGAGAAGCTCCAGCCCAAAAGGCAGCCAAAATGCAGCCCACATCCGGGAGAATCTCAAGAGCAGGGGGTGGAGCAAGCCAGGCCTCAAACCACGAGAATCTCCAGCCCAAAATGCAGCCAAAATCCAGCCCACATCCGGGAGATTCTCAAGAGCAGGGTGTGGAGCAAGCCAGGCCTCAAACCTCGAGAAGCTCCAGCCCAAAAGGCAGCCAAAATGCAGCCCACATCCGGGAGAATCTCAAGAGCAGGGGGTGGAGCAAGCCAGGCCTCAAACCACGAGAAGCTCCAGCCCAAAAGGCAGCCAAAATGCAGCCCACATCCGGGATAATCTCAACAGCAGGGGGTGGAGCAAGCCAGGCCTCAAACCACAAGAAGCTCCAGCCCAAGAATCACCCAGAATGCAGCCCACCTCCGGGAGAATCTCAAGAGCAGGGGGTGGAGCAAGCCAGGCCTCAAACCACGAGAAGCTCCAGCCCAAAAGGCAGCCAAAATCCAGCCCACATCCGGGAGATTCTCAAGAGCAGGGGGTGGAGCAAGCCAGGCCTCAAACCTCGAGAAGCTCCAGCCCAAAAGGCAGCCAAATTGCAGCCCACATCCGGGAGAATCTGAAGAGCAGGGGGTGGAGAAAGCCAGGCCTCAAACCACGAGAAGCTCCAGCCCAAAAGGCAGCCAAAATGCAGCCCACATCCGGGAGAATATCAAGAGCAGGGGGTGGAGCAAGCCAGGCCTCAAACCACGAGAAGCTCCAGCCCAAAATGCAGCCAAAATGCAGCCCACATCCGGGAGAATCTCAAGAGCAGGGGGTGGAGCAAGCCAGGCCTCAAACCACGAGAAGCTCCAGCCCAAAAGGCAGCCAAAATGCAGCCCACATCCGGGAGAATCTCAAGAGCAGGGGGTGGAGCAAGGCAGGCCTCAAACCACGAGAAGCTCCAGCCCAAAAGGCAGCCAAAATGCAGCCCACATCCAGGAGAATTTCAAGAGCAGGGGGTGGAGCAAGGCAGGCCTCAAACCACGAGAAGCTCCAGCCCAAAAGGCAGCCAAAATCCAGCCCACATCCGGGAGAATTTCAAGAGCAGGGGGTGGAGCAAGCCAGGCCTCAAACCACGAGAAGCTCCAGCCCAAGTATCAGCCAAAATGCAGCCCACATCCAGGAGCATATGAAGAGCATGGTGTGGAGCAAGGCAGGCCTCAAACCACGAGAAGCTCCAGGCCTAAAGGCAGCCAAAATCCAGCCCACCTCCGGGAGAATCTCAAGAGCAGGGGGTGGAGGAAGCCAGGCCTCAAACCACGAGAAGCTCCAGCCCAAAAGGCAGCCAAAATGCAGCCCACATCCGGGAGAATCTCAAGAGCAGGGGGTGGATCAAGCCAGGCCTCAAACCACGAGAAGTTCCAGCCCAAGAATCACCCAGAATGCAGCCCACATGCGGGAGAATCTCAAGAGCAGGGGGTGGAGCAAGCCAGGCCTCAAACCACGAGAAGCTCCAGCCCAAAAGGCAGCCAAAATGCAGCCCACATCCAGGAGAATATCAAGAGCAGGGGGTGGAGCAAGCCAGGCCTCAAACCATGAGAAGCTCCAGCCCAAAATGTAGCCAAAATGCAGCCCACATCCGGGAGAATCTCAAGAGCAGGGGGTGGAGCAAGCCAGGCCTCAAACCACGAGAAGCTCCAGCCCAAAAGGCAGCCAAAATCCAGCCCACATCAGGAAGAATCTCAAGAGCAGGGGGTGGAGCAAGCCAGGCCTCAAACCACGAGAAGATCCAGCCCAAAAGGCAGCCAAAATGCAGCCCACCTCCGGGAGAATCTCAAGAGCAGGGGGTGGAGCAAGCCAGGCCTCAAACCTCGAGAAGCTCCAGCTCAAAAGGCTACCAAAATGCAGCCCACATCCGGAAGAATCTCAAGAGCAGGGGGTGGAGCAAGCCAGGCCTCAAACCACGAGAAGCTCCAGCCCAAAAGGCAGCCAAAATGCAGCCCACATCCGGGAGAATCTCAAGAGCAGGGGGTGGAGCAAGCCAGGCCTCAAACCACGAGAAGCTCCAGCCCAAAAGGCAGCCAAAATGCAGCCCACATCCGGGACAATCTCAAGAGCAGGGGGTGGTGCAAGCCAGGCCTCAAACCACGAGAAGCTCCAGCCCAAAAGGCAGCCAAAATGCAGCCCACATCCGGGAGAATCTCAAGAGCAGGGGGTGGAGCAAGCCAGGCCTCAAACCACGAGAAGCTCCAGCCCAAAATTCAGCCAAAATGCAGCCCACATCCAGGAGAATATCAAGAGGAGGGGGTGGAGCAAGCCAGGCCTCAAACCATGAGAAGCTCCAGCCCAAAATGCAGCCAAAATGCAGCCCACATCCAGGATCATATGAAGAGTAGAGTGTGGAGCAAGCCAGGCCTCAAACCTCGAGAAGCTCCAGCACAAAATGCAACCAAAATTCAGCCCACCTCCGGGAGAATCTCAAGAGCAGGGGGTGGAGCAAGCCAGGCCTCAAACCACGAGAAGCTCCAGCCCAAAAGGCAGCCAATATGCAGCCGAAATCTGGGAGAATCTCAAGAGCAGGGGGTGGAGCAAGCCAGGCCTCAAACCACGAGAAGCTCCAGCCCAAAAGGCAGCGAAAATCCAGCCCACATCCAGGAGAATCTCAAGAGCAGGGGGTGGTGCAAGCCAGGCCTCAAACCACGAGAAGCTCCAGCCTAAAACGCAGCCAAAATCCAGCCCACATTCAGGAGAATTTCAAGAGCAGGGGGTGGAGCAAGCCAGGCCTCAAACCACGAGAAGCTCCAGCCCAAAAGGCAGCCAAAATGCAGCCCACCTCCGGGAGAATCTCAAGAGCAGGGGGTGGAGCAAGCCAGGCCTCAAACCTCGAGAAGCTCCAGCACAAAAGGCTACCAAAATGCAGCCCACATCCGGGAGAATCTCAAGAGCAGGGGGTGGAGCAAGCCAGGCCTCAAACCACGAGAAGTTCCAGCCCAAAAGGCAGCCAAAATGCAGCCCACCTCAGGGAGAATCTCAAGAGCAGGGGGTGGAGCAAGCCAGGCCTCAAACCTCGAGAAGCTCCACCCCAAAATACAGCCAAAATGCAGCCCACATCCGGGAGAATCTCAAGAGCAGGGGGTGGAGCAAGCCAGGCCTCAAACCACGAGGAGCTCCAGCCCAAAAGGCAGCCAAAATGCAGCCCACATCCGGGAGAATCTCAAGAGCAGGGGGTGGAGCAAGCCAGGCCTCAAACCACGAGAAGCTCCAGCCCAAAATTCAGCCAAAATGCAGCCCACATCCAGGAGAATATCAAGAGCAGGGGGTGGAGCAAGCCAGGCCTCAAACCATGAGAAGCTCCAGCCCAAAATGCAGCCAAAATCCAGCCCACATCTGGGAGAATCTCAAGAGCAGGGGGTGGAGCAAGCCAGGCCTCAAACCACGAGAAGCTCCAGCCTAAAACGCAGCCAAAATCCAGCCCACATTCAGGAGAATTTCAAGAGCAGGGGGTGGAGCAAGCCAGGCCCCAAACCACGAGAAGCTCCAGCCCAAAAGGCAGCCAAAATGCAGCCCACATCCGGGAGAATCTCAAGAGCAGGGGGTGGAGCAAGCCACGCCTCAAACCTCGAGAAGCTCCAGCCCAAAAGGCAGCCAAAATGCAGCCCACATCCGGGAGAATCTCAAGAGCAGGGGGTGGAGCAAGCCAGGCCTCAAACCACGAGAAGCTCCAGCCCAAAAGGCAGCCAAAATGCAGCCCACATCCGGGAGAATCTCAAGAGCAGGGGGTGGTGCAAGCCAGGCCTCAAACCACGAGAAGCTCCAGCCCAAAAGGCAGCCAAAATGCAGCCCACATGCAGGAGAATCTCAAGAGCAGGGGGTGGAGCAAGCCAGGCCTCAAACCACGAGAAGCTCCAGCCCAAAAGGCAGCCAAAATGCAGCCCACATGCAGGAGAATCTCAAGAGCAGGGGGTGGAGCAAGCCAGGCCCCAAACCACGAGAAGCTCCAGCCCAAAAGGCAGCCAAAATGCAGCCCACATCCGGGAGAATCTCAAGAGCAGGGGGTGGAGCAAGCCAGGCCTCAAACCACGAGAAGCTCCAGCCCAAAAGGCAGCCAAAATCCAGCCCACATCCGGGAGAATCTCAAAGGCAGGGGGTGGAGAAATCCAGGCCTCAAACCTCGAGAAGCTCCGGCCCAAAAGGCAGCCAAAATTCAGGCCACATGCGGGAGAATCTCAAGAGCAGGGGGTGGAGCAAGCCAGGCCTCAAACCACGAGAAGCTCCAGCCCTAAAGGCAGCCAAAATGCAGCCCACATCCGGGAGAATCTCAAGAGCAGGGGGTGGAAAATAAAAGGGGTCAAACCTCGAGAAGCTCCAGCCCAAAAGGCAGCCAAAATGCAGCCCACATCCGGGAGAATCTCAAGAGCAGGGGGTGGACCAAGCCAGGCCTCAAACCACAAGAAGCTCCAGCCCAAAGAGCAGCCAAAATGCAGCCCACATCCGGGAGAATCTCAAGAGCAGGGGGTGGAGCAAGCCAGGCCTCAAACCACGAGAAGCTCCAGCCCAAAAGGCAGCCAAAATGCAGCCCACATCCGGGAGAATCTCAAGAGAAGGGGGTGGAGCAAGCCAGGCCTCAAACCACGAGAAGCTCCAGCCCAAAATGCAGCCAAAATGCAGGCCACATCCGGGAGAATCTCAAGAGCAGGGGGTGGAGCAAGCCAGGCCTCAAACCACGAGAAGCTCCAGCCCAAAAGGCAGCCAAAATGCAGCCCACATCCGGGAGAATCTCAAGAGCAGGGGGTGGAGCAAGCCAGGCCTCAAACCACGAGAAGCTCCAGCCCAAAAGGCAGCCAAAATGCAGCCCACATCCGGGAGAATCTCAAGAGCAGGGGGTGGAGCAAGCCAGGCCTCAAACCATGAGAAGCTCCGGCCCAAAAGGAGCCAAAATGCAGCCCACATGCAGGAGAATATGAAGAGCAGGGGCTGGAGCAAGGGAGGCCTCAAACCACGAGAAGCTCCAGCCCAAAAGGCAGCCAAAATCCAGCCCACCTCGGGGAGAATCTCAGTGGCAGAGTTTGGAGTAAGCCAGGCCTCAAACCTCGAGAAGCTCCAGCCCAAAAGGCAGCCAAAATGCAGCCCACATCCGGGAGAATCTCAAGAGCAGGGGGTGGAGCAAGCCAGGCCTCAAACCACGAGAAGCTCCAGCCCAAAAGGCAGCCAAAATGCAGCCCACATCCAGGAGAATCTCAAGAGCAGAGGGTCGAGCAAGCCAGGCCTAAAACCACGAGAACCTCCAGCCCAAAAGGCAGCCAAAATGCAGGCCACATCCGGGAGAATCTCAAGAGCAGGGGGTGGAGCAAGCCAGGCCTCAAACCACGAGAAGCTCCAGCCCAAAAGGCAGCCAAAATGCAGCCCACATCCGGGAGAATCTCAAAAGCAGGGGGTGGAGCAAGCCAGGCCTCAAACCACGAGAAGCTCCAGCCCAAAAATGCAGCCAAAATGCAGCGCACATCCGGGATAATCTCAACAGCAGGGGGTGGAGCAAGCCAGGCCTCAAACCTCGAGAAGCTCCAGCCCAAAAGGCAGCCAAAATGCAGCCCACATCCGGGAGAATCTCAAGAGCAGGGGGTGGAGCAAGCCAGGCCTCAAACCACGAGAAGCTCCAGCCCAAAATGCAGCCAAAATGCAGCCCACATCCGGGAGAATCTCAAGAGCAGGGGGTGGAGCAAGCCAGGCCTCAAACCACGAGAAGCTCCAGCCCAAAATGCAGCCAAAATGCAGCTCACATCCGGGAGAATCTCAAGAGCAGGGGGTGGAGCAAGCCAGGCCTCAAACCACGAGAAGCTCCAGCCCAAAAGGGAGCCAAAATGCAGCCCACATCCGGGAGAATCTCAAGAGCAGGGGGTGGAGCAAGCCAGGCCTCAAACCACGAGAAGCTCCAGCCCAAAATGTAGCCAAAATGCAGCCAACATCCGGGAGAATCTCAAGAGCAGGGGGTGGAGGAAGCCAGGCCTCAAACCACGAGAAGCTCCAGCCCAAAATGTAGCCAAAATCCAGCCCACATCCGGGAGAATCTCAAGAGCAGGGGGTGGAGCAAGCCAGGCCTCAAACCACGATAAGCTCCAGCCCAAAAGGCAGCCAAAATGCAGCCCACATCCGGGACAATTTCAAGAGCAGGGGGTGGAGCAAGCCAGGCCCCAAACCACGAGAATCTCCAGCCCAATTATCAGCCAAAATGCAGCCCACATCCGGGAGAATATCAAGAGCAGGGGATGGAGCAAGCCAGGCCTCAAACCACGAGAAGCCCCAGCCCAAAAGGCAGCCAAAATCCAGCCCACATCCGGGAGAATCTCAAGAGTAGGGGGTCGAGCAAGCCAGGCCTCAAATCACGAGAAGCTCCAGCCCAAAAGGCAGCCAAAATGCAGCCCACATCCGGGAGAATCTCAAGAGCAGGGGGTGGAGCAAGCCAGGCCTCAAACCACGAGAAGCTCCAGCCCAAAAGGCAGCCAAAATGAAGCCAACATCCGGGAGAATCTCAAGAGCAGGGGGTGGAGCAAGCCAGGCCTCAAACCACGAGAAGCTCCAGCCCAAAAGGCAGCCAAAATCCAGCCCACATCCGGGAGAATCTCAAGAGCAGGGGGTGGAGCAAGGCAGGCCTCAAACCACGAGAAGCTCCAGCCCAAAAGGCAGCCAAAATCCAGCCCACATCCAGGAGAATTTCAAGAGCAGGGGGTGGAGCAAGGCAGGCCTCAAAAAACGAGAAGCTCCAGCCAAAAAGGCAGCCAAAATCCAGCCCACATCCAGGAGAATTTCAAGAGCAGGGGGTGGAGCAAGCCAGGCCTCAAACCACGAGAAGCTCCAGCCGAAGTATCAGCCAAAATGCAGCCCACATCCAGGAGCATATGAAGAGCAGGGTGTGGAGCAAGGCAGGCCTCAAACCACGAGAAGTTCCAGCCCAAGAATCACCCAGAATGCAGCCCACATCCGGGAGAATCTCAAGAGCAGGGGGTGGAGCAAGCCAGGCCTCAAACCACGAGAAGCTCCAGCCCAAAAGGCAGCCAAAATGCAGCCCACATCCGGGAGAATCTCAAGAGCAGGGGGTGGAGCAAGCCAGGCCTCAAACCACGAGAAGCTCCAGCCCAAAAGGCAGCCAAAATGCAGGCCACATCCGGGAGAATCTCAAGAGCAGGGGGTGGAGCAAGCCGGGCTTCAAATCACGAGAAGCTCCAGCCCAAAATGCAGCCAAAATGCAGCCCACATCCGGGAGATTCTCAAGAGCAGGGGGTGGAGCAAGCCAGGCCTCAAACCTCGAGAAGCTCCAGCCCAAAATGCAGCCAAAATCCAGCCCACATCCGGGAGAATCTCAAGAGCAGGGGTTGGAGCAAGCCAGGCCTCAAACCTCGGGAAGCTCCAGCCCAAAAGGCAGCCAAAATCCAGACAAATCCGGGAGAATATCAAGAGTAGGAGGTGGAGCAAGCCAGGCCTCAAACCACGAGAAGCTCCAGCCATAAAGGCAGCCAAAATCCAGCCCACATCCGGGAGAATCTCAAGAGCAGGGGGTGGAGCAAGCCAGGCCTCAAACCACGAGAAGCTCCAGCCCAAAAGGCAGCCAAAATGCAGGCCACTTCCGGGAGAATCTCAAGAGCAGGGGGTGGAGCAAGCCAGGCCTCAAACCACGAGAAGCTCCAGCCCAAAATGCAGCCAAAATCTAGCCCACATCCGGGAGAATCTCAAGAGCAGGGGGTGGAGCAAGCCAGGCCTCAAACCATGCGAAGCTCCAGCCCAAAATGCAGCCAAAATGCAGCCCACATCCGGGAGATTCTCAAGAGCAGGGGGTGGAGCAAGCCAGGCCTCAAACCTCGAGAAGCTCCAGCCCAAAATGCAGCGAAAATGCAGCCCACATCCGGGAGATTCTCAAGAGCACGGGGTGGAGCAAGCCAGGCCTCAAACCATGAGAAGCTCCAGCCCAAAAGGCAGCCAAAATCCAGCCCACATCCGGGAGAATCTCAAGAGCAGGGGGTGGAGCAAGCCAGGCCACAAACCACGAGAAACTCCAGCCCAAAATGCAGCCAAAATGCAGCCCACATCCGGGAGAATCTCAAGAGCAGGGGGTGGAGCAAGCCAGGCCTCAAACCACGAGAAGCTCCATCCCTAAAGGCAGCCAAAATGCAGCCCACATCCGGGAGAATATCAAGAGCAGGGGGTGGAGCAAGCCAGGCCTCAAACCACGAGAAGCCCCAGCCCAAAAGGCAGCCAAAATCCAGCCCACATCCGGGAGAATCTCAAGAGCAGGGGGTGGAGCAAGCCAGGCCTCAAACCACGAGAAGCTCCAGCCCAAAAGGCAGCCAAAATGCAGCCCACATCCGGGAGAATCTCAAGAGCAGGGGGTGGAGCAAGCCAGGCCTCAAACCACGAGAAGTTCCAGCCCAAGAATCACCCAGAATGCAGCCCACATCCGGGAGAATCTCAAGAGCAGGGGGTGGAGCAAGGCAGGCCTCAAACCACGAGAAGCTCCAGCCCAAATTGTAGCCAAAATCCAGCCCACATCCAGGAGAATTTCAAGAGCAGGGGGTGGAGCAAGCCAGGCCTCAAACCACGAGAAGCTCCAGCCCAAAATGCAGCCAAAATGCAGCCCACATCCGGGAGATTCTCAAGAGCAGGGGGTGGAGCAAGCCAGGCCTCAAACCTCGAGAAGCTCCAGCCCAAAATGCAGCCAAAATCCAGCCCACATCCGGGAGAATCTCAAGAGCAGGGGTTGGAGCAAGCCAGGCCAAAAACCTCGGGAAGCTCCAGCCCAAAAGGCAGCCAAAATCCAGACAAATCCGGGAGAATATCAAGAGTAGGAGGTGGAGCAAGCCAGGCCTCAAACCACGAGAAGCTCCAGACCAAAAGGCAGCCAAAATGCAGCCCACCTCCGGGAGAATCTCAAGAGCAGGGGGTGGAGCAAGCCAGGCCTCAAACCACGAGAAGCTCCAGCCCAAAAGGCAGCCAAAATGCAGGCCACATCCGGGAGAATCTCAAGAGCAGGGGGTGGAGCAAGCCAGGCCTCAAACCACGAGAAGCTCCAGCCCAAAATGCAGCCAAAATCTAGCCCACATCCGGGAGAATCTCAAGAGCAGGGGGTGGAGCAAGCCAGGCCTCAAACCATGAGAAGCTCCAGCCCAAAATGCAGCCAAAATGCAGCCCACATCCGGGAGATTCTCAAGAGCAGGGGGTGGAGCAAGCCAGGCCTCAAACCTCGAGAAGCTCCAGCCCAAAATGCAGCGAAAATCCAGCCCACATCCGGGAGATTCTCAAGAGCAGGGGGTGGAGCAAGCCAGGCCTCAAACCTCGGGAAGCTCCAGCCCAAAATGCAGCCAAAATCTAGCCCACATCTGGGAGAATCTCAAGAGCAGGGGGTGGAGCAAGCCAGGCCTCAAACCATGAGAAGCTCCAGCCCAAAAGGCAGCCAAAATCCAGCCCACATCCGGGAGAATCTCAAGAGCAGGGGGTGGAGCAAGCCAGGCCACAAACCACGAGAAGCTCCAGCCCAAAATGCAGCCAAAATGCAGCCCACATCCGGGAGAATCTCAAGAGCAGGGGGTGGAGCAAGCCAGGCCTCAAACCACGAGAAGCTCCATCCCTAAAGGCAGCCAAAATGCAGCCCACCTCCCTGAGAATATCAAGAGCAGGGGGTGGAGCAAGCCAGGCCTCAAACCACGAGAAGCTCCAGCCCAAAAGGCAGCCAAAATGCAGCCCACATCCGGGAGAATATCAAGAGCAGGGGGTGGAGCAAGCCAGGCCTCAAACCATGAGAAGCTCCAGCCCAAAAGGCAGCCAAAATGCAGCCCACATCAGGGAGAATCTCAAGAGCAGGGGGTGGAGCAAGCCAGGCCTCAAACCACGAGAAGCTCCAGCCCTAAAGGCAGCCAAAATGCAGCCCACATCCGGGAGAATCTCAAGAGCAGGGGGTGGAGCAAGCCAGGCCTCAAACCACGAGAAGCTCCAGGCCTAAAGGCAGCCAAAATCCAGCCCACATCCGGGAGAATCTCAAGAGCAGGGGGTGGAGCAAGCCAGGCCTCAAACCACGAGAAGCTCCAGCCCAAAAGGCAGCCAAAATGCAGCCCACATCCGGGAGAATCTCAAGAGCAGGGGGTGGAGCAAGCCAGGCCTCAAACCACGAGAAGCTCCAGCCCAAAAGGCAGCCAAAATCCAGCCCACATCCGGGAGAATCTCAAGAGCAGGGGGTGGAGCAAGCCAGGCCTCAAACCACGAGAAGCTCCAGCCCAAAAGGCAGCCAAAATGCAGCCCACATCCGGGAGAATCTCAAGAGAAGGGGGTGGAGCAAGCCAGGCCTCAAACCACGAGAAGCTCCAGCCCAAGAATCACCCAGAATGCAGCCCACATCCGGGAGAATCTCAAGAGCAGGGGGTGGAGCAAGCCAGGCCTCAAACCACGAGAAGCTCCAGCCCAAAATGTAGCCAAAATCCTGCACACATCCGGGAGATTCTCAAGAGCAGGGGGTGGAGCAAGCCAGGCCTCAAACCTCGAGAAGCTCCAGCCCAAAAGGCAGCCAAAATCTAGCCCACATCCGGGAGAATCTCAAGAGCAGGGGGTGGAGCAAGGCAGGCCTCAAACCACGAGAAGCTCCAGCCCAAATTGTAGCCAAAATCCAGCCCACATCCAGGAGAATTTCAAGAGCAGGGGGTGGAGCAAGCCAGGCCTCAAACCACGAGAAGCTCCAGCCCAAAATGCAGCCAAAATGCAGCCCACATCCGGGAGATTCTCAAGAGCAGGGGGTGGAGCAAGCCAGGCCTCAAACCTCGAGAAGCTCCAGCCCAAAATGCAGCCAAAATCCAGCCCACATCCGGGAGAATCTCAAGAGCAGGGGTTGGAGCAAGCCAGGCCTCAAACCTCGGGAAGCTCCAGCCCAAAAGGCAGCCAAAATCCAGACAAATCCGGGAGAATATCAAGAGTAGGAGGTGGAGCAAGCCAGGCCTCAAACCATGAGAAGCTCCAGACCAAAAGGCAGCCAAAATGCAGCCCACCTCCGGGAGAATCTCAAGAGCAGGGGGTGGAGCAAGCCAGGCCTCAAACCACGAGAAGCTCCAGCCCAAAAGGCAGCCAAAATGCAGGCCACTTCCGGGAGAATCTCAAGAGCAGGGGGTGGAGCAAGCCAGGCCTCAAACCACGAGAAGCTCCAGCCCAAAATGCAGCCAAAATCTAGCCCACATCCGGGAGAATCTCAAGAGCAGGGGGTGGAGCAAGCCAGGCCTCAAACCATGAGAAGCTCCAGCCCAAAATGCAGCCAAAATGCAGCCCACATCCGGGAGATTCTCAAGAGCAGGGGGTGGAGCAAGCCAGGCCTCAAACCTCGAGAAGCTCCAGCCCAAAATGCAGCGAAAATCCAGCCCACATCCGGGAGATTCTCAAGAGCAGGGGGTGGAGCAAGCCAGGCCTCAAACCTCGGGAAGCTCCAGCCCAAAATGCAGCCAAAATCTAGCCCACATCTGGGAGAATCTCAAGAGCAGGGGGTGGAGCAAGCCAGGCCTCAAACCATGAGAAGCTCCAGCCCAAAAGGCAGCCAAAATCCAGCCCACATCCGGGAGAATCTCAAGAGCAGGGGGTGGAGCAAGCCAGGCCACAAACCACGAGAAGCTCCAGCCCAAAATGCAGCCAAAATGCAGCCCACATCCGGGAGAATCTCAAGAGCAGGGGTTGGAGCAAGCCAGGCCTCAAACCACGAGAAGCTCCATCCCTAAAGGCAGCCAAAATGCAGCCCACATCCGGGAGAATATCAAGAGCAGGGGGTGGAGCAAGCCAGGCCTCAAACCACGAGAAGCTCCAGCCCAAAAGGCAGCCAAAATGCAGCCCACATCCGGGAGAATATCAAGAGCAGGGGGTGGAGCAAGCCAGGCCTCAAACCATGAGAAGCTCCAGCCCAAAAGGCAGCCAAAATGCAGCCCACATCAGGGAGAATCTCAAGAGCAGGGGGTGGAGCAAGCCAGGCCTCAAACCACGAGAAGCTCCAGCCCAAAAGGCAGCCAAAATCCAGCCCAGATCCAGGAGAATCTCAAGAGCAGGGGGTGGAGCAAGCCAGGCCTCAAACCACGAGAAGCTCCAGCCCAAAATGCAGCCAAAATCCAGCCCACATCCGGGAGAATCTCAAGAGCAGGGGGTGGAGCAAGCCAGGCCTCAAACCACGAGAAGCTCCAGCCCAAAAGGCAGCCAAAATGCAGCCCACATCCGGGAGAATCTCAAGAGCAGGGGGTGGAGCAAGCCAGGCCTCAAACCACGAGAAGCTCCAGCCCAAAAGGCAGCCAAAATCCAGCCCACATCCAGGAGAATCTCAAGAGCAGGGGGTGGAGCAAGCCAGGCCTCAAACCACGAGAAGCTCCAGCCCAAAAGGCAGCCAAAATGCAGCCCACATCCGGGAGAATCTCAAGAGAAGGGGGTGGAGCAAGCCAGGCCTCAAACCACGAGAAGCTCCAGCCCAAGAATCACCCAGAATGCAGCCCACATCCGGGAGAATCTCAAGAGCAGGGGGTGGAGCAAGCCAGGCCTCAAACCACGAGAAGCTCCAGCCCAAAATGTAGCCAAAATCCTGCACACATCCGGGAGATTCTCAAGAGCAGGGGGTGGAGCAAGCCAGGCCTCAAACCTCGAGAAGCTCCAGCCCAAAAGGTAGCCAAAATCTAGCCCACATCTGGGAGAATCTCAAGAGCAGGGGGTGGAGCAAGCCAGGCCTCAAACCACGAGAAGCTCCAGCCCAAGTATCAGCCAAAATGCAGCCCACATCCGGGAGAATATCAAGAGCAGGGGGTGGAGCAAGCCAGGCCTCAAACCATGAGAAGCTCCATCCCAAAATGCAGCCAAAATCCAGCCCACATCCGGGAGAATCTCAAGAGCAGGGGTTGGAGCAAGCCAGGCCTCAAACCACGAGAAGCTCCAGCCCAAAATGTAGCCAAAATCCTGCACACATCCGGGAGATTCTCAAGAGCAGGGGGTGGAGCAAGCCAGGCCTCAAACCTCGAGAAGCTCCAGCCCAAAAGGCAGCCAAAATCCAGTCCACATCCGGGAGAATATCAAGAGCAGGGGGTGGAGCAAGCCAGGCCTCAAACCACGAGAAGCTCCAGCCCAAAAGGCAGCCAAAATGCAGCCCACATCCGGGAGAATCTCAAGAGCAGGGGGTGGAGCATGCCAGGCCTCAAACCACGAGAAGCTCCAGCCCAAAATGCAGCCAAAATGCAGCCCACATCCGGTAGAATCTCAAGAGCAGGGGGTGGAGCAAGCCAGGCCTCAAACCACGAGAAGCTCCAGCCCTAAAGGCAGCCAAAATGCAGGCCATATCCGGGAGAATCTTAAGAGCAGTGGGTGGAGCAAGCCAGGCCTCAAACCACGAGAAGCTCCAGCCCAAGAATCACTCAGAATGCAGCCCACATCCGGGAGAATCTCAAGAGCAGGGGGTGGAGCAAGGCAGGCCTCAAACCACGAGAAGCTCCAGCCCAAAAGGCAGCCAAAATGCAGCCCACATCCAGGAGAATTTCAAGAGCAGGGGGTGGAGCAAGCCAGGCCTCAAACCTCGAGAAGCTCCAGCCCAAAAGGCACACAAAATCCAGCCCACATCCGGGAGATTCTCAAGAGCACGGGGTGGAGCAAGCCAGGCCTCAAACCACGAGAAGCTCCAGCCCAAAATGCAGCCAAAATGCAGCCCACATCCGGGAGAATCTCAAGAGCAGGGGGTGGAGCAAGCCAGGCCTCAAACCATGAGAAGCTCCAGCCCAAATGGCAGCCAAAATGCAGCCCACATCCGGGACAATTTCAAGAGCAGGAGGTGGAGCAAGACAGGCCCCAAACCACGAGAATCTCCAGCCCAAGTATCAGCCAAAATGCAGCCCACATCCGGGAGAATCTCAAGAGCAGGGGGTGGAGCAAGCCAGGCCTCAAACATTGAGAAGCTCCAGCCCAAAATGCAGCCAAAATCCAGCCCACATCCGGGAGAATCTCAAGAGCAGGGGGTGGAGCACGCCAGGCCTCAAACCACGAGAATCTCCAGCCCAAAATGCAGCCAAAATCCAGCCCACATCCGGGAGAATCTCAAGAGCAGGGGGTGGAGCAAGCCAGGCCTCAAACCACGAGAAGCTCCAGCCCAAAAGGCAGCCAAAATGCAGCCCACCTCCGGGAGAATCTCAAGAGCAGGGGGTGGAGCAAGCCAGGCCTCAAACCACGAGAAGCTCCAGCCCAAAAGGCAGCCAAAATGCAGCCCACATCCGGGAGAATCTCAAGAGCAGGGGTTGGAGCAAGCCAGGCCTCAAACCACGAGAAGCTCCAGCCCTAAAGGCAGCCAAAATCCAGCCCACATCCGGGAGAATCTCAAGAGCAGGGGGTGGAGCAAGCCAGGCCTCAAACCACGAGAAGCTCCAGCCCAAAAGGCAGCCAAAATCCAGCCCACATCCGGGAGAATATCAAGAGTAGGGGGTGGAGCAAGCCAGGCCTCAAACCATGAGAAGCTCCAGCCCAAAAGGCAGCCAAAATACAGCCCACATCCGGGAGAATCTCAAGAGCAGGGGGTGGAGCAAGCCAGGCCTCAAACCACGAGAAGCTCCAGCCCAAAAGGCAGCCAAAATGCAGCCCACATCCGAGAGAATCTCAAGAGCAGGGGGTGGAGCAAGCCAGGCCTCAAACCACGACAAGCTCCAGCCCAAGAATCACTCAGAATGCAGCCCACATCCGGGAGAATCTCAAGAGCAGGGGGTGGAGCAAGCCAGGCCTCAAACCACGAGAAGCTCCAGCCCAAAATTCAGCCAAAATGCAGCCCACATCTGGGAGAATCTCAAGAGCAGGGGGTGGAGCAAGCCAGGTCTCAAACCACGAGAAGCTCCCGCCCAAAAGGCAGCCAAAATGCTGCCCACATCCGGGAGAATCTCAAGAGCAGGGAGTGGAGCAAGCCAGGCCTCAAACCACGAGAAGCTCCAGCCCAAAAGGCAGGCAAATGCAGCCCACATCCGGGAGAATCTCAAGAGCAGGGGGTGGAGCAAGCCAGGTCTCAAACCACGAGAAGCTCCAGCCCAAAAGGCAGCCAAAATGCAGCCCACATCCGGGAGAATCTCAAGAGCAGGGGGTGGAGCAAGCCAGGCCTCAAACCACGAGAAGCTCCAGCCCAAAACGCAGCCAAAATGCAGGCCACCTCCGGGAGAATCTCAAGAGCAGGGGGTGGAGCAAGCCAGGCCTCAAACCACGAGAAGCTCCAGCCCAAAAGGCAGCCAAAATGCAGCCCACATCCGGGACAATCTCAAGACCAGGGGGTGGAGCAAGACAGGCCCCAAACCACGAGAATCTCCAGCCCAAGTATCAGCCAAAATGCAGCCCACATCCGGGAGAATCTCAAGAGCAGGGGGTGGAGCAAGCCAGGCCTCAAACATTGAGAAGCTCCAGCCCAAAATGCAGCCAAAATCCAGCCCACATCCGGGAGAATCTCAAGAGCAGGGGGTGGAGCACGCCAGGCCTCAAACCACGAGAAGCTCCAGCCCAAAATGCAGCCAAAATCCAGCCCACATCCGGGAGAATCTCAAGAGCAGGGGGTGGAGCAAGCCAGGCCTCAAACCACGAGAAGCTCCAGCCCAAAAGGCAGCCAAAATGCAGCCCACCTCCGGGAGAATCTCAAGAGCAGGGGGTGGAGCAAGCCAGGCCTCAAACCACGAGAAGCTCCAGCCCAAAAGGCAGCAAAAATACAGCCCACATCCGGGAGAATCTCAAGAGCAGGTGTTGGAGCAAGCCTGGCCTCAAACCACGAGAAGCTCCAGCCCTAAAGGCAGCCAAAATGCAGCCCACATCCGGGAGAATCTCAAGAGCAGGGGGTGGAGCAAGCCAGGCCTCAAACCACGAGAAGCTCCAGCCCAAAAGGCAGCCAAAATCCAGCCCACATCCGGGAGAATATCAAGAGTAGGGGCTGGAGCAAGCCAGGCCTCAAACCATGAGAAGCTCCAGCCCAAAAGGCAGCCAAAATGCAGGCCACATCCGGGAGAATCTCAAGAGCAGGGGGTGGAGCAAGCCAGGCCTCAAACCACGAGAAGCTCCAGCCCAAAAGGCAGCCAAAATCCAGCCCACATCCGAGAGAATCTCAAGAGCAGGGGGTGGAGCAAGCCAGGCCTCAAACCACGAGAAGCTCCAGCCCAAGAATCACTCAGAATGCAGCCCACCTCCGGGAGAAACTCAAGAGCAGGGGCTGGAGCAAGCCAGGCCTCAAACCACGAGAAGCTCCAGCCCAAAATTCAGCCAAAATGCAGCCCACATCGGGGAGAATCTCAAGAGCAGGGGGTGGAGCAAGCCAGGTCTCAAACCACGAGAAGCTCCCGCCCAAAAGGCAGCCAAAATGCAGCCCACATCCGGGAGAATCTCAAGAGCAGGGGGTGGAGCAAGCCAGGCCTCAAACCACGAGAAGCTCCAGCCCAAAAGGCAGGCAAATGCAGCCCACATCCGGGAGAATCTCAAGAGCAGGGGGTGGAGCAAGCCAGGTCTCAAACCACGAGAAGCTCCAGCCCAAAAGGCAGCCAAAATGCAGCCCACATCCGGGAGAATCTCAAGAGCAGGGGGTGGAGCAAGCCAGGCCTCAAACCACGAGAAGCTCCAGCCCAAAATGCAGGCAAATGCAGCCCACATCCGGGAGAATCTCAAGAGCAGGGGGTGGAGCAAGCCAGGCCTCAAACCACGAGAAGCTCCAGCCCAAAAGGCAGCCAAAATGCAGGCCACCTCCGGGAGAATATCAAGAGCAGGGGGTGGAGCAAGCCAGGACTCAAACCACGAGAAGCTCCAGCCCAAAAGGCAGCCAAAATGCAGCCCACATCCGGGACAATCTCAAGAGCAGGGGGTGGAGCAAGACAGGCCCCAAACCACGAGAATCTCCAGCCCAAGTATCAGCCAAAATGCAGCCCACATCCGGGAGAATCTCAAGAGCAGGGGGTGGAGCAAGCCAGGCCTCAAACATTGAGAAGCTCCAGCCCAAAATGCAGCCAAAATCCAGCCCACATCCGGGAGAATCTCAAGAGCAGGGGGTGGAGCACGCCAGGCCTCAAACCACGAGAAGCTCCAGCCCAAAATGCAGCAAAAATACAGCCCACATCCGGGAGAATCTCAAGAGCAGGTGTTGGAGCAAGCCTGGCCTCAAACCACGAGAAGCTCCAGCCCTAAAGGCAGCCAAAATGCAGCCCACATCCGGGAGAATCTCAAGAGCAGGGGGTGGAGCAAGCCAGGCCTCAAACCACGAGAAGCTCCAGCCCAAAAGGCAGCCAAAATGCAGCCCACATCCGGGAGAATATCAAGAGTAGGGGCTGGAGCAAGCCAGGCCTCAAACCATGAGAAGCTCCAGCCCAAAAGGCAGCCAAAATGCAGCCCACATCCGGGAGAATCTCAAGAGCAGGGGGTGGAGCAAGCCAGGCCTCAAACCACGAGAAGCTCCAGCCCAAAAGGCAGCCAAAATCCAGCCCACATCCGAGAGAATCTCAAGAGCAGGGGGTGGAGCAAGCCAGGCCTCAAACCACGAGAAGCTCCAGCCCAAGAATCACTCAGAATGCAGCCCACCTCCGGGAGAATCTCAAGAGCAGGGGCTGGAGCAAGCCAGGCCTCAAACCACGAGAAGCTCCAGCCCAAAATTCAGCCAAAATGCAGCCCACATCGGGGAGAATCTCAAGAGCAGGGGGTGGAGCAAGCCAGGTCTCAAACCACGAGAAGCTCCCGCCCAAAAGGCAGCCAAAATGCAGCCCACATCCGGGAGAATCTCAAGAGCAGGGGGTGGAGCAAGCCAGGCCTCAAACCACGAGAAGCTCCAGCCCAAAAGGCAGGCAAATGCAGCCCACATCCGGGAGAATCTCAAGAGCAGGGGGTGGAGCAAGCCAGGTCTCAAACCACGAGAAGCTCCAGCCCAAAAGGCAGCCAAAATGCAGCCCACATCCGGGAGAATCTCAAGAGCAGGGGGTGGAGCAAGCCAGGCCTCAAACCACGAGAAGCTCCAGCCCAAAATGCAGGCAAATGCAGCCCACATCCGGGAGAATCTCAAGAGCAGGGGGTGGAGCAAGCCAGGCCTCAAACCACGAGAAGCTCCAGCCCAAAAGGCAGCCAAAATGCAGGCCACATCCGGGAGAATCTCAAGAGCAGGGGGTGGAGCAAGCCAGGACTCAAACCACGAGAAGCTCCAGCCCAAAATGTAGCCAAAATGCAGCCCACATCCGGGAGATTCTCAAGAGCAGGGGGTGGAGCAAGCCAGGCCTCAAACCACGAGAAGCTCCAGCCCAAAAGGCAGCCAAAATGCAGCCCACATCCGGGAGAATCTCAAGAGCAGGGGGTGGAGCAAGCCAGGCCTCAAACCACGAGAAGCTCCAGCCCAAAAGGCAGCCAAAATGCAGCCCACATCCGGGACAATTTCAAGAGCAGGGGGTGGAGCAAGACAGGCCCCAAACCACGAGAATCTCCAGCCCAAGTATCAGCCAAAATGCAGCCCACATCCGGGAGAATCTCAAGAGCAGGGGGTGGAGCAAGCCAGGCCTCAAACCACGAGAAGCTCCAGCCCAAAAGGCAGCCAAAATCCAGCCCACATCCGGGAGAATATCAAGAGTAGGGGGTGGAGCAAGCCAGGCCTCAAACCATGAGAAGCTAAAGCCCAAAAGGCAGCCAAAATCCAGCCCACATCCGGGAGAATCTCAAGAGCAGGGGGTGGAGCAAGCCAGGCCTCAAACCACGAGAAGCTCCAGCCCAAAATGCAGCGAAAATCCAGCCCACATCCGAGAGAATCTCAAGAGCAGGGGGTGGAGCAAGCCAGGCCTCAAACCACGAGAAGCTCCAGCCCAAGAATCACTCAGAATGCAGCCCACCTCCGGGAGAATCTCAAGAGCAGGGGGTGGAGCAAGCCAGGCCTCAAACCACGAGAAGCTCCAGCCCAAAATTCAGCCAAAATGCAGCCCACATCGGGGAGAATCTCAAGAGCAGGGGGTGGAGCAAGCCAGGTCTCAAACCACGAGAAGCTCCCGCCCAAAAGGCAGCCAAAATGCAGCCCACATCCGGGAGAATCTCAAGAGCAGGGGGTGGAGCAAGCCAGGCCTCAAACCACGAGAAGCTCCAGCCCAAAAGGCAGGCAAATGCAGCCCACATCCGGGAGAATCTCAAGAGCAGGGGGTGGAGCAAGCCAGGTCTCAAACCACGAGAAGCTCCAGCCCAAAAGGCAGCCAAAATGCAGCCCACATCCGGGAGAATCTCAAGAGCAGGGGGTGGAGCAAGCCAGGCCTCAAACCACGAGAAGCTCCAGCCCAAAAGGCAGGCAAATGCAGCCCACATCCGGGAGAATCTCAAGAGCAGGGGGTGGAGCAAGCCAGGCCTCAAACCACGAGAAGCTCCAGCCCAAAATACAGCCAAAATGCAGGCCACATCCGGGAGAATCTCAAGAGCAGGGGGTGGAGCAAGCCAGGCCTCAAACCACGAGAAGCTCCAGCCCAAAAGGCAGCCAAAATGCAGCCCACATCAGGGAGAATCTCAAGAGCAGGGGGTGGAGCAAGCCAGGCCTCAAACCACGAGAAGCTCCAGCCCAAAAGGCAGCCAAAATGCAGCCCACATCCGGGACAATTTCAAGAGCAGGGGGTGGAGCAAGACAGGCCCCAAACCACGAGAATCTCCAGCCCAAGTATCAGCCAAAATGCAGCCCACATCCGGGAGAATCTCAAGAGCAGGGGGTGGAGCAAGCCAGGCCTCAAACATTGAGAAGCTCCAGCCCAAAATGCAGCCAAAATCCAGCCCACATCCGGGAGAATCTCAAGAGCAGGGGGTGGAGCACGCCAGGCCTCAAACCACGAGAAGCTCCAGCCCAAAATGCAGCCAAAATCCAGCCCACATCCGGGAGAATCTCAAGAGCAGGGGGTGGAGCAAGCCAGGCCTCAAACCTCGAGAAGCTCCAGCCCAAAAGGCAGCCAAAATGCAGGCCACCTCCGGGAGAATCTCAAGAGCAGGGGGTGGAGCAAGCCAGGCCTCAAACCACGAGAAGCTCCAGCCCAAAATGCAGCCAAAATGCAGCCCACATCCGGGAGAATCTCAAGAGCAGGGCTTGGAGCAAGCCAGGCCTCAAACCACGAGAAGCTCCAGCCCTAAAGGCAGCCAAAATGCAGCCCACATCCGGGAGAATCTCAAGAGCAGGGGGTGGAGCAAGCCAGGCCTCAAACCACGAGAAACTCCAGCCCAAAATGCAGCCAAAATCCAGCCCACATCCGGGAGAATATCAAGAGTAGGGGGTGGAGCAAGCCAGGCCTCAAACCATGAGAAGCTCCAGCCCAAAAGGCAGCCAAAATGCAGCCCACATCCGGGACAATTTCAAGAGCAGGGGGTGGAGCAAGACAGGCCCCAAACCACGAGAATCTCCAGCCCAAGTATCAGCCAAAATGCAGCCCACATCCGGGAGAATCTCAAGAGCAGGGGGTGGAGCAAGCCAGGCCTCAAACTTTGAGAAGCTCCAGCCCAAAATGCAGCCAAAATCCAGCCCACATCCGGGAGAATCTCAAGAGCAGGGGGTGGAGCACGCCAGGCCTCAAACCACGAGAAGCTCCAGCCCAAAATGCAGCCAAAATCCAGCCCACATCCGGGAGAATCTCAAGAGCAGGGGGTGGAGCAAGCTGGGCCTCAAACCACGAGAAGCTCCAGCCCAAAAGGCAGCCAAAATGCAGCCCACCTCCGGGAGAATCTCAAGAGCAGGGGGTGGAGCAAGCCAGGCCTCAAACCACGAGAAGCTCCAGCCCAAAAGGCAGCCAAAATGCAGCCCACATCCGGGAGAATCTCAAGAGCAGGGGTTGGAGCAAGCCAGGCCTCAAACCACGAGAAGCTCCAGCCCTAAAGGCAGCCAAAATGCAGCCCACATCCGGGAGAATCTCAAGAGCAGGGGGTGGAGCAAGCCAGGCCTCAAACCACGAGAAGCTCCAGCCCAAAAGGCAGCCAAAATCCAGCCCACATCCGGGAGAATATCAAGAGTAGGGGGTGGAGCAAGCCAGGCCTCAAACCATGAGAAGCTCCAGCCCAAAAGGCAGCCAAAATGCAGGCCACATCCGGGAGAATCTCAAGAGCAGGGGGTGGAGCAAGCCAGGCCTCAAACCACGAGAAGCTCCAGCCCAAAAGGCAGCCAAAATGCAGCCCACATCCGAGAGAATCTCAAGAGCAGGGGGTGGAGCAAGCCAGGCCTCAAACCACGAGAAGCTCCAGCCCAAGGATCACTCAGAATGCAGCCCACCTCCGGGAGAATCTCAAGAGCAGGGGGTGGAGCAAGCCAGGCCTCAAACCACGAGAAGCTCCAGCCCAAAATTCAGCCAAAATGCAGCCCACATCGGGGAGAATCTCAAGAGCAGGGGGTGGAGCAAGCCAGGTCTCAAACCACGAGAAGCTCCCGCCCAAAAGGCAGCCAAAATGCAGCCCACATCCGGGAGAATCTCAAGAGCAGGGGGTGGAGCAAGCCAGGCCTCAAACCACGAGAAGCTCCAGCCCAAAAGGCAGGCAAATGCAGCCCACATCCGGGAGAATCTCAAGAGCAGGGGGTGGAGCAAGCCAGGTCTCAAACCACGAGAAGCTCCAGCCCAAAAGGCAGCCAAAATGCAGCCCACATCCGGGAGAATCTCAAGAGCAGGGGGTGGAGCAAGCCAGGCCTCAAACCACGAGAAGCTCCAGCCCAAAAGGCAGGCAAATGCAGCGCACATCCGGGAGAATCTCAAGAGCAGGGGGTGGAGCAAGCCAGGCCTCAAACCACGAGAAGCTCCAGCCCAAAAGGCAGCCAAAATGCAGCCCACATCCGGGAGAATCTCAAGAGCAGGGGGTGGAGCAAGCCAGGCCTCAAACCACGAGAAGCTCCAGCCCTAAAGGCAGCCAAAATGCAGCCCACATCCGGGAGAATCTCAAGAGCAGGGGGTGGAGGAAGCCAGGCCTCAAACCACGAGAAGCTCCAGCCCCAAATGCAGCCAAAATGAAGCCCACATCCGGGAGAATATCAAGAGCAGGGGGTGGAGCAAGCCAGGCCTCAAACCACGAGAAGCTCCAGCCCAAAAGGCAGCAAATATGCAGCCCACATCCGGGAGAATCTCATGAGCAGGGGGTGGAGCAAGCCAGGCCTCAAACCTCGAGAAGCTCCAGCCCAAAAGGCAGCCAAAATGCAGCCCACATCCAGGAGAATATCAAGAGCGGGGGGTGGAGCAAGCCAGGCCTCAAACCACGCGAAGCTCCAGCCCAAAAGGCAGCCAAAATGCAGCCCACATCCGGGAGAATCTCAAGAGCAGAGGGTGGAGCAAGCCAGGCCTCAAACCTCGAGAAGCTCCAGCCCAAAAGGCAGCCAAAATGCAGGCCACATCCGGGAGAATATCAAGAGCAGGGGGTGGAGCAAGCCAGGCCTCAAACCACGAGAAGCTCCAGCCCAAGATTCACCCAGAATGCAGCCCACATCCGGGAGAATCTCAAGAGCAGGGGTTGGAGCAAGCCAGGCCTCAAACCACAAGAAGCTCCAGCCCAAAATGCAGCCAAAATCCAGCCCACCTCCTGGAGAATCTCAAGAGCAGGGGGTGGAGCAAGCCAGGCCTCAAACCACGAGAAGCTCCAGCCCAAAAGGCAGCCAAAATGCAGCCCACCTCCGGGAGAATCTCAAGAGCAGGGGGTGGAGCAAGCCAGGCCTCAAACCACGAGAAGCTCCAGCCCAAAAGGCAGCCAAAATGCAGCCCACATCCGGGAGAATCTCAAGAGTAGGGGGTGGAGCAAGCCAGGCCTCAAACCACGAGAAGCTCCAGCCCAAGATTCACCCAGAATGCAGCCCACATCCGGGAGAATATCAAGAGTAGGGGGTGCAGCAAGCCAGGCCTCAAACCACGAGAAGCTCCAGCCCAAAAGGCAGCCAAAATGCAGCCCACATCCGGGAGAATCTCAAGAGCAGTGGGTGGAGCAAGCCAGGCCCCAAACCACGAGAAGTTCCAGCCCAAAAGGCAGCCAAAATGCAGGCCACACCCGGGAGAATCTCAAGAGCAGGGGGTGGAGCAAACCAGGCCTCAAACCACGAGAAGCTCCAGCCCAAAAGGCAGCCAAAATGCAGCCCACATCCGGGAGAATCTCAAGAGCAGGGGGTGGAGCAAGCCAGGCCTCAAACCTCGAGAAGCTACAGCCCAAAATGCAGCCAAAATGCAGCCCACATCCGGGAGAATCTCAAGAGCAGGGGGTGGAGCAAGCCAGGCCTCAAACCACGAGAAGCTCCAGCCCAAAAGGCAGCCAAAATACAGGCCACATCCGGGAGAATCTCAAGAGCAGGGGGTGGAGCAAGCCAGGCCTCAAACCACGAGAAGTTCCAGCCCAAAAGGCAGCCAAAATGCAGGCCACATCCGGGAGAATCTCAAGAGCAGGGGGTGGAGCAAACCAGGCCTCAAACCACGAGAAGCTCCAGCCCAAAAGGCAACCAAAATCCAGCGTACATCCGGGAGATTCTCAAGAGCAGGGGGTGGAGCAAGCCAGGCCTCAAACCTCGAGAAACTCCAGCCCAAAAGGCAGCCAAAATGCAGGCCACATCCGGGAGATTCTCAAGAGCAGGGGGTGGAGCAAGCCAGGCCTCAAACCACGAGAAGCTCCAGCCCAAAATGTAGCCAAAATGCAGCCCACATCCGGGAGAATCTCAAGAGCAGGGGGTGGAGCAAGCCAGGCCTCAAACCACGAGAAGCTCCAGCCCAAAATGTAGCCAAAATGCAGCCCACATCCAGGAGAATCTCAAGAGCAGGGGGTGGAGCAAGGCAGGCTTCAAACCACGAGAAGCTCCAGCCTAAAATGCAGCCAAAATCCAGCCCACCTCCGGGAGAATCTCAAGAGCAGGGGGTGGAGCAAGCCAGGCCTCAAACCACGAGAAGGTCCAGCCCAAAAGGCAGCCAAAATGCAGCCCACATCCGGGAGAATCTCAAGAGCAGGGGGTGGAGCAAGCCAGGCCTCAAACCACGAGAAGCTCCAGCCCAAAAGGCAGCCAAAATGCAGCCCACATCCAAAAGAATATGAAGAGCAGGGGGTGGAGCAATCCAGGCCTCAAACCACGAGAAGCTCCAGCCCAAAAGGCAGCCAAAATCTAGCCCACATCCGGGAGAATCTCAAGAGCAGGGGGTGGAGCAAGCCAGGCCTCAAACCACGAGAAGCTCCAGCCCAAAAGGCAGCCAAAATCCAGCCCACATCCGGGAGAATCTCAAGAGCAGGGGGTGGAGCAAGCCAGGCCTCAAACCACGAGAAGCTCCAGCCCAAAAGGCAGCCAAAATGCAGGCCACATCCGGGAGAATATCAAGAGCAGGGGGTGGAGCAAGCCAGGCCTCAAACCACGAGAAGCTCCAGCCCAAGATTCACCCAGAATGCAGCCCACATCCGGGAGAATATCAAGAGTAGGGAGTGGAGCAAGCCAGGCCTCAAACCACGAGAAGCTCCCGCCCAAAAGGCAGCCAAAATGCAGCCCACATCCGGGAGAATCTCAAGAGCAGGGGGTGGAGCAAACCAGGCCTCAAACCACGAGAAGCTCCAGCCCAAAAGGCAGCCAAAATGCAGCCCACATCCGGGAGATTCTCAAGAGCAGGGGGTGGAGCAAGCCAGGCCTCAAACCTCGAGAAGCTCCAGCCCAAAATGCAGCCAAAATCCAGCGTACATCCGGGAGATTCTCAAGAGCAGGGGGTGGAGCAAGCCAGGCCTCAAACCTCGAGAAGCTCCAGCCCAAAAGGCAGCCAAAATGCAGCCCACATCCGGGAGAATATCAAGAGCAGGGGGTGGAGCAAGCCAGGCCTCAAACCACGAGAAGCTCCAGCCCAAAATGTAGCCAAAATGCAGCCCACATCCGGGAGAATCTCAAGAGCAGGGGTGGAGCAAGCCAGGCCTCAAACCACGAGAAGCTCCAGCCCAAAATGTAGCCAAAATGCAGCCCACATCCGGGAGAATCTCAAGAGCAGGGGGTGGAGCAAGGCAGGCTTCAAACCACGAGAAGCTCCAGCCCAAAATGCAGCCAAAATCCAGCCCACCTCCGGGAGAATCTCAAGAGCAGGGGGTGGAGCAAGCCAGGCCTCAAACCACGAGAAGCTCCAGCCCAAAAGGCAGCCAAAATGCAGCCCACATCCGGGAGAATCTCAAGAGCAGTGGGTGGAGCAAGCCAGGCCTCAAACCACGAGAAGCTCCAGGCCAAAAGGCAGCCAAATGCAGCCCACATCCGGGAGAATCTCAAGAGCAGGGGGTGGAGCAAACCAGGCCTCAAACCACGAGAAGCTCCAGCCCAAAAGGCAGCCAAAATCCAGCCCACATCCGGGAGATTCTCAAGAGCAGGGGGTGGAGCAAGCCAGGCCTCAAACCTCGAGAAGCTCCAGCCCAAAATGCAGCCAAAATCCAGCGTACATCCGGGAGATTCTCAAGAGCAGGGGGTGGAGCAAGCCAGGCCTCAAACCTCGAGAAGCTCCAGCCCAAAAGGCAGCCAAAATGCAGCCCACATCCGGGAGAATCTCAAGAGCAGGGGGTGGAGCAAGCCAGGCCTCAAACCACGAGAAGCTCCAGCCCAAAAGGCAGCCAAAATCCAGCCCACATCCGGGAGAATATCAAGAGTAGGGGGTGGAGCAAGCCAGGCCTCAAACCACGAGCAGCTCCAGCCCAAAAGGCAGCCAAAATGCAGCGCACATCCGGGAGAATCTCAAGAGCAGGGGGTGGAGCAAGCCAGGCCTCAAACCACGAGAAGCTCCAGCCCAAAAGGCAGCCAAAATGCAGCCCACATCCGAGAGAATCTCAAGAGCAGGGGGTGGAGCAAGCCAGGCCTCAAACCACGAGAAGCTCCAGCCCAAGATTCACCCAGAATGCAGCCCACATCCGGGAGAATCTCAAGAGCAGGGGGTGGAGCAAGGCAGGCCTCAAACCACGAGAAGCTCCAGCCCAAAATGTAGCCAAAATCCAGCCCACATCCAGGAGAATCTCAAGAGCAGGGGGTGGAGCAAGCCAGGCCTCAAACCACGAGAAGCTCCAGCCCAAGTATCAGCCAAAATGCAGCCCACATCCGGGAGAATCTCAAGAGCAGGGGGTGGTGCAAGCCAGGCCTCAAACCACGAGAAGCTCCAGCCCAAAATGCAGCCAAAATCCAACCCACATCCGGGAGATTCTCAAGAGCAGGGGGTGGAGCAAGCCAGGCCTCAAACCACGAGAAGCTCCAGCCCAAAAGGCAGCCAAAATGCAGCCCACATCCGGGAGAATCTCAAGAGCAGGGGGTGGAGCAAGCCAGGCCTCAAACCGCGAGAAGCTCCAGCCCAAAAGGCAGCCAAAATGCAGCCCACCTCCAGGAGAATCTCAAGAGCAGTGGGTGGAGCAAGCCAGGCCTCAAACCACGAGAAGCTCCAGCCCAAAAGGCAGCCAAAATGCAGCCCACATCCGGGAGAATCTCAAGAGCAGGGGGTGGAGCAAGCCAGGCCTCAAACCACGAGAAGCTCCAGCCCAAAAGGCAGCCAAAATCCAGCCCACATCCGGGAGAATATCAAGAGTAGGAGGTGGAGCAAGCCAGGCCTCAAACCACGAGAAGCTCCAGCCCAAAAATCAGCCAAAATGCAGCCCACATCCAGGAGAATATCAAGAGCAGTGGGTGGAGCAAGCCAGGCCTCAAACCACGAGAAGCTCCAGCCCAAAAGGCAGCCAAAATGCAGCCCACATCCGGGAGAATCTCAAGAGCAGGGGGTGGAGCAAGCCAGGCCTCAAACCACGAGAAGCTCCAGCCCAAAAGGCAGCCAAAATCCAGCCCACCTCCGGGAGAATCTCAAGAGCAGGGTGTGGAGCAAGCCAGGCCTCAAACCACGAGAAGCTCCAGCCCAAAATGTAGCCAAAATCCAGCCCACATCCGGGAGAATCTCAAGAGCAGGGGGTGGAGCAAGCCAGGCCTCAAACCACGAGAAGCTCCAGCCCAAAAGGCAGCCAAAATGCAGCCCACATCCGGGAGAATCTCAAGAGCAGGGGGTGGAGCAAGCCAGGCCTCAAACCACGAGAAGCTCCAGCCCTAAAGGCAGCCAAAATGCAGCCCACATCCGGGAGAATCTCAAGAGCAGGGGGTGGAGCAACCCAGGCCTCAAACCACGAGAAGCTCCAGCCCAAAAGGCAGCCAAAATGCAGCCCACATCCAGGACAATTTCAAGAGCAGGGGGTGGAGCAAGGCAGGCCTCAAACCACGAGAAGCTCCAGCCCAAAAGGCAGCCAAAATCCAGCCCACATCCAGGAGAATTTCAAGAGCAGGGGGTGGAGCAAGCCAGGCCTCAAACCACGAGAAGCTCCAGCCCAAAATGCAGCCAAAATGCAGCCCACATCCAGAAGATTCTCAAGAGTAGGGGGTGGAGCAAGCCAGGACTCAAACCACGAGAAGCTCCAGCCCAAGATTCACCCAGAATGCAGCCCACATCCGGGAGAATCTCAAGAGCAGGGGGTGGAGCAAGGCAGGCCTCAAACCACGAGAAGCTCCAGCCCAAAATGTAGCCAAAATCCAGCCCACATCCAGGAGAATCTCAAGAGCAGGGGGTGGAGCAAGCCAGGCCTCAAACCACGAGAAGCTCCAGCCCAAGTATCAGCCAAAATGCAGCCCACATCCGGGAGAATATCAAGAGCAGGGGGTGGTGCAAGCCAGGCCTCAAACCACGAGAAGCTCCAGCCCAAAATGCAGCCAAAATCCAGCCCACATCCGGGAGATTCTCAAGAGCAGGGGGTGGAGCAAGCCAGGCCTCAAACCTCGAGAAGCTCCAGCCCAAAATGCAGCCAAAATCCAGCCCACATCCGGGAGATTCTCAAGAGCAGGGGGTGGAGCAAGCCAGGCCTCAAACCTCGAGAAGCTCCAGCCCAAAATGCAGCCAAAATGCAGCCCACATCCGGGAGAATCTCAAGAGCAGGGGGTGGAGCAAGCCAGGCCTCAAACCTCGAGAAGCTCCAGCCCAAAAGGCAGCCAAAATGCAGCCCACCTCCAGGAGAATCTCAAGAGCAGTGGGTGGAGCAAGCCAGGCCTCAAACCACGAGAAGCTCCAGCCCAAAAGGCAGCCAAAATGCAGCCCACATCCGGGAGAATCTCAAGAGCAGGGGCTGGAGCAAGCCAGGCCTCAAACCACGAGAAGCACCAGCCCAAAAGGCAGCCAAAATCCAGCCCACCTCCGGGAGAATCTCAAGAGTAGGAGGTGGAGCAAGCCAGGCCTCAAACCATGAGAAGCTCCAGCCCAAAAGGCAGCCAAAATGCAGCCCACATCCAGGAGAATCTCAAGAGCAGTGGGTGGAGCAAGCCAGGCCTCAAACCACGAGAAGCTCCAGCCCAAAAGGCAGCCAAAATGCAGCCCACATCCGGGAGAATCTCAAGAGCAGGGGTTGGAGCAAGCCAGGCCTCAAACCTCGAGAAGCTCCAGCCCAAAATGCAGCCAAAATCCAGCCCACATCCGGGAGAATATCAAGAGCAGGGGGTGGAGCAAGCCAGGCCTCAAACCTCGAGAAGCTCCAGCCCAAAAGGCAGCCAAAATGCAGCCCACCTCCGGGAGAATCTCAAGAGCAGGGGGTAGAGCAAGCCAGGCCTCAAACCATGAGAAGCTCCAGCCCAAAATGTAGCCAAAATGCAGCCCACATCCGGGAGAATCTCAAGAGCAGGGGGTGGAGCAAGCCAGGCCTCAAACCACGAGAAGCTCCAGACCAAAAGGCAGCCAAAATGCAGCCCACATCCGGGAGAATCTCAAGAGCAGGGGGTGGAGCAAGCCAGGCCTCAAACCACGAGAAGCTCCAGCCCAAAAGGCAGCCAAAATGCAGCCCACATCCGGGAGAATCTCAAGAGCAGGGGGTGGAGCAAGCCAGGCCTCAAACCACGAGAAGCTCCAGCCCTAAAGGCAGCCAAAATGCAGCCCACATCCGGGAGAATCTCAAGAGCAGGGGGTGGAGCAAGCCAGGCCTCAAACCACGAGAAGCTCCAGCCCAAGAATCACTCAGAATGCAGGCCACATCCGAGAGAATCTCAAGAGCAGGGGGTGGAGCAAGGCAGGCCTCAAACCACGAGAAGCTCCAGCCCAAAAGGCAGCCAAAATCCAGGCCACATCCAGGAGAATCTCAAGAGCAGGGGGTGGAGCAAGCCAGGCCTCAAACCTCGAGAATCTCCAGCCCAAAAGGCAGCCAAAATGCAGCCCACATCCGGGAGAATCTCAAGAGCAGGGGGTGGAGCAAGCCAGGCCTCAAACCACGAGAAGCTCCAGCCCAAAATGTAGCCAAAATGCAGCCCACATCCGGGAGATTCTCAAGAGCAGGGGGTGGAGCAAGCCAGGCCTCAAACCACGAGAAGCTCCAGCCCAAAAGGCAGCCAAAATGCAGCCCACATCCGGGAGAATCTCAAGAGCAGGGTGTGGAGCAAGCCAGGCCTCAAACCACGAGAAGCTCCAGCCCAAAAGGCAGCCAAATTCCAGCCCACATCCGGGACAATTTCAAGAGCACGGGGTGGAGCAAGCCAGGCCTCAAACCACGAGAAGCTCCAGCCCAAAATGCAGCGAATATCTAGCCCACATCCGGGAGAATCTCAAGAGCAGGGGGTCGAGCAAGGCAGGCCTCAAACCACGAGAAGCTCCAGCCCAAAGTGCAGCCAAAATGCAGCCCACATCCGGGAGAATCTCAAGAGCAGGGGGTGGAGCAAGCCAGGCCTCAAACCTCGAGAAGCTCCAGCCCAAAAGGCAGCCAAAATGCAGCCCACATCCGGGAGAATATCAAGAGCGGGGGGTGGAGCAAGCCAGGCCTCAAACCACGCGAAGCTCCAGCCCAAAAGGCAGCCAAAATGCAGCCCACATCCGGGAGAATCTCAAGAGCAGAGGGTGGAGCAAGCCAGGCCTCAAAACTAGAAAAGCTCCACCCCAAAATGCAGCCAAAATGCAGCCCACATCCAGGAGAATCTCAAGAGCAGGGGGTGGAGCAAGCCAGGCCTCAAACCACGAGAAGCTCCAGCCCAAAATGCAGCCAAAATGCAGCCCACATCCAGAAGATTCTCAAGAGTAGGGGGTGGAGCAAGCCAGGACTCAAACCACGAGAAGCTCCAGCCCAAGATTCACCCAGAATGCAGCCCACATCCGGGAGAATCTCAAGAGCAGGGGGTGGAGCAAGGCAGGCCTCAAACCACGAGAAGCTCCAGCCCAAAATGTAGCCAAAATCCAGCCCACATCCAGGAGAATCTCAAGAGCAGGGGGTGGAGCAAGCCAGGCCTCAAACCACGAGAAGCTCCAGCCCAAGTATCAGCCAAAATGCAGCCCACATCCGGGAGAATATCAAGAGCAGGGGGTGGTGCAAGCCAGGCCTCAAACCACGAGAAGCTCCAGCCCAAAATGCAGCCAAAATCCAGCCCACATCCGGGAGATTCTCAAGAGCAGGGGGTGGAGCAAGCCAGGCCTCAAACCTCGAGAAGCTCCAGCCCAAAATGCAGCCAAAATCCAGCCCACATCCGGGAGATTCTCAAGAGCAGGGGGTGGAGCAAGCCAGGCCTCAAACCTCGAGAAGCTCCAGCCCAAAAGGCAGCCAAAATGCAGCCCACATCCGGGAGAATCTCAAGAGCAGGGGGTGGAGCAAGCCAGGCCTCAAACCTCGAGAAGCTCCAGCCCAAAAGGCAGCCAAAATGCAGCCCACCTCCAGGAGAATCTCAAGAGCAGTGGGTGGAGCAAGCCAGGCCTCAAACCACGAGAAGCTCCAGCCCAAAAGGCAGCCAAAATGCAGCCCACATCCGGGAGAATCTCAAGAGCAGGGGCTGGAGCAAGCCAGGCCTCAAACCACGAGAAGCACCAGCCCAAAAGGCAGCCAAAATCCAGCCCACCTCCGGGAGAATCTCAAGAGTAGGAGGTGGAGCAAGCCAGGCCTCAAACCATGAGAAGCTCCAGCCCAAAATGTAGCCAAAATGCAGCCCACATCCGGGAGAATCTCAAGAGCAGGGGGTGGAGCAAGCCAGGCCTCAAACCACGAGAAGCTCCAGACCAAAAGGCAGCCAAAATGCAGCCCACATCCGGGAGAATCTCAAGAGCAGGGGGTGGAGCAAGCCAGGCCTCAAACCACGAGAAGCTCCAGCCCAAAAGGCAGCCAAAATGCAGCCCACATCCGGGAGAATCTCAAGAGCAGGGGGTGGAGCAAGCCAGGCCTCAAACCACGAGAAGCTCCAGCCCTAAAGGCAGCCAAAATGCAGCCCACATCCGGGAGAATCTCAAGAGCAGGGGGTGGAGCAAGCCAGGCCTCAAACCACGAGAAGCTCCAGCCCAAGAATCACTCAGAATGCAGGCCACATCCGAGAGAATCTCAAGAGCAGGGGGTGGAGCAAGGCAGGCCTCAAACCACGAGAAGCTCCAGCCCAAAAGGCAGCCAAAATCCAGGCCACATCCAGGAGAATTTCAAGAGCAGGGGGTGGAGCAAGCCAGGCCTCAAACCTCGAGAAGCTCCAGCCCAAAAGGCAGCCAAAATGCAGCCCACATCCGGGAGAATCTCAAGAGCAGGGGGTGGAGCAAGCCAGGCCTCAAACCACGAGAAGCTCCAGCCCAAAATGTAGCCAAAATGCAGCCCACATCCGGGAGATTCTCAAGAGCAGGGGGTGGAGCAAGCCAGGCCTCAAACCACGAGAAGCTCCAGCCCAAAAGGCAGCCAAAATGCAGCCCACATCCGGGAGAATCTCAAGAGCAGGGTGTGGAGCAAGCCAGGCCTCAAACCACGAGAAGCTCCAGCCCAAAAGGCAGCCAAATTCCAGCCCACATCCGGGACAATTTCAAGAGCACGGGGTGGAGCAAGCCAGGCCTCAAACCACGAGAAGCTCCAGCCCAAAATGCAGCGAATATCTAGCCCACATCCGGGAGAATCTCAAGAGCAGGGGGTCGAGCAAGGCAGGCCTCAAACCACGAGAAGCTCCAGCCCAAAGTGCAGCCAAAATGCAGCCCACATCCGGGAGAATCTCAAGAGCAGGGGGTGGAGCAAGCCAGGCCTCAAACCTCGAGAAGCTCCAGCCCAAAAGGCAGCCAAAATGCAGCCCACATCCGGGAGAATATCAGGAGCGGGGGGTGGAGCAAGCCAGGCCTCAAACCACGCGAAGCTCCAGCCCAAAAGGCAGCCAAAATGCAGCCCACATCCGGGAGAATCTCAAGAGCAGAGGGTGGAGCAAGCCAGGCCTCAAAACTAGAAAAGCTCCACCCCAAAATGCAGCCAAAATGCAGCCCACATCCAGGAGAATCTCAAGAGCAGGGGGTGGAGCAAGCCAGGCCTCAAACCACGAGAAGCTCCAGCCCAAAAGGCAGCCAAAATCTAGCCCACATCCGGGAGAATCTCAAGAGCAGGGGGTGGAGCAAGCCAGGCCTCAAACCACGAGAAGCTCCAGCCCAAAAGGCAGCCAAAATCCAGCCCACATCCGGGAGAATCTCAAGAGCAGGGGGTGGAGCAAGCCAGGCCTCAAACCACGAGAAGCTCCAGCCCAAAAGGCAGCCAAAATGCAGGCCACATCCGGGAGAATATCAAGAGCAGGGGGTGGAGCAAGCCAGGCCTCAAACCACGAGAAGCTCCAGCCCAAAAGGCAGCCAAAATCCAGCCCACATCCGGGAGAATCTCAAGAGCAGGGGGTGGAGCAAGCCAGGCCTCAAACCACGAGAAGCTCCAGCCCAAAAGGCAGCCAAAATGCAGCCCACATCCGGGAGAATCTCAAGAGAAGGGAGTGCAGCAAGCCAGGCCTCAAACCACGAGAAGCTCCAGCCCAAAAGGCAGCCAAAATGCAGCCCACATCCGGGAGAATCTCAAGAGCAGTGGGTGGAGCAAGCCAGGCCTCAAACCACGAGAAGTTCCAGCCCAAAAGGCAGCCAAAATGCAGCCCACATCCGGGAGAATCTCAAGAGCAGGGGGTGGAGCAAGCCAGGCCTCAAACCACGAGAAGCTCCAGCCCAAAAGGCAGCCAAAATCCAGCCCACATCCGGGAGAATCTCAAGAGCAGGGGGTGGAGCAACCCAGGCCTCAAACCTCGAGAAGCTCCAGCCCAAAATGCAGCCAAAATCCAGCGTACATCCGGGAGATTCTCAAGAGCAGGGGCTGGAGCAAGCCAGGCCTCAAACCTCGAGAAGCTCCAGCCCAAAAGGCAGCCAAAATGCAGCCCACATCCGGGAGAATCTCAAGAGCAGGGGGTGGAGCAAGCCAGGCCTCAAACCACGAGAAGCTCCAGCCCAAAATGTAGCCAAAATTCAGCCCACATCCGGGAGAATCTCAAGAGCAGGGGGTGGAGCAAGCCAGGCCTCAAACCACGAGAAGCTCCAGCCCAAAATGTAGCCAAAATGCAGCCCACATCCGGGAGAATCTCAAGAGCAGGGGGTGGAGCAAGGCAGGCTTCAAACCACGAGAAGCTCCAGCCCAAAATGCAGCCAAAATGCAGCCCACCTCCGGGAGAATCTCAAGAGCAGGGGGTGGAGCAAGCCAGGCCTCAAACCACGAGAAGCTCCAGCCCAAAAGGCAGCCAAAATGCAGCCCACATCCGGGAGAATCTCAAGAGCAGGGGGTGGAGCAAGCCAGGCCTCAAACCACGAGAAGCTCCAGCCCAAAAAGCAGCCAAAATACAGCCCACATCCAAAAGAATATGAAGAGCAGGGGGTGGAGCAATCCAGGCCTCAAACCACGAGAAGCTCCAGCCCAAAAGGCAGCCAAAATGCAGCCCACATCCGGGAGAATATCAAGAGCAGGGGGTGGAGCAAGCCAGGCCTCAAACCACGAGAAGCTCCAGCCCAAGATTCACCCAGAATGCAGGCCACATCCGGGAGAATATCAAGAGTAGGGGGTGCAGCAAGCCAGGCCTCAAACCATGAGAAGCTCCAGCCCAAAAGGCAGCCAAAATGCAGCCCACATCCGGGACAATCTCAAGAGCAGGAGGTGGAGCAAGCCAGGCCTCAAACCACGAGAATTTCCAGCCCAAAAGGCAGCCAAAATGCAGGCCACATCCAGGACAATCTCAAGAGCAGGGGGTGGTGCAAGCCAGGCCTCAAACCACGAGAAGCTCCAGCCCAAAAGGCAGCCAAAATGCAGCCCACATCCGGGAGAATATCAAGAGCAGGGGGTGGAGCAAGCCAGGCCTCAAACCACGAGAAGCTCCAGCCCAAAATGTAGCCAAAATTCAGCCCACATCCGGGAGAATCTCAAGAGCAGGGGGTGGAGCAAGCCAGGCCTCAAACCACGAGAAGCTCCAGCCCAAAATGTAGCCAAAATGCAGCCCACATCCGGGAGAATCTCAAGAGCAGGGGGTGGAGCAAGGCAGGCTTCAAACCACGAGAAGCTCCAGCCCAAAATGCAGCCAAAATCCAGCCCACCTCCGGGAGAATCTCAAGAGCAGGGGGTGGAGCAAGCCAGGCCTCAAACCACGAGAAGCTCCAGCCCAAAAGGCAGCCAAAATGCAGCCCACCTCCGGGAGAATCTCAAGAGCAGGGGGTGGAGCAAGCCAGGCCTCAAACCACGAGAAGCTCCAGCCCAAAAGGCAGCCAAAATCCAGCCCACCTCCGGGAGAATCTCAAGAGCAGGGTGTGGAGGAAGCCAGGCCTCAAACCACGAGAAGCTCCAGCCCCAAATGCAGCCAAAATGAAGACCACATCCGGGAGAATATCAAGAGCAGGGGGTTTAGCAAGCCAGGCCTCAAACCTCGAGAAGCTCCAGCCCAAAATGCAGCCAAAATCCAGCGTACATCCGGGAGATTCTCAAGAGCAGGGGGTGGAGCAAGCCAGGCCTCAAACCTCGAGAAGCTCCAGCCCAAAAGGCAGCCAAAATGCAGCCCACATCCGGGAGAATCTCAAGAGCAGGGGGTGGAGCAAGCCAGGCCTCAAACCACGAGAAGCTCCAGCCCAAAATGTAGCCAAAATCCAGCCCACATCCGGGAGAATCTCAAGAGCAGGGGGTGGAGCAAGCCAGGCCTCAAACCACGAGAAGCTCCAGCCCAAAATGTAGCCAAAATGCAGCCCACATCCGGGAGAATCTCAAGAGCAGGGGGTGGAGCAAGGCAGGCTTCAAACCACGAGAAGCTCCAGCCCAAAAAGCAGCCAAAATGCAGACCACATCCAAAAGAATATGAAGAGGAGGGGGTGGAGCACGCCAGGCCTCAAACCACGAGAAGCTCCAGCCCAAAATGCAGCCAAAATCTAGCCCACATCCGGGAGAATCTCAAGAGCAGGGGGTGGAGCAAGCCAGGCCTCAAACCACGAGAAGCTCCAGCCCAAAAGGCAGCCAAAATCCAGCCCACATCCAGGACAATTTCAAGAGCAGGGGGTGGAGCAAGCCAGGCCTCAAACCACGAGAAGCTCCAGCCCAAATGGCAGCCAAAATCCAGCCCACATCCAGGAGAATTTCAAGAGCAGGGGGTGGAGCAAGCCAGGCCTCAAACCACGAGAAGCTCCAGCCCAAGATTCACCCAGAATGCAGCCCACATCCAGGAGAATCTCAAGAGCAGGGGGTGGAGCAAGCCAGGCCTCAAACCACGAGAAGCTCCAGCCCAAAATGCAGCCAAAATCCAGCCCACCTCCGGGAGAATCTCAAGAGCAGGGGGTGGAGCAAGCCAGGCCTCAAACCACGAGAAGCTCCAGCCCAAAAGGCAGCCAAAATGCAGCCCACCTCCGGGAGAATCTCAAGAGCAGGGGGTGGAGCAAGCCAGGCCTCAAACCACGAGAAGCTCCAGCCCAAAAGGCAGCCAAAATCCAGCCCACCTCCGGGAGAATCTCAAGAGCAGGGTGTGGAGGAAGCCAGGCCTCAAACCACGAGAAGCTCCAGCCCCAAATGCAGCCAAAATGAAGACCACATCCGGGAGAATATCAAGAGCAGGGGGTTTAGCAAGCCAGGCCTCAAACCTCGAGAAGCTCCAGCCCAAAATGCAGCCAAAATCCAGCGTACATCCGGGAGATTCTCAAGAGCAGGGGGTGGAGCAAGCCAGGCCTCAAACCTCGAGAAGCTCCAGCCCAAAAGGCAGCCAAAATGCAGCCCACATCCGGGAGAATCTCAAGAGCAGGGGGTGGAGCAAGCCAGGCCTCAAACCACGAGAAGCTCCAGCCCAAAATGTAGCCAAAATCCAGCCCACATCCGGGAGAATCTCAAGAGCAGGGGGTGGAGCAAGCCAGGCCTCAAACCACGAGAAGCTCCAGCCCAAAATGTAGCCAAAATGCAGCCCACATCCGGGAGAATCTCAAGAGCAGGGGGTGGAGCAAGGCAGGCTTCAAACCACGAGAAGCTCCAGCCCAAAAAGCAGCCAAAATGCAGACCACATCCAAAAGAATATGAAGAGGAGGGGGTGGAGCACGCCAGGCCTCAAACCACGAGAAGCTCCAGCCCAAAATGCAGCCAAAATCTAGCCCACATCCGGGAGAATCTCAAGAGCAGGGGGTGGAGCAAGCCAGGCCTCAAACCACGAGAAGCTCCAGCCCAAAAGGCAGCCAAAATCCAGCCCACATCCAGGACAATTTCAAGAGCAGGGGGTGGAGCAAGCCAGGCCTCAAACCACGAGAAGCTCCAGCCCAAATGGCAGCCAAAATCCAGCCCACATCCAGGAGAATTTCAAGAGCAGGGGGTGGAGCAAGCCAGGCCTCAAACCACGAGAAGCTCCAGCCCAAGATTCACCCAGAATGCAGCCCACATCCAGGAGAATCTCAAGAGCAGGGGGTGGAGCAAGCCAGGCCTCAAACCACGAGAAGCTCCAGCCCAAGTATCAGCCAAAATGCAGCCCACATCCGGGAGAATATCAAGAGCAGGGGGTGGTGCAAGCCAGGCCTCAAACCACGAGAAGCTCCAGCCCAAAATGCAGCCAAAATCCAGCCCACATCCGGGAGATTCTCAAGAGCAGGGGGTGGAGCAAGCCAGGCCTCAAACCTCGAGAAGCTCCAGCCCAAAATGCAGCCAAAATCCAGCCCACATCCGGGAGATTCTCAAGAGCAGGGGGTGGAGCAAGCCAGGCCTCAAACCTCGAGAAGCTCCAGCCCAAAAGGCAGCCAAAATGCAGCCCACATCCAGGAGAATCTCAAGAGCAGGGGGTGGAGCAAGCCAGGCCTCAAACCTCGAGAAGCTCCAGCCCAAAAGGGAGCCAAAATGCAGCCCACATGCGGGAGAATCTCAAGAGCAGGGGGTGGAGCAAGCCAGGCCTCAAACCATGAGAAGCTCCAGCCCAAAATGCAGCCAAAATCCAGCCCACATCCGGGAGAATCTCAAGAGCACGGGGTGGAGCAAGCCAGGCCTCAAACCACGAGAAGCTCCAGCCCAAAAGGCAGCCAAAATGCAGCCCACATCCAAAAGAATATGAAGAGCAGGGGGTGGAGCAATCCAGGCCTCAAACCACGAGAAGCTACAGCCCAAAATGCAGCCAAAATCCAGCCCACATCCGGGAGAATCTCAAGAGCAGGGGGTGGAGCAAACCAGGCCTCAAACCACGAGAAGCTCCAGCCCAAAAGGCAGCCAAAATCCAGCCCACATCCGGGAGATTCTCAAGAGCAGGGGGTGGAGCAAGCCAGGCCTCAAACCTCGAGAAGCTCCAGCCCTAAAGGCAGCCAAAATGCAGCCCACATCCGGGAGAATCTCAAGAGCAGTGGGTGGAGCAAGCCAGGCCTCAAACCACGAGAAGTTCCAGCCCAAAAGGCAGCCAAAATGCAGGCCACATCCGGGAGAATCTCAAGAGCAGGGGGTGGAGCAAGCCAGGCCTCAAACCTCGAGAAGCTCCAGCCCAAAATGCAGCCAAAATCCAGCGTACATCCGGGAGATTCTCAAGAGCAGGGGGTGGAGCAAGGCAGGCCTCAAACCACGAGAATCTCCAGCCCAAAATGTAGCCAAAATCCAGCCCAAATCCGGGAGAATCTCAAGAGCAGGGGGTGGAGCAAGGCAGGCCTCAAACCACGAGAAGCTCCAGCCCAAAATGTAGCCAAAATGCAGCCCACATCCAGGAGAATCTCAAGAGCAGGGGGTGGAGCAAGGCAGGCTTCAAACCACGAGAAGCTCCGGCCCAAAATGCAGCCAAAATCCAGCCCACCTCCGGGAGAATCTCAAGAGCAGGGGGTGGAGCAAGCCAGGCCTCAAACCACGAGAAGCTCCAGCCCAAAAGGCAGCCAAAATGCAGCCCACATCCGGGAGAATCTCAAGAGCAGTGGGTGGAGCAAGCCAGGCCTCAAACCACGAGAAGCTCCAGCCCAAAAAGCAGCCAAAATGCAGCCCACATCCAAAAGAATATGAAGAGCAGGGGGTGGAGCAATCCAGGCCTCAAACCACGAGAAGCTCCAGCCCAAAAGGCAGCCAAAATGCAGCCCACATCCGGGAGAATCTCAAGAGCAGGGGGTGGAGCAAGCCAGGCCTCAAACCACGAGAAGCTCCAGCCCAAAAGGCAGCCAAAATGCAGCCCACATCAGGGAGAATCTCAAGAGCAGGGGGTGGAGCAAGCCAGGCCTCAAACCACGAGAAGCTCCAGCCCAAAAGGCAGCCAAAATCCAGCCCACCTCCGGGAGAATCTCAAGAGCAGGGGGTGGAGGAAGCCAGGCCTCAAACCACGAGAAGCTCCAGCCCCAAATGCAGCCAAAATGAAGCCCACATCCGGGAGAATATCAAGAGCAGGGGTTGGAGAAAGCCAGGCCTCAAACCATGAGAAGCTCCAGCCCAAAATGTAGCCAAAATGCAGCCCACATCCGGGAGAATCTCAAGAGCAGGGGGTGGAGCAAGCCAGGCCTCAAACCACGAGAAGCTCCAGCCCAAAAGGCAGCCAAAATGCAGGACACATCCGGGAGAATCTCAAGAGTAAGGGGTCGAGCAAGCCAGGCCTCAAACCACGAGAAGCTCCAGCCCAAAAAGCAGCCAAAATGCAGACCACATCCAAAAGAATATGAAGAGGAGGGGGTGGAGCACGCCAGGCCTCAAACCACGAGAAGCTCCAGCCCAAAATGCAGCCAAAATCTAGCCCACATCCGGGAGAATCTCAAGAGCAGGGGGTGGAGCAAGCCAGGCCTCAAACCACGAGAAGCTCCAGCCCTAAAGGCAGCCAAAATGCAGGCCACATCCGGGAGAATATCAAGAGTAGGGGGTGGAGCAAGCCAGGCCTCAAACCATGAGAAGCTCCAGCCCAAAAGGCAGCCAAAATGCAGGCCACATCCGGGAGAATCTCAAGAGCAGGGGGTGGAGCAAGCCAGGCCTCAAACCACGAGAAGCTCCAGCCCAAAAGGCAGCCAAAATCCAGCCCACATCCGGGAGATTCTCAAGAGCAGGGGGTGGAGCAAGCCAGGCCTCAAACCTCGAGGAGCTCCAGCCCTAAAGGCAGCCAAAATGCAGCCCACATCCGGGAGAATCTCAAGAGCAGTGGGTGGAGCAAGCCAGGCCTCAAACCACGAGAAGTTCCAGCCCAAAAGGCAGCCAAAATGCAGGCCACATCCGGGAGAATCTCAAGAGCAGGGGGTGGAGCAAGCCAGGCCTCAAACCTCGAGAAGCTCCAGCCCAAAATGCAGCCAAAATCCATCGTACATCCGGGAGATTCTCAAGAGCAGGGGGTGGAGCAAGCCAGGCCTCAAACCACGAGAAGCTCCAGCCCAAAAGGCAGCCAAAATCCAGCCCACATCCGGGAGAATCTCAAGAGCAGGGGGTGGAGCAAGCCAGGCCTCAAACCACGAGAAGCTCCAGCCCAAAATGTAGCCAAAATCCAGCCCAAATCCGGGAGAATCTCAAGAGCAGGGGGTGGAGCAAGGCAGGCCTCAAACCACGAGAAGCTCCAGCCCAAAATGTAGCCAAAATGCAGCCCACATCCAGGAGAATCTCAAGAGCAGGGGGTGGAGCAAGGCAGGCTTCAAACCACGAGAAGCTCCGGCCCAAAATGCAGCCAAAATCCAGCCCACCTCCGGGAGAATCTCAAGAGCAGGGGGTGGAGCAAGCCAGGCCTCAAACCACGAGAAGCTCCAGCCCAAAAGGCAGCCAAAATGCAGCCCACATCCGGGAGAATCTCAAGAGCAGTGGGTGGAGCAAGCCAGGCCTCAAACCACGAGAAGCTCCAGCCCAAAAAGCAGCCAAAATGCAGCCCACATCCAAAAGAATATGAAGAGCAGGGGGTGGAGCAATCCAGGCCTCAAACCACGAGAAGCTCCAGCCCAAAAGGCAGCCAAAATGCAGCCCACATCCGGGAGAATCTCAAGAGCAGGGGGTGGAGCAAGCCAGGCCTCAAACCACGAGAAGCTCCAGCCCAAAAGGCAGCCAAAATGCAGCCCACATCCGGGAGAATCTCAAGAGCAGGGGGTGGAGCAAGCCAGGCCTCAAACCACGAGAAGCTCCAGCCCAAAAGGCAGCCAAATCCAGCCCACCTCCGGGAGAATCTCAAGAGCAGGGGGTGGAGGAAGCCAGGCCTCAAACCACGAGAAGCTCCAGCCCCAAATGCAGCCAAAATGTAGCCCACATCCGGGAGAATATCAAGAGCAGGGGGTGGAGCAAGCCAGGCCTCAAACCATGAGAAGCTCCAGCCCAAAATGTAGCCAAAATGCAGCCCACATCCGGGAGAATCTCAAGAGCAGGGGGTGGAGCAAGCCAGGCCTCAAACCACGAGAAGCTCCAGCCCAAAAGGCAGCCAAAATGCAGGACACATCCGGGAGAATCTCAAGAGTAAGGGGTCGAGCAAGCCAGGCCTCAAACCACGATAAGCTCCAGCCCAAAAAGCAGCCAAAATGCAGACCACATCCAAAAGAATATGAAGAGGAGGGGGTGGAGCACGCCAGGCCTCAAACCACGAGAAGCTCCAGCCCAAAATGCAGCCAAAATCTAGCCCACATCCGGGAGAATCTCAAGAGCAGGGGGTGGAGCAAGCCAGGCCTCAAACCACGAGAAGCTCCAGCCCAAAATGCAGCCAAAATGCAGCCCACATCCGGGAGATTCTCAGGAGCGGTGGGTGGAGCAAGTCAGGCCTCAAACCACGAGAAGCTCCAGCCCAAAAGGCAGCCAAAATCCAGCCCACATCCGGGAGAATCTCAAGAGCAGGGGGTGCAGCACGCCAGGCCTCAAACCTCGAGAAGCTCCAGCCCAAAAGGCAGCCAAAATGCAGCCCACATCCGGGAGAATCTCAAGAGCAGGGGGTGGAGCAAGGCAGGCCTCAAACCACGAGAAGCTCCAGCCCAAAATGTAGCCAAAATCCATCCCACATCCAGGAGAAGCTCAAGAGCAGGTGGTGGAGCAAGCCAGGCCTCAAACCACGAGAAGCTCCAGCCCAAGATTCACCCAGAATGCAGCCCACATCCGGGAGAATCTCAAGAGCAGGGGGTGGAGCAAGGCAGGCCTCAAACCACGAGAAGCTCCAGCCCAAAATGTAGCCAAAATCCATCCCACATCCAGGAGAAGCTCAAGAGCAGGTGGTGGAGCAAGCCAGGCCTCAAACCACGAGAAGCTCCAGCCCAAGTATCAGCCAAAATGCAGCCCACATCCGGGAGAATATCAAGAGCAGGGGGTGGAGCAAGCCAGGCCTCAAACCATGAGAAGCTCCAGCCCAAAATGCAGCCAAAATCCAGCCCACATCCGGGAGAATCTCAAGAGCAGGGGTTCGAGCAAGGCAGGCCTCAAACCACGAGAAGCTCCAGCCCAAAAGGCAGCCAAAATGCAGCCCACATCCGGGAGAATATCAAGAGTAGGAGGTGGAGCAAGCCAGGCCTCAAACCTCGAGAAGCTCCAGCCCAAAAGGCAGCCAAAATGCAGCCCACATCCAGGAGAATTTCAAGAGCAGTGGGTGGAGCAAGCCAGGCCTCAAACCACGAGAAGCTCCAGCCCAAAAGGCAGCCAAAATGCAGCCCACATCCGGGAGAATCTCAAGAGCAGGGGGTGGAGCAAGCCAGGCCTCAAACCACGAGAAGCTCCAGCCCAAAATGCAGCCAAAATGCAGCCCACATCCGGGAGATTCTCAGGAGCGGTGGGTGGAGCAAGTCAGGCCTCAAACCACGAGAAGCTCCAGCCCTAAAGGCAGCCAAAATCCAGCCCACATCCGGGAGAATCTCAAGAGCAGGGGGTGCAGCACGCCAGGCCTCAAACCTCGAGAAGCTCCAGCCCAAAAGGCAGCCAAAATGCAGCCCACATCCGGGAGAATCTCAAGAGCAGGGGGTGGAGCAAGGCAGGCCTCAAACCACGAGAAGCTCCAGCCCAAAATGTAGCCAAAATCCATCCCACATCCAGGAGAAGCTCAAGAGCAGGTGGTGGAGCAAGCCAGGCCTCAAACCACGAGAAGCTCCAGCCCAAGATTCACCCAGAATGCAGCCCACATCCGGGAGAATCTCAAGAGCAGGGGGTGGAGCAAGGCAGGCCTCAAACCACGAGAAGCTCCAGCCCAAAATGTAGCCAAAATCCATCCCACATCCAGGAGAAGCTCAAGAGCAGGTGGTGGAGCAAGCCAGGCCTCAAACCACGAGAAGCTCCAGCCCAAGTATCAGCCAAAATGCAGCCCACATCCGGGAGAATATCAAGAGCAGGGGGTGGAGCAAGCCAGGCCTCAAACCATGAGAAGCTCCAGCCCAAAATGCAGCCAAAATCCAGCCCACATCCGGGAGAATCTCAAGAGCAGGGGTTCGAGCAAGGCAGGCCTCAAACCACGAGAAGCTCCAGCCCAAAAGGCAGCCAAAATGCAGCCCACATCCGGGAGAATATCAAGAGTAGGAGGTGGAGCAAGCCAGGCCTCAAACCTCGAGAAGCTCCAGCCCAAAAGGCAGCCAAAATGCAGCCCACATCCGGGAGAATTTCAAGAGCAGTGGGTGGAGCAAGCCAGGCCTCAAACCACGAGAAGCTCCAGCCCAAAAGGCAGCCAAAATGCAGCCCACATCCGGGAGAATCTCAAGAGCAGGGGGTGGAGCAAGCCAGGCCTCCAACCACGAGAAGCTCCAGCCCAAAAGGCAGCCAAAATCCAGCCCACCTCCGGGAGAATCTCAAGAGCAGGGGTTGGAGAAAGCCAGGCCTCAAACCACGAGAAGCTCCAGCCCAAAAGGCAGCCAAAATGCAGCCCACATCCGGGAGAATATCAAGAGTAGGGGGTGGAGCAAGCCAGACCTCAAACCATGAGAAGCTCCAGCCCAAAAGGCAGCCAAAATGCAGCCCACATCCGGGAGAATCTCAAGAGCAGGGGGTGGAGCAAGCCAGGCCTCAAACCTCGAGAAGCTCCAGCCCAAAAGGCAGCCAAAATGCAGCCCACATCCGGGAGAATCTCAAGAGCAGGGGGTGGAGCAAGCCAGGCCTCAAACCACGAGAAGCTCCAGCCCAAGAATCACCCAGAATGCAGCCCACATCCGGGAGAATCTCAAGAGCAGGGGGTGGAGCAAGCCAGGCCTCAAACCACGAGAAGCTCCAGCCCAAAAGGCAGCCAAAATCCAGCCCACATCCAGGAGTATTTCAAGAGCAGGGGATGGAGCAAGCCAGGCCTCAAACCACGAGAAGCTCCAGCCCAAGTATCAGCCAAAATGCAGCCCACATCCGGGAGAATCTCAAGAGCAGGGGGTGGAGCAAGCCAGGCCTCAAACCACGAGAAGCTCCAGCCCAAGTATCAGCCAAAATGCAGCCCACATCCAGGAGAATCTCAAGAGCAGGGGGTGGAGCAAGCCAGGCCTCAAACCACGAGAAGCTCCAGCCCAAAAGGCAGCCAAATGCAGCCCACATCCGGGAGAATCTCAAGAGCAGGGGGTGGAGCAAGCCAGGCCTCAAACCACGAGAAGCTCCAGCCCAAAATGCAGCGAAAATCCAGCCCATATCCGGGAGAATCTCAAGAGTAGGGGGTCGAGCAAGCCAGGCCTCAAACCACGAGAAGCTCCAGCCCAAAATGCAGCCAAAATGCAGCCCACATCCAAAAGAATATGAAGAGGAGGGGGTGGAGCACGCCAGACCTCAAACCACGAGAATCTCCAGCCCAAAATGCAGCCAAAATGCAGCCCACATCCGGGAGAATCTCAAGAGCAGGGGGTGGAGCAAGCCAGGCCTCAAACCACGAGAAGCTCCAGCCCTAAAGGCAGCCAAAATGCAGCCCACATCCGGGAGAATCTCAAGAGCAGGGGGTGGAGAAAGCCAGGCCTCAAACCACGAGAAGCTCCAGCCCTAAAGGCAGCCAAAATGCAGCCCACATCCGGGAGAATCTCAAGAGCAGGGGTTGGAGAAAGCCAGGCCTCAAACCACGAGAAGCTCCAGCCCAAAAGGCAGCCAAAATGCAGCCCACATCCGGGAGAATATCAAGAGTAGGGGGTGGAGCAAGCCAGGCCTCAAACCATGAGAAGCTCCAGCCCAAATGGCAGCCAAAATGCAGCCCACATCCGGGAGAATCTCAAGAGCAGGGGGTGGAGCAAGCCAGGCCTCAAACCTCGAGAAGCTCCAGCCCAAAAGGCAGCCAAAATGCAGCCCACATCCGGGAGAATCTCAAGAGCAGGGGGTGGAGCAAGCCAGGCCTCAAACCATGAGAAGCTCCAGCCCAAGAATCACCCAGAATGCAGCCCACATCCGGGAGAATCTCAAGAGCAGGGGGTGGAGCAAGCCAGGCCTCAAACCACGAGAAGCTCCAGCCCAAAAGGCAGCCAAAATCCAGCCCACATCCAGGAGTATTTCAAGAGCAGGGGATGGAGCAAGCCAGGCCTCAAACCACGAGAAGCTCCAGCCCAAGTATCAGCCAAAATGCAGCCCACATCCAGGAGCATATGAAGAGCAGGGTGTGGAGCAAGCCAGGCCTCAAACCACGAGAAGCTCCAGCCCAAAATGCAGCCAAAATCCAGCCCACATCCGGGAGATTCTCAAGAGCAGGGGGTGGAGCAAGCCAGGCCTCAAACCACGAGAAGCTCCAGCCCAAAAGGCAGCCAAAATGCAGCCCACATCCGGGAGAATCTCAAGAGCAGGGGGTGGAGCAAGCCAGGCCTCAAACCACGAGAAGCTCCAGCCCAAAATGTAGCCAAAATGCAGCCCACATCCGGGAGAATCTCAAGAGCAGGGGGTGGAGCAAGCCAGGCCTCAAACCACGAGAAGCTCCAGCCCAAAAGGCAGCCAAAATGCAGCCCACATCCAGGAGAATATCAAGAGCAGGGGGTGGAGCAAGCCAGGCCTCAAACCACGAGAAGCTCCAGCCCAAAAGGCAGCCAAAATGCAGCCCACATCCGGGAGAATATCAAGAGCAGGGGGTGGAGCAAGCCAGGCCTCAAACCACGAGAAGCTCCAGCCCAAAAGGCAGCCAAAATGCAGCCCACCTCCGGGAGAATCTCAAGAGCAGGGGGTGGAGCAAGCCAGGCCTCAAACCACGAGAAGCTCCAGCCCAAAATTCAGCCAAAATTCAGCCCACATCGGGGAGAATCTCAAGAGCAGGGGGTGGAGCAAGCCAGGCCTCAAACCACAAGAAGCTCCAGCCCAAAAGGCAGCCAAAATGCAGCCCACATCTGGGAGAATCTCAAGAGCAGGGGGTGGAGCAAGCCAGGCCTCAAACCACGAGAAGCTCCAGCCCAAAAGGCAGCCAAATGCAGCCCACATCCGGGAGAATCTCAAGAGCAGGGGGTGGAGCAAGCCAGGCCTCAAACCACGAGAAGCTCCAGCCCAAGTATCAGCCAAAATGCAGCCCACATCCAGGAGAATCTCAAGAGCAGGGGGTGGAGCAAGCCAGGCCTCAAACCACGAGAAGCTCCAGCCCAAAAGGCAGCCAAATGCAGCCCACATCCGGGAGAATCTCAAGAGCAGGGGGTGGAGCAAGCCAGGCCTCAAACCACGAGAAGCTCCAGCCCAAAATGCAGCGAAAATCCAGCCCACATCCGGGAGAATCTCAAGAGCAGGGGGTGGAGCAAGCCAGGCCTCAAACCACGAGAAGCTCCAGCCCAAAAGACAGCCAAAATGCAGGACACATCCGGGAGAATCTCAAGAGTAGGGGGTCGAGCAAGCCAGGCCTCAAACCACGAGAAGCTCCAGCCCAAAAAGCAGCCAAAATGCAGCCCACATCCAAAAGAATATGAAGAGGAGGGGGTGGAGCATGCCAGGCCTCAAACCACGAGAATCTCCAGCCCAAAATGCAGCCAAAATCCAGCCCACATCCGGGAGAATCTCAAGAGCAGGGGGTGCAGCAAGCCAGGCCTCAAACCACGAGAAGCTCCAGCCCTAAAGGCAGCCAAAATGCAGCCCACATCCGGGAGAATCTCAAGAGCAGGGGGTGGAGAAAGCCAGGCCTCAAACCACGAGAAGCTCCAGCCCTAAAGGCAGCCAAAATGCAGCCCACATCCGGGAGAATCTCAAGAGCAGGGGGTGGAGCAAGCCAGGCCTCAAACCACGAGAAGCTCCAGCCCAAAAGGCAGCCAAAATGCACGCCACATGCGGGAGAATTTCAAGAGCAGGGGGTGGAGCAAGGCAGGCCTCAAACCACGAGAAGCTCCAGCCCAAATGGCAGCCAAAATCCAGCCCACATCCAGGAGAATTTCAAGAGCACGGGGTGGAGCAAGCCAGGCCTCAAACCACGAGAAGCTCCAGCCCAAAATGCAGCCAAAATGCAGCCCACATCCGGAAGATTCTCAAGAGCAGGGGGTGGAGCAAGCCAGACCTCAAACCTCGAGAAGCTCCAGCCCAAAATGCAGCCAAAATCCAGCCCACATCCGGGAGATTCTCAAGAGCAGGGGGTGGAGCAAGCCAGGCCTCAAACCACGAGAAGCTCCAGCCCTAAAGGCAGCCAAAATCCAGCCCACATCCGGGAGAATCTCAAGAGCAGGGGGTGGAGCAAGCCAGGCCTCAAACCACGAGAAGCTCCAGCCCAAAAGGCAGCCAAAATCCAGCCCACATCCGGGAGAATATCAAGAGGAGGGGGTGCAGCACGCCAGGCCTCAAACCTCGGGAAGCTCCAGCCCAAAAGGCAGCCAAAATGCAGCCCACATCCGGGAGAATCTCAAGAGCGGGGGGTGGAGCAATCCAGGCCTCAAACCACGAGAAGCTACAGCCCAAAAATGATCCAAAATCCAGCCCACATCCGGGAGAATCTCAAGAGCAGGGGGTGGAGCAAGCCAGGCCTCAAACCATGAGAAGCTCCAGCCCAAGATTCACCCAGAATGCAGCCCACATCCGGGAGAATCTCAAGAGCAGGGGGTGGAGCAAGGCAGGCCCCAAACCACGAGAATCTCCAGCCCAAGTATCAGAAAAAATGCAGCCCACATCCGGGAGAATATCAAGAGCAGGGGGTGGAGCAAGCCAGGCCTCAAACCATGAGAAGCTCCAGCCCAAAATGCAGCCAAAATGCAGCCCACCTCCGGGAGAATCTCAAGAGCAGGGGGTGGAGCAAGCCAGGCCTCAAACCTCGAGAAGCTCCAGCCCAAAAGGCAGCCAAAATCCAGCCCACATCCGGGAGAATATCAAGAGTAGGAGGTGGAGCAAGCCAGGCCTCAAACCACGAGAAGCTCCAGCCCAAAAGGCAGCCAAAATGCAGCCCACATCCAGGAGAATCTCAAGAGCAGTGGGTGGAGCAAGCCAGGCCTCAAACCATGAGAAGCTCCAGCCCAAAAGGCAGCCAAAATGCAGCCCACATCCGGGAGAATCTCAAGAGCAGGGGGTGGAGCAAGCCAGGCCTCAAACCACGAGAAGCTCCAGCCCAAAATGCAGCCAAAATGCAGCCCACATCCGGGAGAATCTCAAGAGCAGGGGTTGGAGAAAGCCAGGCCTCAAACCACGAGAAGCTCCAGCCCAAAAGGCAGCCAAAATGCAGCCCACATATGGGAGAATCTCAAGAGCAGGGGGTGGAGCAAGCCAGGCCTCAAACCACGAGAAGCTCCAGCCCAAAAGGCAGCCAAAATGCAGCCCACATCCGGGAGAATCTCAAGAGCAGTGGGTGGAGCAATCCAGGCCTCAAACCACGAGAAGCTCCAGCCCAAAAGGCAGCCAAAATGCAGGCCACATCCGGGAGAATCTCAAGAGCAGGGGGTGGAGCAAGCCAGGCCTCAAACCACAAGAAGCTCCAGCCCAAGAATCACCCAGAATGCAGCCCACATCCGGGAGAATCTCAAGAGCAGGGGGTGGAACAAGCCAGGCCTCAAACCACGAGAAGCTCCAGCCCAAAAGGCAGCCAAAATCCAGCCCACATCCAGGAGTATTTCAAGAGCAGGGGATGGAGCAAGCCAGGCCTCAAACCACGAGAAGCTCCAGCCCAAGTATCAGCCAAAATGCAGCCCACGTCCAGGAGCATATGAAGAGCAGGGTGTGGAGCAAGCCAGGCCTCAAACCACGAGAAGCTCCAGCCCAAAATGCAGCCAAAATCCAGCCCACATCCGGGAGAATCTCAAGAGCAGGGGGTGGAGCAAGCCAGGCCTCAAACCACGAGAAGCTCCAGGCCAAAAGGCAGCCAAATGCAGCCCACATACGGGAGAAACTCAAGAGCAGGGGGTGGAGCAAGCCAGGCCTCAAACCACGAGAAGCTCCAGCCCAAGTATCAGCCAAAATGCAGCCCACATACAGGAGAATCTCAAGAGCAGGGGGTGGAGCAAGCCAGGCCTCAAACCACGAGAAGCTCCAGGCCAAAAGGCAGCCAAATGCAGCCCACATCCGGGAGAATCTCAAGAGCAGGGGGTGGAGCAAGCCAGGCCTCAAACCACGAGAAGCTCCAGCCCAAAATGCAGCGAAAATGCAGCCCACATCCGGGAGAATCTCAAGAGCAGGGGGTGGAGCAAGCCAGGCCTCAAACCACGAGAAGCTCCAGCCCAAAAGGCAGCCAAAATGCAGCCCACATCCAGGACAATTTCAAGAGCAGGGGGTGGAGCAAGCCAGGCCTCAAACCACGAGAAGCTCCAGCCCAAAATGCAGCCAAAATCTAGCCCACATCCGGGAGAATCTCAAGAGCAGGGGTTGGAGCAAGCCAGGCCTCAAACCACGAGAAGCTCCAGCCCAAAAGGCAGCCAAAATCCAGCCCACCTCCTGGAGAATCTCAAGAGCAGGGGGTGGAGCAAGCCAGGCCTCAAACCACGAGAAGCTCTAGCCCAAAAGGCAGCCAAAATGCAGCCCACATCCGGGAGAATCTCAAGAGCAGGGGGTGGAGCAAGCCAGGCCTCAAACCACGAGAAGCTCCAGCCCAAAAGGCAGCCAAAATCCAGCCCACATCCGGGAGAATCTCAAGAGCAGGGGGTGGAGCAAGCCAGGCCTCAAACCACGAGAAGCTCCAGCCCTAAAGGCAGCCAAAATCCAGCCCACATCCGGGAGAATATCAAGAGTAGGGGGTAGAGCAAGCCAGGCCTCAAACCATGAGAAGCTCCAGCCCAAAAGGCAGCCAAAATGCAGGCCACATCCGGGAGAATCTCAAGAGCAGGGGGTGGAGCAAACCAGGCTTCAAACCACGAGAAGCTCCAGCCCAAAATGCAGCCAAAATCCAGCCCACATCCGGGAGATTCTCAAGAGCAGGGGGTGGAGCAAGCCAGGCCTCAAACCTCGAGAAGCTCCAGCCCAAAATTCAGCCAAATCCAGCCCACATCCGGGAGATTCTCAAGAGCAGGGGGTGGAGCAAGCCAGGCCTCAAACCTCGAGAAGCTCCAGCCCAAAAGGCAGCCAAAATGTAGCCCATATCCGGGAGAATCTCAAGAGCAGGGGGTGGAGCAAGCCAGGCCTCAAACCACGAGAAGCTCCAGCCCAAAAGGCAGCCAAAATCCAGCCCACATCCGGGAGAATATCAAGAGCAGGGGGTGGAGCAAGCCAGGCCTCAAACCACGAGAAGCTCCAGCCCAAAAGGCAGCCAAAATGCAGCCCACATCCAAAAGAATATGAAGAGCTAGGGGTGGAGCACGACAGGCCTCAAGCCACGAGAAGCTCCAGCCCAAAATGCAGCCAAAATCTAGCCCACATCCGGGAGAATCTCAAGAGCAGGGGGTGGAGCAAGCCAGGCCTCAAACCACGAGAAGCTCCAGCCCAAAAGGCAGCCAAAATGCAGCCCACATCCAGGACAATTTCAAGAGCAGGGGGTGGAGCAAGCCAGGCCTCAAACCACGAGAAGCTCCAGCCCAAAATGCAGCCAAAATCTAGCCCACATCCGGGAGAATCTCAAGAGCAGGGGTTGGAACAAGCCAGGCCTCAAACCACGAGAAGCTCCAGACCAAAAGGCAGCCAAAATCCAGCCCAAATCCTGGAGAATCTCAAGAGCAGGGGGTGGAGCAAGCCAGGCCTCAAAGCACGAGAAGCTCCAGCCCAAAAGGCAGCCAAAATGCAGCCCACATCCGGGAGAATCTCAAGAGCAGGGGGTGGAGCAAGCCAGGCCTCAAACCACGAGAAGCTCCAGCCCAAAAGGCAGCCAAAATGCAGCCCACATCCGGGAGAATCTCAAGAGCAGGGGGTGGAGCAAGCCAGGCCTCAAACCACGAGAAGCTCCAGCCCTAAAGGCAGCCAAAATCCAGCCCACATCCGGGAGATTCTCAAGAGTAGGGGGTGGAGCAAGCCAGGCCTCAAACCATGAGAAGCTCCAGCCCAAAAGGCAGCCAAAATGCAGGCCACATCCGGGAGAATCTCAAGAGCAGGGGGTGGAGCAAACCAGGCTTCAAACCACGAGAAGCTCCAGCCCAAAATGCAGCCAAAATCCAGCCCACATCCGGGAGATTCTCAAGAGCAGGGGGTGGAGCAAGCCAGGCCTCAAACCTCGAGAAGCTCCAGCCCAAAATTTAGCCAAAATCCAGCCCACCTCCGGGAGAATCTCAAGAGCAGGGGGTGGAGCAAGCCAGGCCTCAAACCACGAGAAGCTCCAGCCCAAAAGGCAGCCAAAATCCAGCCCACATCCGGGAGAATCTCAAGAGCAGGGGGTGGAGCAAGCCAGGACTCAAACCACGAGAAGCTCCAGCCCAAAAGGCAGCCAAAATCCAGCCCACATCCGGGAGAATCTCAAGAGCAGGGGGTGGAGCAAGCCAGGCCTCAAACCACGAGAAGCTCCAGCCCAAAAGGCAGCCAAAATGCAGCCCACATCCAAAAGAATATGAAGAGCAGGGGGTGGAGCACGACAGGCCTCAAGCCACGAGAAGCTCCAGCCCAAAAGGCAGCCAAAATGCAGCCCACATCCGGGAGAATCTCAAGAGCAGGGGGTGGAGCAAGCCAGGCCTCAAACCACGAGCAGCTCCAGCCCAAAAGGCAGCCAAAATGCAGCCCACATCCGGGAGAATCTCAAGAGCAGGGGGTGGAGCAAGCCAGGCCTCAAACCACGAGAAGCTCCAGCCCAAAAGGCAGCCAAAATCCAGCCCACATCCGGGAGAATCTCAAGAGCAGGGGGTGGAGCAAGCCAGGCCTCAAACCACGAGAAGCTCCAGCCCTAAAGGCAGCCAAAATCCAGCCCACATCCGGGAGAATATCAAGAGTAGGGGGTGGAGCAAGCCAGGCCTCAAACCATGAGAAGCTCCAGCCCAAAAGGCAGCCAAAATGCAGGCCACATCCGGGAGAATCTCAAGAGCAGGGGGTGGAGCAAACCAGGCTTCAAACCACGAGAAGCTCCAGCCCAAAATGCAGCCAAAATCCAGCCCACATCCGGGAGATTCTCAAGAGCAGGGGGTGGAGCAAGCCAGGCCTAAAACCTCGAGAAGCTCCAGCCCAAAATTCAGCCAAAATCCAGCCCACCTCCGGGAGAATCTCAAGAGCAGGGGGTGGAGCAAGCCAGGCCTCAAACCACGAGAAGCTCCAGCCCAAAAGGCAGCCAAAATCCAGCCCACATCCGGGAGAATCTCAAGAGCAGGGGGTGGAGCAAGCCAGGACTCAAACCACGAGAAGCTCCAGCCCAAAATGCAGCCAAAATCCAGCCCACCTCCGCGAGAATCTCAAGAGCAGGGGGTGGAGCAAGCCAGGCCTCAAACCACGAGAAGCTCCAGCCCAAAAGGCAGCCAAAATGCAGCCCACATCCAAAAGAATATGAAGAGCAGGGGGTGGAGCACGACAGGCCTCAAGCCACGAGAAGCTCCAGCCCAAAAGGCAGCCAAAATGCAGCCCACATCCGGGAGAATCTCAAGAGCAGGGGGTGGAGCAAGCCAGGCCTCAAACCACGAGAAGCTCCAGCCCAAAAGGCAGCCAAAATGCAGCCCACATCCGGGAGAATCTCAAGAGCAGGGGTTGGAGAAAGCCAGGCCTCAAACCACGAGAAGCTCCAGCCCAAAAGGCAGCCAAAATGCAGTCCACATATGGGAGAATCTCAAGAGCAGGGGGTGGAGCAAGCCAGGCCTCAAACCACGAGAAGCTCCAGCCCAAAAGGCAGCCAAAATGCAGCCCACATCCGGGAGAATCTCAAGAGCAGTGGGTGGAGCAATCCAGGCCTCAAACCACGAGAAGCTCCAGCCCAAAAGGCAGCCAAAATGCAGGCCACATCCGGGAGAATCTCAAGAGAAGGGGGTGGAGTAAGCCAGGCCTCAAACCACGAGAAGCTCCAGCCCAAGAATCACCCAGAATGCAGCCCACGTCCAGGAGCATATGAAGAGCAGGGTGTGGAGCAAGCCAGGCCTCAAACCACGAGAAGCTCCAGCCCAAAATGCAGCCAAAATCCAGCCCACATCGGGGAGAATCTCAAGAGCAGGGGGTGGAGCAAGCCAGGTCTCAAACCACGAGAAGCTCCAGCCCAAAAGGCAGCCAAAATCCAGCCCACATCCGGGAGAATCTCAAGAGCAGGGGGTGGAGCAAGCCAGGCCTCAAACCACGAGAAGCTCCAGCCCAAGTATCAGCCAAAATGCAGCCCACATACAGGAGAATCTCAAGAGCAGGGGGTGGAGCAAGCCAGGCCTCAAACCACGAGAAGCTCCAGGCCAAAAGGCAGCCAAATGCAGCCCACATCCGGGAGAATCTCAAGAGCAGGGGGTGGAGCAAGCCAGGCCTCAAACCACGAGAAGCTCCAGCCCAAAATGCAGCGAAAATGCAGCCCACATCCGGGAGAATCTCAAGAGCAGGGGGTGGAGCAAGCCAGGCCTCAAACCACGAGAAGCTCCAGCCCAAAAGGCAGCCAAAATGCAGCCCACATCCAGGACAATTTCAAGAGCAGGGGGTGGAGCAAGCCAGGCCTCAAACCACGAGAAGCTCCAGCCCAAAATGCAGCCAAAATCTAGCCCACATCCGGGAGAATCTCAAGAGCAGGGGTTGGAGCAAGCCAGGCCTCAAACCACGAGAAGCTCCAGCCCAAAAGGCAGCCAAAATCCAGCCCACCTCCTGGAGAATCTCAAGAGCAGGGGGTGGAGCAAGCCAGGCCTCAAACCATGAGAAGCTCCAGCCCAAAAGGCAGCCAAAATGCAGCCCACATCCGGGAGAATCTCAAGAGCAGGGGGTGGAGCAAGCCAGGCCTCAAACCACGAGAAGCTCCAGCCCAAAAGGCAGCCAAAATCCAGCCCACATCCGGGAGAATCTCAAGAGCAGGGGGTGGAGCAAGCCAGGCCTCAAACCACGAGAAGCTCCAGCCCTAAAGGCAGCCAAAATCCAGCCCACATCCGGGAGAATATCAAGAGTAGGGGGTAGAGCAAGCCAGGCCTCAAACCATGAGAAGCTCCAGCCCAAAAGGCAGCCAAAATGCAGGCCACATCCGGGAGAATCTCAAGAGCAGGGGGTGGAGCAAACCAGGCTTCAAACCACGAGAAGCTCCAGCCCAAAATGCAGCCAAAATCCAGCCCACATCCGGGAGATTCTCAAGAGCAGGGGGTGGAGCAAGCCAGGCCTCAAACCTCGAGAAGCTCCAGCCCAAAATTCAGCCAAATCCAGCCCACATCCGGGAGATTCTCAAGAGCAGGGGGTGGAGCAAGCCAGGCCTCAAACCTCGAGAAGCTCCAGCCCAAAAGGCAGCCAAAATGTAGCCCACATCCGGGAGAATCTCAAGAGCAGGGGGTGGAGCAAGCCAGGCCTCAAACCACGAGAAGCTCCAGCCCAAAAGGCAGCCAAAATCCAGCCCACATCCGGGAGAATCTCAAGAGCAGGGGTTGGAACAAGCCAGGCCTCAAACCACGAGAAGCTCCAGACCAAAAGGCAGCCAAAATCCAGCCCACCTCCTGGAGAATCTCAAGAGCAGGGGGTGGAGCAAGCCAGGCCTCAAACCACGAGAAGCTCCAGCCCAAAAGGCAGCCAAAATGCAGCCCACATCCGGGAGAATCTCAAGAGCAGGGGGTGGAGCAAGCCAGGCCTCAAACCACGAGAAGCTCCAGCCCAAAAGGCAGCCAAAATGCAGCCCACATCCGGGAGAATCTCAAGAGCAGGGGGTGGAGCAAGCCAGGCCTCAAACCACGAGAAGCTCCAGCCCTAAAGGCAGCCAAAATCCAGCCCACATCCGGGAGAATATCAAGAGTAGGGGGTGGAGCAAGCCAGGCCTCAAACCATGAGAAGCTCCAGCCCAAAAGGCAGCCAAAATGCAGGCCACATCCGGGAGAATCTCAAGAGCAGGGGGTGGAGCAAACCAGGCTTCAAACCACGAGAAGCTCCAGCCCAAAATGCAGCCAAAATCCAGCCCACATCCGGGAGATTCTCAAGAGCAGGGGGTGGAGCAAGCCAGGCCTCAAACCTCGAGAAGCTCCAGCCCAAAATTCAGCCAAAATCCAGCCCACCTCCGGGAGAATCTCAAGAGCAGGGGGTGGAGCAAGCCAGGCCTCAAACCACGAGAAGCTCCAGCCCAAAAGGCAGCCAAAATCCAGCCCACATCCGGGAGAATCTCAAGAGCAGGGGGTGGAGCAAGCCAGGACTCAAACCACGAGAAGCTCCAGCCCAAAAGGCAGCCAAAATCCAGCCCACATCCGGGAGAATCTCAAGAGCAGGGGGTGGAGCAAGCCAGGCCTCAAACCACGAGAAGCTCCAGCCCAAAAGGCAGCCAAAATGCAGCCCACATCCAAAAGAATATGAAGAGCAGGGGGTGGAGCACGACAGGCCTCAAGCCACGAGAAGCTCCAGCCCAAAAGGCAGCCAAAATGCAGGCCACATCCGGGAGAATCTCAAGAGCAGGGGGTGGAGCAAGCCAGGCCTCAAACCACGAGCAGCTCCAGCCCAAAAGGCAGCCAAAATGCAGCCCACATCCGGGAGAATCTCAAGAGCAGGGGGTGGAGCAAGGCAGGCCTCAAACCACGAGAAGCTCCAGCCCAAAAGGCAGCCAAAATGCAGCCCACATCCGGGAGAATCTCAAGAGCAGGGGGTGGAGCAAGCCAGGCCTCAAACCACGAGAAGCTCCAGCCCTAAAGGCAGCCAAAATCCAGCCCACATCCGGGAGAATATCAAGAGTAGGGGGTGGAGCAAGCCAGGCCTCAAACCATGAGAAGCTCCAGCCCAAAAGGCAGCCAAAATGCAGGCCACATCCGGGAGAATCTCAAGAGCAGGGGGTGGAGCAAACCAGGCTTCAAACCACGAGAAGCTCCAGCCCAAAATGCAGCCAAAATCCAGCCCACATCCGGGAGATTCTCAAGAGCAGGGGGTGGAGCAAGCCAGGCCTAAAACCTCGAGAAGCTCCAGCCCAAAATTCAGCCAAAATCCAGCCCACCTCCGGGAGAATCTCAAGAGCAGGGGGTGGAGCAAGCCAGGCCTCAAACCACGAGAAGCTCCAGCCCAAAAGGCAGCCAAAATCCAGCCCACATCCGGGAGAATCTCAAGAGCAGGGGGTGGAGCAAGCCAGGCCTCAAACCACGAGAAGCTCCAGCCCAAAATGCAGCCAAAATCCAGCCCACCTCCGCGAGAATCTCAAGAGCAGGGGGTGGAGCAAGCCAGGCCTCAAACCACGAGAAGCTCCAGCCCAAAAGGCAGCCAAAATGCAGCCCACATCCAAAAGAATATGAAGAGCAGGGGGTGGAGCACGACAGGCCTCAAGCCACGAGAAGCTCCAGCCCAAAAGGCAGCCAAAATGCAGCCCACATCCGGGAGAATCTCAAGAGCAGGGGGTGGAGCAAGCCAGGGTTCAAACCACGAGCAGCTCCAGCCCAAAAGGCAGCCAAAATGCAGCCCACATCCGGGAGAATCTCAAGAGCAGGGGGTGGAGCAAGCCAGGCCCCAAACCACGAGAATCTCCAGCCCAAGTGTCAGTCAAAATGCAGCCCACATCCGGGAGAATCTCAAGAGCAGGGGGTGGAGCAAGGCAGGCCTCAAACCACGAGAAGCTCCAGCCCAAAAGGCAGCCAAAATCCAGCCCACATCCGGGAGAATCTCAAGAGCAGGGGGTGCAGCAAGCCAGGCCTCAAACCACGAGAAGCTCCAGCCCAAGTATCAGCCAAAATGCAGCCCACATCCAGGAGCATATGAAGAGCAGGGTGTGGAGCAAGGCAGGCCTCAAACCACGAGAAGCTCAAGCCCAAGTATCAGCCAAAATCCAGCCCACATCCTGGAGATTCTCAAGAGCAGGGGGTGGAGCAAGCCAGGCCTCAAACCTCGAGAAGCTCCAGTCCAAAATGCAGCCAAAATCCAGCCCACATCCGGGAGATTCTCAAGAGCAGGGGGTAGAGCAAGCCAGGCCTCAAACCTCGAGAAGCTCCAGCCCAAAAGGCAGCCAAAATGCAGCCCACATCCGGGAGAATCTCAAGAGCAGGGGGTGGAGCAAGCCAGGCCTCAAACCACGAGAAGCTCCAGCCCAAAAGGCAGCCAAAATGCAGCCCAGATCCAGGAGAATATCAAGAGCAGGGGGTGGAGCAAGCCAGGCCTCAAACCACGAGAAGTTCCAGCCCTAAAATCAGCCAAAATGCAGCCCACATCCGGGACAATCTCAAGAGCAGGGGGTGGAGCAAGCCAGGCCTCAAACCACGAGAAGCTCCAGCCCAAGAATCACCCAGAATGCAGCCCACATCCAGGAGAATCTCAAGAGCAGGGGGTGGAGCAAGCCAGGCTTCAAACCTCGAGAAGCTCCAGCCCAAAAGGCAGCCAAAATCCAGCCCACATCCGGGAGATTCTCAAGAGTAGGAGGTGGAGCAAGCCAGGCCTCAAACCACGAGAAGCTCCAGCCCAAAAGGCAGCCAAAATGCAGCCCACATCCGGGAGATTCTCAAGAGTAGGAGGTGGAGCAAGCCAGGCCTCAAACCTCGAGAAGCTCCAGCCCAAAATGCAGCCAAAATCTAGCCCACATCCGGGAGAATCTCAAGAGCAGGGGGTGGAGCAAGCCAGGCCTCAAACCACGAGCAGCTCCAGCCCAAAAGGCAGCCAAAATGCAGCCCACATCCAGGACAATTTCAAGAGCAGGGGGTGGAGCAAGCCAGGCCTCAAACCGGGAGAAGCTCCAGCCCAAAATGCAGCCAAAATCTAGCCCACATCCGGGAGAATCTCAAGAGCAGGGGTTGGAGCAAGCCAGGCCTCAAACCACGAGAAGCTCCAGCCCAAAAGGCAGCCAAAATCCAGCCCACCTCCTGGAGAATCTCAAGAGCAGGGGGTGGAGCAAGCCAGGCCTCAAACCACGAGAAGCTCCAGCCCAAAAGGCAGCCAAAATGCAGCCCACATCCGGGAGAATCTCAAGAGCAGGGGGTGGAGCAAGCCAGGCCTCAAACCACGAGAAGCTCCAGCCCAAAAGGCAGCCAAAATCCAGCCCACATCCGGGAGAATCTCAAGAGCAGGGGGTGGAGCAAGCCAGGCCTCAAACCACGAGAAGCTCCAGCCTTAAAGGCAGCCAAAATCCAGCCCACATCCGGGAGAATATCAAGAGTAGGGGGTGGAGCAAGCCAGGCCTCAAACCATGAGAAGCTCCAGCCCAAAAGGCAGCCAAAATGCAGGCCACATCCGGGAGAATCTCAAGAGCAGGGGGTGGAGCAAACCAGGCTTCAAACCACGAGAAGCTCCAGCCCAAAATGCAGCCAAAATCCATCCCACATCCGGGAGATTCTCAAGAGCAGGGGGTGGAGCAAGCCAGGCCTCAAACCACGAGAAGCTCCAGCCCAAAATTCAGCCAAAATCCAGCCCACATCCGGGAGATTCTCAAGAGCAGGGGGTGGAGCAAGCCAGGCCTCAAACCTCGAGAAGCTCCAGCCCAAAAGGCAGCCAAAATGCAGCCCACATCCGGGAGAATCTCAAGAGCAGGGGGTGGAGCAAGCCAGGCCTCAAACCACGAGAAGCTCCAGCCCAAAATGTAGCCAAAATGCAGCCCACATCCAGGAGAATCTCAAGAGCAGGGGGTGGAGCAAGCCAGGCCTCAAACCACGAGAAGCTCCAGCCCAAAATGTAGCCAAAATGCAGCCCACATCCGGGACAATTTCAAGAGCAGGGGGTGGAGCAAGCCAGGCCCCAAACCACGAGAATCTCCAGCCCAAGTATCAGCCAAAATGCAGCCCACATTTAGGAGAATATCAAGAGCAGGGGGTGGAGCAAGCCAGGCCTCAAACCTCGAGAAGCTCCAGCCCAAAATGCAGCCAAAATCCAGCCCACCTCCGGGAGAATCTCAAGAGCAGGGGGTGGAGCAAGCCAGGCCTCAAACCCCGAGAAGCTCCAGCCCAAAAGGCAGCCAAAATCCAGCCCACATCCGGGAGAATCTCAAGAGCAGTGGGTGGAGCAAGCCAGGACTCAAACCACGAGAAGCTCCAGCCCAAAATGCAGCCAAAATCTAGCCCACATCCGGGAGAATCTCAAGAGCAGGGGGTGGAGCAAGCCAGGCCTCAAACCACGAGCAGCTCCAGCCCAAAAGGCAGCCAAAATGCAGCCCACCTCCGGGAGAATCTCAAGAGCAGGGGGTGGAGCAAGCCAGGCCCCAAACCACGAGAATCTCCAGCCCAAGTATCAGTCAAAATGCAGCCCACATCCGGGAGAATCTCAAGAGCAGGGGGTGGAGCAAGCCAGGCCTCAAACCACGAGAAGCTCCAGCCCAAAAGGCAGCCAAAATCCAGCCCACATCCGGGAGAATCTCAAGAGCAGGGGGTGCAGCAAGCCAGGCCTCAAACCACGAGAAGCTCCAGCCCAAGTATCAGCCAAAATGCAGCCCACATCCAGGAGCATATGAAGAGCAGGGTGTGGAGCAAGCCAGGCCTCAAACCACGAGAAGCTCCAGCCCAAAAGGCAGCCAAAATGCAGCCCACATCCGGGAGAATCTCAAGAGCAGGGGGTGCAGCAAGGCAGGCCTCAAACCACGAGAAGCTCCAGCCCAAAAGGCAGCCAAAATCCAGCCCAAATCCAGGAGAATTTCAAGAGTAGGGGGTGGAGCAAGCCAGGCCTCAAACCACGAGAAGCTCCAGCCCAAGTATCAGCCAAAATGCAGCCCACATCCAGGAGCATATGAAGAGCAGGGTGTGGAGCAAGGCAGGCCTCAAACCACGAGAAGCCCCAGCCCAAGTATCAGCCAAAATCCAGCCCACATCCGGGAGATTCTCAAGAGCAGGGGGTGGAGCAAGCCAGGCCTCAAACCTCGAGAAGCTCCAGTCCAAAATGCAGCCAAAATCCAGCCCACATCCGGGAGATTCTCAAGAGCAGGGGGTGGAGCAAGCCAGGCCTCAAACCTCGAGAAGCTCCAGCCCAAAAGGCAGCCAAAATGCAGCCCACATCCGGGAGAATCTCAAGTGCAGGGGGTGGAGCAAGCCAGGCCTCAAACCACGAGAAGCTCCAGCCCAAAAGGCAGCCAAAATGCAGCCCACATCCAGGAGAATCTCAAGAGCAGGGGGTGGAGCAAACCAGGCCTCAAACCCCGAGAAGCTCCAGCCCAAAAGGCAGCCAAAATCCAGCCCACATCCGGGAGAATCTCAAGAGCAGTGGGTGGAGCAAGCCAGGACTCAAACCACGAGAAGCTCCAGCCCAAAATGCAGCCAAAATCTAGCCCACATCCGGGAGAATCTCAAGAGCAGGGGGTGGAGCAAGCCAGGCCTCAAACCACGAGCAGCTCCAGCCCAAAAGGCAGCCAAAATGCAGCCCACATCCGGGAGAATCTCAAGAGCAGGGAGTGGAGCAAGCCAGGCCCCAAACCACGAGAATCTCCAGCCCAAGTATCAGTCAAAATGCAGCCCACATCCGGGAGAATCTCAAGAGCAGGGGGTGGAGCAAGCCAGGCCTCAAACCACGAGAAGCTCCAGCCCAAAAGGCAGCCAAAATCCAGCCCACATCCGGGAGAATCTCAAGAGCAGGGGGTGCAGCAAGCCAGGCCTCAAACCACGAGAAGCTCCAGCCCAAAAGGCAGCCAAAATGCAGCCCACATCCGGGAGAATCTCAAGAGCAGGGGGTGGAGCAAGCCAGGCCTCAAACCACGAGAAGCTCCAGCCCAAAAGGCAGCCAAAATGCAGCCCAGATCCAGGAGAATATCAAGAGCAGGGGGTGGAGCAAGCCAGGCCTCAAACCACGAGAAGTTCCAGCCCTAAAATCAGCCAAAATGCAGCCCACATCCGGGACAATCTCAAGAGCAGGGGGTGGAGCAAGCCAGGCCTCAAACCACGAGAAGCTCCAGCCCAAGAATCACCCAGAATGCAGCCCACATCCAGGAGAATCTCAAGAGCAGGGGGTGGAGCAAGCCAGGCTTCAAACCTCGAGAAGCTCCAGCCCAAAAGGCAGCCAAAATCCAGCCCACATCCGGGAGATTCTCAAGAGTAGGAGGTGGAGCAAGCCAGGCCTCAAACCACGAGAAGCTCCAGCCCAAAAGGCAGCCAAAATGCAGCCCACATCCGGGAGATTCTCAAGAGTAGGAGGTGGAGCAAGCCAGGCCTCAAACCTCGAGAAGCTCCAGCCCAAAATGCAGCCAAAATCTAGCCCACATCCGGGAGAATCTCAAGAGCAGGGGGTGGAGCAAGCCAGGCCTCAAACCACGAGCAGCTCCAGCCCAAAAGGCAGCCAAAATGCAGCCCACATCCAGGACAATTTCAAGAGCAGGGGGTGGAGCAAGCCAGGCCTCAAACCGGGAGAAGCTCCAGCCCAAAATGCAGCCAAAATCTAGCCCACATCCGGGAGAATCTCAAGAGCAGGGGTTGGAGCAAGCCAGGCCTCAAACCACGAGAAGCTCCAGCCCAAAAGGCAGCCAAAATCCAGCCCACCTCCTGGAGAATCTCAAGAGCAGGGGGTGGAGCAAGCCAGGCCTCAAACCACGAGAAGCTCCAGCCCAAAAGGCAGCCAAAATGCAGCCCACATCCGGGAGAATCTCAAGAGCAGGGGGTGGAGCAAGCCAGGCCTCAAACCACGAGAAGCTCCAGCCCAAAAGGCAGCCAAAATCCAGCCCACATCCGGGAGAATCTCAAGAGCAGGGGGTGGAGCAAGCCAGGCCTCAAACCACGAGAAGCTCCAGCCTTAAAGGCAGCCAAAATCCAGCCCACATCCGGGAGAATATCAAGAGTAGGGGGTGGAGCAAGCCAGGCCTCAAACCATGAGAAGCTCCAGCCCAAAAGGCAGCCAAAATGCAGGCCACATCCGGGAGAATCTCAAGAGCAGGGGGTGGAGCAAACCAGGCTTCAAACCACGAGAAGCTCCAGCCCAAAATGCAGCCAAAATCCATCCCACATCCGGGAGATTCTCAAGAGCAGGGGGTGGAGCAAGCCAGGCCTCAAACCACGAGAAGCTCCAGCCCAAAATTCAGCCAAAATCCAGCCCACATCCGGGAGATTCTCAAGAGCAGGGGGTGGAGCAAGCCAGGCCTCAAACCTCGAGAAGCTCCAGCCCAAAAGGCAGCCAAAATGCAGCCCACATCCGGGAGAATCTCAAGAGCAGGGGGTGGAGCAAGCCAGGCCTCAAACCACGAGAAGCTCCAGCCCAAAATGTAGCCAAAATGCAGCCCACATCCAGGAGAATCTCAAGAGCAGGGGGTGGAGCAAGCCAGGCCTCAAACCACGAGAAGCTCCAGCCCAAAATGTAGCCAAAATGCAGCCCACATCCGGGACAATTTCAAGAGCAGGGGGTGGAGCAAGCCAGGCCCCAAACCACGAGAATCTCCAGCCCAAGTATCAGCCAAAATGCAGCCCACATTTAGGAGAATATCAAGAGCAGGGGGTGGAGCAAGCCAGGCCTCAAACCTCGAGAAGCTCCAGCCCAAAATGCAGCCAAAATCCAGCCCACCTCCGGGAGAATCTCAAGAGCAGGGGGTGGAGCAAGCCAGGCCTCAAACCCCGAGAAGCTCCAGCCCAAAAGGCAGCCAAAATCCAGCCCACATCCGGGAGAATCTCAAGAGCAGTGGGTGGAGCAAGCCAGGACTCAAACCACGAGAAGCTCCAGCCCAAAATGCAGCCAAAATCTAGCCCACATCCGGGAGAATCTCAAGAGCAGGGGGTGGAGCAAGCCAGGCCTCAAACCACGAGCAGCTCCAGCCCAAAAGGCAGCCAAAATGCAGCCCACCTCCGGGAGAATCTCAAGAGCAGGGGGTGGAGCAAGCCAGGCCCCAAACCACGAGAATCTCCAGCCCAAGTATCAGTCAAAATGCAGCCCACATCCGGGAGAATCTCAAGAGCAGGGGGTGGAGCAAGCCAGGCCTCAAACCACGAGAAGCTCCAGCCCAAAAGGCAGCCAAAATCCAGCCCACATCCGGGAGAATCTCAAGAGCAGGGGGTGCAGCAAGCCAGGCCTCAAACCACGAGAAGCTCCAGCCCAAGTATCAGCCAAAATGCAGCCCACATCCAGGAGCATATGAAGAGCAGGGTGTGGAGCAAGCCAGGCCTCAAACCACGAGAAGCTCCAGCCCAAAAGGCAGCCAAAATGCAGCCCACATCCGGGAGAATCTCAAGAGCAGGGGGTGCAGCAAGGCAGGCCTCAAACCACGAGAAGCTCCAGCCCAAAAGGCAGCCAAAATCCAGCCCAAATCCAGGAGAATTTCAAGAGTAGGGGGTGGAGCAAGCCAGGCCTCAAACCACGAGAAGCTCCAGCCCAAGTATCAGCCAAAATGCAGCCCACATCCAGGAGCATATGAAGAGCAGGGTGTGGAGCAAGGCAGGCCTCAAACCACGAGAAGCCCCAGCCCAAGTATCAGCCAAAATCCAGCCCACATCCGGGAGATTCTCAAGAGCAGGGGGTGGAGCAAGCCAGGCCTCAAACCTCGAGAAGCTCCAGTCCAAAATGCAGCCAAAATCCAGCCCACATCCGGGAGATTCTCAAGAGCAGGGGGTGGAGCAAGCCAGGCCTCAAACCTCGAGAAGCTCCAGCCCAAAAGGCAGCCAAAATGCAGCCCACATCCGGGAGAATCTCAAGTGCAGGGGGTGGAGCAAGCCAGGCCTCAAACCACGAGAAGCTCCAGCCCAAAAGGCAGCCAAAATGCAGCCCACATCCAGGAGAATCTCAAGAGCAGGGGGTGGAGCAAACCAGGCCTCAAACCCCGAGAAGCTCCAGCCCAAAAGGCAGCCAAAATCCAGCCCACATCCGGGAGAATCTCAAGAGCAGTGGGTGGAGCAAGCCAGGACTCAAACCACGAGAAGCTCCAGCCCAAAATGCAGCCAAAATCTAGCCCACATCCGGGAGAATCTCAAGAGCAGGGGGTGGAGCAAGCCAGGCCTCAAACCACGAGCAGCTCCAGCCCAAAAGGCAGCCAAAATGCAGCCCACATCCGGGAGAATCTCAAGAGCAGGGAGTGGAGCAAGCCAGGCCCCAAACCACGAGAATCTCCAGCCCAAGTATCAGTCAAAATGCAGCCCACATCCGGGAGAATCTCAAGAGCAGGGGGTGGAGCAAGCCAGGCCTCAAACCACGAGAAGCTCCAGCCCAAAAGGCAGCCAAAATCCAGCCCACATCCGGGAGAATCTCAAGAGCAGGGGGTGCAGCAAGCCAGGCCTCAAACCACGAGAAGCTCCAGCCCAAGTATCAGCCAAAATGCAGCCCACATCCAGGAGCATATGAAGAGCAGGGTGTGGAGCAAGCCAGGCCTCAAACCACGAGAAGCTCCAGCCCAAAAGGCAGCCAAAATGCAGCCCACATCCGGGAGAATCTCAAGAGCAGGGGGTGGAGCAAGCCAGGCCTCAAACCACGAGAAGCTCCAGCCCAAGTATCAGCCAAAATGCAGCCCACATCCAGGAGCATATGAAGAGCAGGGTGTGGAGCAAGGCAGGCCTCAAACCACGAGAAGCCCCAGCCCAAGAATCACCCAGAATGCAGCCCACATCCAGGAGAATCTCAAGAGCAGGGGGTGGAGCAAGCCAGGCCTCAAACCTCGAGAAGCTCCAGTCCAAAATGCAGCCAAAATCCAGCCCACATCCGGGAGATTCTCAAGAGCAGGGTATGGAGCAAGCCAGGCCTCAAACCTCGAGAAGCTCCAGCCCAAAATGCAGCCAAAATCCAGCCCACATCCGGGAGATTCTCAAGAGTAGGAGGTGGAGCAAGCCAGGCCTCAAACCTCGAGAAGCTCCAGCCCAAAAGGCAGCCAAAATCCAGCCCACATCCGGGAGATTCTCAAGAGTAGGAGGTGGAGCAAGCCAGGCCTCAAACCACGAGAAGCTCCAGCCCAAAATGCAGCCAAAATGCAGCCCACATCCGGGAGAATCTCAAGAGCAGGGGGTGGAGCAAGCCAGGCCTCAAACCACGAGAAGCTGCAGCCCAAAAGGCAGCCAAAATGCAGGCCACATCCGGGAGAATCTCAAGAGAAGGGGGTCGAGCAAGCCAGGCCTCAAACCACGAGAAGCTCCAGCCCAAAAGGCAGCCAAATTCCAGCCCACATCCGAAAGAATATGAAGAGCAGGGGGTGGAGCACGACAGGCCTCAAACCACGAGAAGCTCCAGCCCAAAAGGCAGCCAAAATGCAGCCCACATCCGGGAGAATCTCAAGAGCAGGGGGTGGAGCAAGCCAGGCCTCAAACCTCGAGAAGCTCCAGCCCAAAATGCAGCCAAAATCCAGCGTACATCCGGGAGATTCTCAAGAGCAGGGGGTGGAGCAAGCCAGGCCACAAACCACGAGAAGCTCCAGCCCAAAAGGCAGCCAAAATGCAGCCCACATCCGGGAGAATCTCAAGAGCAGGGGGTGGAGCAAGCCAGGCCTCAAACCACGAGAAGCTCCAGCCCAAAAGGCAGCCAAAATCCAGCCCACATCCGGGAGAATATCAAGAGTAGGGGGTGGAGTAAGCCAGGCCACAAACCACGAGAAGCTCCAGCCCAAAAGGCAGCCAAAATGCAGCCCACATCCGGGAGAATCTCAAGAGCGGTGGGTGGAGCAAGCCAGGCCTTAAACCACGAGAAGCTCCAGCCCAAAAGGCAGCCAAAATGCAGCCCACATCCGGGAGAATCTCAAGAGCAGGGGGTGGAGCAAGCCAGGCCTCAAACCACGAGAAGCTCCAGCCCATGAAACACCCAGAATGCAGCCCACATCCGGGAGAATCTCAAGAGCAGGGGGTGCAGCAAGCCAGGCCTCAAACCACAAGAAGCTCCAGCCCAAAAGGCAGCCAAAATGCAGCCCACATCCGGGAGAATCTCAAGAGCAGGGGGTGGAGCAAGCCAGGCTTCAAACCACGAGAATCTCCAGACCAAAAGGCAGCCAAAATGCAGGCCCACCTCCGGAAGAATCTCAAGAGCAGGGTGTGGAGCAAGCCAGGCCTCAAACCTCGAGAAGTTCCAGCCCAAAAGGCAGCCAAAATCCAGCCGACATCCGGGAGAATCTCAAGAGTAGGAGGTGGAGCAAGCCAGGCCTCAAACCTCGAGAAGCTCCAGCCCAAAATGCAGCCAAAATCCAGCCCACCTCCGGGAGAATCTCAAGAGCAGGGTATGGAGCAAGCCAGGCCTCAAACCTCGAGAACCTCCAGCCCAAAAGGCAGCCAAAATGCAACCCACATCCGGGAGAATATCAAGAGTAGGAGGTGGAGCAAGCCAGGCCTCAAACCTCGAGAAGCTCCAGCCCAAAAGGCAGCCAAAATCCAGCCCACATCCGGGAGATTCTCAAGAGCAAGGGGTGGAGCAAGCCAGGACTCAAACCACGAGAAGCTCCAGCCCAAAAGGCAGCCAAAATGCAGCCCACATCCGGGACAATCTCAAGAGCAGGGGGTGGAGCAAGCCAGGCCTCAAACCACGAGAAGCTCCAGCCCAAGAAACACCCAGAATGCAGCCCACATCCGGGAGAATCTCAAGAGCAGGGGTTGCAGCAAGCCAGGCCTCAAACCACAAGAAGCTCCAGCCCAAAAGGCAGCCAAAATGCAGCCCACATCCGGGAGAATCTCAAGAGCAGGGGGTGGAGCAAGCCAGGCCTAAAACCTCGAGAAGCTCCAGCCCAAAAGGCAGCCAAAATCCAGCCCACATCCAGGAGAATCTCAAGAGCAGGGGGTGGAGCAAGCCAGGCTTCAAACCACGAGAATCTCCAGCCCAAAAGGCAGCCAAAATGCAGGCCCACCTCCGGAAGAATCTCAAGAGCAGGGTGTGGAGCAAGCCAGGCCTCAAACCTCGAGAAGTTCCAGCCCAAAATGCAGCCAAAATCCAGCCCACATCCGGGAGAATATCAAGAGTAGGAGGTGGAGCAAGCCAGGCCTCAAACCTCGAGAAGCTCCAGCCCAAAATGCAGCCAAAATCCAGCCCACATCCATGAGATTCTCAAGAGCAGGGGGTGGAGCAAGCCAGGCCTCAAACCTCGAGAAGCTCCAGCCCAAGTATCAGCCAAAATGCAGCCCACATCCAGGAGCATATGAAGAGCAGGGTGTGGAGCAAGCCAGGCCCCAAACCACGAGAATCTCCAGCCCAAGTATCAGTCAAAATGCAGCCCACATCCGGGAGAATCTCAAGAGCAGGGGGTGGAGCAAGCCAGGCCTCAAACCACGAGAAGCTCCAGCCCAAAAGGCAGCCAAAATCCAGCCCACATCCGGGAGAATCTCAAGAGCAGGGGGTGCAGCAAGCCAGGCCTCAAACCACGAGAAGCTCCAGCCCAAGTATCAGCCAAAATGCAGCCCACATCCAGGAGCATATGAAGAGCAGGGTGTGGAGCAAGCCAGGCCTCAAACCATGAGAAGCTCCAGCCCAAAAGGCAGCCAAAATGCAGCCCACATCCGGGAGAATCTCAAGAGCAGGGGGTGGAGCAAGGCAGGCCTCAAACCACGAGAAGCTCCAGCCCAAAAGGCAGCCAAAATCCAGCCCAAATCCAGGAGAATTTCAAGAGTAGGGGGTGGAGCAAGCCAGGCCTCAAACCATGAGAAGCTCCAGCCCAAGTATCAGCCAAAATGCAGCCCACATCCAGGAGCATATGAAGAGCAGGGTGTGGAGCAAGGCAGGCCTCAAACCACGAGAAGCCCCAGCCCAAGTATCAGCCAAAATCCAGCCCACATCCGGGAGATTCTCAAGAGCAGGGGGTGGAGCAAGCCAGGCCTCAAACCTCGAGAAGCTCCAGTCCAAAATGCAGCCAAAATCCAGCCCACATCCGGGAGATTCTCAAGAGCAGGGGGTGGAGCAAGCCAGGCCTCAAACCTCGAAAAGCTCCAGCCCAAAAGGCAGCCAAAATGCAGCCCACATCCGGGAGAATCTCAAGTGCAGGGGGTGGAGCAAGCCAGGCCTCAAACCACGAGAAGCTCCAGCCCAAAAGGCAGCCAAAATGCAGCCCACATCCAGGAGAATCTCAAGAGCAGGGGGTGGAGCAAGCCAGGCCTCAAACCCCGAGAAGCTCCAGCCCAAAAGGCAGCCAAAATCCAGCCCACATCCGGGAGAATCTCAAGAGCAGTGGGTGGAGCAAGCCAGGACTCAAACCACGAGAAGCTCCAGCCCAAAATGCAGCCAAAATCTAGCCCACATCCGGGAGAATCTCAAGAGCAGGGGGTGGAGCAAGCCAGGCCTCAAACCACGAGCAGCTCCAGCCCAAAAGGCAGCCAAAATGCAGCCCACATCCGGGAGAATCTCAAGAGCAGGGAGTGGAGCAAGCCAGGCCCCAAACCACGAGAATCTCCAGCCCAAGTATCAGTCAAAATGCAGCCCACATCCGGGAGAATCTCAAGAGCAGGGGGTGGAGCAAGCCAGGCCTCAAACCACGAGAAGCTCCAGCCCAAAAGGCAGCCAAAATCCAGCCCACATCCGGGAGAATCTCAAGAGCAGGGGGTGCAGCAAGCCAGGCCTCAAACCACGAGAAGCTCCAGCCCAAGTATCAGCCAAAATGCAGCCCACATCCAGGAGCATATGAAGAGCAGGGTGTGGAGCAAGCCAGGCCTCAAACCACGAGAAGCTCCAGCCCAAAAGGCAGCCAAAATGCAGCCCACATCCGGGAGAATCTCAAGAGCAGGGGGTGGAGCAAGCCAGGCCTCAAACCACGAGAAGCTCCAGCCCAAAAGGCAGCCAAAATCCAGCCCAAATCCAGGAGAATTTCAAGAGTAGGGGGTGGAGCAAGCCAGGCCTCAAACCACGAGAAGCTCCAGCCCAAGTATCAGCCAAAATGCAGCCCACATCCAGGAGCATATGAAGAGCAGGGTGTGGAGCAAGGCAGGCCTCAAACCACGAGAAGCCCCAGCCCAAGAATCACCCAGAATGCAGCCCACATCCAGGAGAATCTCAAGAGCAGGGGGTGGAGCAAGCCAGGCCTCAAACCTCGAGAAGCTCCAGTCCAAAATGCAGCCAAAATCCAGCCCACATCCGGGAGATTCTCAAGAGCAGGGTATGGAGCAAGCCAGGCCTCAAACCTCGAGAAGCTCCAGCCCAAAATGCAGCCAAAATCCAGCCCACATCCGGGAGATTCTCAAGAGTAGGAGGTGGAGCAAGCCAGGCCTCAAACCTCGAGAAGCTCCAGCCCAAAAGGCAGCCAAAATCCAGCCCACATCCGGGAGATTCTCAAGAGTAGGAGGTGGAGCAAGCCAGGCCTCAAACCTCGAGAAGCTCCAGCCCAAAATGCAGCCAAAATGCAGCCCACATCCGGGAGAATCTCAAGAGCAGGGGGTGGAGCAAGCCAGGCCTCAAACCACGAGAAGCTGCAGCCCAAAAGGCAGCCAAAATGCAGGCCACATCCGGGAGAATCTCAAGAGAAGGGGGTCGAGCAAGCCAGGCCTCAAACCACGAGAAGCTCCAGCCCAAAAGGCAGCCAAATTCCAGCCCACATCCGAAAGAATATGAAGAGCAGGGGGTGGAGCACGACAGGCCTCAAACCACGAGAAGCTCCAGCCCAAAAGGCAGCCAAAATGCAGCCCACATCCGGGAGAATCTCAAGAGCAGGGGGTGGAGCAAGCCAGGCCTCAAACCTCGAGAAGCTCCAGCCCAAAATGCAGCCAAAATCCAGCGTACATCCGGGAGATTCTCAAGAGCAGGGGGTGGAGCAAGCCAGGCCACAAACCACGAGAAGCTCCAGCCCAAAAGGCAGCCAAAATGCAGCCCACATCCGGGAGAATCTCAAGAGCAGGGGGTGGAGCAAGCCAGGCCTCAAACCACGAGAAGCTCCAGCCCAAAAGGCAGCCAAAATCCAGCCCACATCCGGGAGAATATCAAGAGTAGGGGGTGGAGTAAGCCAGGCCACAAACCACGAGAAGCTCCAGCCCAAAAGGCAGCCAAAATGCAGGCCACATCCGGGAGAATCTCAAGAGCGGTGGGTGGAGCAAGCCAGGCCTTAAACCACGAGAAGCTCCAGCCCAAAAGGCAGCCAAAATGCAGCCCACATCCGGGAGAATCTCAAGAGCAGGGGGTGGAGCAAGCCAGGCCTCAAACCACGAGAAGCTCCAGCCCATGAAACACCCAGAATGCAGCCCACATCCGGGAGAATCTCAAGAGCAGGGGGTGCAGCAAGCCAGGCCTCAAACCACAAGAAGCTCCAGCCCAAAAGGCAGCCAAAATGCAGCCCACATCCGGGAGAATCTCAAGAGCAGGGGGTGGAGCAAGCCAGGCCTAAAACCACGAGAAGCTCCAGCCAAAAAGGCAGCCAAAATCCAGCCCACATCCAGGAGAATCTCAAGAGCAGGGGGTGGAGCAAGCCAGGCTTCAAACCACGAGAATCTCCAGACCAAAAGGCAGCCAAAATGCAGGCCCACCTCCGGAAGAATCTCAAGAGCAGGGTGTGGAGCAAGCCAGGCCTCAAACCTCGAGAAGTTCCAGCCCAAAAGGCAGCCAAAATCCAGCCGACATCCGGGAGAATCTCAAGAGTAGGAGGTGGAGCAAGCCAGGCCTCAAACCTCGAGAAGCTCCAGCCCAAAATGCAGCCAAAATCCAGCCCACCTCCGGGAGAATCTCAAGAGCAGGGTATGGAGCAAGCCAGGCCTCAAACCTCGAGAACCTCCAGCCCAAAAGGCAGCCAAAATGCAACCCACATCCGGGAGAATATCAAGAGTAGGAGGTGGAGCAAGCCAGGCCTCAAACCTCGAGAAGCTCCAGCCCAAAAGGCAGCCAAAATCCAGCCCACATCCGGGAGATTCTCAAGAGCAAGGGGTGGAGCAAGCCAGGACTCAAACCACGAGAAGCTCCAGCCCAAAAGGCAGCCAAAATGCAGCCCACATCCGGGAGAATCTCAAGAGCAGGGGGTGGAGCAAGCCAGGCCTCAAACCACGAGAAGCTCCAGCCCAAGAAACACCCAGAATGCAGCCCACATCCGCGAGAATCTCAAGAGCAGGGGGTGCAGCAAGCCAGGCCTCAAACCACAAGAAGCTCCAGCCCAAAAGGCAGCCAAAATGCAGCCCACATCCGGGAGAATCTCAAGAGCAGGGGGTGGAGCAAGCCAGGCCTAAAACCTCGAGAAGCTCCAGCCCAAAAGGCAGCCAAAATCCAGCCCACATCCAGGAGAATCTCAAGAGCAGGGGGTGGAGCAAGCCAGGCTTCAAACCACGAGAATCTCCAGCCCAAAAGGCAGCCAAAATGCAGGCCCACCTCCGGAAGAATCTCAAGAGCAGGGTGTGGAGCAAGCCAGGCCTCAAACCTCGAGAAGTTCCAGCCCAAAAGGCAGCCAAAATCCAGCCCACATCCGGGAGAATATCAAGAGTAGGAGGTGGAGCAAGCCAGGCCTCAAACCTCGAGAAGCTCCAGCCCAAAATGCAGCCAAAATCCAGCCCACATCCATGAGATTCTCAAGAGCAGGGGGTGGAGCAAGCCAGGCCTCAAACCTCGAGAAGCTCCAGCCCAAAAGGCAGCCAAAATGCAGCCCACATCCGGGAGAATATCAAGAGCAGGGGGTGGAGCAAGGCAGGCCTCAAACCTCGAGAAGCTCCAGCCCAAGTATCAGCCAAAATGCAGCCCACATCCAGGAGCATATGAAGAGCAGGGTGTGGAGCAAGCCAGGCCTCAAACCACGAGAAGCTCCAGCCCAAAAGGCAGCCAAAATCCACCCACATCGGGGAGAATCTCAAGAGCAGGGGGTGGAGCAAGCCAGGCTTCAAACCACGAGAAGCTCCAGCCCAAAATGCAGCCAAAAAGCAGCCCACATCCGGGAGAATCTCAAGAGCAGGGTATGGAGCAAGCCAGGCCTCAAACCTCGAGAAGCTCCAGCCCAAAAGGCAGCCAAAATGCAGCCCACATCCGGGAGAATATCAAGAGTAGGAGGTGGAGCAAGCCAGGCCTCAAACCTCGAGAAGCTCCAGCCCAAAAGGCAGCCAAAATCCAGCCCACATCCGGGAGATTCTCAAGAGCAAGGGGTGGAGCAAGCCAGGCCTCAAACCTCGAGAACCTCCAGCCCAAAAGGCAGCCAAAATGCAGCCCACATCCGGGAGAATCTCAAGAGCAGGGGGTGGAGCAAGCCAGGCCTCAAACCACGAGAAGATCCAGCCCAAAAAGCCACCAAAATGCAGCCCACATCCGGGACAATTTCAAGAGCAGGGGGTGGAGCAAGCCAGGCCCCAAACCACGAGAATCTCCAGCCCAAGCATCAGTCAAAATGCAGCCCACATCCGGGAGAATCTCAAGAGCAGGGGGTGGAGCAAGGCAGGCCTCAAACCACGAGAAGCTCCAGCCCAAAAGGCAGCCAAAATCCAGCCCACATCCAGGAGAATTTCAAGAGCAAGGGGTGGAGCAAGCCAGGCCTCAAATCACGAGAAGCTCCAGCCCAAGTATCAGCCAAAATGCAGCCCACATCCAGGAGCATATGAAGAGCAGGGTGTGGAGCAAGCCAGGCCTCAAACCACGAGAAGCTCCAGCCCAAAATGCAGCGAAAATCCAGCCCACATCCGGGAGATTCTCAACAGCAGGGGGTGGAGCAAGCCAGGCCTCAAACCTCGAGAAGCTCCAGTCCAAAATGCAGCCAAAATCCAGCCCACATCCGGGAGATTCTCAAGAGCAGGGGGTGGAGCAAGCCAGGCCTCAAACCTCGAGAAGCTCCAGCCCAAAAGGCAGCCAAAATGCAGCCCACATCCGGGAGAATCTCAAGAGCAGGGGGTGGAGCAAGCCAGGCCTCAAACCACGAGAAGCTCCAGCCCAAAAGGCAGCCAAAATGCAGCCCACATCCGGGAGAATCTCAACAGCAGGGGGTGGAGCAAGCCGGGCCTCAAACCACGAGAATCTCCAGCCCAAAATGCAGCCAAAATGCAGCCCACATCCGGGAGAATCTCAACAGCAGGGGGTGGAGCAAGCCGGGCCTCAAACCACGAGAAGCTCCAGCCCAAAATGTAGCCAAAATGCAGCCCACATCCGGGAGAATCTCAAGAGCAGGGGGTGGAGCAAGCCAGGCCTCAAACCATGAAAAGCTCCAGCCCAAAATGCAGCCAACATCCAGCCCACATCCGGGAGATTCTCAAGAGCAGGGGGTGGAGCAAGCCAGGCCTCAAACCTCTAGAAGCTCCAGCCCAAAAGGCAGCCAAAATGCAGCCCACATCCGGGAGAATCTCAAGAGCAGTGGGTGGAGCAAGCCAGGCCTCAAACCACGAGAAGCTCCAGCCCAAAATGCAGCCAAAATGCAGGCCACATCCGGGAGAATATCAAGAGTAGGAAGTGGAGCAAGCCAGGCCTCAAACCACGAGAAGCTCCAGCCCAAAAGGCAGCCAAAATGCAGCCCACATCCGGGAGAATCTCAAGAGCAGTGGGTGGAGAAAGCCAGGCCTCAAACCACGAGAAGCTCCAGCCCAAAAGGCAGCCAAAATGCAGGACACATCCGGGAGAATCTCAAGAGGAGGGGGTGGAGCACGCCAGGCCTCAAACCACGAGAAGCTCCAGCCCAAGATTCAGCCAGGATGCAGCCCACATCCGGGAGAATCTCAAGAGCAGGGGGTGGAGCAAGGCAGGCCTCAAACCACGAGAAGCTCCAGCTCAAAATGTAGCCAAAATCCAGCCCACATCCGGGAGAATATCAAGAGCAGGGGGTGGAGCAAGCCAGGCCTCAAACCACGGGAAGCTCCAGCCCAACTATCAGCCAAAATGCAGCCCACATCCGGGAGAATATCAAGAGCAGGGGGTGGTGCAAGCCAGGCCTCAAACCACGAGAAGCTCCAGCCCAAAATGCAGACAAAATCCAGCCCACATCCGGGAGATTCTCAAGAGCAGGGGTTGGAGCAAGCCAGGCCTCAAACCTCGAGAAGCTCCAGCCCAAAATGCAGCCAAAATCCAGCACACATCTGGGAGATTCTCAAGAGCAGGGGGTGGAGCAAGCCAGGCCTCAAACCACGAGAAGCTCCAGGCCAAAAGGCAGCCAAATGCAGCCCACATCCGGGAGAATCTCAAGAGCAGGGGGTGGAGCAAGCCAGGCCTCAAACCACGAGAAGCTCCAGCCTTAAAGGCAGCCAAAATCCAGCCCACATCCGGGAGAATATCAAGAGTAGGGGGTGGAGCAAGCCAGGCCTCAAACCATGAGAAGCTCCAGCCCAAAAGGCAGCCAAAATGCAGGCCACATCCGGGAGAATCTCAAGAGCAGGGGGTGGAGCAAACCAGGCTTCAAACCACGAGAAGCTCCAGCCCAAAATGCAGCCAAAATCCAGCCCACATCCGGGAGATTCTCAAGAGCAGGGGGTGGAGCAAGCCAGGCCTCAAACCACGAGAAGCTCCAGCCCAAAATTCAGCCAAAATCCAGCCCACATCCGGGAGATTCTCAAGAGCAGGGGGTGGAGCAAGCCAGGCCTCAAACCTCGAGAAGCTCCAGCCCAAAAGGCAGCCAAAATGCAGCCCACATCCGGGAGAATCTCAAGAGCAGGGGGTGGAGCAAGCCAGGCCTCAAACCACGAGAAGCTCCAGCCCAAAATGTAGCCAAAATGCAGCCCACATCCAGGAGAATCTCAAGAGCAGGGGGTGGAGCAAACCAGGCCTCAAACCACGAGAAGCTCCAGCCCAAAATGTAGCCAAAATGCAGCCCACATCCGGGACAATTTCAAGAGCAGGGGGTGGAGCAAGCCAGGCCCCAAACCACGAGAATCTCCAGCCCAAGTATCAGCCAAAATGCAGCCCACATTTAGGAGAATATCAAGAGCAGGGGGTGGAGCAAGCCAGGCCTCAAACCTCGAGAAGCTCCAGCCCAAAATGCAGCCAAAATCCAGCCCACCTCCGGGAGAATCTCAAGAGCAGGGGGTGGAGCAAGCCAGGCCTCAAACCCCGAGAAGCTCCAGCCCAAAAGGCAGCCAAAATCCAGCCCACATCCGGGAGAATCCCAAGAGCAGTGGGTGGAGCAAGCCAGGACTCAAACCACGAGAAGCTCCAGCCCAAAATGCAGCCAAAATCTAGCCCACATCCGGGAGAATCTCAAGAGCAGGGGGTGGAGCAAGCCAGGCCTCAAACCACGAGCAGCTCCAGCCCAAAAGGCAGCCAAAATGCAGCCCACATCCGGGAGAATCACAAGAGCAGGGAGTGGAGCAAGCCAGGCCCCAAACCACGAGAATCTCCAGCCCAAGTATCAGTCAAAATGCAGCCCACATCCGGGAGAATCTCAAGAGCAGGGGGTGGAGCAAGCCAGGCCTCAAACCACGAGAAGCTCCAGCCCAAAAGGCAGCCAAAATCCAGCCCACATCCGGGAGAATCTCAAGAGCAGGGGGTGCAGCAAGCCAGGCCTCAAACCACGAGAAGCTCCAGCCCAAGTATCAGCCAAAATGCAGCCCACATCCAGGAGCATATGAAGAGCAGGGTGTGGAGCAAGCCAGGCCTCAAACCACGAGAAGCTCCAGCCCAAAAGGCAGCCAAAATGCAGCCCACATCCGGGAGAATCTCAAGAGCAGGGGGTGGAGCAAGGCAGGCCTCAAACCACGAGAAGCTCCAGCCCAAAAGGCAGCCAAAATCCAGCCCAAATCCAGGAGAATTTCAAGAGTAGGGGGTGGAGCAAGCCAGGCCTCAAACCACGAGAAGCTCCAGCCCAAGTATCAGCCAAAATGCAGCCCACATCCAGGAGCATATGAAGAGCAGGGTGTGGAGCAAGGCAGGCCTCAAACCACGAGAAGCCCCAGCCCAAGTATCAGCCAAAATCCAGCCCACATCCGGGAGATTCTCAAGAGCAGGGGGTGGAGCAAGCCAGGCCTCAAACCTCGAGAAGCTCCAGTCCAAAATGCAGCCAAAATCCAGCCCACATCCGGGAGATTCTCAAGAGCAGGGGGTGGAGCAAGCCAGGCCTCAAACCTCGAGAAGCTCCAGCCCAAAAGGCAGCCAAAATGCAGCCCACATCCGGGAGAATCTCAAGTGCAAGGGGTGGAGCAAGCCAGGCCTCAAACCACGAGAAGCTCCAGCCCAAAAGGCAGCCAAAATGCAGCCCACATCCAGGAGAATCTCAAGAGCAGGGGGTGGAGCAAGCCAGGCCTCAAACCCCGAGAAGCTCCAGCCCAAAAGGCAGCCAAAATCCAGCCCACATCCGGGAGAATCTCAAGAGCAGTGGGTGGAGCAAGCCAGGACTCAAACCACGAGAAGCTCCAGCCCAAAATGCAGCCAAAATCTAGCCCACATCCGGGAGAATCTCAAGAGCAGGGGGTGGAGCAAGCCAGGCCTCAAACCACGAGCAGCTCCAGCCCAAAAGGCAGCCAAAATGCAGCCCACATCCGGGAGAATCTCAAGAGCAGGGAGTGGAGCAAGCCAGGCCCCAAACCACGAGAATCTCCAGCCCAAGTATCAGTCAAAATGCAGCCCACATCCGGGAGAATCTCAAGAGCAGGGGGTGGAGCAAGCCAGGCCTCAAACCACGAGAAGCTCCAGCCCAAAAGGCAGCCAAAATCCAGCCCACATCCGGGAGAATCTCAAGAGCAGGGGGTGCAGCAAGCCAGGCCTCAAACCACGAGAAGCTCCAGCCCAAGTATCAGCCAAAATGCAGCCCACATCCAGGAGCATATGAAGAGCAGGGTGTGGAGCAAGCCAGGCCTCAAACCACGAGAAGCTCCAGCCCAAAAGGCAGCCAAAATGCAGCCCACATCCGGGAGAATCTCAAGAGCAGGGGGTGGAGCAAGCCAGGCCTCAAACCACGAGAAGCTCCAGCCCAAAAGGCAGCCAAAATCCAGCCCAAATCCAGGAGAATTTCAAGAGTAGGGGGTGGAGCAAGCCAGGCCTCAAACCACGAGAAGCTCCAGCCCAAGTATCAGCCAAAATGCAGCCCACATCCAGGAGCATATGAAGAGCAGGGTGTGGAGCAAGGCAGGCCTCAAACCACGAGAAGCCCCAGCCCAAGAATCACCCAGAATGCAGCCCACATCCGGGAGATTCTCAAGAGCAGGGGGTGGAGCAAGCCAGGCCTCAAACCTCGAGAAGCTCCAGTCCAAAATGCAGCCAAAATCCAGCCCACATCCGGGAGATTCTCAAGAGCAGGGTATGGAGCAAGCCAGGCCTCAAACCTCGAGAAGCTCCAGCCCAAAATGCAGCCAAAATCCAGCCCACATCCGGGAGATTCTCAAGAGTAGGAGGTGGAGCAAGCCAGGCCTCAAACCTCGAGAAGCTCCAGCCCAAAAGGCAGCCAAAATCCAGCCCACATCCGGGAGATTCTCAAGAGTAGGAGGTGGAGCAAGCCAGGCCTCAAACCTCGAGAAGCTCCAGCCCAAAATGCAGCCAAAATGCAGCCCACATCCGGGAGAATCTCAAGAGCAGGGGGTGGAGCAAGCCAGGCCTCAAACCACGAGAAGCTGCAGCCCAAAAGGCAGCCAAAATGCAGGCCACATCCGGGAGAATCTCAAGAGAAGGGGGTCGAGCAAGCCAGGCCTCAAACCACGAGAAGCTCCAGCCCAAAAGGCAGCCAAATTCCAGCCCACATCCGAAAGAATATGAAGAGCAGGGGGTGGAGCACGACAGGCCTCAAACCACGAGAAGCTCCAGCCCAAAAGGCAGCCAAAATGCAGCCCACATCCGGGAGAATCTCAAGAGCAGGGGGTGGAGCAAGCCAGGCCTCAAACCTCGAGAAGCTCCAGCCCAAAATGCAGCCAAAATCCAGCGTACATCCGGGAGATTCTCAAGAGCAGGGGGTGGAGCAAGCCAGGCCACAAACCACGAGAAGCTCCAGCCCAAAAGGCAGCCAAAATGCAGCCCACATCCGGGAGAATCTCAAGAGCAGGGGGTGGAGCAAGCCAGGCCTCAAACCACGAGAAGCTCCAGCCCAAAAGGCAGCCAAAATCCAGCCCACATCCGGGGGAATATCAAGAGTAGGGGGTGGAGTAAGCCAGGCCACAAACCACGAGAAGCTCCAGCCCAAAAGGCAGCCAAAATGCAGCCCACATCCGGGAGAATCTCAAGAGCGGTGGGTGGAGCAAGCCAGGCCTTAAACCACGAGAAGCTCCAGCCCAAAAGGCAGCCAAAATCCAGCCCACATCCAGGAGAATCTCAAGAGCAGGGGGTGGAGCAAGCCAGGCTTCAAACCACGAGAATCTCCAGACCAAAAGGCAGCCAAAATGCAGGCCCACCTCCGGAAGAATCTCAAGAGCAGGGTGTGGAGCAAGCCAGGCCTCAAACCTCGAGAAGTTCCAGCCCAAAAGGCAGCCAAAATCCAGCCGACATCCGGGAGAATCTCAAGAGTAGGAGGTGGAGCAAGCCAGGCCTCAAACCTCGAGAAGCTCCAGCCCAAAATGCAGCCAAAATCCAGCCCACCTCCGGGAGAATCTCAAGAGCAGGGTATGGAGCAAGCCAGGCCTCAAACCTCGAGAAGCTCCAGCCCAAAAGGCAGCCAAAATGCAACCCACATCCGGGAGAATATCAAGAGTAGGAGGTGGAGCAAGCCAGGCCTCAAACCTCCAGAAGCTCCAGCCCAAAAGGCAGCCAAAATCCAGCCCACATCCGGGAGATTCTCAAGAGCAAGGGGTGGAGCAAGCCAGGACTCAAACCACGAGAAGCTCCAGCCCAAAAGGCAGCCAAAATGCAGCCCACATCCGGGAGAATCTCAAGAGCAGGGGGTGGAGCAAGCCAGGCCTCAAACCACGAGAAGCTCCAGCCCAAGAAACACCCAGAATGCAGCCCACATCCGGGAGAATCTCAAGAGCAGGGGGTGCAGCAAGCCAGGCCTCAAACCACAAGAAGCTCCAGCCCAAAAGGCAGCCAAAATGCAGCCCACATCCGGGAGAATCTCAAGAGCAGGGGGTGGAGCAAGCCAGGCCTAAAACCTCGAGAAGCTCCAGCCCAAAAGGCAGCCAAAATCCAGCCCACATCCAGGAGAATCTCAAGAGCAGGGGGTGGAGCAAGCCAGGCTTCAAACCACGAGAATCTCCAGCCCAAAAGGCAGCCAAAATGCAGGCCCACCTCCCGAAGAATCTCAAGAGCAGGGTGTGGAGCAAGCCAGGCCTCAAACCTCGAGAAGTTCCAGCCCAAAAGGCAGCCAAAATCCAGCCCACATCCGGGAGAATATCAAGAGTAGGAGGTGGAGCAAGCCAGGCCTCAAACCTCGAGAAGCTCCAGCCCAAAATGCAGCCAAAATCCAGCCCACATCCATGAGATTCTCAAGAGCAGGGGGTGGAGCAAGCCAGGCCTCAAACCTCGAGAAGCTCCAGCCCAAAAGGCAGCCAAAATGCAGCCCACATCCGGGAGAATATCAAGAGCAGGGGGTGGAGCAAGGCAGGCCTCAAACCTCGAGAAGCTCCAGCCCAAGTATCAGCCAAAATGCAGCCCACATCCAGGAGCATATGAAGAGCAGGGTGTGGAGCAAGCCAGGCCTCAAACCACGAGAAGCTCCAGCCCAAAAGGCAGCCAAAATCCAGCCCACATCCGGGAGAATCTCAAGAGCAGGGGGTGCAGCAAGCCAGGCCTCAAACCACGAGAAGCTCCAGCCCAAGTATCAGCCAAAATGCAGCCCACATCCAGGAGCATATGAAGAGCAGGGTGTGGAGCAAGCCAGGCCTCAAACCACGAGAAGCTCCAGCCCAAAAGGCAGCCAAAATGCAGCCCACATCCGGGAGAATCTCAAGAGCAGGGGGTGGAGCAAGGCAGGCCTCAAACCACGAGAAGCTCCAGCCCAAAAGGCAGCCAAAATCCAGCCCAAATCCAGGAGAATTTCAAGAGTAGGGGGTGGAGCAAGCCAGGCCTCAAACCACGAGAAGCTCCAGCCCAAGTATCAGCCAAAATGCAGCCCACATCCAGGAGCATATGAAGAGCAGGGTGTGGAGCAAGGCAGGCCTCAAACCACGAGAAGCCCCAGCCCAAGTATCAGCCAAAATCCAGCCCACATCCGGGAGATTCTCAAGAGCAGGGGGTGGAGCAAGCCAGGCCTCAAACCTCGAGAAGCTCCAGTCCAAAATGCAGCCAAAATCCAGCCCACATCCGGGAGATTCTCAAGAGCAGGGGGTGGAGCAAGCCAGGCCTCAAACCTCGAGAAGCTCCAGCCCAAAAGGCAGCCAAAATGCAGCCCACATCCGGGAGAATCTCAAGTGCAGGGGGTGGAGCAAGCCAGGCCTCAAACCACGAGAAGCTCCAGCCCAAAAGGCAGCCAAAATGCAGCCCACATCCAGGAGAATCTCAAGAGCAGGGGGTGGAGCAAGCCAGGCCTCAAACCCCGAGAAGCTCCAGCCCAAAAGGCAGCCAAAATCCAGCCCATATCCGGGAGAATCTCAAGAGCAGTGGGTGGAGCAAGCCAGGACTCAAACCACGAGAAGCTCCAGCCCAAAATGCAGCCAAAATCTAGCCCACATCCGGGAGAATCTCAAGAGCAGGGGGTGGAGCAAGCCAGGCCTCAAACCACGAGCAGCTCCAGCCCAAAAGGCAGCCAAAATGCAGCCCACATCCGGGAGAATCTCAAGAGCAGGGAGTGGAGCAAGCCAGGCCCCAAACCACGAGAATCTCCAGCCCAAGTATCAGTCAAAATGCAGCCCACATCCGGGAGAATCTCAAGAGCAGGGGGTGGAGCAAGCCAGGCCTCAAACCACGAGAAGCTCCAGCCCAAAAGGCAGCCAAAATCCAGCCCACATCCGGGAGAATCTCAAGAGCAGGGGGTGCAGCAAGCCAGGCCTCAAACCACGAGAAGCTCCAGCCCAAGTATCAGCCAAAATGCAGCCCACATCCAGGAGCATATGAAGAGCAGGGTGTGGAGCAAGCCAGGCCTCAAACCACGAGAAGCTCCAGCCCAAAAGGCAGCCAAAATGCAGCCCACATCCGGGAGAATCTCAAGAGCAGGGGGTGGAGCAAGCCAGGCCTCAAACCACGAGAAGCTCCAGCCCAAAAGGCAGCCAAAATCCAGCCCAAATCCAGGAGAATTTCAAGAGTAGGGGGTGGAGCAAGCCAGGCCTCAAACCACGAGAAGCTCCAGCCCAAGTATCAGCCAAAATGCAGCCCACATCCAGGAGCATATGAAGAGCAGGGTGTGGAGCAAGGCAGGCCTCAAACCACGAGAAGCCCCAGCCCAAGAATCACCCAGAATGCAGCCCACATCCAGGAGAATCTCAAGAGCAGGGGGTGGAGCAAGCCAGGCCTCAAACCTCGAGAAGCTCCAGTCCAAAATGCAGCCAAAATCCAGCCCACATCCGGGAGATTCTCAAGAGCAGGGTATGGAGCAAGCCAGGCCTCAAACCACGAGAAGCTCCAGCCCAAAATGCAGCCAAAATCCAGCCCACATCCGGGAGATTCTCAAGAGTAGGAGGTGGAGCAAGCCAGGCCTCAAACCTCGAGAAGCTCCAGCCCAAAAGGCAGCCAAAATCCAGCCCACATCCGGGAGATTCTCAAGAGTAGGAGGTGGAGCAAGCCAGGCCTCAAACCTCGAGAAGCTCCAGCCCAAAATGCAGCCAAAATGCAGCCCACATCCGGGAGAATCTCAAGAGCAGGGGGTGGAGCAAGCCAGGCCTCAAACCACGAGAAGCTGCAGCCCAAAAGGCAGCCAAAATGCAGGCCACATCCGGGAGAATCTCAAGAGAAGGGGGTCGAGCAAGCCAGGCCTCAAACCACGAGAAGCTCCAGCCCAAAAGGCAGCCAAATTCCAGCCCACATCCGAAAGAATATGAAGAGCAGGGGGTGGAGCACGACAGGCCTCAAACCACGAGAAGCTCCAGCCCAAAAGGCAGCCAAAATGCAGCCCACATCCGGGAGAATCTCAAGAGCAGGGGGTGGAGCAAGCCAGGCCTCAAACCTCGAGAAGCTCCAGCCCAAAATGCAGCCAAAATCCAGCGTACATCCGGGAGATTCTCAAGAGCAGGGGGTGGAGCAAGCCAGGCCACAAACCACGAGAAGCTCCAGCCCAAAAGGCAGCCAAAATGCAGCCCACATCCGGGAGAATCTCAAGAGCAGGGGGTGGAGCAAGCCAGGCCTCAAACCACGAGAAGCTCCAGCCCAAAAGGCAGCCAAAATCCAGCCCACATCCGGGAGAATATCAAGAGTAGGGGGTGGAGTAAGCCAGGCCACAAACCACGAGAAGCTCCAGCCCAAAAGGCAGCCAAAATGCAGCCCACATCCGGGAGATTCTCAAGAGCAAGGGGTGGAGCAAGCCAGGACTCAAACCACGAGAAGCTCCAGCCCAAAAGGCAGCCAAAATGCAGCCCACATCCGGGAGAATCTCAAGAGCAGGGGGTGGAGCAAGCCAGGCCTCAAACCACGAGAAGCTCCAGCCCAAGAAACACCCAGAATGCAGCCCACATCCGGGAGAATCTCAAGAGCAGGGGGTGCAGCAAGCCAGGCCTCAAACCACAAGAAGCTCCAGCCCAAAAGGCAGCCAAAATGCAGCCCACATCCGGGAGAATCTCAAGAGCAGGGGGTGGAGCAAGCCAGGCCTAAAACCTCGAGAAGCTCCAGCCCAAAAGGCAGCCAAAATCCAGCCCACATCCAGGAGAATCTCAAGAGCAGGGGGTGGAGCAAGCCAGGCTTCAAACCACGAGAATCTCCAGCCCAAAAGGCAGCCAAAATGCAGGCCCACCTCCGGAAGAATCTCAAGAGCAGGGTGTGGAGCAAGCCAGGCCTCAAACCTCGAGAAGTTCCAGCCCAAAAGGCAGCCAAAATCCAGCCCACATCCGGGAGAATATCAAGAGTAGGAGGTGGAGCAAGCCAGGCCTCAAACCTCGAGAAGCTCCAGCCCAAAATGCAGCCAAAATCCAGCCCACATCCATGAGATTCTCAAGAGCAGGGGGTGGAGCAAGCCAGGCCTCAAACCTCGAGAAGCTCCAGCCCAAAAGGCAGCCAAAATGCAGCCCACATCCGGGAGAATATCAAGAGCAGGGGGTGGAGCAAGGCAGGCCTCAAACCTCGAGAAGCTCCAGCCCAAGTATCAGCCAAAATGCAGCCCACATCCAGGAGCATATGAAGAGCAGGGTGTGGAGCAAGCCAGGCCTCAAACCACGAGAAGCTCCAGCCCAAAAGGCAGCCAAAATCCACCCACATCGGGGAGAATCTCAAGAGCAGGGGGTGGAGCAAGCCAGGCTTCAAACCACGAGAAGCTCCAGCCCAAAATGCAGCCAAAAAGCAGCCCACATCCGGGAGAATCTCAAGAGCAGGGTATGGAGCAAGCCAGGCCTCAAACCTCGAGAAGCTCCAGCCCAAAAGGCAGCCAAAATGCAGCCCACATCCGGGAGAATATCAAGAGTAGGAGGTGGAGCAAGCCAGGCCTCAAACCTCGAGAAGCTCCAGCCCAAAAGGCAGCCAAAATCCAGCCCACATCCGGGAGATTCTCAAGAGCAAGGGGTGGAGCAAGCCAGGCCTCAAACCTCGAGAACCTCCAGCCCAAAAGGCAGCCAAAATGCAGCCCACATCCGGGAGAATCTCAAGAGCAGGGGGTGGAGCAAGCCAGGCCTCAAACCACGAGAAGATCCAGCCCAAAAAGCCACCAAAATGCAGCCCACATCCGGGACAATTTCAAGAGCAGGGGGTGGAGCAAGCCAGGCCCCAAACCACGAGAATCTCCAGCCCAAGCATCAGTCAAAATGCAGCCCACATCCGGGAGAATCTCAAGAGCAGGGGGTGGAGCAAGGCAGGCCTCAAACCACGAGAAGCTCCAGCCCAAAAGGCAGCCAAAATCCAGCCCACATCCAGGAGAATTTCAAGAGCAAGGGGTGGAGCAAGCCAGGCCTCAAATCACGAGAAGCTCCAGCCCAAGTATCAGCCAAAATGCAGCCCACATCCAGGAGCATATGAAGAGCAGGGTGTGGAGCAAGCCAGGCCTCAAACCACGAGAAGCTCCAGCCCAAAATGCAGCGAAAATCCAGCCCACATCCGGGAGATTCTCAACAGCAGGGGGTGGAGCAAGCCAGGCCTCAAACCTCGAGAAGCTCCAGTCCAAAATGCAGCCAAAATCCAGCCCACATCCGGGAGATTCTCAAGAGCAGGGGGTGGAGCAAGCCAGGCCTCAAACCTCGAGAAGCTCCAGCCCAAAAGGCAGCCAAAATGCAGCCCACATCCGGGAGAATCTCAAGAGCAGGGGGTGGAGCAAGCCAGGCCTCAAACCACGAGAAGCTCCAGCCCAAAATGCAGCCAAAATGCAGCCCACATCCGGGAGAATCTCAACAGCAGGGGGTGGAGCAAGCCGGGCCTCAAACCACGAGAAGCTCCAGCCCAAAATGTAGCCAAAATGCAGCCCACATCCGGGAGAATCTCAAGAGCAGGGGGTGGAGCAAGCCAGGCCTCAAACCATGAAAAGCTCCAGCCCAAAATGCAGCCAACATCCAGCCCACATCCGGGAGATTCTCAAGAGCAGGGGGTGGAGCAAGCCAGGCCTCAAACCTCTAGAAGCTCCAGCCCAAAAGGCAGCCAAAATGCAGCCCACATCCGGGAGAATCTCAAGAGCAGTGGGTGGAGCAAGCCAGGCCTCAAACCACGAGAAGCTCCAGCCCAAAATGCAGCCAAAATGCAGGCCACATCCGGGAGAATATCAAGAGTAGGAAGTGGAGCAAGCCAGGCCTCAAACCACGAGAAGCTCCAGCCCAAAAGGCAGCCAAAATGCAGCCCACATCCGGGAGAATCTCAAGAGCAGTGGGTGGAGAAAGCCAGGCCTCAAACCACGAGAAGCTCCAGCCCAAAAGGCAGCCAAAATGCAGGACACATCCGGGAGAATCTCAAGAGGAGGGGGTGGAGCACGCCAGGCCTCAAACCACGAGAAGCTCCAGCCCAAGATTCAGCCAGGATGCAGCCCACATCCGGGAGAATCTCAAGAGCAGGGGGTGGAGCAAGGCAGGCCTCAAACCACGAGAAGCTCCAGCTCAAAATGTAGCCAAAATCCAGCCCACATCCGGGAGAATATCAAGAGCAGGGGGTGGAGCAAGCCAGGCCTCAAACCACGAGAAGCTCCAGCCCAACTATCAGCCAAAATGCAGCCCACATCCGGGAGAATATCAAGAGCAGGGGGTGGTGCAAGCCAGGCCTCAAACCACGAGAAGCTCCAGCCCAAAATGCAGACAAAATCCAGCCCACATCCGGGAGATTCTCAAGAGCAGGGGTTGGAGCAAGCCAGGCCTCAAACCTCGAGAAGCTCCAGCCCAAAATGCAGCCAAAATCCAGCACACATCTGGGAGATTCTCAAGAGCAGGGGGTGGAGCAAGCCAGGCCTCAAACCACGAGAAGCTCCAGGCCAAAAGGCAGCCAAATGCAGCCCACATCCGGGAGAATCTCAAGAGCAGGGGGTGGAGCAAGCCAGGCCTCAAACCACGAGAAGCTCCAGCCCAAAATGCAGCGAAAATCCAGTCCACATCCGGGAGAATCTCAAGAGCAGGGGGTGGAGCAAGGCAGGCCTCAAACCACGAGAAGCTCCAGCCCAAAAGGCAGCCAAAATGCAGCCCACATCCGGGAGAATCTCAAGAGCAGGGGGTGGAACAAGCCAGGCCTCAAACCTCGAGAAGCTCCAGCCCAAAATGCAGCAAAAATGCAGCCCACATCCGGTAGAATCTCATGAGCAGGGGTTGGAGCAAGCCAGGCCTCAAACCACGAGAAGCTCCAGCCCAAAAGACAGCCAAAATGCAGCCCACATCCGGGACAATTTCAAGAGCAGGGGGTGGAGCAAGCCAGGCCCCAAACCACGAGAATCTCCAGCCCAAGTATGAGCCAAAATGCAGCCCACATTCGGGAGAATCTCAAGAGCAGGGGGTGGAGCAAGCCAGGCTTCAAACCACGAGAATCTCCAGCCCAAAAGGCAGCCAAAATGCAGGCCCACCTCCGGAAGAATCTCAAGAGCAGGGTGTGGAGCAAGCCAGGCCTCAAACCTCGAGAAGCTCCAGCCCAAAAGGCAGCCAAAATGCAGCCCACATCCGGGAGAATATCAAGAGTAGGAGGTGGAGCAAGCCAGGCCTCAAACCTCGAGAAGCTCCAGCCCAAAAGGCAGCCAAAATCCAGCCCACATCCGGGAGATTCTCAAGAGCAAGGGGTGGAGCAAGCCAGGCCTCAAACCTCGAGAACCTCCAGCCCAAAAGGCAGCCAAAATGCAGCCCACATCCGGGAGAATCTCAAGAGCAGGGGGTGGAGCAAGCCAGGCCTCAAACCACGAGAAGATCCAGCCCAAAAGGCAGCCAAAATCCAGCCCACATCCAGGAGAATTTCAAGAGCAAGGGGTGGAGCAAGCCAGGCCTCAAATCACGAGAAGCTCCAGCCCAAGTATCAGCCAAAATGCAGCCCACATCCAGGAGCATATGAAGAGCAGGGTGTGGAGCAAGCCAGGCCTCAAACCACGAGAAGCTCCAGCCCAAAATGCAGCCAAAATCCAGCCCACATCCGGGAGATTCTCAACAGCAGGGGGTGGAGCAAGCCAGGCCTCAAACCTCGAGAAGCTCCAGTCCAAAATGCAGCCAAAATCCAGCCCACATCCGGGAGATTCTCAAGAGCAGGGGGTGGAGCAAGCCAGGCCTCAAACCACGAGAATCTCCAGCCCAAGTATGAGCCAAAATGCAGCCCACATCCGGTAGAATCTCATGAGCAGGGGTTGGAGCAAGCCAGGCCTCAAACCACGAGAAGCTCCAGCCCAAAAGACAGCCAAAATGCAGCCCACATCCGGGACAATTTCAAGAGCAGGGGGTGGAGCAAGCCAGGCCCCAAACCACGAGAATCTCCAGCCCAAGTATGAGCCAAAATCCAGCCCACATTCGGGAGAATCTCAAGAGCAGGGGGTGGAGCAAGCCAGGCTTCAAACCACGAGAATCTCCAGCCCAAAAGGCAGCCAAAATGCAGGCCCACCTCCGGAAGAATCTCAAGAGCAGGGGGTGGAGCAAGCCAGGCCTCAAACCTCGAGAAGCTCCAGCCCAAAAGGCAGCCAAAATGCAGCCCACATCCGGGAGAATATCAAGAGCAGGGGGTGGAGCAAGGCAGGCCTCAAACCTCGAGAAGCTCCAGCCCAAGTATCAGCCAAAATGCAGCCCACATCCAGGAGCATATGAAGAGCAGGGTGTGGAGCAAGCCAGGCCTCAAACCACGAGAAGCTCAAGCCCAAAGGGCAGCCAAAATCCACCCACATCCGGGAGAATCTCAAGAGCAGGGGGTGGAGCAAGCCAGGCTTCAAACCACGAGAAGCTCCAGCCCAAAAGGCAGCCAAAAAGCAGCCCACCTCCGGGAGAATCTCAAGAGCAGGGTATGGAGCAAGCCAGGCCTCAAACCTCGAGAAGCTCCAGCCCAAAAGGCAGCCAAAATGCAGCCCACCTCCGGGAGAATCTCAAGAGCAGGGTATGGAGCAAGCCAGGCCTCAAACCTCGAGAAGCTCCAGCCCAAAAGGCAGCCAAAATGCAGCCCACATCCGGGAGAATATCAAGAGTAGGAGGTGGAGAAAGCCAGGCCTCAAACCTCGAGAAACTCCAGCCCAAGTATCAGCCAAAACGCAGCCCACATCCAGGAGCATATGAAGAGCAGGGTGTGGAGCAAGCCAGGCCTCAAACCACGAGAAGCTCCAGCCCAAAATGCAGCGAAAATCCAGCCCACATCCGGGAGATTCTCAGCAGCAGGGGGTGGAGCAAGCCAGGCCTCAAACCTCGAGAAGCTCCAGTCCAAAATGCAGCCAAAATCCAGCCCACATCCGGGAGATTCTCAAGAGCAGGGGGTGGAGCAAGCCAGGCCTCAAACCTCGAGAAGCTCCAGCCCAAAAGGCAGCCAAAATGCAGCCCACATCCGGGAGAATCTCAAGAGCAGGGCTTGGAGCAAGCCAGGCCTCAAACCACGAGAAGCTCCAGCCCAAAAGGCAGCCAAAATGCAGCCCACATCCAAAAGAATATGAAGAGGAGGGGGTGGAGCACGCCAGGCCTCAAACCACGAGAAGCTCCAGCCCAAGATTCACCCAGAATGCAGCCCACATCCGGGAGATTCTCAAGAGCAGGGGGTGGAGCAAGCCAGGCCTCAAACCACGAGAAGCTCCAGCCCAAAAGGCAGCCAAAATGCAGCCCACATCCAGGAGAATCTCAACAGCAGGGGGTGGAGCAAGCCGGGCCTCAAACCTCGAGAATCTCCAGCCCAAAAGGCAGCCAAAATCCAGGCCACATCCAAAAGAATATGAAGAGGAGGGGGTGGAGCACGCCAGGCCTCAAACCACGAGAAGCTCCAGCCCAAGATTCACCCAGAATGCAGCCCACATCCGGGAGAATCTCAAGAGCAGGGGGTGGAGCAAGCCAGGCCTCAAACCACGAGAAGCTCCAGCTCAAAATGTAGCCAAAATCCAGCCCACATTCGGGAGAATCTCAAGAGTAGGGGGTGGAGCAAGCCAGGCCTCAAACCACGAGAATCTCCAGCCCAAGTATCAGCCAAAATGCAGCCCACATCCGGGAGAATATCAAGAGCAGGGGGTGGTGCAAGCCAGGCCTCAAACCACGAGAAGCTCCAGCCCAAAATGCAGACAAAATCCAGCCCACATCCGGTAGATTCTCAAGAGCAGGGGGTGGAGAAAGCCAGGCCTCAAACCTCGAGAAGCTCCAGCCCAAAATGCAGCCAAAATCCAGCCCACATCTGGGAGATTCTCAAGAGCAGGGGGTGGAGCAAGCCAGGCCTCAAACCACGAGAAGCTCCAGCCCAAAAGGCAGCCAAAATCCAGCCCACCTCCGGGAGAATCTCAAGAGCAGGGGGTGGAGCAAGCCAGGCCTCAAACCATGAGAAGCTCCAGCCCAAAAGGCAGCCAAAATGCAGCCCACATCCGGGACAATTTCAAGAGCAGGGGGTGGAGCAAGCCAGGCCTCAAACCACGAGAATCTCCAGCCCAAGTATCAGCCAAAATGCAGCCCACATCCGGGAGAATATCAAGAGCAGGGGGTGGTGCAAGCCAGGCCTCAAACCACGAGAAGCTCCAGCCCAAAATGCAGACAAAATCCAGCCCACATCCGGGAGATTCTCAAGAGCAGGGGTTGGAGCAAGCCAGGCCTTCAACCTCGAGAAGCTCCAGCCCAAAATGCAGCCAAAATCCAGCCCACATCTGGGAGATTCTCAAGAGCAGGGGGTGGAGCAAGCCAGGCCTCAAACCACGAGAAGCTCCAGGCCAAAAGGCAGCCAAATGCAGCCCACATCCGGGAGAATCTCAAGAGCAGGGGGTGGAGCAAGCCAGGCCTCAAACCACGAGAAGCTCCAGCCCAAAATGCAGCGAAAATCCAGCCCACATCCGGGAGAATCTCAAGAGCCGGGGGTCGAGCAAGGCAGGCCTCAAACCACGAGAAGCTCCAGCCCAAAAGGCAGCCAAAATGCAGCCCACATCCGGGAGAATCTCAAGAGCAGGGGGTGGAACAAGCCAGGCCTCAAACCTCGAGAAGCTCCAGCCCAAAAGGCAGCCAAAATGCAGCCCACATCCGGGAGAATCTCATGAGCAGGGGGTGGAGCAAGCCAGGCCCCAAACCACGAGAATCTCCAGCCCAAGTATGAGCCAAAATGCAGCCCACATCCGGGAGAATCTCAAGAGCAGGGGGTGGAGCAAGCCAGGCCTCAAACCACGAGAAGCTCCAGCACAAAAGGCAGCCAAAATCCAGCCCACCTCCGGGAGAATCTCAAGAGCAGGGGGTGGAGCAAGCCAGGCCTCAAACCACGAGAATCTCCAGCCCAAGTATGAGCCAAAATGCAGCCCACATCCGGGAGAATCTCAAGAGCAGGGGGTGGAGCAAGCCAGGCCTCAAACCACGAGTAGCTCCAGCCCAAAAAGCCACCAAAATGCAGCCCACATCCGGGACAATTTCAAGAGCAGGGGGTGGAGCAAGCCAGGCCTCAAACCACGAGAATCTCCAGCCCAAGTATCAGTCAAAATGCAGCCGACATCCGGGAGAATCTCAAGAGCAGGGTATGGAGCAAGCCAGGCCTCAAACCACGAGAAGCTCCAGCCCTAAAGGCAGCCAAAATCCAGCCCACATCCGGGTGAATCTCAAAAGCAGGGGGTGCAGCAAGCCAGGCCTCAAACCACGAGAAGCTCCAGCCCAAAAGGCAGCCAAAATCCAGCCCACATCCGGGAGAATATCAAGAGTAGGGGGTGGAGTAAGCCAGGCCATAAACCATGAGAAGCTCCAGCCCAAAAGGCAGCCAAAATGCAGCCCACATCCAGGAGAATCTCAAGAGCAGGGGGTGGAGCAAGCCAGGCCTCAAACCACGAGAAGCTCCAGCCCAAGTATCAGTCAAAATGCAGCCGACATCCGGGAGAATCTCAAGAGCAGGGGGTGGAGCAAGCCAGGCCTCAAACCACAAGAAGCTCCAGCCCTAAAGGCAGCCAAAATCCAGCCCACATCCGGGAGAATCTCAAGAGCAGGGGGTGCAGCAAGCCAGGCCTCAAACCACAAGAAGCTCCAGCCCAAAAGGCAGCCAAAATGCAGCCCAAATCCGGGAGAATATCAAGAGCAGGGGGTGGAGCAAGCCAGGCCTCAAACCACGAGAAGCTCCAGCCCAAAAGGGAGCCAAAATGCAGCCCACATCCGGGAGAATCTCAAGAGCAGGGGGTGGAGCAAGCCAGGCTTCAAACCACGAGAAGCTCCAGCCCAAAAGGCAGCCAAAATGCAGCCCACATCCGGGAGAATCTCAAGAGCAGGGGGTGGAGCAAGCCAGGCCTCAAACCTCGAGAAGCTCCAGCCCAAAATGCAGCCAAAATCCAGCCCACATCCGGGAGAATATCAAGAGTAGGAGGTGGAGCAAGCCAGGCCTCAAACCTCGAGAAGCTCCAGCCCAAAATGCAGCCAAAATCCAGCCCACATCCGGGAGATTCTCAAGAGCAGGGGGTGGAGCAAGCCAGGCCTCAAACCTCGAGAAGCTCCAGCCCAAAAGGCAGCCAAAATGCAGCCCACATCCGGGAGAATCTCAAGAGCAGGGGGTGGAGCAAGCCAGGCCTCAAACCACGAGAAGCTCCAGCCCAAAAAGCCACCAAAATGCAGCCCACATCCGGGACAATTTCAAGAGCAGGGGGTGGAGCAAGCCAGGCCTCAAACCTCGAGAAGCTCCAGCCCAAGTATCAGCCAAAATGCAGCCCACATCCGCGAGCATATGAAGAGCAGGGTGTGGAGCAAGCCAGGCCTCAAACCACGAGAATCTCCAGCCCAAAATGCAGCCAAAATCCAGCCCACATCCGGGAGATTCTCAAGAGCAGAGGGTGGAGCAAGGCAGGCCTCAAACCACGAGAAGCTCCAACCCAAAATGCAGCCAAAATCCAGCCCACATCCGGGACAATTTCAAGAGCAGGGGGTGGAGCAAGCCAGGCCTCAAACCATGAGAAGCTCCAGCCCAAAAGGCAGCCAAAATCCAGCCCACATCCGGGAGAATCTCAAGAGCAGGGGGTGGAGCAAGCCAGGCCTCAAACCACGAGAAGCTCCAGCCCAAAAGGCAGCCAAAATGCAGCCCACATCCGGGAGAATCTCAAGAGCAGGGGGTGGAGCAAGCCAGGCCTCAAACCACGAGAAGCTCCAGCCCAAAATGTAGCCAAAAGCCAGCCCACATCCGGGAGAATATCAAGAGCAGGGGGTGGAGCAAGGCAGGCCTCAAACCTCGAGAAGCTCCAGCCCAAGTATCAGCCAAAATGCAGCCCACATCCAGGAGCATATGAAGAGCAGGGTGTGGAGCAAGCCAGGCCTCAAACCACGAGAAGCTCCAGCCCAAAAGGCAGCCAAAATCCAGCCTACATCCGGGAGATTCTCAAGAGCAGGGGGTGGAGCAAGCCAGGCCTAAAACCTCGAGAAGCTCCAGCCCAAAATGCAGCCAAAATCCAGCCCACATCCGGGAGATTCTCAAGAGCAGGGGGTGGAGCAAGCCAGGCCTCAAACCACGAGAAGCTCCAGCCCAAAATGCAGCCAAAATGCAGCCCACATGCGGGACAATTTAAAGAGCAGGGGGTGGATCAAGCCAGGCCCCATACCACGAGAATCTCCAGCCCAAGTATCAGCCAAAATGCTGCCCACATCCGGGAGAATATCAAGAGCAGGGGGTGGAGCAAGCCAGGCCTCAAAATACGAGAAGCTCCAGCCCAAAAGGCAGCCAAAATCCAGCCCACATCCGGGAGAATATCAAGAGTAGGAGGTGGAGCAAGCCAGGCCTCAAACCACGAGAAGCTCCAGCCCAAAATGCAGCCAAAATCCAGCCCACCTCCGGGAGAATCTCAAGAGCAGGGGGTGGAGCAAGCCAGGCCTCAAACCACGAGAAGCTCCAGCCCAAAATGCAGCCAAAATGCAGGCCACCTCCGGGAGAATCTCAAGAGCAGGGAGTGGAGCAAGCCAGGCCTCAAACCACGAGAAGCTCCAGCCCAAAAGGCAGCCAAAATGCAGCCCACATTTAAAAGAATATGAAGAGCAGGGGGTGGAGCACGCCAGGCCTCAAACCACGAGAAGCTCCAGCCCAAAAGGCAGCCAAAATCTAGCCCACATCCCGGAGAATCTCAAGAGCAGGGGGTGGAGCAAGCCAGGCCTCAAACCTCGAGAAGCTCCAGCCCAAAATGCAGCCAAAATCCAGCCCACATCTGGGAGAATCTCAAGAGCAGGGGGTGGAGCAAGCCAGGCCTCAAACCACGAGAAGCTCCAGCCCAAAAGGCAGCCAAAATGCAGCCCACATCCGGGAGAATCTCAAGAGCGGTGGGTGGAGCAAGCCAGGCCTCAAACCACGAGAAGCTCAAGCCCAAAATGCAGCCAAAATGCAGGCCACATCCGGGAGAATCTCAAGAGTAGGGGGTCGAGCAAGCCAGGCCTCAAACCACGAGAAGCTCCAGCCCAAAAGGCAGCCAAAATGCAGCCCACATCCGGGAGAATCTCAAGAGCAGGGGGTGGAGCAAGCCAGGCCTCAAACCACGAGAAGCTCCAGCCCAAAATGTAGCCAAAATGCAGCCCACATCCGGGAGAATCTCAAGAGCAGGGGGTGGAGCAAGGCAGGCCTCAAACCTCGAGAAGCTCCAGCCCAAAAGGCAGCCAAAATGCAGCCCACATCCGGGAGAATCTCAAGAGCGGTGGGTGGAGCAAGCCAGGCCTCAAACCACGAGAACCTCCAGACCAAAAGGCAGCCAAAATGCAGGCCACATCCGGGAGAATCTCAAGAGTAGGGGGTCGAGCAAGCCAGGCCTCAAACCACGAGAAGCTCCAGCCCAAAAGGCAGCCAAAATGCAGCCCACATCCAAAGGAATATGAAGAGGAGGGGGTGGAGCACGCCAGGCCTCAAACCACGAGAAGCTCCAGCCCAAAATTCAGCCAAAATCCAGCCCACATCCGGGAGATTCTCAAGAGCAGGGGGTGGAGCAAGCCAGGCCTCAAACCACGAGAAGCTCCAGCCCAAAATACAGCCAAAATGCAGCCCACATCCGGGACAATTTAAAGAGCAGGGGGTGGATCAAGCCAGGCCCCAAACCACGAGAATCTCCAGCCCAAGTATCAGCCAAAATGCTGCCCACATCCGGGAGAATATCAAGAGCAGGGGGTGGAGCAAGCCAGGCCTCAAAATACGAGAAGCTCCAGCCCAAAAGGCAGCCAAAATCCAGCCCACATCCGGGAGAATATCAAGAGTAGGAGGTGGAGCAAGCCAGGCCTCAAACCACGAGAAGCTCCAGCCCAAAAGGCAGCCAAAATCCAGCCCACATCCGGGAGAATCTCAAGAGCAGGGGGTGGAGCAAGCCAGGCCTCAAACCACGAGAAGCTCCAGCCCAAAATGCAGCCAAAATGCAGGCCACCTCCGGGAGAATCTCAAGAGCAGGGGGTGGAGGAAGCCAGGCCTCAAACCACGAGAAGCTCCAGCCCAAAAGGCAGCCAAAATCTAGCCCACATCCGGGAGAATCTCAAGAGCAGGGGGTGGAGCAAGCCAGGCCTCAAACCTCGAGAAACTCCAGCCCAAAATGCAGCCAAAATCCAGCCCACATCCGGGAGAATCTCAAGAGTAGGAGGTGGAGCAAGCCAGGCCTCAAACCACGAGAAGCTCCAGCCCAAAAGGCAGCCAAAATGCAGCCCACATCCGGGAGAATCTCAAGAGCGGTGGGTGGAGCAAGCCAGGCCTCAAACCACGAGAAGCTCAAGCCCAAAAGGCAGCCAAAATGCAGGCCACATTCGGGAGAATCTCAAGAGTAGGGGGTCGAGCAAGCCAGGCCTCAAACCACGAGAAGCTCCAGCCCAAAAGGCAGCCAAAATGCAGCCCACATCTGGGAGAATCTCAAGAGCAGGGGGTGGAGCAAGCCAGGCCTCAAACCACGAGAAGCTCCAGCCCAAAAGGCAGCCAAATTGCAGCCCACATCCAGGAGAATATCAAGAGCAGGGGGTGCAGCACGCCAGGCCTCAAACCACAAGAAGCTCCAGCCCAAAATGCAGCCAAAATGCAGCAGACGTCCGGGAGAATCTCAAGAGCAGGGGGTGGAGCAAGCCAGGCCTCAAACCACGAGAAGCTCCAGCCCAAAAGGCAGCCAAAATGCAGCCCACCTCCGGGAGAATCTCAAGAGCAGGGGGTGGAGCAAGCCAGGCCTCAAACCACGAGAAGCTCCAGCCCAAAAGGCAGCCAAAATCCAGCCCTACATCTGGGAGAATCTCAAGAGCAGGGGGTGGAGCAAGCCAGGCCTCAAGCCTCGAGAAGCTCCAGCCCAAAAGGCAGCCAAAATCCAGCCCACATCCAGGAGAATCTCAAGAGCAGGGGGTGGAGCAAGCCAGGCCTCAAACCACGAGAAGCTCCAGCCCAAAACGCAGCGAAAATGCAGGCCACATCCAGGAGAATATCAAGAGCAGGGGGTGCAGCACGCCAGGCCTCAAACCACAAGAAGCTCCAGCCCAAAAGGCAGCCAAAATGCAGCCCACATCCGGGAGAATATCAAGAGCAGGGGGTGGAGCAAGCCAGGCCTCAAACCACGAGAAGCTCCAGCCCAAAAGGCAGCCAAAATGCAGCCCACCTCCGGGAGAATCTCAAGAGCAGGGGGTGGAGCAAGCCAGGCCTCAAACCACGAGAAGCTCCAGCCCAAAAGGCAGCCAAAAAGCAGCCCACCTCCGGGAGAATCTCAAGAGCAGGGGGTGGAGCAAGCCAGGCCTCAAACCACGAGAAGCTCCAGCCCAAAAGGCAGCCAAAATGCAGCTCACATCGGGGAGAATCTCAAGAGCAGGGGGTGGAGCAAGCCAGGTCTCAAACCACGAGAAGCTCCAGCCCAAAAGGCAGCCAAAATCCAGCCCTACATCTGGGAGAATCTCAAGAGCAGGGGGTGGAGCAAGCCAGGCCTCAAACCACGAGAAGCTCCAGACCAAAATGCAGCGAAAATCCAGCCCACATCCGGGAGAATCTCAAGAGCAGGGGGTCGAGCAATCCAGGCCTCAAACCACGAGAAGCTCCAGCCCAAAAGGCAGCAAAAATGCAGCCCACATCCGGGAGAATCTCAAGAGCAGGGGTTGGAGCAAGCCAGGCCTCAAACCTCGAGAAGCTCCAGCCCAAAAGGCAGCCAAAATGCAGGCCACATCCGGGAGAATCTCAACAGCAGGGGGTGGAGCAAGCCAGGCCTCAAACCACGAGAAGCTCCAGCCCAAAAGGCAGCCAAAATCCAGCCCACCTCCGGGAGAATCTCAAGAGCAGGGGGTGGAGCAAGCCAGGCCTCAAACCTCGAGAAGCTCCAGCCCAAAAGGCAGCTAAAATCCAGCCCACATCCGGGAGAATATCAAGAGCAGGGGGTGGAGCAAGCCAGGCCTCAAACCACGAGAAGCTCCAGCCCAAGTATCAGCCAAAATGCAGCCCACATCCAGGAGCATATGAAAAGCAGGGGGTGGAGCAAGCCAGGCCTCAAACCACGAGAAGCTCCAGCCCAAAATGCAGCCAAAATCCAGCGCACATCCGGGAGAATATCAAGAGCGGTGGGTGGAGCAAGCCAGGCCTCAAACCACGAGAAGCTCCAGCCCAAAAGGCAGCCAAAATGCAGGCCACATCCGGGAGAATCTCAAGAGCAGGGGGTGGAGCAAGCCAGGCCTCAAACCACGAGAAGCTCCAGCCCAAGAATCACCCAGAATGCAGCCCACATCCGGGAGAATCTCAAGAGCAGGGGTTGGAGCAAGCCAGGCCTCAAACCACGAGAAGCTCCAGCCCAAAATGTAGCCAAAATGCAGCCCACATCCGGGAGAATCTCAAGAGCAGGGGGTGGAGCAAGCCAGGCCTCAAACCACGAGAAGCTCCAGCCCAAAAGGCAGCCAAAATGCAGCCCACCTCCAGGAGAATCTCCGAGGTAGAGTTTGGAGAAAGCCAGGCCTCAAACCACGAGAAGCTCCAGCCCAAAAGGCAGCCAAAATCCAGCCCACATCCAGGAGAATATCAAGAGCAGGGGGTGCAGCAAGCCAGGCCTCAAACCACAAGAAGCTCCAGCCCAAAAGGCAGCCAAAATGCAGCCCACATCCGGGAGAATCTCAAGAGCAGGGGGTGGAGCAAGCCAGGCCTCAAACCACGAGAAGCTCCAGCCCAAAATGTAGCCAAAATGCAGGCCACATCCGGGAGAATATCAAGAGCAGTGGGTGGAGCAAGCCAGGCCTCAAACCACGAGAAGCTCCAGCCCAAAATGCAGCCAAAATGCAGCCCACATCCGGGAGAATCTCAAGAGCAGGGGGTGGAGCAAGCCAGGCCTCAAACCACGAGAAGCTCCAGCCCAAAATGTAGCCAAAATGCAGCCCACATCCGGGAGAATCTCAAGAGCAGGGGGTGGAGCAAGCCAGGCCTCAAACCACGAGAAGCTCCAGCCCAAAAGGCAGCCAAAATGCAGCCCACATCCGGGAGAATCTCCGAGGCAGAGTTTGGAGAAAGCCAGGCCTCAAACCACGAGAAGCTTCAGCCCAAAAGGCAGCCAAAATCCAGCCCACATCCGGGAGAATATCAAGAGCAGTGGGTGGAGCAAGCCAGGCCTCAAACCACAAGAAGCTCCAGCCCAAAAGGCAGCCAAAATGCAGCCCACATCCGGGAGAATATCAAGAGCAGTGGGTGGAGCAAGCCAGGCCTCAAACCACGAGAAGCTCCAGCCCAAAATGCAGCCAAAATGCAGCCCACATCCGGGAGAATCTCAAGAGCAGGGGGTGGAGCAAGCCAGGCCTCAAACCACGAGAAGCTCCAGCCCAAAATGTAGCCAAAATGCAGCCCACATCCGGGAGAATCTCAAGAGCAGGGGGTGGAGCAAGCCAGGCCTCAAACCACGAGAAGCTCCAGCCCAAAAGGCAGCCAAAATGCAGCCCACCTCCAGGAGAATCTCCGAGGTAGAGTTTGGAGAAAGCCAGGCCTCAAACCACGAGAAGCTCCAGCCCAAAAGGCAGCCAAAATGCAGCCCACATCCGGGAGAATCTCAAGAGCAGGGGGTGGAGCAAGCCAGGCCTCAAACCACGAGAAGCTCCAGCCCAAAATGTAGCCAAAATGCAGCCCACATCCGGGAGAATCTCAAGAGCAGGGGGTGGAGCAAGCCAGGCCTCAAACCACGAGAAGCTCCAGCCCAAAAGGCAGCCAAAATGCAGCCCACCTCCGGGAGAATCTCCGAGGCAGAGTTTGGAGAAAGCCAGGCCTCAAACCACGAGAAGCTTCAGCCCAAAAGGCAGCCAAAATCCAGCCCACATCCGGGAGAATATCAAGAGCAGTGGGTGGAGCAAGCCAGGCCTCAAACCACAAGAAGCTCCAGCCCAAAAGGCAGCCAAAATGCAGCCCACATCCGGGAGAATATCAAGAGCAGTGGGTGGAGCAAGCCAGGCCTCAAACCACGAGAAGCTCCAGCCCAAAATGCAGCCAAAATGCAGCCCACATCCGGGAGAATCTCAAGAGCAGGGGGTGGAGCAAGCCAGGCCTCAAACCACGAGAAGCTCCAGCCCAAAATGTAGCCAAAATGCAGCCCACATCCGGGAGAATCTCAAGAGCAGGGGGTGGAGCAAGCCAGGCCTCAAACCACGAGAAGCTCCAGCCCAAAAGGCAGCCAAAATGCAGCCCACCTCCAGGAGAATCTCCGAGGTAGAGTTTGGAGAAAGCCAGGCCTCAAACCACGAGAAGCTCCAGCCCAAAAGGCAGCCAAAATGCAGCCCACATCCGGGAGAATATCAAGAGCAGGGGGTGCAGCAAGCCAGGCCTCAAACCACAAGAAGCTCCAGCCCAAAAGGCAGCCAAAATGCAGCCCACATCCGGGAGAATCTCAAGAGCAGGGGGTGGAGCAAGCCAGGCCTCAAACCACGAGAAGCTCCAGCCCAAAATGTAGCCAAAATGCAGGCCACATCCGGGAGAATATCAAGAGCAGGGGGTGGAGCAAGCCAGGCCTCAAACCACGAGAAGCTCCAGCCCAAAAGGCAGCCAAAATGCAGCCCACCTCCGGGAGAATCTCCGAGGCAGAGTTTGGAACAAGCCAGGCCTCAAACCACGAGAAGCTCCAGCCCAAAAGGCAGCCAAAATGCAGCCCAAATCCGGGAGAATATCAAGAGCAGTGGGTGGAGCAAGCCAGGCCTCAAACCACAAGAAGCTCCAGCCCAAAAGGCAGCCAAAATGCAGCCCACATCCGGGAGAATATCAAGAGCAGTGGGTGGAGCAAGCCAGGCCTCAAACCACGAGAAGCTCCAGCCCAAAATGCAGCCAAAATGCAGCCCACATCCGGGAGAATCTCAAGAGCAGGGGGTGGAGCAAGCCAGGCCTCAAACCACGAGAAGCTCCAGCCCAAAAGGCAGCCAAAATGCAGCCCACCTCCGGGAGAATCTCCGAGGTAGAGTTTGGAGAAAGCCAGGCCTCAAACCACGAGAAGCTCCAGCCCAAAAGGCAGCCAAAATGCAGCCCACATCCAGGAGAATATCAAGAGCAGGGGGTGCAGCAAGCCAGGCCTCAAACCACAAGAAGCTCCAGCCCAAAAGGCAGCCAAAATCCAGCCCACATCCGGGAGAATCTCAAGAGCAGGGGGTGGAGCAAGCCAGGCTTCAAACCACGAGAAGCTCCAGCCCAAAAGTCAGCCAAAATGCAGCCCACATCCGGGAGAATCTCAAGAGCAGGGGGTGGAGCAAGCCAGGCCTCAAACCACGAGAAGCTCCAGCCCAAAATTCAGCCAAAATGCAGCCCACATCGGGGAGAATCTCAAGAGCAGGGGGTGGAGCAAGCCAGGTCTCAAACCACGAGAAGCTCCAGCCCAAAAGGCAGCCAAATGCAGCCCACATCCGGGAGAATCTCAAGAGCAGGGGGTGGAGCAAGCCAGGCCTCAAACCACGAGAAGCTCCAGCCCAAGTATAAGCCAAAATGCAGCCCATATCCGCGAGAATCTCAAGAGCAGGGGCTGGAGCAAGCAAGGCCTCAAACCACGAGAAGCTCAAGCCCAAAAGGCAGCCAAATTCCAGCCCACATCCGGGAGAATCTCAAGAGCAGGGGGTGGAGCAAGCCAGGCCTCAAACCACGAGAAGCTCCAGCCCAAAATGCAGCGAAAATGCAGCCCACATCCGGGAGAATCTCAAGAGCAGGGGGTGGAACAAGCCAGGCCTCAAACCTCGAGAAGCTCCAGCCCAAAAGGCAGCAAAAATGCAGCCCACATCCAGGAGAATCTCATGAGTAGGGTTTGGAGCAAGCCAGGCCTCAAACCTTGAGAAGCTCCAGCCCAAAAGGCAGCCAAAATGCAGCCCACATCCAGGAGAATATCAGGAGCAGGGGGTGGAGCAAGCCAGGCCTCAAACCACGAGAAGCTCCAGCCCAAAATGCAGCGAAAATCCAGCCCACATCCGGAAGAATCTCAAGAGCAGGGGGTGGAGCAAGCCAGGCCTCAAACCACGAGAAGCTCCAGCCCAAAAGGCAGCCAAAATGCAGCCCACATCCGGGAGAATCTCCGAGGCAGAGTTTGGAGAAAGCCAGGCCTCAAACCACGAGAAGCTCCAGCCCAAAAGGCAGCCAAAATGCAGCCCACATCCGGGAGAATATCAAGAGCAGGGGGTGGAGCAAGCCAGGCCTCAAACCATGAGAAGCTCCAGCCCAAAAGGCAGCCAAAATGCAGCCCACATCCAGGAGAATCTCAAGAGCAGGGGGTGGAGCAAGCCAGGCCTCAAACCTCGAGAAGCTCCAGCCCAAGTATCAGCCAAAATGCAGCCCACATCCAGGAGAATCTCAAGAGCAGGGGGTGGAGCAAGCCAGGCCTCAAACCACGAGAAGCTCCAGCCCAAAAGGCAGCCAAAATGCAGCCCACATGTGGGAGAATCTCAAGAGCAGGGGGTGGAGCAAGCCAGGCCTCAAACCATGAGAAGCTCCAGCCCAAAAGGCAGTAATATGCAGCCCACATCCGGGAGAATCTCAAGAGCAGGGGGTGGAGCAAGCCAGGCCTCAAACCACGAGAAGCTCCAGCCCAAAAGGCAGCCAAAATAGAGCCCCCATCCGGGAGAATCTCAAGAGCAGGGTGTGGAGCAAGCCAGGCCTCAAACCACTAGAAGCTCCAGCCCAAAAGGCAGCAAAAATGCAGCCCACATCCGGGAGAATCTCAAGAGCAGGGGGTGGAGCAAGCCAGGCCTCAAACCTCGAGAAGCTCCAGCCCAAAAGGCAGCCAAAATGCAGCCCACCTCCGGGAGAATCTCAAGAGCAGGGGGTGGAGCAAGCCAGGCCTCAAACCTCGAGAAGCTCCAGCCCAAAATGCAGCGAAAATCCAGCCCACATCCGTAAGAATCTCAAGAGCAGGGGGTCAAGCAAGGCAGGCCTCAAACCACGAGAAGCTCCAGCCCAAAATGCAGCCAAAATGCAGCCCACATCCGGGAGAATCTCAAGAGCAGGGGGTGGAACAAGCCAGGCCTCAAACCTCGAGAAGCTCCAGCCCAAAAAGCAGCCAAAATGCAGCCCACATCCAGGAGAATATCAAGAGCAGGGGGTGGAGAAAGCCAGGCCTCAAACCACGAGAAGCTCCAGCCCAAAATGCAGCCAAAATGCAGCCCACATCCAGGAGAAACTCAAGAGCAGGGGGTGGAACAAGCCAGGCCTCAAACCACGAGAAGCTCCAGCCCAAAAGGCAGCAAATATGCAGCCCACATCCGGGAGAATCTCAAGAGCAGGGGGTGGAACAAGCCAGGCCTCAAACCACGAGAAGCTCCAGCCCAAAAGGCAGCCAAAATGCAGCCCACATTGGGGAGAATCTCAAGAGCAGGGGTTGGAGCAAGCCAGGCCTCAAACCATGAGAAGCTCCAGCCCAAAAGGCAGCCAAAATGCAGCCCACATCCGGAAGAATCTAAAGAGCAGGGGGTCGAGCAAGGCAGGCCTCAAACCACGAGAAGCTCCAGCCCAAAATGCAGCCAAAATGCAGCCCACATCCGGAAGAATCTAAAGAGCAGGGGTTCGAGCAAGGCAGGCCTCAAACCACGAGAAGCTCCAGCCCAAAATGCAGCCAAAATGCAGCCCACATCCGGGAAAATCTCAAGAGCAGGAGGTGGAGCATACCAGGCCTCAAACCACAAGAAGCTCCAGCCCAAAAGGCAGCCAAAATGCATCCCACATCCGGGAGAATCTCAAGAGCAGGGGGTGGAGCAAGCCAGGCCTCAAACCACGAGAATCTCCAGCCCAAAAGGGAGCCAAAATGCAGCCCACATCCGGGAGAAACTCAAGAGCAGGGGCTGGAGCAAGCCAGGCCTCAAACCACGAGAAGCTCCAGCCCAAAATGCAGCGAAAATGCAGCCCACATCCGGGAGAATATCAAGAGCAGGGGGTGGAGCAAGCCAGGCCTCAAACCACGAGAAGCTCCAGCCCAAAAGGCAGCAAATATGCAGCCCACATCCAGGAGAATCTCAAGAGCAGGGGGTGGAACAAGCCAGGCCTCAAACCTCGAGAAGCTCCAGCCCAAAAGGCAGCCAAAATGCAGCCCACATCCAGGAGAATATCAAGGGCAGGGGGTGGAGCAAGCCAGGCCTCAAACCTCGAGAAGCTCCAGGCCAAAAGGCAGCCAAAATGCAGCCCACATCCAGGAGAATCTGAAGAGCAGGGGGTGGAGCAAGCCAGGCCTCAAACCACGAGAAGCTCCAGCCCAAAAGGCAGCAAAAATGCAGCCCACATCCGGGAGAATCTCAAGAGCAGGGGGTGGAGCAAGCCAGGCCTCAAACCACGAGAAGCTCCAGCCCAAAATGCAGCGAAATTCCAGCCCACATCCGGAAGAATCTCAAGAGCAGGGGGTCGAGCAAGGCAGGCCTCAAACCACGAGAAGCTCCAGCCCAAAACGCAGCAAATATGCAGCCCACATCCGGGAGAATCTCATGAGCAGGGGGTGGAACAAGCCAGGCCTCAAACCTCGAGAAGCTCCAGCCCAAAAATGCAGCCAAAATGCAGCCCACATCCAGGAGAATATCAAGAGCAGGGGGTGGAGCAAGCCAGGCCTCAAACCACGAGAAGCTCCAGCCCAAAACGCAGCCAAAATGCAGCCCACATCCGGGAGAATCTCAAGAGCAGGGGGTGGAGGAAGCCAGGCCTCAAACCATGAGAATCTCCAGCCCAAAATGCAGCCAAAATCCAGCCCACATCCGGGAGAATCTCAAGAGCAGGAGGTGGAGCATACCAGGCCTCAAACCACGAGAAGCTCCAGCCCAAAAGGCAGCCAAAATGCAGCCCACATCCGGGAGAATCTCAAGAGCAGGGGGTGGAGCAAGCCAGTCCTCAGACCACGAGAAGCTCCAGCCCAAAAGGCAGCCAAAATGCAGCCCACATGTGGGAGAATATCAAGAGCAGGGGGTGGAGCAAGCCAGGCCTCAAACCATGAGAAGCTCCAGCCCAAGAATCAGCCAAAATGCAGCCCACATCCGGGAGAATATCAAGAGCAGGGGGTGGAGCAAGCCAGGCCTCAAACCACGAGAAGCTCCAGCCCAAGAATCAGCCAAAATGCAGTCCACATCCGGGAGAATCTCAAGAGCAGGGGGTGGAGCAAGCCAGGCCTCAAACCACGAGAAGCTCCAGCCCAAAAGGCAGCCAAAATGCAGCCCACATCCAGGAGAATATCAAGAGCAGGGGGTGGAGAAAGCCAGGCCTCAAATCACGAGAAGCTCCAGCCCAAAAGGCAGCCAAAATGCAGCCCACATCCGGGAGAATATTACGTGCAGGGGGTGGAGCAAGCCAGGCCTCAAAGCATGAGAAGCTCCAGCCCAAAAGGCAGCCAAAATGCAGCCCACATCCGGGAGAATCTCAAGAGCAGGGGGTGGAGCAAGCCAGTCCTCAGACCACGAGAAGCTCCAGCCCAAAAGGCAGCCAAAATGCAGCCCACATCCGGGAGAATATCAAGAGCAGGGGGTGGAGCAAGCCAGTCCTCAGACCACGAGAAGCTCCAGCCCAAAAGGCAGCCAAAATCCAGCCCACATCCGGGAGTATATCAAGAGCAGGGGGTGGAGCAAGCCAGGCCTCAAACCACGAGAAGCTCCAGCCCAAAAATGCAGCCAAAATCCAGCCCACATCCGGGACAATTTCAAGAGCAGGGGGTGGAGCAAGCCAGGCCTCAAACCACGAGAAGCTCCAGCCCAAAGGCAGCCAAAATGCAGCCCACCTCCGGGAGAATCTCAGGAGCAGAGTTTGGAGAAATCCAGGCCTCAAACCACGAGAAGCTCCAGCCCAAAAGGCAGCCAAAATGCAGCCCACATCCGGGAGAATATCAAGAGCAGGGGGTGGAGCAAGCCAGGCCTCAAACCACGAGAAGCTCCAGCCCAAAAGGCAGCCAAAATGCAGCCCACATCCGGGAGAATATCAAGAGCAGGGGCTGGAGCAAGCCAGGCCTCAAATCACGAGAAGCTCCAGCCCAAAAGGCAGCCAAAATGCAGCCCACATCCGGGAGAATCTCAAGAGCAGGGGGTGGAGCAAGCCAGGCCTCAAACCACGAGAAGCTCCAGCCCAAAAGGCAGCCAAAATGCAGCCCACATCCAGGAGAATCTCAAGAGCAGGGGGTGGAGCAAGCCAGGCCTCAAACCACGAGAAGCTCCAGCCCAAAAGGCAGCCAAAATGCAGCCCACATCCAGGAGAATATCAAGAGCAGGGGGTGGAGAAAGCCAGGCCTCAAATCACGAGAAGCTCCAGCCCAAAAGGCAGCCAAAATGCAGCCCACATCCAGGAGAATATCAAGAGCAGGGGGTGGAGAAAGCCAGGCCTCAAATCACGAGAAGCTCCAGCCCAAAAGGCAGCCAAAATGCAGCCCACATCCGGGAGAATATTACGTGCAGGGGGTGGAGCAAGCCAGTCCTCAAAGCATGAGAAGCTCCAGCCCAAAAGGCAGCCAAAATGCAGCCCACATCCGGGAGAATCTCAAGAGCAGGGGGTGGAGCAAGCCAGGCCACAAACCACGAGAAGCTCCAGCCCAAAAAGCAGCCAAAATCCAGCCCACATCCGGGAGTATATCAAGAGCAGGGGGTGGAGCAAGCCAGGCCTCAAACCACGAGAAGCTCCAGCCCAAAAATGCAGCCAAAATCCAGCCCACATCCGGGACAATTTCAAGAGCAGGGGGTGGAGCAAGCCAGGCCTCAAACCACGAGAAGCTCCAGCCCAAAGGCAGCCAAAATGCAGCCCACCTCCGGGAGAATCTCAAAGGCAGAGTTTGGAGAAATCCAGGCCTCAAACCACGAGAAGCTCCAGCCCAAAAGGCAGCCAAAATGCAGCCCACATCCAGGAGAATATCAAGAGCAGGGGGTGGAGCAAGCCAGGCCTCAAACCACGAGAAGCTCCAGCCCAAAAGGCAGCCAAAATGCAGCCCACATCCGGGAGAATATCAAGAGCAGGGGCTGGAGCAAGCCAGGCCTCAAATCACGAGAAGCTCCAGCCCAAAAGGCAGCCAAAATGCAGCCCACATCCGGGACAATCTCAAGAGCAGGGGGTGGAGCAAGGCAGGCCTCAAACCACGAGAAGCTCCAGCCCAAAAGGCATCCAAAATGCAGCCCACATCCAGGAGAATCTCAAGAGCAGGGGGTGGAGCAAGCCAGGCCTCAAACCACGAGAAGCTCCAGCCATAAAGGCAGCCAAAATCCAGCCCACATCCGGGAGAATCTCAAGAGCAGGGGGTGGAGCAAGCCAGGCCTCAAACCATGAGAAGCTCCAGCCCAAGAATCAGACAATATGCAGCCCACAACCGGGAGAATATCAAGAGCAGGGGGTGGAGCAAGCCAGGCCTCAAACCACAAGAAGCTCCAGCCCAAATGGCAGCCAAAATGCAGCCCACATATGGGAGAATCTCAAGAGCAGGGGGTGGAGCAATCCAGGCCTCAAACCACGAGAAGCTCCAGCCCAAAAGGCAGCCAAAATGCAGCCCACATCCGGGAGAATCTCAAGAGCAGGGGGTGGAGCAAGCCAGGCCTCAAACCTCGAGAAGCTCCAGCCCAAAATTCAGCCAAAATGCAGCCCACATCCGGGAGAATCTCAAGAGCAGGGGGTGGAGCAAGCCAGGCCTCAAACCACGAGAAGCTCCAGCCCAAAAAGCAGCCAAAATGCAGCCCACATCCGGGAGAATCTCAAGAGCAGGGGGTGGAGCAAGCCAGGCCTCAAACCTCGAGAAGCTCCAGCCCAAGAATCAGTCAAAATGCAGCCCACATCCGGGAGAATCTCAAGAGCAGGGGGTGGAGCAAGCCAGGCCTCAAACCACGAGAAGCTCCAGCCCAAAAGGCAGCCAAAATGCAGCCCACATCCAGGAGAATCTCAAGAGCAGGGGGTGGAGCAAGCCAGGCCTCAAACCACGAGAAGCTCCAGCCCAAACGCAGCCAAAATGCAGCCCACCTCCGGGAGAATCTCAAAGGCAGAGTTTGGAGAAATCCAGGCCTCAAACCACGAGAAGCTCCAGCCCTAAAGGCAGCCAAAATGCAGCCCACATCCAGGAGAATATCAAGAGCAGGGGGTGGAGCAAGCCAGGCCTCAAACCACGAGAAGCTCCAGCCCAAAAGGCAGCCAAAATGCAGCCCACATCCGGGAGAATATCAAGAGCAGGGGGTGGAGCAAGCCAGGCCTCAAACCACGAGAAGCTCCAGCCCAAAAGGCAGCCAAAATGCAGCCCACATCCAGGAGAATCTCAAGAGCAGGGCGGTGGAGCAAGCCAGGACCCAAACCACGAGAAGCTCCAGCCATAAAGGCAGCCAAAATCCAGCCCACATCCGGGAGAATCTCAAGAGCAGGGGGTGGAGCAAGCCAGGCCTCAAACCATGAGAAGCTCCAGCCCAAGAATCAGACAATATGCAGCCCACAACCGGGAGAATATCAAGAGCAGGGGGTGGAGCAAGCCAGGCCTCAAACCACAAGAAGCTCCAGCCCAAATGGCAGCCAAAATGCAGCCCACATATGGGAGAATCTCAAGAGCAGGGGGTGGAGCAATCCAGGCCTCAAACCACGAGAAGCTCCAGCCCAAAAGGCAGCCAAAATGCAGCCCACCTCCGGGAGAATCTCAAGAGCAGGGGGTGGAGCAAGCCAGGCCTCAAACCATGAGAAGCTCCAGCCCAAAATTCAGCCAAAATGCAGCCCACATCCGGGAGAATCTCAAGAGCAGGGGGTGGAGCAAGCCAGGCCTCAAACCACGAGAAGCTCCAGCCCAAAAGGCAGCCAAAATGCAGCCCACATCCGGGAGAATCTCAAGAGCAGGGGGTGGAGCAAGCCAGGCCTCAAACCTCGAGAAGCTCCAGCCCAAGAATCAGTCAAAATGCAGCCCACATCCGGGAGAATCTCAAGAGCAGGGGGTGGAGCAAGCCAGGCCTCAAACCACGAGAAGCTCCAGCCCAAAAGGCAGCCAAAATGCAGCCCACATCCAGGAGAATATCAAGAGCAGGGGGTGGAGAAAGCCAGGCCTCAAATCACGAGAAGCTCCAGCCCAAAAGGCAGCCAAAATGCAGCCCACATCCGGGAGAATATTACGTGCAGGGGGTGGAGCAAGCCAGTCCTCAAAGCATGAGAAGCTCCAGCCCAAAAGGCAGCCAAAATGCAGCCCACATCCGGGAGAATATCAAGAGCAGGGGGTGGAGCAAGCCAGGCCACAAACCACGAGAAGCTCCAGCCCAAAAAGCAGCCAAAATCCAGCCCACATCCGGGAGTATATCAAGAGCAGGGGGTGGAGCAAGCCAGGCCTCAAACCACGAGAAGCTCCAGCCCAAAAATGCAGCCAAAATCCAGCCCACATCCGGGACAATTTCAAGAGCAGGGGGTGGAGCAAGCCAGGCCTCAAACCACGAGAAGCTCCAGCCCAAAGGCAGCCAAAATGCAGCCCACCTCCGGGAGAATCTCAAAGGCAGAGTTTGGAGAAATCCAGGCCTCAAACCACGAGAAGCTCCAGCCCAAAAGGCAGCCAAAATGCAGCCCACATCCAGGAGAATATCAAGAGCAGGGGGTGGAGCAAGCCAGGCCTCAAACCACGAGAAGCTCCAGCCCAAAAGGCAGCCAAAATGCAGCCCACATCCGGGAGAATATCAAGAGCAGGGGCTGGAGCAAGCCAGGCCTCAAATCACGAGAAGCTCCAGCCCAAAAGGCAGCCAAAATGCAGCCCACATCCGGGACAATCTCAAGAGCAGGGGGTGGAGCAAGGCAGGCCTCAAACCACGAGAAGCTCCAGCCCAAAAGGCATCCAAAATGCAGCCCACATCCAGGAGAATCTCAAGAGCAGGGGGTGGAGCAAGCCAGGCCTCAAACCACGAGAAGCTCCAGCCATAAAGGCAGCCAAAATCCAGCCCACATCCGGGAGAATCTCAAGAGCAGGGGGTGGAGCAAGCCAGGCCTCAAACCATGAGAAGCTCCAGCCCAAGAATCAGACAATATGCAGCCCACAACCGGGAGAATATCAAGAGCAGGGGGTGGAGCAAGCCAGGCCTCAAACCACAAGAAGCTCCAGCCCAAATGGCAGCCAAAATGCAGCCCACATATGGGAGAATCTCAAGAGCAGGGGGTGGAGCAATCCAGGCCTCAAACCACGAGAAGCTCCAGCCCAAAAGGCAGCCAAAATGCAGCCCACATCCGGGAGAATCTCAAGAGCAGGGGGTGGAGCAAGCCAGGCCTCAAACCACGAGAAGCTCCAGCCCAAAAAGCAGCCAAAATGCAGCCCACATCCGGGAGAATCTCAAGAGCAGGGGGTGGAGCAAGCCAGGCCTCAAACCTCGAGAAGCTCCAGCCCAAGAATCAGTCAAAATGCAGCCCACATCCGGGAGAATCTCAAGAGCAGGGGGTGGAGCAAGCCAGGCCTCAAACCACGAGAAGCTCCAGCCCAAAAGGCAGCCAAAATGCAGCCCACATCCAGGAGAATCTCAAGAGCAGGGGGTGGAGCAAGCCAGGCCTCAAACCACGAGAAGCTCCAGCCCAAACGCAGCCAAAATGCAGCCCACCTCCGGGAGAATCTCAAAGGCAGAGTTTGGAGAAATCCAGGCCTCAAACCACGAGAAGCTCCAGCCCTAAAGGCAGCCAAAATGCAGCCCACATCCAGGAGAATATCAAGAGCAGGGGGTGGAGCAAGCCAGGCCTCAAACCACGAGAAGCTCCAGCCCAAAAGGCAGCCAAAATGCAGCCCACATCCGGGAGAATATCAAGAGCAGGGGGTGGAGCAAGCCAGGCCTCAAACCACGAGAAGCTCCAGCCCAAAAGGCAGCCAAAATGCAGCCCACATCCAGGAGAATCTCAAGAGCAGGGCGGTGGAGCAAGCCAGGACCCAAACCACGAGAAGCTCCAGCCATAAAGGCAGCCAAAATCCAGCCCACATCCGGGAGAATCTCAAGAGCAGGGGGTGGAGCAAGCCAGGCCTCAAACCATGAGAAGCTCCAGCCCAAGAATCAGACAATATGCAGCCCACAACCGGGAGAATATCAAGAGCAGGGGGTGGAGCAAGCCAGGCCTCAAACCACAAGAAGCTCCAGCCCAAATGGCAGCCAAAATGCAGCCCACATATGGGAGAATCTCAAGAGCAGGGGGTGGAGCAATCCAGGCCTCAAACCACGAGAAGCTCCAGCCCAAAAGGCAGCCAAAATGCAGCCCACCTCCGGGAGAATCTCAAGAGCAGGGGGTGGAGCAAGCCAGGCCTCAAACCATGAGAAGCTCCAGCCCAAAATTCAGCCAAAATGCAGCCCACATCCGGGAGAATCTCAAGAGCAGGGGGTGGAGCAAGCCAGGCCTCAAACCACGAGAAGCTCCAGCCCAAAAGGCAGCCAAAATGCAGCCCACATCCGGGAGAATCTCAAGAGCAGGGGGTGGAGCAAGCCAGGCCTCAAACCACGAGAAGCTCCAGCCCAAACGCAGCCAAAATGCAGCCCACCTCCGGGAGAATCTCAAAGGCAGAGTTTGGAGAAATCCAGGCCTCAAACCACGAGAAGCTCCAGCCCTAAAGGCAGCCAAAATGCAGCCCACATCCAGGAGAATCTCAAGAGCAGGGGGTGGAGCAAGCCAGGCCTCAAACCACGAGAAGCTCCAGCCCAAACGCAGCCAAAATGCAGCCCACCTCCGGGAGAATCTCAAAGGCAGAGTTTGGAGAAATCCAGGCCTCAAACCACGAGAAGCTCCAGCCCTAAAGGCAGCCAAAATGCAGCCCACATCCAGGAGAATATCAAGAGCAGGGGGTGGAGCAAGCCAGGCCTCAAACCACGAGAAGCTCCAGCCCAAAAGGCAGCCAAAATTCAGCCCACATCCGGGAGAATATCAAGAGCAGGGGGTGGAGCAAGGCAGGCCTCAAACCACGAGAAGCTCCAGCCCAAAAGGCAGCCAAAATGCAGCCCACATCCAGGAGAATCTCAAGAGCAGGGCGGTGGAGCAAGCCAGGACCCAAACCACGAGAAGCTCCAGCCATAAAGGCAGCCAAAATCCAGCCCACATCCGGGAGAATCTCAAGAGCAGGGGGTGGAGCAAGCCAGGCCTCAAACCATGAGAAGCTCCAGCCCAAGAATCAGACAATATGCAGCCCACAACCGGGAGAATATCAAGAGCAGGGGGTGGAGCAAGCCAGGCCTCAAACCACAAGAAGCTCCAGCCCAAATGGCAGCCAAAATGCAGCCCACATATGGGAGAATCTCAAGAGCAGGGGGTGGAGCAATCCAGGCCTCAAACCACGAGAAGCTCCAGCCCAAAAGGCAGCCAAAATGCAGCCCACCTCCGGGAGAATCTCAAGAGCAGGGGGTGGAGCAAGCCAGGCCTCAAACCATGAGAAGCTCCAGCCCAAAATTCAGCCAAAATGCAGCCCACATCCGGGAGAATCTCAAGAGCAGGGGGTGGAGCAAGCCAGGCCTCAAACCACGAGAAGCTCCAGCCCAAAAGGCAGCCAAAATGCAGCCCACATCCGGGAGAATCTCAAGAGCAGGGGGTGGAGCAAGCCAGGCCTCAAACCTCGAGAAGCTCCAGCCCAAGAATCAGTCAAAATGCAGCCCACATCCGGGAGAATCTCAAGAGCAGGGGGTGGAGCAAGCCAGGCCTCAAACCACGAGAAGCTCCAGCCCAAAAGGCAGCCAAAATGCAGCCCACATCCAGGAGAATCTCAAGAGCAGGGGGTGGAGCAAGCCAGGCCTCAAACCACGAGAAGCTCCAGCCCAAACGCAGCCAAAATGCAGCCCACCTCCGGGAGAATCTCAAAGGCAGAGTTTGGAGAAATCCAGGCCTCAAACCACGAGAAGCTCCAGCCCTAAAGGCAGCCAAAATGCAGCCCACATCCAGGAGAATATCAAGAGCAGGGGGTGGAGCAAGCCAGGCCTCAAACCACGAGAAGCTCCAGCCCAAAAGGCAGCCAAAATGCAGCCCACATCCGGGAGAATATCAAGAGCAGGGGCTGGAGCAAGCCAGGCCTCAAATCACGAGAAGCTCCAGCCCAAAAGGCAGCCAAAATGCAGCCCACATCCGGGACAATCTCAAGAGCAGGGGGTGGAGCAAGGCAGGCCTCAAACCACGAGAAGCTCCAGCCCAAAAGGCAGCCAAAATGCAGCCCACATCCAGGAGAATCTCAAGAGCAGGGGGTGGAGCAAGCCAGGCCTCAAACCATGAGAAGCTCCAGCCCAAGAATCAGACAATATGCAGCCCACAACCGGGAGAATATCAAGAGCAGGGGGTGGAGCAAGCCAGGCCTCAAACCACAAGAAGCTCCAGCCCAAATGGCAGCCAAAATGCAGCCCACATATGGGAGAATCTCAAGAGCAGGGGGTGGAGCAATCCAGGCCTCAAACCACGAGAAGCTCCAGCCCAAAAGGCAGCCAAAATGCAGCCCACATCCGGGAGAATCTCAAGAGCAGGGGGTGGAGCAAGCCAGGTCTCAAACCACGAGAAGCTCCAGCCCAAGAATCAGCCAAAATGCAGCCCACATCCGGGAGAATCTCAAGAGCAGGGGGTGGAGCAAGCCAGGCCTCAAACCACGAGAAGCTCCAGCCCAAGATGCAGCCAAAATAAAGCCCACATCCGGGAGAATCTCAAGAGCAGGGGGTGGAGCAAGCCAGGCCTCAAACCTCGAGAAGCTCCAGCCCAAGAATCAGTCAAAATGCAGCCCACATCCGGGAGAATCTCAAGAGCAGGGGGTGGAGCAAGCCAGGCCTCAAACCACGAGAAGCTCCAGCCCAAAAGGCAGCCAAAATGCAGCCCACATCCGTGAGAATCTCAAGAGCAGGGGGTGGAGCAAGCCAGGCCTCAAACCACGAGAATCTCCAGCCCAAAATGCAGCCAAAATGCAGCCCACATCCGGGAGAATATCAAGAGCAGGGGGTGGAGCAAGCCAGGCCTCAAACCACGAGAAGCTCCAGCCCAAAAAGCAGCCAAAATGCAGCCCACATCCGGGAGAATCTCAAGAGCAGGGGGTGGAGCAAGCCAGGCCTCAAACCATGAGAAGCTCCAGCCCAAAATTCAGCCAAAATGCAGCCCACATCCGGGAGAATCTCAAGAGCAGGGGGTGGAACAAGCCAGGCCTCAAACCACGAGAAGCTCCAGCCCTAAAGGCAGCCAAAATCCAGCCCACATCCGGGAGAATCTCAACAGCAGGGGGTGGAGCAAGCCAGGCCTCAAACCACGAGAAGCTCCAGCCCAAAAGGCAGCCAAAATGCAGCCCACATCCGGGAGAATCTCAAGAGCAGGGGGTGGAGCAAGCCAGGTCTCAAACCACGAGAAGCTCCAGCCCAAGAATCAGCCAAAATGCAGCCCACATCCGGGAGAATCTCAAGAGCAGGGGGTGGAGCAAGCCAGGCCTCAAACCACGAGAAGCTCCAGCCCAAAAGGCAGCCAAAATGCAGCCCACATCCGGGAGAATATCAAGAGCAGGGGGTGGAGCAAGCCAGGCCTCAAACCACGAGAAGCTCCAGCCCAAAAGGCAGCCAAAATGCAGCCCACATCCAGGAGAATCTCAAGAGCAGGGCGGTGGAGCAAGCCAGGACCCAAACCACGAGAAGCTCCAGCCATAAAGGCAGCCAAAATCCAGCCCACATCCGGGAGAATCTCAAGAGCAGGGGGTGGAGCAAGCCAGGCCTCAAACCATGAGAAGCTCCAGCCCAAGAATCAGACAATATGCAGCCCACAACCGGGAGAATATCAAGAGCAGGGGGTGGAGCAAGCCAGGCCTCAAACCACAAGAAGCTCCAGCCCAAATGGCAGCCAAAATGCAGCCCACATATGGGAGAATCTCAAGAGCAGGGGGTGGAGCAATCCAGGCCTCAAACCACGAGAAGCTCCAGCCCAAAAGGCAGCCAAAATGCAGCCCACCTCCGGGAGAATCTCAAGAGCAGGGGGTGGAGCAAGCCAGGCCTCAAACCATGAGAAGCTCCAGCCCAAAATTCAGCCAAAATGCAGCCCACATCCGGGAGAATCTCAAGAGCAGGGGGTGGAGCAAGCCAGGCCTCAAACCACGAGAAGCTCCAGCCCAAAAGGCAGCCAAAATGCAGCCCACATCCGGGAGAATCTCAAGAGCAGGGGGTGGAGCAAGCCAGGCCTCAAACCACGAGAAGCTCCAGCCCAAACGCAGCCAAAATGCAGCCCACCTCCGGGAGAATCTCAAAGGCAGAGTTTGGAGAAATCCAGGCCTCAAACCACGAGAAGCTCCAGCCCTAAAGGCAGCCAAAATGCAGCCCACATCCAGGAGAATCTCAAGAGCAGGGGGTGGAGCAAGCCAGGCCTCAAACCACGAGAAGCTCCAGCCCAAACGCAGCCAAAATGCAGCCCACCTCCGGGAGAATCTCAAAGGCAGAGTTTGGAGAAATCCAGGCCTCAAACCACGAGAAGCTCCAGCCCTAAAGGCAGCCAAAATGCAGCCCACATCCAGGAGAATATCAAGAGCAGGGGGTGGAGCAAGCCAGGCCTCAAACCACGAGAAGCTCCAGCCCAAAAGGCAGCCAAAATTCAGCCCACATCCGGGAGAATATCAAGAGCAGGGGGTGGAGCAAGGCAGGCCTCAAACCACGAGAAGCTCCAGCCCAAAAGGCAGCCAAAATGCAGCCCACATCCAGGAGAATCTCAAGAGCAGGGCGGTGGAGCAAGCCAGGACCCAAACCACGAGAAGCTCCAGCCATAAAGGCAGCCAAAATCCAGCCCACATCCGGGAGAATCTCAAGAGCAGGGGGTGGAGCAAGCCAGGCCTCAAACCATGAGAAGCTCCAGCCCAAGAATCAGACAATATGCAGCCCACAACCGGGAGAATATCAAGAGCAGGGGGTGGAGCAAGCCAGGCCTCAAACCACAAGAAGCTCCAGCCCAAATGGCAGCCAAAATGCAGCCCACATATGGGAGAATCTCAAGAGCAGGGGGTGGAGCAATCCAGGCCTCAAACCACGAGAAGCTCCAGCCCAAAAGGCAGCCAAAATGCAGCCCACCTCCGGGAGAATCTCAAGAGCAGGGGGTGGAGCAAGCCAGGCCTCAAACCATGAGAAGCTCCAGCCCAAAATTCAGCCAAAATGCAGCCCACATCCGGGAGAATCTCAAGAGCAGGGGGTGGAGCAAGCCAGGCCTCAAACCACGAGAAGCTCCAGCCCAAAAGGCAGCCAAAATGCAGCCCACATCCGGGAGAATCTCAAGAGCAGGGGGTGGAGCAAGCCAGGCCTCAAACCTCGAGAAGCTCCAGCCCAAGAATCAGTCAAAATGCAGCCCACATCCGGGAGAATCTCAAGAGCAGGGGGTGGAGCAAGCCAGGCCTCAAACCACGAGAAGCTCCAGCCCAAAAGGCAGCCAAAATGCAGCCCACATCCAGGAGAATCTCAAGAGCAGGGGGTGGAGCAAGCCAGGCCTCAAACCACGAGAAGCTCCAGCCCAAACGCAGCCAAAATGCAGCCCACCTCCGGGAGAATCTCAAAGGCAGAGTTTGGAGAAATCCAGGCCTCAAACCACGAGAAGCTCCAGCCCTAAAGGCAGCCAAAATGCAGCCCACATCCAGGAGAATATCAAGAGCAGGGGGTGGAGCAAGCCAGGCCTCAAACCACGAGAAGCTCCAGCCCAAAAGGCAGCCAAAATGCAGCCCACATCCGGGAGAATATCAAGAGCAGGGGCTGGAGCAAGCCAGGCCTCAAATCACGAGAAGCTCCAGCCCAAAAGGCAGCCAAAATGCAGCCCACATCCGGGACAATCTCAAGAGCAGGGGGTGGAGCAAGGCAGGCCTCAAACCACGAGAAGCTCCAGCCCAAAAGGCAGCCAAAATGCAGCCCACATCCAGGAGAATCTCAAGAGCAGGGGGTGGAGCAAGCCAGGCCTCAAACCATGAGAAGCTCCAGCCCAAGAATCAGACAATATGCAGCCCACAACCGGGAGAATATCAAGAGCAGGGGGTGGAGCAAGCCAGGCCTCAAACCACAAGAAGCTCCAGCCCAAATGGCAGCCAAAATGCAGCCCACATATGGGAGAATCTCAAGAGCAGGGGGTGGAGCAATCCAGGCCTCAAACCACGAGAAGCTCCAGCCCAAAAGGCAGCCAAAATGCAGCCCACATCCGGGAGAATCTCAAGAGCAGGGGGTGGAGCAAGCCAGGTCTCAAACCACGAGAAGCTCCAGCCCAAGAATCAGCCAAAATGCAGCCCACATCCGGGAGAATCTCAAGAGCAGGGGGTGGAGCAAGCCAGGCCTCAAACCACGAGAAGCTCCAGCCCAAGATGCAGCCAAAATAAAGCCCACATCCGGGAGAATCTCAAGAGCAGGGGGTGGAGCAAGCCAGGCCTCAAACCTCGAGAAGCTCCAGCCCAAGAATCAGTCAAAATGCAGCCCACATCCGGGAGAATCTCAAGAGCAGGGGGTGGAGCAAGCCAGGCCTCAAACCACGAGAAGCTCCAGCCCAAAAGGCAGCCAAAATGCAGCCCACATCCGTGAGAATCTCAAGAGCAGGGGGTGGAGCAAGCCAGGCCTCAAACCACGAGAATCTCCAGCCCAAAATGCAGCCAAAATGCAGCCCACATCCGGGAGAATATCAAGAGCAGGGGGTGGAGCAAGCCAGGCCTCAAACCACGAGAAGCTCCAGCCCAAAAAGCAGCCAAAATGCAGCCCACATCCGGGAGAATCTCAAGAGCAGGGGGTGGAGCAAGCCAGGCCTCAAACCATGAGAAGCTCCAGCCCAAAATTCAGCCAAAATGCAGCCCACATCCGGGAGAATCTCAAGAGCAGGGGGTGGAACAAGCCAGGCCTCAAACCACGAGAAGCTCCAGCCCTAAAGGCAGCCAAAATCCAGCCCACATCCGGGAGAATCTCAACAGCAGGGGGTGGAGCAAGCCAGGCCTCAAACCACGAGAAGCTCCAGCCCAAAAGGCAGCCAAAATGCAGCCCACATCCGGGAGAATCTCAAGAGCAGGGGGTGGAGCAAGCCAGGTCTCAAACCACGAGAAGCTCCAGCCCAAGAATCAGCCAAAATGCAGCCCACATCCGGGAGAATCTCAAGAGCAGGGGGTGGAGCAAGCCAGGCCTCAAACCACGAGAAGCTCCAGCCCAAAAAGCAGACAAAATGCAGCCCACATCCGGGAGAATCTCAAGAGCAGGGGGTGGAGCAAGCCAGGCCTCAAACCACGAGAAGCTCCAGCCCAAAAGGCAGCCAAAATGCAGCCCACATCCGGGAGAATATCAAGAGCAGTTGGTGGAGCAAGCCAGGCCTCAAACCACGAGAAGCTCCAGCCCAAAAAGCAGCCAAAATGCAGCCCACATCCGGGAGAATCTCAAGAGCAGGGGGTGGAGCAAGCCAGGCCTCAAACCATGAGAAGCTCCAGCCCAAAATTCAGCCAAAATGCAGCCCACATCGGGCAGAATCTCAAGAGCAGGGGGTGGAGCAAGCCAGGCCTCAAACCACGAGAAGCTCCAGCCCAAGAATCACTCAAAATGCAGCCCACATCCGGGAGAATCTCAACAGCAGGGGGTGGAGCAAGCCAGGCCTCAAACCACAAGAAGCTCCAGCCCAAAAGGCAGCCAAAATGCAGCCCACATCCGGGAGAATCTCAAGAGCAGGGGGTGGAGCAAGCCAGGCCTCAAACCATGAGAAGCTCCAGCCCAAAATTCAGCCAAAACCCAGCCCACATCCGGGAGAATCTCAAGAGCAGGGGGTGGAGCAAGCCAGGCCTCAAACCACGAGAAGCTCCAGCCCAAAAGGCAGCCAAAATGCAGCCCACATCCGGGAGAATATCAAGAGCAGGGGGTGGAGCAAGCCAGGCCTCAAACCACGAGAAGCTCCAGCCCAAAAAGCAGCCAAAATGCAGCCCACATCCGGGAGAATCTCAAGAGCAGGGGGTGGAGCAAGCCAGGTCTCAAACCACGAGAAGCTCCAGCCCAAGAATCAGCCAAAATGCAGCCCACATCCGGGAGAATCTCAAGAGCAGGGGGTGGAGCAAGCCAGGCCTCAAACCACGAGAAGCTCCAGCCCAAAAAGCAGCCAAAATCCAGCCCACATCCAGGACAGTATCAAGAGCAGGGGGTGGAGCAAGCCAGGCCTCAAACCACGAGAAGCTCCAGCCCAAAAGGCAGCCAAAAATTTGCCCACATCCGGGAGAATCTCAAGAGCAGGGGGTGGAGCAAGCCAGGTCTCAAACCACGAGAAGCTCCAGCCCAAGAATCGGCCAATATGCAGCCCACATCCGGGAGAATCTCAAGAGCAGGGGGTGGAGCAAGCCAGGTCTCAAACCACGAGAAGCTCCAGCCCAAGAATCGGCCAATATGCAGCCCACATCCGGGAGAATCTCAAGAGCAGGGGGTGGAGCAAGCCAGGTCTCAAACCACGAGAAGCTCCAGCCCAAGTATCACCCAAAATGCAGCCCACATCTGGGAGAATCTCAAGAGTAGGGGGTGGAGCAAGCCAGGCCTCAAACCACGAGAAGCTCCAGCCCAAAAGGCAGCCAAAATGCAGCCCACATCCGGGAGAATCTCAAGAGCAGGGGGTGGAGCAAGCCAGGTCTCAAACCACGAGAAGCTCCAGCCCAAAAGGCAGCCAAAATGCAGCCAACCTGCGGGAGAATCTCAAGAGCAGGGGGTGGAGCAAGCCAGGCCTCAAACCACGAGAAGCTCCAGCCCAAAAGGCAGCCAAAATGCAGCCCACATCCGGGAGAATCTCAAGAGCAGGGGGTGGAGCAAGCCAGGCCTCAAACCACGAGAAGCTCCAGCCCAAAAGGCAGCCAAAATGCAGCCCACATCCGGGAGAATCTCAAGAGCAGGGGGTGGAGCAAGCCAGGCCTCAAACCACGAGAAGCTCCAGCCAAAAAGGCAGCCAAAATGCAGCCCACATCCGGGAGAATATCAAGAGCAGGGGGTGGAGCAAGCCAGGCCTCAAACCACGAGAAGCTCCAGCCCAAGTATCACCCAAAATGCAGCCCACATCTGGGAGAATCTCAAGAGTAGGGGGTGGAGCAAGCCAGGCCTCAAACCTAGAGAAGCTCCAGCCCAAAAGGCAGCCAAAATGCAGCCCACATCCGGGAGAATCTCAAGAGCAGGGGGTGGAGCAAGGCAGGCCTCAAACCACGAGAAGCTCCAGCCCAAAAGGCAGCCAAAATGCAGCCCACATCCGGGAGAATCTCAAGAGCAGGGGGTGGAGCAAGCCAGGCCTCAAACCACGAGAAGCTCCAGCCCAAAATGCAGCCAAAATCCAGCCCACCTCCGGGAGAATATCAAGAGCAGGGGGTGGAGCAAGCCAGGCCTCAAACCTCGAGAAGCTCCAGCCCAAAAGGGAGCCAAAATGCAGCCCACATCCGGGAGAATCTCAAGAGCAGGGGGTGGAGCAAGCCAGGCCTCAAACCACGAGAAGCTCCAGCCCAAAAGGCAGCCAAAATGCAGCCCACATCCGGGAGAATCTCAAGAGCAGGGGGTGGAGCAAGCCAGGCCACAAACCTCGAGAAGCTCCAGCCCAAAATACAGCCAAAATGCAGACCACATCAGGGAGAATCTCAGGAGCAGGGGATGGAGCAAGCCAGGCCTCAAACCACGAGAAGCTCCAGCCCAAGAATCGGCCAAAATGCAGCCCACATCCGGGAGAATCTCAAGAGCAGGGGGTGGAGCAAGCCAGGCCTCAAACCACGAGAAGCTCCAGCCCAAAAGGCAGCCAAAATGCAGCCCACATCCAGGAGAATATCAAGAGCAGGGGGTGGAGCAAGCCAGGCCTCAAACCACGAGAAGCTCCAGCCCAAGAATCGGCCAATATGCAGCCCACATCCGGGAGAATCTCAAGAGCAGGGGGTGGAGCAAGCCAGGCCTCAAACCGCGAGAAGCTCCAGCCCAAGAATCAGCCAATATGCAGCCCACATCCGGGAGAATCTCAAGAGCAGGGGGTGGAGCAAGGCAGGCCTCAAACCATGAGAAGTTCCAGCCCAAAAGGCAGCCAAAATGCAGCCCACATCCGGGAGAATCTCAAGAGCAGGGGGTGGAGCAAGCCAGGCCTCAAACCACGAGAAGCTCCAGCCCAAGAATCAGCCAAAATGCAGCCCACATCAGGGAGAATCTCAGGAGCAGGGGATGGAGCAAGCCAGGCCTCAAACCACGAGAAGCTCCAGCCCAAGAATCGGCCAATATGCAGCCCACATCCGGGAGAATCTCAAGAGCAGGGGGTGGAGCAAGCCAGGCCTCAAACCACGAGAAGCTCCAGCCCAAAAGGCAGCCAAAATGCAGCCCACATCCGGGAGAATCTCAAGAGCAGGGGCTGGAGAAAGCCAGGCCTCAAACCATGAGAAGCTCCAGCCCAAAATGTAGCCAAAATGCAGCCCACATCCAGGAGAATATCAAGAGCAGGGGGTGGAGCAAGCCAGGCCTCAAACCTCGAGAAGCTCCAGCCCAAAAGGGAGCCAAAATCCAGCCCACCTCCGGGAGAATCTCAAGAGCAGGGGCTGGAGCAAGCCAGGCCTCAAACCACGAGAAGCTCCAGCCCAAAAGGCAGCCAAAATCCAGCCCACCTCCGGGAGAATCTCAAGAGCAGGGGGTGGAGCAAGCCAGGCCTCAAACCACGAGAAGCTCCAGCCCAAAAGGCAGCCAAAATGCAGCCCACCTCCGGGAGAATCTCAAGAGTAGGGGGTGGAGCAAGCCAGGCCTCAAACCACGAGAAGCTCCAGCCCAAAATGCAGCCAAAATGCAGCCCACATCCGGGAGAATCTCAAGAGCAGGGGGTTGAGCAAGCCAGGCCTCAAACCACGAGAAGCTCCAGCCCAAAATGCAGCCAAAATGCAGCCCACATCCGGGAGAATCTCAAGAGCAGGGGGTGGAGCAAGCCAGGCCTCAAACCACGAGAAGCTCCAGCCCAAAAGGCAGCCAAAATGCAGCCCACCTCCGGGAGAATCTCAAGGGCAGGGGGTGGAGCAAGCCAGGCCTCAAACCACGAGAAGCTCCAGCCCAAAATTCAGCCAAAATGCAGCCCACATCCAGGAGAATCTCAAGAGCAGGGGGTGGAGCAAGCCAGGCCTCAAACCACGAGAAGCTCCAGCCCAAAAGGGAGCCAAAAGACAGCCCACATCCGGGAGAATCTCAAGAGCAGGGGCTGGAGCAAGCCAGGCCTCAAACCACGAGAAGCTCCAGCCCAAATGGCAGCCAAAATGCAGCCCACATCCGGGAGAATATCAAGAGCAGGGGTTGGAGCGAGCCAGGCCTCAAACCACGAGAAGCTCCAGCCCAAAATGCAGCCAAAATGCAGCCCACCTCCGGGAAAATCTCAAGAGCAGGGGGTGGAGCAAGCCAGGCCTCAAACCACGGGAAGCTCCAGCCCAAGAATCAGCCAAAATCCAGCCCACATCCGGGAGAATCTCAAGAGCAGGGGGTGGAGCAAGCCAGGCCTCAAACCACAAGAAGCTCCAGCACAAAATGCAGCCAAAATCCAGCCCAACTCCGGGAGAATCTCAAGAGCAGGGGGTGGAGCAAGCCAGGCCTCAAACCACAAGAAGCTCCAGCCCAAAAGGCAGCCAAAATGCAGCCCACATCCGGGAGAATCTCAAGAGCAGGGGGTGGAGCAAGCCGGGCCTCAAACCACGAGAAGCTCCAGCCCAAAAGGCAGCCAAAATACAGCCCACATGTGGGAGAATCTCAAGAGCAGGGGGTGGAGCAAGCCAGGCCCCAAACCACGAGAAGCTCCAGCCCAAAAGACAGCCAAAATGCAGCCCACATCCGGGAGAATTTCAAGAGCAGGGGGTTGAGAAAGCCAGGCCTCAAACCATGAGAAACTGTAGCCCAAAGGGCAGCCAAAATGCAGCCCACATCCAGGAGAATCTCAAGAGCAGGGGGTGGAGCAAGGCAGGCCTCCAACCACGAGAAGCTCCATCCCAAAAGGCAGCCAAAATGCAGCCCACCTCCGGGAGAATCTCAAGAGCAGGGGGTGGAGCAAGCCAGGCCTCAAACCACGAGAAGCTCCAGCCCAAAATGCAGCCAAAATGCAGCCCACCTCCGGGAGAATCTCAAGGGCAGGGGGTGGAGCAAGCCAGGCCTCAAACCACGAGAAGCTCCAGCCCAAAATGCAGCCAAAATGCAGCCCACATCAGGGAGAATCTCAAGAGCAGGGGGTTGAGCAAGCCAGGCCTCAAACCACGAGAAGCTCCAGCCCAAAATGCATTCAAAATGCAGCCCACGTCCAGGAGAATCTCAAGAGCAGGGGGTGGAGCAAGCCAGGCCTCAAACCACGGGAAGCTCCAGCCCAAAAGGCAGCCAAAATGCAGCCCACATCCAGGAGAATCTCAAGAGCAGGGGGTGGAGCAAGCCAGGCCTCAAACCACGAGAAGCTCCAGCCCAAGAATCAGCCAAAATGCAGCCCACATCCGGGAGAATCTCAAGAGCAGGGGGTGGAGCAAGCCAGGCCTCAAACCACGAGAAGCTCCAGCACAAAAGGCAGCCAAAATCCAGCCCACCTCTGGGAGAATCTCAAGAGCAGGGGGTGGAGCAAGCCAGGCCTCAAACCACGAGAAGCTCCAGCCCAAAATGCAGCCAAAATGCAGCCCACATCCGGGAGAATCTCAAGAGCAGGGGGTGGAGCAAGCCAGGCCCCAAACCACGAGAAGCTCCAGCCCAAAAGGCAGCCAAAATGCAGCCCACATCCGGGAGAATCTCAAGAGCAGGGGGTTGAGCAAGCCAGGCCTCAAACCACGAGAAGCTGTAGCCCAAAGGGCAGCCAAAATGCAGCCCACATCTGGGAGAATATCAAGAGCAGGGGGTGGAGCAAGGCAGGCCTCAAACCACGAGAAGCTCCAGCCCAAAATGCAGCCAAAATGCAGCCCACATCCAGGAGAATCTCAAGAGCAGGGGGTGGAGCAAGGCAGGCCTCAAACCACGAGAATTTCCATCCCAAAAGGCAGCCAAAATGCAGCCCACCTCCGGGAGAATCTCAAGAGCAGGGGGTGGAGCAAGCCAGGCCTCAAACCACGAGAAGCTCCAGCCCAAAAGGCAGCCAAAATGCAGCCCACATCCGGGAGAATCTCAAGAGCAGGGGGTTGAGCAAGCCAGGCCTCAAACCACGAGAAGCTGTAGCCCAAAGGGCAGCCAAAATGCAGCCCACATCTGGGAGAATATCAAGAGCAGGGGGTGGAGCAAGGCAGGCCTCAAACCACGAGAAGCTCCAGCCCAAAATGCAGCCAAAATGCAGCCCACATCCAGGAGAATCTCAAGAGCAGGGGGTGGAGCAAGGCAGGCCTCAAACCACGAGAATTTCCATCCCAAAAGGCAGCCAAAATGCAGCCCACCTCCGGGAGAATCTCAAGGGCAGGGGGTGGAGCAAGCCAGGCCTCAAACCACGAGAAGCTCCAGCCCAAAATGCAGCCAAAATGCAGCCCACGTCCAGGAGAATCTCAAGAGCAGGGGGTGGAGCAAGCCAGGCCTCAAACCACGGGAAGCTCCAGCCCAAAAGGCAGCCAAAATGCAGCCCACATCCAGGAGAATCTCAAGAGCAGGGGGTGGAGCAAGCCAGGCCTCAAACCACGAGAAGCTCCAGCCCAAGAATCAGCCAAAATGCAGCCCACATCCGGGAGAATCTCAAGAGCAGGGGGTGGAGCAAGGCAGGCCTCAAACCACGAGAAGCTCCAGCCCAAAAGGCAGCCAAAATGCAGCCCACATCCAGGTGAATCTCAAGAGCAGGGGGTGGAGCAAGCCAGGCCTCAAACCACGAGAAGCTCCAGCCCAAGAATCAGCCAAAATGCAGCCCACATCCGGGAGAATCTCAAGAGCAGGGGGTGGAGCAAGGCAGGCCTCAAACCACGAGAAGCTCCAGCCCAAAAGGCAGCCAAAATGCAGCCCACATCCGGGAGAATATCAAGAGCAGGGTGTGGAGCAAGCCAGGCCCCAAACCACGAGAAGCTCCAGCCCAAAAGGGAGCCAAAAGACAGCCCACATCCGGGAGAAACTCAAGAGCAGGGGCTGGAGCAAGCCAGGCCTCAAACCACGAGAAGCTCCAGCCCAAATGGCAGCCAAAATGCAGCCCACATCCGGGAGAATATCAAGAGCAGGGGGTGGAGCAAGACAGGCCTCAAACCACGAGAATCTAGAGCCCAAAGGGCAGCGAAAATCCAGCCAACATCCGGGAGAATCTCAAGAGCAGGGGGTGGAGCAAGCCAGGCCTCAAACCACGAGAAGCTCCAGCCCAAAACGCAGCCAAAATACAGCCCACCTCCGGAAGAATATCAAGAGCAGGGGGTGGAGCAAGCCAGGCCTCAAACCACGAGAAGCTCCAGCCCAAAAGGCAGCCAAAATGCAGCCCACCTCTGGAAGAATATCAAGAGCAGGGGGTGGAGCAAGGCAGGCCTCAAACCACGAGAAGCTCCAGCCCAAAAGGCAGCCAAAATGCAGCCCACATCCGGGAGAATCTCAAGAGCAGGGGGTGGAGCAAGCCAGGCCTCAAACCACGAGAAGCTCCAGCCCAAAAGGCAGCCAAAATGCAGCCCACATCCGGGAGAATCTCAAGAGCAGGGGGTGGAGCAAGCCAGGCCTCAAACCACGAGAAGCTCCAGTCCAAAAAGCAGCCAAAATGCAGCCCACATCCGGGAAAATATCAAGAGCGGGGGGTGGAGCAAGCCAGGCCTCAAACCACGAGAAGCTCCAGCCCAAAATGCAGCCAAAATGCAGCCCACATCTGGGAGAATATCAAGAGAAGGGGGTGGAGCAAGCCAGGCCTCAAACCACGAGAATCTAGAGCCCAAAGGGCAGCGAAAATCCAGCCAACATCCGGGAGAATCTCAAGAGCAGGGGGTGCAGCAAGCCAGGCCTCAAACCACGAGAAGCTCCAGCCCAAAACGCAGCCAAAATACAGCCCACATCCGGGAGAATCTCAAGAGCAGGGGGTGGAGCAAGCCAGGCCTCAAACCACGAGAAGCTCCAGCCCAAAAGGCAGCCAAAATGCAGCCCACATCCGGGAGAATCTCAAGAGCAGGGGGTGGAGCAAGCCAGGCCTCAAACCACGAGAAGCTCCAGTCCAAAAAGCAGCCAAAATGCAGCCCACATCCGGGAAAATATCAAGAGCGGGGGGTGGAGCAAGCCAGGCCTCAAACCACGAGAAGCTCCAGGTCAAAAGGCAGCCAAAATGCAGCCCACATCTGGGAGAATATCAAGAGAAGGGGGTGGAGCAAGCCAGGCCTCAAACCACGAGAAGCTCCAGCCCTAAAGGCAGCCAAAATGCAGCCCACATCCGGGAGAATCTCAAGAGCAGGGGGTGGAGCAAGCCAGGCCTCAAACCACGAGAATCTCCAGCCCAAAAGGCAGCCAAAATGCAGCCCACATCCGGGAGAATCTCAAGAGCAGGGGGTGGAGCAAGCCAGGCCTCAAACCACGAGAAGCTCCAGCCCAAAAGGGAACCAAAATGCAGCCCACATCCGGGAGAATCTCAAGAGCAGGGGGTGGAGCAAGCCAGGCCTCAAACCACGAGAAGCTCCAGTCCAAAAAGCAGCCAAAATGCAGCCCACATCCGGGAGAATATCAAGAGCGGGGGGTGGAGCAAGCCAGGCCTCAAACCACGAGAAGCTCCAGCCCAAAATGCAGCCAAAATGCAGCCCACATATGGGAGAATATCAAGAGCAGGGGGTGGAGCAAGCCAGGCCTCAAACCACGAGAAGCTCCATCCCAAAAGGCAGCCAAAATGCAGCCCACCTCTGGGAGAATCTCAAGAGCAGGGGGTGGAGCAAGCCAGGCCTCAAACCACGAGAAGCTCCAGCCCAAAAGGCAGCCAAAATGCAGCCCACATCCGGGAGAATATCAAGAGCACGGGATGGAGCAAGCCAGGCCTCAAACCATGAGAAGCTCCAGACCAAAAGGCAGCCAAAATCCAGCCCACATCCGGGAGAATCTCAAGAGCAGGGGGTGGAGCAAGCCAGGCCTCAAACCACGAGAAGCTCCAGCCCAAAAAGGCAGCCAAAATGCAGCCCACATCCGGGAGAATATCATGGGCTGGGGGTGGAGCAAGCCAGGCCTCAAACCACGAGAATTTCCAGCCCAACTGTCAGTCAAAATGCAGCCCACATGTGGGAGAATCTCAAGAGCAGGGGGTGGAGCAAGCCAGGCCCCAAACCACGAGAAGCTCCAGCCCAAAAGGCAGCCAAAATGCAGCCCACATGCAGGAGAATCTCAAGAGCAGGGGGTTGAGCAAGCCAGGCCTCAAACCACGAGAAGCTGTAGCCCAAAGGGCAGCCAAAATGCAGCCCACATCTGGGAGAATCTCAAGAGCAGGGGGTGGAGCAAGCCAGGCCTCAAACCACGAGAAGCTCCAGCCCAAGTATCAGCCAAAATGCAGCCCACATCCAGGAGAATCTCAAGAGCAGGGGGTGGAGCAAGGCAGGCCTCAAACCACGAGAAGCTCCAGCCCAAAAGGCAGCCAAAATGCAGCCCACATCCGGGAGAATATCAAGAGCAGCGGGTGGAGCAAGCCAGGCCTCAAACCACGAGAAGCTCCAGCCCAAAATGGAGCCAAAAGACAGCCCACATCCGGGAGAATCTCAAGAGCAGGGGCTGGAGCAAGCCAGGCCTCAAACCACGAGAAGCTCCAGCCCAAATGGCAGCCAAAATGCGGCCCACATCCGGGAGAATATCAAGAGCAGGGGGTGGAGCAAGACAGGCCTCAAACCACGATAATCTAGAGCCCAAAGGGCAGCGAAAATCCAGCCAACATCCGGGAGAATCTCAAGAGCAGGGGGTGGAGCAAGCCAGGCCTCAAACCATGAGAAGCTCCAGCCCAAAAAGAAGTCAAAATGCAGCCCACATCCGGGAGAATATCAAGAGCAGGGGGTGGAGCAAGCCAGGCCTCAAACCACGAGAAGCTCCAGCCCAAAACACAGCCAAAATGCAGCCCACATCCGGGAGAATCTCAAGAGCAGGGGGTGGAGCAAGCCAGGCTTCAAACCACGAGAAGCTCCAGCCCAAAAGGCAGACAAAATCCAGCCCACATCCGGGAGAATCTCAAGAGCAGGGGGTGGAGCAAGCCAGGCCTCAAACCACGAGAAGCTCCAGCCCAAAATGTAGCCAAAATGCAGCCCACATCCGGGAGAATCTCAAGAGCAGGGGGTGGAGCAAGCCAGGCCTCAAACCACGAGAAGCTCAAGTCCAAAAAGCAGCCAAAATGCAGCCCACATCCGGGAAAATATCATGAGCGGGGGGTGGAGCAAGCCAGGCCTCAAACCACGAGAAGCTCCAGCCCAAAATGCAGCCAAAATGCAGCCCACATATGGGAGAATATCAAGAGCAGGGGGTGGAGCAATCCAGGCCTCAAAGCATGAGAACCTCAAGTCCAAAAGGCAGCCAAAATGCAGCCCACATCCGGGAGAATCTCAAGAGCAGGGGGTGGAGCAAGCCAGGCCTCAAACCACGAGAATTTCCACCCCAAATGTCAGCCAAAATCCCGCCCACATCCAGGAGAATAGCAAGAGCTGGGGTTGGAGGAAGGCAGGCCTCAAAACACGAGAAGCTCCAGCCCAAAAGGCAGCCAAACTCCAGCCCAAATCCGGGAGAATTTCAAAACCAGGGGATGAAGCAAGCCAGGCCTCAAACCACGAGAAGCTCCATCCCAAAAGGCAGCCAAAATGCAGCCCACCTCTGGAAGAATATCAAGAGCAGGGGGTGGAGCAAGGCAGGCCTCAAACCACGAGAAGCTCCAGCCCAAAAGGCAGCCAAAATGCAGCCCACATCCGGGAGAATCTCAAGAGCAGGGGGTGGAGCAAGCCAGGCCTCAAACCACGAGAAGCTCCAGCCCAAAAAGGCAGCCAAAATGCAGCCCACATCCGGGAGAATATCATGGGATGGGGGTGGAGCAAGGCAGGCCTCAAACCACGAGAATTTCCAGCCCAAATGTCAGCCAAAATGCAGCCCACATCCGGGAGAATCTCAAGAGCAGGGGGTGGAGCAAGCCAGGCCCCAAACCACGAGAAGCTCCAGCCCAAAAGGCAGCCAAAATGCAGCCCACATCCGGGAGAATCTCAAGAGCAGGGGGTGGAGCAAGCCAGGCCCCAAACCATGAGAAGCTCCAGCCCAAAAGGCAGCCAAAATGCAGCCCACATCCGGGAGAATCTCAAGAGCAGGGGGTGGAGCAAGCCAGGCCTCAAACCACGAGAAGCTCCAGCCCAAAATGCGGTAAAAATGCAGCCCACATCAGGGAGAATCTCAGGAGCAGGGGGTGGAGCAAGCCAGGCCTCAAACCACGAGAAGCTCCAGCCCAAAAGGCATCCAAACTCCAGACCAAATCCGGGAGAATTTCAAAACCAGGGGGTGGAGCAAGCCAGGCCTCAAACCACGAGAAGCTCCAGCCCAAAAGGCAGCCAAAATCCAGCCCACATCCGGGAGAATCTCAAGAGCAGGGGGTGGAGCAAGCCAGGCCTCAAACCACGAGAAGCTCCAGCCCAAAAGGCAGCCAAAATGCAGCCCACATCCGGGAGAATCTCAAGAGCAGGGGGTGGAGCAAGCGAGGCCTCAAACCACGAGAATTTCCAGCCCAAAAATGCAGCCAAAATGCAGCCCACATCCGGGAGAATATCATGGGCAGGGGGTGGAGGAAGCCAGGCCTCAAACCACGAGAAGCTCCAGCCCAAAATGCAGCCAAAATGCAGCCCACATCCGGGAGAATCTCAAGAGCAGGGGGTGGAGCAAGCCAGGTCTCAAACCACGAGAAGCTCCAGCCCAAAATGGCAACCAAAATGCAGCCCACATCCGGGAGAATCTCAAGAGCAGGGGGTGGAGGAAGCCAGGCCTCAAACCACGAGAAGCTCCAGCCCAAAATGCAGCCAAAATCCAGCCCACATCCGGAAGAATATCAAGAGCAGGGGATGGAGCAAGGCACGCCTCAAACCACGAGAAGCTCCAGCCCAAAAGGCAGCCAAAATGCAGCCCACATCCGGGAGAATCTCAAGAGCAGGGGGTGGAGCAAGGCAGGCCTCAAACCACGAGAAGCTCCAGCCCAAAATGCAGCCAAAATGCAGCCCACATCCGGGAGAATATCATGGGCAGGGAGTGGAGCAAGCCAGGCCCCAAACCACGAGAAGCTCCAGCCCAAAAGGCAGCCAAAATGCAGCCCACATCCGGGAGAATCTCAAGAGCAGGGGGTGGAGCAAGCCAGGCCCCAAACCATGAGAAGCTCCAGCCCAAAAGGCAGCCAAAATGCAGCCCACATCCGGGAGAATCTCAAGAGCAGGGGGTGGAGCAAGCCAGGCCTCAAACCACGAGAAGCTCCAGCCCAAAAGGCAGCCAAAATGCAGCCCACATCCGGGAGAATCTCAAGAGCAGGGGGTGGAGCAAGCCAGGCCTCAAACCACGAGAAGCTCCAGCCCAAAATGCAGCCAAAATGCAGCCCACATCCGGGAGAATCTCAAGAGCAGGGGGTGGAGCAAGCCAGGCCTCAAACCACGAGAAGCTCCAGCCCTAAAGGCATCCAAACTCCAGACCAAATCCGGGAGAATTTCAAAACCAGGGGGTGGAGCAAGCCAGGCCTCAAACCACGAGAAGCTCCAGCCCAAAAGGCAGCCAAAATGCAGCCCACATCCGGGAGAATCTCAAGAGCAGGGGGTGGAGCAAGCCAGGCCTCAAACCACGAGAAGCTCCAGCCCAAAAGGCAGCCAAAATGCAGCCCACATCCGGGAGAATCTCAAGAGCAGGGGGTGGAGCAAGCGAGGCCTCAAACCACGAGAATTTCCAGCCCAAAAATGCAGCCAAAATGCAGCCCACATCCGGGAGAATATCATGGGCAGGGGGTGGAGGAAGCCAGGCCTCAAACCACGAGAAGCTCCAGCCCAAAATGCAGCCAAAATGCAGCCCACATCCGGGAGAATCTCAAGAGTAGGGGGTGGAGCAAGCCAGGCCTCAAACCACGAGAAGCTCCAGCCCAAAATGGTAACCAAAATGCAGCCCACCTCCTGGAGAATCTCAAGAGCATGGGGTGGAGGAAGCCAGGACTCAAACCACGAGAAGCTCCAGCCCAAAATGCAGCCAAAATGCAGCCCACATCCGGGAGAATATCAAGAGCAGGGGATGGAGCAAGGCACGCCTCAAACCACGAGAAGCTCCAGCCCAAAAGGCAGCCAAAATGCAGCCCACATCCGGGAGAATCTCAAGAGCAGGGGGTGGAGCAAGGCAGGCCTCAAACCACGAGAAGCTCCAGACCAAAATGCAGCCAAAATGCAGCCCACATCCGGGAGAATATCATGGGCAGGGAGTGGAGCAAGCCAGGACTCAAACCACGAGAATCTCCAGCCCAAAAGGCAGCCAAAATCCAGCCCACATCCGGGAGAATAGCAAGAGCAGGGTGTGGAGCAAGCCAGTGCTCAAACCATGAGAAGCTCCAGCCCAAAAGGCAGCCAAATCCAGCCCACATCTGGGAGAATATCAAGAGCAGGTGGTGGAGCAAGCCAGGCCTCAAACCACGAGAAGCTCCAGCCCAAAAAGCAGCCAAAATCCATCCCACATCCCAGAGAATCTCAATAGCAAGGGGTGGAGCAAGACAGGCCTCAAACCACGAGAATCTAGAGCCCAAAGGGCAGCGAAAATCCAGCCAACATCCGGGAGAATCCCAAGAGCAGGGGGTGGAGCAAGCCAGGCCTCAAACCCGAAAAAGCTGAAGCCGAAAATATAGTCAAAATGCAGCCCACTTCGGGGAGAATCTCAAGAGCAGGGGGTGGAGCAAGCCAGGGCTCAAACCATGAGAAGCTCCAGCCCAAAAAGAAGTCAAAATGCAGCCCACATCTGGGAGAATATCAAGAGCAGGGGGTGGAGCAAGCCAGGCCTCAAACCACGAGAAGCTCCAGCCCAAAACGCAGCCAAAATACAGCCCACCTCCGGAAGAATATCAAGAGCAGGGGGTGGAGCAAGCCAGGCCTCAAACCACGAGAAGCTCCAGCCCAAAGGGCAGCCAAAATGCAGCCCACATCTGGGAGAATATCAAGAGAAGGGGGTGGAGCAAGGCAGGCCTCAAACCACGAGAAGCTCCAGCCCAAAAGGCAGCCAAAATGCAGCCCACATCCGGGAGAATCTCAAGAGCAGGGGGTGGAGCAAGCCAGGCCTCAAACCACGAGAAGCTCCAGCCCAAAATGCAGCCAAAATGCAGCCCACATCCGGGAGAATCTCAAGAGCAGGGGGTGGAGCAAGGCAAGCCTCAAACCACGAGAAGCTCCAGTCCAAAAAGCAGCCAAAATGCAGCCCACATCCGGGAAAATATCAAGAGCGGGGGGTGGAGCAAGCCAGGCCTCAAACCACGAGAAGCTCCAGCCCAAAGGGCAGCCAAAATGCAGCCCACATCTGGGAGAATATCAAGAGAAGGGGGTGGAGGAAGGCAGGCCTCAAACCACGAGAAGCTCCAGACCAAAATGCAGCCAAAATGCAGCCCACATCCGGGAGAATCTCAAGAGCAGGGGGTGGAGCAAGCCAGGGCTCAAACCATGAGAAGCTCCAGCCCAAAAGGCAGCCAAAATGCAGCCCACATCCGGGAGAATATCAAGAGCAGGTGGTGGAGCAAGGCAGGCCTCAAACCACGAGAAGCTCCAGCCCAAAAAGCAGCCAAAATCCAGCCCACATCCCAGAGAATCTCAATAGCAAGGGGTGGAGCAAGGCAGGCCTCAAACCACGAGAAGCTCCAGCCCAAAGGGCAGCCAAAATGCCGCCCACATCCGGGAGAATATCAAGAGCAGGGGGTGGAGCAAGACAGGCCTCAAACCACGAGAATCTAGAGCCCAAAGGGCAGCCAAAATGCAGCCCACATCCGGGAGAATCTCAAGAGCAGGGGGTGGAGCAAGCCAGGCCTCAAACCATGAGAAGCTCCAGCCCAAAAGGAAGTCAAAATGCAGCCCACATCTGGGAGAATATCAAGAGCAGGGGGTGGAGCAAGGCAGGCCTCAAACCACGAGAAGCTCCAGCCCAAAACGCAGCCAAAATACAGCCCACCTCCGGAAGAATATCAAGAGCAGGGGGTGGAGCAAGCCAGGCCTCAAACCACGAGAAGCTCCAGCCCAAAAGGCAGCCAAAATGCAGCCCACATCCGGGAGAATCTCAAGAGCAGGGGGTGGAGCAAGCCAGGCCTCAAACCACGAGAAGCTCCAGTCCAAAAAGCAGCCAAAATGCAGCCCACATCCGGGAAAATATCAAGAGCGGGGGGTGGAGCAAGCCAGGCCTCAAACCACGAGAAGCTCCAGCCCAAAATGCAGCCAAAATGCAGCCCACATATGGGAGAATATCAAGAGCAGGGGGTGGAGCAATCCAGGCCTCAAAGCATGAGGACCTCAAGCCCAAAATGCAGCCAAAATGCAGCCCACATCCAGGAGAATCTCAAGAGCAGGGGGTGGAGCAAGCCAGGCCTCAAAACACGAGAATTTCCACCCCAAATGTCAGCCAAAATCCAGCCCACATCCGGGAGAATAGCAAGAGCTGGGGTTGGAGGAAGGCAGGCCTCAAACCACGAGAAGCTCCAGCCCAAAAGGCAGCCAAACTCCAGCCCAAATCCGGGAGAATTTCAAAACCAGGGGATGAAGCAAGCCAGGCCTCAAACCTCGAGAAGCTCCAGCCCAAAAGGCAGCCAAAATGCAGCCCACATCCGGGAGAATCTCAAGAGCAGGGGGTGGAGCAAGCCAGGCCTCATACCACGAGAAGCTCCTGCCCAAAAAGGCAGCCAAAATGCAGCCCACATCCGGGAGAATATCATGGGCTGGGGGTGGAGCAAGGCAGGCCTCAAACCACGAGAATTTCCACCCCAAATTTCAGCCAAAATGCAGCCCACATCCGGGAGAATCTCAAGAGCAGGGGGTGGAGCAAGCCAGGCCCCAAACCACGAGAAGCTCCAGCCCAAAAGGCAGCCAAAATGCAGCCCACATCCGGGACAATCTCAAGAGCAGGGGGTGGAGCAAGCCAGGCCTCAAACCACGAGAAGCTCCAGCCCAAAAGGCAGCCAAAATGCAGCCCACATCAGGGAGAATCTCAGGAGCAGGGGGTGGAGCAAGCCAGGCCTCAAACCACGAGAAGCTCCAGCCCAAAAGGCATCCAAACTCCAGACCAAATCCGGGAGAATTTCAAAACCAGGGGCTGGAGCAAGCCAGGCCTCAAACCACGAGAAGCTCCAGCCCAAAAGGCAGCCAAAATGCAGCCCACATCCGGGAGAATCTCAAGAGCAGGGGGTGGAGCAAGCCAGGCCTCAAACCACGAGAAGCTCCAGCCCAAAATGGCAACCAAAATGCAGCCCACATCAGGGAGAATCTCAAGAGCAGGGGGTGGAGCAAGCCAGGCCTCAAACCACGAGAAGCTCCATGCCCAAAATGCAGCTAAACTCCAGCCCACATCCGGGAGAATTTCAAGAGTAGGGGGTGGAGCAAGGCAGGCCTCAAACCACGAGAAGCTCCAGCCCAAAAAGCAGCCAAAATCCATCCCACATCCCAGAGAATCTCAATAGCAAGGGGTGGAGCAAGGCAGGCATCAAACCACGAGAAGCTCCAGCCCAAAGGGCAGCCAAAATGCAGCCCACCTCCGGGAGAATCTCAAGAGCAGGGGGTGGAGCAAGCCAGGCCTCAAACCACGAGAAGCTCCAGCCAAAAAGGCAGCCAAAATGCAGCCCACATCCAGGAGAATATCAAGAGCAGGAGGTGGAGCAAGGCAGGCCTCAAACCACGTGAAGCTCCAGCCCAAAAGACAGCCAAAATGCAGCCCACCTCCGGAGAATCTCAAGAGCAGGGGCTGGAGCAAGCCAGGCCTGAAACCACGAGAAGCTCCAGCCCAAAATGCAGCCCACTTCGGGGAGAACCTCAAGAGCAGGGGGTGGAGCAAGCCAGGCCCCAAACCACGAGAAGCTCCAGCCCAAAAGGCAGTCGAAATGCAGCCCACCTCCGGGAGAATCTCAAGAGCAGGGGGTGGAGCAAGCCAGGCCTCAAACCACGAGAAGCTACAGCCCAAAAGGCAGCCAAAATCCAGCCCACATCCGGGAGAATCTCAAGAGCAGGGGGTGGAGCAAGCCAGGCCTCAAACCACGAGAAGCTAGACCCCAAAAGGCAGCCAAAATGCAGCCCACCTCCTGGAGAATCTCAAGAGCAGGGGGTGGAGCAAGCCAGGCCTCAAACCACGAGAAGCTCCAGCCCAAAAGGCAGCCAAATGCCAGCCCACCTCTTGGAGAATCTCAAGACCAGGGTCTGGAGCAAGCCAGGAATCAAACCACGAGAAGCTCCAGCCCAAAAGGCAGCCAAAATGCAGCCCACATCCGGGAGAATCAAGAGCAGGAGGGGGTGGAGCAAGCCAGGCCTCAAACCACGAGAAGCTCCTGCCCAAAATGCAGCCAAAATGCAGCCCACCTGCGGGAGAATCTCAAGAGCAGGGGGTGGAACAAGCCAGCCCCCAAACCACGAGAATCTCCAGCCCAAAATGCAGCCAAAAGCCAGCCCACATCCGGGAGAATCTCAAGAGCAGGAGGTGGAGCAAGCCAGGCCTCAAACCACGAGAAGCTCCAGCCCAAAATGCAGTCAAAATGCAGCCCACATCTGGGAGAATCTCAAGAGCAGGGTGTGGGTCAAGCCAGGCCCCAAACCACGAGAAGCTCCAGCCGAAAATTCAGCCAAAAATGCAGCCCACGTCGGGAAGAATCTCAAGAGCAGGGGGTGGAGCAAGCCAGGCCTCAAACCACGAGAAGCTCCAGCCGAAAATTCAGCCAAAATCCAGCCCACGTCCGGGAGAATCTCAAGAGCAGGGGGTGCAGCAAGCCAGCCCTCAAACCACAAGAAGCTCCAGCCCAAATGGCACCAAAAATGCAGACCACCTCTGGGAGAATCTCAAGAGCAGGGGGTGGAGCAAGCCAGGCCTCAAACCACGAGAAGTTCCAGCCCAAAAAGGCAGCCAAAATGCAGCCCACATCTGTGAGAATCTCAAGAGCAGGGGCTGGAGCAAGCCAGGCCTCAAACCTCGAGAAGCTCCAGCCCAAAATGCAGCCAAAACACAGCCCACCTGCGGGAGAATATCAAGAGCAGGGGGTGGAGCAAGCCAGGCCCCAAACCACGAGAAGCTCCAGTCCAAAATGTAGCCAAAATGCAGCCCACATCCGGGAGAATATCAAGAGCAGGGGGTGGAGCAAGCCAGGCCCCAAACCACGAGAAGCTCCAGCCCAAAGGCAGCCAAAACACAGCCCACCTGCGGGAGAATCTCAAGAGCAGGGGGTGGAGCAAGCCAGGCCTCAAACCACGAGAAGCTCCAGCCGAAAATTCAGCCAAAAATGCAGCCCACTTCGCAGAGAATATCAAGAGCAGGGGGTAGAGCAAGCCAGGCCTCAAACCACGAGAAGCTCCAGCCCAAAGGCAGCCAAAATGCAGCCCACATCCGGGAGAATATCAAGAGCAGGGGGTGGAGCAAGCCAGGCCTCAAACCACGAGAAGCTCCAGCCCAAAAGGAAGCCAAAAATGCATCCCACTTCGGGGTGAATCTCAAGAGCAGGGGGTGGAGCAAGCCAGGCCCCAAACCACGAGAAGCTCCAGCCCAAAAGGAAGCCAAAAATGCATCCCACTTCGGGGAGAATCTCAAGAGCAGGGGGTGGAGCAAGCCAGGCCCCAAACCACGAGAAGCTCCAGCCCAAAAGTCAGCCAAAATCCAGCCCATATCGGGAAGAATCTCAAGAGCAGGGGGTGGAGCAAGCCAGGTCTCAAACCACGAGAAGCTCCAGCCCAAAAGGCAGCCAAAATGCAGCCCACATCCGGGAGAATCTCAAGAGCAGGGGGTGGAGCAAGCCAGGCCTCAAACCACGAGAAGCTCCAGCCCAAAATTCAGCCAAAAATGCATCCCACTTCGGGGAGAATCTCAAGAGCAGGGGGTGGAGCAAGCCAGGCCCCAAACCACGAGAAGCTCCAGCCCAAAAGTCAGCCAAAATCCAGCCCACATCGGGAAGAATCTCAAGAGCAGGGGGTGGAGCAAGCCAGGCCTCAAACCACGAGAAGCTCCAGCCCAAAAGGCAGCCAAAATGCAGCCCACATCCGGGAGAATCTCAAGAGCAGGGGTTGGAGCAAGCCAGGTCTCAAACCACGAGAAGCTCCAGCCCAAAAGGAAGCCAAAATCCAGCCCACATCCGCGAGAATCTCAAGAGCAGAGGGTGGACCAAGCCAGGCCACAAACCACGAGAAGCTCCAGCCCAAAAGGCAGCCAAAATGCAGCCCACCTCCGGGAGAATCTCAAGAGCAGGGGGTGGAGCAAGCCAGGCCCCAAACAACGAGAAGCTCCAGCCCAAAAAGCAGCCAAAATCCAGGCCACATCCGGGAGAATCTCAAGAGCAGGGGCTGGAGCAAGCCAGGCCCCAAACCACGAGAAGCTCCAGCCCAAAATGCAGCCAAAATCCATCCCACTTCGGGGAGTATCTCAAGAGCAGGGGGTGGAGCAAGCCAGGCCTCAAACCACGAGAAGCTCCAGCCCAAAAGGCAGCCAAAATGCAGCCCACCTCCGGGAGAATCTGAAGAGCAGGGGGTGGAGCAAGCCAGCCCCCAAACCACGAGAAGCTCCAGCCCAAAAGGCAGCCAAAAACCAGCCAACATCCAGGAAAATATCAAGAGCAGGGGGTGGAGCAAGCCAGGCCCCAAACCACGAGAATCTCAAGCCCAAAACTCACCCAAAAATGCAGCCCACGGCCGTGAGAATATCAAGAGCATGGGTTGGAGCAAGCCAGGCCTCAAACCACGAGAAGCTCCAGCCCAAGAAGCAGCCAAATTCCAGGCCACATCCGGGAGAATATCAGGAGCAGGGGGTGGAGCAAGCCAGGCCCCAAAGCACGAGAAGCTCCAGCCCAAAAGGCAGCCAAAATGCAGCCCACATCCGGCAGAATCTCAAGAGCAGGGGGTGGAGCAAGCCAGGTCTCAAACCACGAGAAGCTCCAGCCCAAAATGCAGCCAAAATGCAGCCCACATCCGGGAGAATATCAAGAGCAGGGGGTGGAGCAAGCCAGGCATCAAACCACGAGAAGCTCCAGCCGAAAATTCAGCCAAAAATGCAGCCCACTTCGCAGAGAATATCAAGAGCAGGGGGTAGAGCAAGCCAGGCCTCAAACCACGAGAAGCTCCAGCCCAAAATTCAGCCAAAAATGCATCCCACTTCGGGGAGAATCTCAAGAGCAGGGGGTGGAGCAAGCCAGGCCCCAAACCACGAGAAGCTCCAGCCCAAAAGGCAGCCAAAATCCAGCCCACATCGGGAAGAATCTCAAGAGCAGGGGGTGGAGCAAGCCAGGCCTCAAACCACGAGAAGCTCCAGCCCAAAAGGCAGCCAAAATGCAGCCCACATCCTGGAGAATATCAAGAGCAGGGGGTGGAGCAAGCCAGGCCTCAAACCACGAGAAGCTCCAGCCCAAAAGGAAGCCAAAAATGCATCCCACTTCGGGGTGAATCTCAAGAGCAGGGGGTGGAGCAAGCCAGGCCCCAAACCACGAGAAGCTCCAGCCCAAAAGTCAGCCAAAATCCAGCCCACATCGGGAAGAATCTCAAGAGCAGGGGGTGGAGCAAGCCAGGCCTCAAACCGCGAGAAGCTCCAGCCCAAAAGGCAGCCAAAATGCAGCCCACATCCGGGAGAATCTCAAGAGCAGGGGTTGGAGCAAGCCAGGTCTCAAACCACGAGAAGCTCCAGCCCAAAAGGAAGCCAAAATCCAGCCCACATCCGGGAGAATCTCAAGAGCAGGGGGTGGACCAAGCCAGGCCACAAACCACGAGAAGCTCCAGCCCAAAAGGCAGCCAAAATCCAGCCCACATCCGGGAGAATCTCAAGAGCAGGGGGTGGAGCAAGCCAGGCCCCAAACAACGAGAAGCTCCAGCCCAAAAAAGCAGCCAAAATCCAGGCCACATCCGGGAGAATCTCAAGAGCAGGGGGTGGAGCAAGCCAGGCCCCAAAGCACGAGAATCTCAAACCCAAAACTCACCCAAAAATGCAGCCCACGTCGGGAAGAATCTCAAGAGCAGGGGGTGGAGCAAGCCAGGCCTCAAACCACGAGAAGCTCCAGCCCAAAATGCAGCCAAAATCCTAAACACCTCCAGGAGAATCTCAAGAGCAGGGGGTGGAGCAAGCCAGGCCTCAAACCACGAGAAGCTCCAGCCCAAAAGGCAGCCAAAATGCAGCCCACCTCCGGGAGAATCTGAAGAGCAGGGGGTGGAGCAAGCCAGCCCCCAAACCACGAGAAGCTCCAGCCCAAAATGCAAACAAAAGCCAGCCCACATCCGGGAGAATCTCAAGAGCAGGGGCTGGAGCAAGCCAGGCCTCAAACCACGAGAAGCTTCATCGCAAAATTCAGTCAAAATGCAGCCCACTTCGGGGAGAATCTCAAGAGCAGGGGGTGGAGCAAGCCAGGCCTCAAACCACGAGAAGCTCCAGCCCAAAAGGCAGCCAAAAACCAGCCAACATCCAGGAAAATATCAAGAGCAGGGGGTGGAGCAAGCCAGGCCTCAAACCACGAGAAGCTCAAGCCCAAAACTCACCCAAAAATGCAGCCCACGGCTGTGAGAATATCAAGAGCAGGGGTTGGAGCAAGCCAGGCCTCAAACCACGAGAAGCTCCAGCCCAAAATGCAGCCAAAAGCCAGCCGATATCCGGGAGAATCTCAAGAGCAGGGGGTGGAGCAAGCCAGGCCTCAAACCACGAGAAGCTCCAGCCCAAAATGCAGTCAAAATGCAGCCCACATCTGGGAGAATCTCAAGAGCAGGGTGTGGGGCAAGCCAGGCCCCAAACCACGAGAAGCTCCAGCCCAAAATTCAGCCAAAAATGCAGCCCACGTCGGGAAGAATCTCAAGAGCAGGGGGTGGAGCAAGCCAGGCCTCAAACCACGAGAAGCTCCAGCCCAAAAGGCAGCCAAAATCCAGCCCACGTCCGGGAGAATCTCAAGAGCAGGGGGTGCAGCAAGCCAGCCCCCAAACCACGAGAAGCTCCAGCCCAAAATGCAGCCAAAAGCCAGCCCACATCCTGGAGAATCTCAAGAGCAGGGGCTGGAGCAAGCCAGGCCTCAAACCACGAGAAGCTTCATCGCAAAATTCAGTCAAAATGCAGCCCACATCCGGGAGAATCTCAAGAGCAGGGGGTGGAGCAAGCCAGGCCCCAAACCACGAGAATCTCAAGCCCAAAACTCACCCAAAAATGCAGCCCACGGCCGTGAGAATATCAAGAGCATGGGTTGGAGCAAGCCAGGCCTCAAACCACGAGAAGCTCCAGCCCAAGAAGCAGCCAAATTCCAGGCCACATCCGGGAGAATATCAGGAGCAGGGGGTGGAGCAAGCCAGGCCTCAAACCACGAGAAGCTCCAGCCCAAAAGGCAGCCAAAATGCAGCCCACATCCGGCAGAATCTCAAGAGCAGGGGGTGGAGCAAGCCAGGTCTCAAACCACGAGAAGCTCCAGCCCAAAATGCAGCCAAAATGCAGCCCACATCCGGGAGAATATCAAGAGCAGGGGGTGGAGCAAGCCAGGCATCAAACCACGAGAAGCTCCAGCCGAAAATTCAGCCAAAAATGCAGCCCACTTCGCAGAGAATATCAAGAGCAGGGGGTAGAGCAAGCCAGGCCTCAAACCACGAGAAGCTCCAGCCCAAAATTCAGCCAAAAATGCATCCCACTTCGGGGAGAATCTCAAGAGCAGGGGGTGGAGCAAGCCAGGCCCCAAACCACGAGAAGCTCCAGCCCAAAAGGCAGCCAAAATCCAGCCCACATCGGGAAGAATCTCAAGAGCAGGGGGTGGAGCAAGCCAGGCCTCAAACCACGAGAAGCTCCAGCCCAAAAGGCAGCCAAAATGCAGCCCACATCCTGGAGAATATCAAGAGCAGGGGGTGGAGCAAGACAGGCCTCAAACCACGAGAAGATCCAGCCCAAAATTCAGCCAAAAATGCATCCCACTTCGGGGAGAATCTCAAGAGCAGGGGGTGGAGCAAGCCAGGCCCCAAACCACGAGAAGCTCCAGCCCAAAAGTCAGCCAAAATCCAGCCCACATCGGGAAGAATCTCAAGAGCAGGGGGTGGAGCAAGCCAGGCCTCAAACCGCGAGAAGCTCCAGCCCAAAAGGCAGCCAAAATGCAGCCCACATCCGGGAGAATCTCAAGAGCAGGGGTTGGAGCAAGCCAGGTCTCAAACCACGAGAAGCTCCAGCCCAAAAGGAAGCCAAAATCCAGCCCACATCCGGGAGAATCTCAAGAGCAGGGGGTGGACCAAGCCAGGCCACAAACCACGAGAAGCTCCAGCCCAAAAGGCAGCCAAAATCCAGCCCACATCCGGGAGAATCTCAAGAGCAGGGGGTGGAGCAAGCCAGGCCCCAAACAACGAGAAGCTCCAGCCCAAAAAGCAGCCAAAATCCAGGCCACATCCGGGAGAATCTCAAGAGCAGGGGGTGGAGCAAGCCAGGCCCCAAAGCACGAGAATCTCAAACCCAAAACTCACCCAAAAATGCAGCCCACGTCGGGAAGAATCTCAAGAAAAGGGGGTGGAGCAAGCCAGGCCCCAAACCACGAGAAGCTCCAGCCCAAAAGGCAGCCAAAATCCTAAACATCTCCAGGAGAATCTCAAGAGCAGGGGGTGGAGCAAGCCAGGCCTCAAACCACGAGAAGCTCCAGCCCAAAAGGCAGCCAAAATGCAGCCCACCTCCGGGAGAATCTGAAGAGCAGGGGGTGGAGCAAGCCAGCCCCCAAACCACGAGAAGCTCCAGCCCAAAATGCAAACAAAAGCCAGCCCACATCCGGGAGAATCTCAAGAGCAGGGGCTGGAGCAAGCCAGGCCTCAAACCACGAGAAGCTTCATCGCAAAATTCAGTCAAAATGCAGCCCACTTCGGGGAGAATCTCAAGAGCAGGGGGTGGAGCAAGCCAGGCCTCAAACCACGAGAAGCTCCAGCCCAAAAGGCAGCCAAAAACCAGCCAACATCCAGGAAAATATCAAGAGCAGGGGGTGGAGCAAGCCAGGCCCCAAACCACGAGAATCTCAAGCCCAAAACTCACCCAAAAATGCAGCCCACGGCTGTGAGAATATCAAGAGCAGGGGTTGGAGCAAGCCAGGCCTCAAACCACGAGAAGCTCCAGCCCAAAATGCAGCCAAAAGCCAGCCGATATCCGGGAGAATCTCAAGAGCAGGGGGTGGAGCAAGCCAGGCCTCAAACCACGAGAAGCTCCAGCCCAAAATGCAGTCAAAATGCAGCCCACATCTGGGAGAATCTCAAGAGCAGGGTGTGGGGCAAGCCAGGCCCCAAACCACGAGAAGCTCCAGCCCAAAATTCAGCCAAAAATGCAGCCCACGTCGGGAAGAATCTCAAGAGCAGGGGGTGGAGCAAGCCAGGCCTCAAACCACGAGAAGCTGCAGCCCAAAAGGCAGCCAAAATCCAGCCCACGTCCGGGAGAATCTCAAGAGCAGGGGGTGCAGCAAGCCAGCCCTCAAACCACAAGAAGCTCCAGCCCAAATGGCACCAAAAATGCAGACCACCTCTGGGAGAATCTCAAGAGCAGGGGGTGGAGCAAGCCCGGCGCCAAACCACGAGAAGCTCCAGCCCAAAGGCAGCCAAAACACAGCCCACCTGCGGGAGAATATCAAGAGCAGGGGGTGGAGCAAGCCAGGCCCCAAACCACGAGAAGCTCCAGTCCAAAATGTAGCCAAAATGCAGCCCACATCCGGGAGAATATCAAGAGCAGGGGGTGGAGCAAGCCAGGCCCCAAACCACGAGAAGCTCCAGCCCAAAGGCAGCCAAAACACAGCCCACCTGCGGGAGAATCACAAGAGCAGGGGGTGGAGCAAGCCAGGCCTCAAACCACGAGAAGCTCCAGCCGAAAATTCAGCCAAAAATGCAGCCCACTTCACAGAGAATATCAAGAGCAGGGGGTGGAGCAAGCCAGGCCTCAAACCACGAGAAGCTCCAGCCCAAAATGCAGCCAAAATCCAGCCCTACATCCGGGAGAATCTCAAGAGCAGGGGTTGGAGCAAGCCAGGCCCCAAACCACGAGATGGTCCAGCCCAAAAGTCAGCCAAAATCCAGCCCACATCCGGGAGAATCTCAAGAGCAGGGGGTGGAGCAAGCCAGCCCCCAAACCACGAGAAGCTCCAGCCCAAAAGGCAGCCAAAATGCAGCCCACATCCGGGAGAATCTCAAGAGCAGGGGTTGGAGCAAGCCAGGCCTCAAACCACGAGAAGCTCCAGCCCAAAGTCTGCCAAAACACAGCCCACCTGCGGGAGAATCTCAAGAGCAGGGGGTGGAGCAAGCCAGGCCCCAAACCACGAGAAGCTCCAGCCCAAAAGGCAGCCAAAATGCAGTCCACATCCGGGAGAATCTCAAGAGCAGGGGGTGGAGCAAGCCAGGTCTCAAACCACGAGAAGCTCCAGCCCAAAATGCAGCCAAAATGCAGCCCACATCCGGGAGAATATCAAGAGCAGGGGGTGGAGCAAGCCAGGCCTCAAACCACGAGAAGCTCCAGCCGAAAATTCAGCCAAAAATGCAGCCCACTTCGCAGAGAATATCAAGAGCAGGGGGTAGAGCAAGCCAGGCCTCAAACCACGAGAAGCTCCAACCCAAAGGCAGCCAAAATGCAGCCCACATGCGGGAGAATATCAAGAGCAGGGGGTGGAGCAAGCCAGGCCTCAAACCACGAGAAGCTCCAGCCCAAAATTCAGCCAAAAATGCATCCCACTTCGGGGAGAATCTCAAGAGCAGGGGGTGGAGCAAGCCAGGCCCCAAACCACGAGAAGCTCCAGCCCAAAAGTCAGCCAAAATCCAGCCCACATCGGGAAGAATCTCAAGAGCAGGGGGTGGAGCAAGCCAGGCCTCAAACCACGAGAAGCTCCAGCCCAAAAGGAAGCCAAAATCCAGCCCACATCCGCGAGAATCTCAAGAGCAGGGGGTGGACCAAGCCAGGCCACAAACCACGAGAAGCTCCAGCCCAAAATGCAGCCAAAATCCAGGCCACATCCGGGAGAATCTCAAGAGCAGGGGGTGGAGCAAGCCAGGCCCCAAAGCACGAGAATCTCAAACCCAAAACTCACCCAAAAATGCAGCCCACTTCGGGAAGAATCTCAAGAGCAGGGGGTGGAGCAAGCCAGGCCTCAAACCACGAGAAGCTCCAGCCCAAAATGCAGCCAAAATCCATCCCACTTCGGGGAGTATCTCAAGAGCAGGGGGTGGAGCAAGCCAGCCCCCAAACCACGAGAAGCTCCAGCCCAAAATGCAGCCAAAAGCCAGCCCACATCCGGGAGAATCTCAAGAGCAGGGGCTGGAGCAAGCCAGGCCTCAAACCACGAGAAGCTTCATCGCAAAATTCAGTCAAAATGCAGCCCACTTCGGGGAGAATCTCAAGAGCAGGGGGTGGAGCAAGCCAGGCCTCAAACCACGAGAAGCTCCAGCCCAAAAGGCAGCCAAAAACCAGCCAACATCCAGGAAAATATCAAGAGCAGGGGGTGGAGCAAGCCAGGCCCCAAACCACGAGAATCTCAAGCCCAAAACTCACCCAAAAATGCAGCCCACGGCTGTGAGAATATCAAGAGCAGGGGTTGGAGCAAGCCAGGCCTCAAACCACGAGAAGCTCCAGCCCAAAATGCAGCCAAAAGCCAGCCGATATCCGGGAGAATCTCAAGAGCAGGGGGTGGAGCAAGCCAGGCCTCAAACCACGAGAAGCTCCAGCCCAAAATGCAGTCAAAATGCAGCCCACATCTGGGAGAATCTCAAGAGCAGGGTGTGGGGCAAGCCAGGCCTCAAACCACGAGAAGCTCCAGCCCAAAATTCAGCCAAAAATGCAGCCCACGTCGGGAAGAATCTCAAGAGCAGGGGGTGCAGCAAGCCAGCCCTCAAACCACAAGAAGCTCCAGCCCAAATGGCACCAAAAATGCAGACCACCTCTGGGAGAATCTCAAGAGCAGGGGGTGGAGCAAGCCCGGCGCCAAACCACGAGAAGCTCAAGCCCAAAGGCAGCCAAAACACAGCCCACCTGCGGGAGAATGTCAAGAGCAGGGGGTGGAGCAAGCCAGGCCCCAAACCACGAGAAGCTCCAGTCCAAAATGTAGCCAAAATGCAGCCCACATCCGGGAGAATATCAAGAGCAGGGGGTGGAGCAAGCCAGGCCCCAAACCACGAGAAGCACCAGCCCAAAGGCAGCCAAAACACAGCCCACCTGCGGGAGAATCACAAGAGCAGGGGGTGGAGCAAGCCAGGCCTCAAACCACGAGAAGCTCCAGCCGAAAATTCAGCCAAAAATGCAGCCCACTTCACAGAGAATATCAAGAGCAGGGGGTGGAGCAAGCCAGGCCTCAAAGCACGAGAAGCTCCAGCCCAAAAGGCAGCCAAAATCCAGCCCACATCCGGGAGAATCTCAAGAGCAGGGGTTGGAGCAAGCCAGGCCCCAAACCACGAGAAGCTCCAGCCCAAAAGGCAGCCAAAAATGCATCCCACTTCGGGGAGAATCTCAAGAGCAGGGGGTAGAGCAAGCCAGGCCTCAAACCACGAGAAGCTCCAGCCCAAAATGCAGCCAAAATCCAGCCCACATACGGAGGAATCTCAAGAGCAGGGGGTGGAGCAAGCCAGCCCCCAAACCACGAGAAGCTCCAGCCCAAAAGGCAGCCAAAATGCAGCCCACATCCGGGAGAATCTCAAGAGCAGGGGTTGGAGCAAGCCAGGCCTCAAACCACGAGAAGCTCCAGCCCAAAGTCTGCCAAAACACAGCCCACCTGCGGGAGAATCTCAAGAGCAGGGGGTGGAGCAACCCAGGCCCCAAACCACGAGAAGCTCCAGCCCAAAAGGCAGCCAAAATGCAGTCCACATCCGGGAGAATCTCAAGAGCAGGGGGTGGAGCAAGCCAGGTCTCAAACCACGAGAAGCTCCAGCCCAAAATGCAGCCAAAATGCAGCCCACATCCGGGAGAATATCAAGAGCAGGGGGTGGAGCAATCCAGGCCTCAAACCACGAGAAGCTCCAGCCGAAAATTCAGCCAAAAATGCAGCCCACTTCGCAGAGAATATCAAGAGCAGGGGGTAGAGCAAGCCAGGCCTCAAACCACGAGAAGCTCCAACCCAAAGGCAGCCAAAATGCAGCCCACATGCGGGAGAATATCAAGAGCAGGGGGTGGAGCAAGCCAGGCCTCAAACCACGAGAAGCTCCAGCCCAAAATTCAGCCAAAAATGCATCCCACTTCGGGGAGAATCTCAAGAGCAGGGGGTGGAGCAAGCCAGGCCCCAAACCACAAGAAGCTCCAGCCCAAAATGCAGCCAAAATCCAGCCCACATCGGGAAGAATCTCAAGAGCAGGGGGTGGAGCAAGCCAGGCCTCAAACCACGAGAAGCTCCAGCCCAAAAGGCAGCCAAAATGCAGCCCACATCCGGGAGAATATCAAGAGCAGGGGTTGGAGCAAGCCAGGTCTCAAACCACGAGAAGCTCCAGCCCAAAAGGAAGCCAAAATCCAGCCCACATCCGCGAGAATCTCAAGAGCAGGGGGTGGACCAAGCCAGGCCACAAACCACGAGAAGCTCCAGCCCAAAAGGCAGCCAAAATCCAGCCCACATCCGGGAGAATCTCAAGAGCAGGGGGTGGAGCAAGCCAGGCCCCAAACAACGAGAAGCTCCAGCCCAAAAAGCAGCCAAAATCCAGGCCACATCCGGGAGAATCTCAAGAGCAGGGGGTGGAGCAAGCCAGGCCCCAAAGCACGAGAATCTCAAACCCAAAACTCACCCAAAAATGCAGCCCACTTCGGGAAGAATCTCAAGAGCAGGGGGTGGAGCAAGCCAGGCCTCAAACCACGAGAAGCTCCAGCCCAAAATGCAGCCAAAATCCATCCCACTTCGGGGAGTATCTCAAGAGCAGGGGGTGGAGCAAGCCAGCCCCCAAACCACGAGAAGCTCCAGCCCAAAATGCAGCCAAAAGCCAGCCCACATCCGGGAGAATCTCAAGAGCAGGGGCTGGAGCAAGCCAGGCCTCAAACCACGAGAAGCTTCATCGCAAAATTCAGTCAAAATGCAGCCCACTTCGGGGAGAATCTCAAGAGCAGGGGGTGGAGCAAGCCAGGCCTCAAACCACGAGAAGCTCCAGCCCAAAAGGCAGCCAAAATCCAGCCAACATCCAGGAAAATATCAAGAGCAGGGGGTGGAGCAAGCCAGGCCCCAAACCACGAGAATCTCAAGCCCAAAACTCAGCCAAAAATGCAGCCCACGGCCGTGAGAATATCAAGAGCAGGGGTTGGAGCAAGCCAGGCCTCAAACCACGAGAAGCTCCAGCCCAAGAAGCAGCCAAATTCCAGGCCACATCCGGGAGAATATCAGGAGCAGGGGGTGGAGCAAGCCAGGCCCCAAAGCACGAGAAGCTCCAGCACAAAAGGCAGCCAAAATGCAGCCCACATCCGGCAGAATCTCAAGAGCAGGAGGTAGAGCAAGCCAGGCCTCAAACCACGAGAAGCTCCAGCCCAAAATGCAGCCAAAATGCAGCCAACTTCGGGGAGAATCTCAAGAGCAGGGGGTGGGGCAAGCCAGGCCTCAAACCACGAGAAGCTCCAGCCCAAAAGGCAGCCAAAATCCAGCCCACCTCCGGGAGAATATCAAGAGCAGGGGGTGGAGCTAGCCAGGCCACAAACCACGAGAAGCTCCAGCCCAAAAGGCAGCCAAAATCCAGCCCACATCCGGGAGAATCTCAAGAGCAGGGGTTGGAGCAAGCCAGGCCCCAAACAACGAGAAGCTCCAGCCCAAAAAGCAGCCAAAATCCAGGCCACATCCGGGAGAATCTCAAGAGCAGGGGGTAGAGCAAGCCAGGCCTCAAACCACGAGAAGCTCCAGCCCAAAAGGCAGCCAAAATGCAGCCCACATCCAGGAGAATCTCAAGAGCAGGGGGTGGAGCAAGCCAGCCCCCAAACCACGAGAAGCTCCAGCCCAAAAGGCAGCCAAAATCCAGCCCACTTCGGGGAGAATATCAAGAGCAGGGGGTGGAGCAAGCCAGGCCTCAAACCACGAGAAGCTCCAGCCCAAAAGGCAGCCAAAATGCAGCCCACATCCAGGAGAATCTCAAGAGCAGGGGGTGGAGCAAGCCAGGCCTCAAACCACGAGAAGCTCCAGCCCAAAAGGCAGCCAAATGCCAGCCCACCTCCGGGAGAATCTCAAGAGCAGGGGGTGGAGCAAGCCAGGCCTCAAAGCACGAGAAGCTCCAGCCCAAAAGGCAGCCAAAATGCAGCCCACATCCAGGAGAATATCAAGAGCAGGAGGTGGAGCAAGTCAGGCCTCAAACCACGTGAAGCTCCAGCCCAAAAGGCAGCCAAAATGCAGCCCACCTCCGGAGAATCTCAAGAGCAGGGGATGGAGCAAGCCAGGCCTCAAACCACGAGAAGCTCCAGCCCAAAAGGCAGCCAAAATGCAGCCCACTTCAGGGAGAATCTCAAGAGCAGGGGGTGGAGCAAGCCAGGCCCCAAACCACGAGAAGCTCCAGCCCAAAAGTCAGCCAAAATCCAGCCCACATCGGGAAGAATCTCAAGAGCAGGGGGTGGAGCAAGCCAGGCCTCAAACCACGAGAAGCTCCAGCCCAAAAGGCAGCCAAAATGCAGCCCACATCCGGGAGAATCTCAAGAGCAGGGGGTGGAGCAAGCCAGGCCTCAAACCACGAGAAGCTCCAGCCCAAAAGGAAGCCAAAATCCAGCCCACATCCGCGAGAATCTCAAGAGCAGGGGGTGGACCAAGCCAGGCCACAAACCACGAGAAGCTCCAGCCCAAAAGGCAGCCAAAATCCAGCCCACATCCGGGAGAATCTCAAGAGCAGGGGGTGGAGCAAGCCAGGCCCCAAACAACGAGAAGCTGCAGCCCAAAAAGCAGCCAAAATCCAGGCCACATCCGGGAGAATCTCAAGAGCAGGGGGTGGAGCAAGCCAGGCCCCACAGCACGAGAATCTCAAACCCAAAACTCACCCAAAAATGCAGCCCACGTCGGGAAGAATCTCAAGAGCAGGGGGTGGAGCAAGCCAGGCCCCAAACCACGAGAAGCTCCAGCCCAAAAAGCAGCCAAAATCCATCCCACTGCGGGGAGTATCTCAAGAGCAGGGGGTGGAGCAAGCCAGGCCTCAAACCACGAGAAGCTCCAGCCCAAAAGGCAGCCAAAATGCAGCCCACATCCGGGAGAATCTCAAGAGCAGGGGGTGGAGCAAGCCAGCCCCCAAACCACGAGAAGCTCCAGCCCAAAATGCAGCCAAAAGCCAGCCCACATCCGGGAGAATCTCAAGAGCAGGGGCTGGAGCAAGCCAGGCCTCAAACCACGAGAAGCTCCAGCCCAAAATTCAGTCAAAATGCAGCCCACTTCGGGGAGAATCTCAAGAGCAGGGGGTGGAGCAAGCCAGGCCTCAAACCACGAGAAGCTCCAGCCCAAAAGGCAGCCAAAATCCAGCCAACATCCAGGAAAATATCAAGAGCAGGGGGTGGAGCAAGCCAGGCCCCAAACCACGAGAATCTCAAGCCCAAAACTCACCCAAAAATGCAGCCCACGGCCGTGAGAATATCAAGAGCAGGGGTTGGAGCAAGCCAGGCCTCAAACCACGAGAAGCTCCAGCCCAAGAAGCAGCCAAATTCCAGGCCACATCCGGGAGAATATCAGGAGCAGGGGGTGGAGCAAGCCAGGCCTCAAACCACGAGAAGCTCCAGCCCAAAAGGCAGCCAAAATCCAGCCCACTTCGGGGAGAATATCAAGAGCAGGGGGTGGAGCAAGCCAGGCCTCAAACCACGAGAAGCTCCAGCCCAAAAGGGAGCCAAAATCCAGCCCACATCCGGGAGAATCTCAAGAGCAGGGGGTGGAGCAAGCCAGGCCTCAAACCACGAGAAGCTCCAGCCCAAAAGGCAGCCAAATGCCAGCCCACATCCGGGAGAATCTCAAGAGCAGGGGGTGGAGCAAGCCAGGCCTGAAACCAGAAGAAGCTCCAGCCCAAAATGCAGCCCACCTCCGGGAGAACCTCAAGAGCAGGGGGTGGAGCAAGCCAGGCCCCAAACCACGAGAAGCTCCAGCCCAAAAGGCAGCCGAAATGCAGCCCACCTCCGGGAGAATCTCAAGAGCAGGGGGTGGAGCAAGCCAGGCCTCAAACCACGAGAAGCTCAAGCTCAAAACTCACCCAAAACTCAGCCCACGTCGGGAAGAATCTCAAGAGCAGGGGGTGGAGCAAGCCAGGCCTCAAACCACGAGAAGCTACAGCCCAAAAGGCAGCCAAAATCCAGCCCACATCCAGGAAAATATCAAGAGCAGGGGGTGGAGCAAGCCAGGTCTCAAACCACGAGAAGCTCCAGCCCAAAAGGCAGCCAAACTCCAGCCCACATCCGGGAGAATCTCAAGAGCAGGGTGTGGAGCAAGCCAGGCCTCAAACCACGAGAAGCTAGACCCCAAAAGGCAGCCAAAATGCAGCCCACCTCCTGGAGAATCTCAAGAGCAGGGGGTGGAGCAAGCCAGGCCTCAAACCACGAGAAGCTCCAGCCCAAAAGTCAGCCAAATGCCAGCCCACCTCTTGGAGAATCTCAAGACAAGGGTCTGGAGCAAGCCAGGCCTCAAACCACGAGAAGCTCCAGCCCAAAAGGCAGCCAAAAGCCAGCCCACATCCGGGAGAATATCAAGAGGAGGGGGTGGAGCAAGCCAGGCCTCAAACCACGAGAAGCTCCAGCCCAAAATCTAGACAAAATGCAGCCCACCTGCGGGAGAATCTCAAGAGCAGGGGGTCGAACAAGCCAGCCCCCAAACCACGAGAAGCTCCAGCCAAAAATGCAGCCAAAAATGCATCCCACTTCGGGGAGAATCTCAAGAGCAGGGGGTGGAGCAAGCCAGGCCTCAAACCATGAGAAGCTCCAGCCCAAAATGCAGCCAAAATCCAGCCCTACATCCGGGAGAATCTCAAGAGCAGGGGTTGGAGCAAGCCAGGCCCCAAACCACGAGATGGTCCAGCCCAAAAGTCAGCCAAAATCCAGCCCACATCCGGAAGAATCTCAAGAGCAGGGGGTGGAGCAAGCCAGGCCTCAAACCACGAGAAGCTCCAGCCCAAAAGGCAGCCAAAATCCAACCCTATATCTTGGACAATCTCAAGAGCAGAGGGTGGAGCAAGACAGGCCTCAAACCAGGAAAAGCTCCAGCCCAAAAGGCAGCCAAAATCCAGCCCACATCCAGGAGAATCTCAAGAGCAGGGGGTGGAGCAAGCCAGGCCCCAAACCACGAGAAGCTCCACCCCAAAAGGCAGCCAAAATCCAGCCCACATCCGGGAGAATCTTAAGAGCAGGGGGTGGAGCAAGCCAGGCCTCAAACCACGAGAAGCTCCAGCCCAAAGTCAGCCAAAATGTAGCCCAAATGCGGGAGAATCTCAAGAGCAGGGGTTGGAGCAAGCCAGGCCCCAAACCACGAGAAGCTCCAGCCCAAAAGGCAGTCAAAATGCAGCCCACATCCGGGAGAATCTCAAGAGCAGGGTGTGGGGCAAGCCAGGCCCCAAACCACGAGAAGCTCCAGCCCAAAAGTCAGCCAAAAATGCATCCCACTTCGGGAGAATCTCAAGAGCAGGGGGTGGAGCAAGCCAGGCCTCAAACCAGGAGAAGCTCCAGGCCAAAGGCTGCCAAAACACAGCCCACCTGCGGGAGAATATCAAGAGCAGGGGGTGGAGCAAGCCAGGCCTCAAACCACGAGAAGCTCCAGCCCAAAAAGTAGCCAAAATTCAGCCCACATCCGGGAGAATCTCAAGAGCAGGGGGTGGAGCAAGCCAGGCCTCAAACCACGAGAAGCTCCAGCCCAAAATGCCGCCAAAATCCAGCCCACATCCGGGAGAATATCAAGAGCAGGGGGTGGAGCAAGCCAGGCCCCAAACCTCGAGAAGCTCCAGCCGAAAATTCAGCCAAAAATGCAGCCCACTTCGCAGAGAATATCAAGAGCAGGGGGTGGAGCAAGCCAGGCCTCAAACCACGAGAAGCTCCAGCCCACAAGGCAGCCAAAATCCAGCCCACATCTGGGAGAATATCAAGAGCAGGGGGAGGAGCAAGCCAGGCCTCAAACCACGAGAAGCTCCAGCCCAAAATGCAGCCAAAATGCAGCCCACATCCAGGAGAATCTCAAGAGCACGGGGTGGAGCAAGCCAGGCCTCAAACCACGAGAAGCTCCAACCCAAAATGCAGCCAAAATGCAGCCCACATCCGGGAGAATATCAAGAGCAGGGGGTGGAGCAAGCCAGGCCACAAACCTCGAGAAGCTCCAGCCCAAAAGGCAGCCAAAATGCAGCCCACCTCCGGGAGAATCTCAAGAGCAGGGGGTGGAGCAAGCCAGGCCTCAAACCACGAGAAGCTCCAGCCCAAAATGCAGCCAAAATGCAGCCCACATCTGGGAGAATCTCAAGAGCAGGGGGTGGAGCAAGCCAGGCCTCAAACCACGAGAAGCTCCAGCCCAAAAGCAGCCAAAATGTAGCCCAAATGCGGGAGAATCTCAAGAGCAGGTGTTGGAGCAAGCCAGGCCCCAAACCACGAGAAGCTCCAGCCCAAAATGCAGCCAAAATGCAGCCCACATCCGGGAGAATATCAAGAGCAGGGGGTGGAGCAAGCCAGGCCTCAAACCACGAGAAGCTCCAGCCCAAAATTCAGCCAAAAATGCATCCCACTTCGGGGAGAATCTCAAGAGCAGGGGGTGGAGCAAGCCAAGCCCCAAACCACGAGAAGCTCCAGCCCAAAAGTCAGCCAAAATCCAGCCCACATCGGGAAGAATCTCAAGAGCAGGGGGTGGAGCAAGCCAGGCCTCAAACCACGAGAAGCTCCAGCCCAAAAGGCAGCCAAAATGCAGCCCACATCCAGGAGAATCTCAAGAGCAGGGGTTGGAGCAAGCCAGGTCTCAAACCACGAGAAGCTCCAGCCCAAAAGGCAGCCAAAATGCAGCCCACATCCGGGAGAATCTCAAGAGCAGGGGGTTTAGCAAGACAGGCCTCAAACCACGAGAAACTCCAGCCCAAAGTCTGCCAAAACACAGCCCACCTGCGGGAGAATCTCAAGAGCAGGGGGTGGAGCAAGCCAGGCCCCAAACCACGAGAAGCTCCAGTCCAAAAAGTCAGCCAAAATTCAGCCCACATCCGGGAGAATCTCAAGAGCAGGGGGTGGAGCAAGCCAGGTCTCAAACCACGAGAAGCTCCAGCCCAAAATGCAGCCAAAATCCAGCCCACATCCGGGAGAATCTCAAGAGCAGGGGGTGGAGCAAGCCAGGCCTCAAACCACGAGAAGCTCCAGCCCACAAGGCAGCCAACATCCAGCCCACATCCGGGAGAATATCAAGAGCAGGGGGAGGAGCAAGCCAGGCCTCAAACCACGAGAAGCTCCAGCCCAAAAGGCAGCCAAAATGGAGCCCACATCTGGGAGAATCTCAAGAGCAGGGGGTGGAGCAAGCCAGGCCTCAAACCACGAGAAGCTCCAGCCCAAGAATCAGCCAAAATGCATCCCACTTCGGGGAGAATCTCAAGAGCAGGGGGTGGAGCAAGCCAGGCCCCAAACCACGGGAAGCTCCAGCCCAAAATTCAGCCAAAATGCAGCCCACATCCGGGAGAATCTCAAGAGCAGGGGGTGGAGCAAGGCAGGCCCCAAACCACGAGAAGCTCCAGCCCAAAGGCAGCCAAAATGTAGCCCAAATGCGGGAGAATCTCAAGAGCAGGGGGTGGAGCAAGCCAGGCCCCAAACCACGAGAAGCTCCAGCCCAAAAGGCAGCCAAAATCCAACCCTATATCTTGGACAATCTCAAGAGCAGGGGGTGGAGCAAGACAGGCCTCAAACCACGAAAAGCTCCAGCCCAAAAGGCAGCCAAAATGCAGCCCACATCCGGGAGAATCTCAAGAGCAGGGGTTGGAGCAAGCCAGGTCTCAAACCACGAGAAGCTCCAGCCCAAAAGGAAGCCAAAATCCAGCCCATATCCGCGAGACTCTTAAGAGCAGGGGGTGGAGCAAGCCAGGCCCCAAACCACGAGAAGCTCCAGCCCAAAAGTCAGCCAAAATCCAGCCCACATCGGGAAGAATCTCAAGAGCAGGGGGTGGAGCAAGCCAGGCCTCCAACCACAAGAAGCTCCAGCCCAAAAGGAAGCCAAAATCCAGCCCACATCCGGGAGAATCTTAAGAGCAGGGGGTGGAGTAAGCCAGGCCTCAAACCACGAGAAGCTCCAGCCCAAAATTCAGCCAAAAATGCATCCCACTTCGGGGAGAATCTCAAGAGCAGGGGGTGGAGCAAGCCAGGCCCCAAACCACGAGAAGCTCCAGCCCAAAATTCAGCCAAAATCCAGCCCACATCGGGAAGAATCTCAAGAGCAGGGGGTGGAGCAAGCCAGGCCTCAAACCACAAGAAGCTCCAGCCCAAAAGGCAGCCAAAATCCAACCCTATATCTTGGACAATCTGAAGAGCAGGGGGTGGAGCAAGCCAGGCCTCAAACCACGAGAAGCTCCAGCCCAAAAGGCAGCCAAAATCCAGCCCACATGCAGGAGAATCTCAAGAGCAGGGTTTGGAGCAAGCCAGGTCTCAAACCACGAGAAGCTCCAGCCCAAAATACAGCCAAAATGCAGCCCACATCCGGGAGAATCTCAAGAGCAGGGGGTGGAGCAAGCCAGGCCTCAAACCACGAGAAGCTCCAGCCCAAAAGGCAGCCAAAATGTAGCCCACATCTGGGAGAATCTCAAGAGCAGGGGGTGGAGCAAGCCAGGCCCAAAACCACGAGAAGCTCCAGCCCAAAATTCAGCCAAAAATGCAGCTCACTTCGGGGAGAATCTCAAGAGCAGGGGGTGGAGCAAGCCAGGCCCCAAACCACGAGAAGCTCCAGCCCAAAATTCAGCCAAAATCCAGCCCACATCCGGGAGAATCTCAAGAGCAGGGGGTGGAGCAAGCCAGGCCTCAAACCACGAGAAGCTCCAGCCCCAAAGGCAGCCAAAATCCAGCCCACATCCAGGAGAATATCAAGAGCAGGGGGTGGAGCAATCCAGTCCCCAAACCACGAGAAGCTCCAGCCCAAAAGTCAGCCAAAAATGCATCCCACTTCGGGGAGAATCTCAAGAGCAGGGGTTGGAGGAAGCCAGGCCCCAAACCACGAGAAGCACCAGCCTAAAGTCTGCCAAAACACTGTCCACCTGCGGGAGAATCTCAAGAGCAGGGGGTGGAGCAAGCCAGGCCCCAAACCACGAGAAGCTCCAGTCCACAAGGCAGCCAAAATCCAGACAACCTGCGGGAGAATATCAAGAGCAGGGGGAGGAGCAAGCCAGGCCTCAAACCACGAGAAGCTCCAGCCCAAAAGTCAGCCAAATGCCAGCCCACCTCTTGGAGAATCTCAAGACAAGGGTCTGGAGCAAGCCAGGCCTCAAACCACGAGAAGCTCCAGCCCAAAAGGCAGCCAAAATACAGCCCACATCTGGGAGAATTTCAAGAGCAGGGGTTGGAGCAAGCCAGGCCCCAAACCACGAGAAGCTCCAGCCCAAAATGCAGTCAAAATTCAGCCCACATCCGGGAGAATCTCAAGAGCAGGGGGTGGAGCAAGCCAGGCCTCAAACCACGAGAAGCTCCAGCCCAAAATGCCGCCAAAATCCAGCCCACATCCGGGAGAATATCAAGAGCAGGGGGTGGAGCAAGCCAGGCCCCAAACCTCGAGAAGCTCCAGCCGAAAATTCAGCCAAAAATGCAGCCCACTTCGCAGAGAATATCAAGAGCAGGGGGTGGAGCAAGCCAGGCCTCAAACCACGAGAAGCTCCAGCCCACAAGGCAGCCAAAATCCAGCCCACATCTGGGAGAATATCAAGAGCAGGGGGAGGAGCAAGCCAGGCCTCAAACCACGAGAAGCTACAGCCCAAAATGCAGCCAAAATGCAGCCCACATCCAGGAGAATCTCAAGAGCACGGGGTGGAGCAAGCCAGGCCTCAAACCACGAGAAGCTCCAACCCAAAATGCAGCCAAAATGCAGCCCACATCCGGGAGAATATCAAGAGCAGGGGGTGGAGCAAGCCAGGCCACAAACCTCGAGAAGCTCCAGCATAAAAGGCAGCCAAAATGCAGCCCACCTCCGGGAGAATCTCAAGAGCAGGGGGTGGAGCAAGCCAGGCCTCAAACCACGAGAAGCTCCAGCCCAAAATGCAGCCAAAATGCAGCCCACATCTGGGAGAATCTCAAGAGCAGGGGGTGGAGCAAGCCAGGCCTCAAACCACGAGAAGCTCCAGCCCAAAAGCAGCCAAAATGTAGCCCAAATGCGGGAGAATCTCAAGAGCAGGTGTTGGAGCAAGCCAGGCCCCAAACCACGAGAAGCTCCAGCCCAAAATGCAGCCAAAATGCAGCCCACATCCGGGAGAATCTCAAGAGCAGGGGGTGGAGCAAGCCAGGCCTCAAACCACGAGAAGCTCCAGCCCAAAATTCAGCCAAAAATGCATCCCACTTCGGGGAGAATCTCAAGAGCAGGGGGTGGAGCAAGCCAAGCCCCAAACCACGAGAAGCTCCAGCCCAAAAGTCAGCCAAAATCCAGCCCACATCGGGAAGAATCTCAAGAGCAGGGGGTGGAGCAAGCCAGGCCTCAAACCACGAGAAGCTCCAGCCCAAAAGGCAGCCAAAATGCAGCCCACATCCAGGAGAATCTCAAGAGCAGGGGTTGGAGCAAGCCAGGTCTCAAACCACGAGAAGCTCCAGCCCAAAAGGCAGCCAAAATCCAGCCCACATCCGGGAGAATCTCAAGAGCAGGGGGTGGAGCAAGCCAGGCCTCAAACCACGAGAAGCTCCAGCCCCAAAGGCAGCCAAAATCCAGCCCACATCCAGGAGGATATCAAGAGCAGGGGGTGGAGCAATCCAGTCCCCAAACCACGAGAAGCTCCAGCCCAAAAGTCAGCCAAAAATGCATCCCACTTCGGGGAGAATCTCAAGAGCAGGGGTTGGAGGAAGCCAGGCCCCAAACCACGAGAAGCACCAGCCTAAAGTCTGCCAAAACACTGTCCACCTGCGGGAGAATCTCAAGAGCAGGGGGTGGAGCAAGCCAGGCCCCAAACCACGAGAAGCTCCAGTCCACAAGGCAGCCAAAATCCAGACAACCTGCGGGAGAATATCAAGAGCAGGGGGAGGAGCAAGCCAGGCCTCAAACCACGAGAAGCTCCAGCCCAAAAGTCAGCCAAATGCCAGCCCACCTCTTGGAGAATCTCAAGACAAGGGTCTGGAGCAAGCCAGGCCTCAAACCACGAGAAGCTCCAGCCCAAAAGGCAGCCAAAATACAGCCCACATCTGGGAGAATTTCAAGAGCAGGGGTTGGAGCAAGCCAGGCCCCAAACCACGAGAAGCTCCAGCCCAAAATGCAGTCAAAATGCAGCCCAAATCCGGAAGAATCTCAAGAGCAGGGGTTGGAGCAAGCCAGGCCTCAAACCACGAGAAGCTCCAGCCCACAAGGCAGCCAACATCCAGCCCACATCCGGGAGAATATCAAGAGCAGGGGGAGGAGCAAGCCAGGCCTCAAACCACGAGAAGCTCCAGCCCAAAAGGCAGCCAAAATGGAGCCCACATCTGGGAGAATCTCAAGAGCAGGGGGTGGAGCAAGCCAGGCCTCAAACCACGAGAAGCTCCAGCCCAAGAATCAGCCAAAATGCATCCCACTTCGGGGAGAATCTCAAGAGCAGGGGGTGGAGCAAGCCAGGCCCCAAACCACGGGAAGCTCCAGCCCAAAATTCAGCCAAAATGCAGCCCACATCCGGGAGAATCTCAAGAGCAGGGGGTGGAGCAAGGCAGGCCCCAAACCACGAGAAGCTCCAGCCCAAAGGCAGCCAAAATGTAGCCCAAATGCGGGAGAATCTCAAGAGCAGGGGGTGGAGCAAGCCAGGCCCCAAACCACGAGAAGCTCCAGCCTAAAAGGCAGCCAAAATCCAACCCTATATCTTGGACAATCTCAAGAGCAGGGGGTGGAGCAAGACAGGCCTCAAACCACGAAAAGCTCCAGCCCAAAAGGCAGCCAAAATGCAGCCGACATCCGGGAGAATCTCAAGAGCAGGGGTTGGAGCAAGCCAGGTCTCAAACCACGAGAAGCTCCAGCCCAAAAGGAAGCCAAAATCCAGCCCATATCCGCGAGACTCTTAAGAGCAGGGGGTGGAGCAAGCCAGGCCCCAAACCACGAGAAGCTCCAGCCCAAAAGTCAGCCAAAATCCAGCCCACATCGGGAAGAATCTCAAGAGCAGGGGGTGGAGCAAGCCAGGCCTCCAACCACAAGAAGCTCCAGCCCAAAAGGAAGCCAAAATCCAGCCCACATCCGGGAGAATCTTAAGAGCAGGGGGTGGAGTAAGCCAGGCCTCAAACCACGAGAAGCTCCAGCCCAAAATTCAGCCAAAAATGCATCCCACTTCGGGGAGAATCTCAAGAGCAGGGGGTGGAGCAAGCCAGGCCCCAAACCACGAGAAGCTCCAGCCCAAAAGTCAGCCAAAATCCAGCCCACATCGGGAAGAATCTCAAGAGCAGGGGGTGGAGCAAGCCAGGCCTCAAACCACAAGAAGCTCCAGCCCAAAAGGCAGCCAAAATCCAACCCTATATCTTGGACAATCTGAAGAGCAGGGGGTGGAGCAAGCCAGGCCTCAAACCACGAGAAGCTCCAGCCCAAAAGGCAGCCAAAATCCAGCCCACATGCAGGAGAATCTCAAGAGCAGGGTTTGGAGCAAGCCAGGTCTCAAACCACGAGAAGCTCCAGCCCAAAATACAGCCAAAATGCAGCCCACATCCGGGAGAATCTCAAGAGCAGGGGGTGGAGCAAGCCAGGCCTCAAACCACGAGAAGCTCCAGCCCAAAAGGCAGCCAAAATGTAGCCCACATCTGGGAGAATCTCAAGAGCAGGGGGTGGAGCAAGCCAGGCCCAAAACCACGAGAAGCTCCAGCCCAAAATTCAGCCAAAAATGCAGCTCACTTCGGGGAGAATCTCAAGAGCAGGGGGTGGAGCAAGCCAGGCCCCAAACCACGAGAAGCTCCAGCCCAAAATTCAGCCAAAATCCAGCCCACATCCGGGAGAATCTCAAGAGCAGGGGGTGGAGCAAGCCAGGCCTCAAACCACGAGAAGCTCCAGCCCCAAAGGCAGCCAAAATCCAGCCCACATCCAGGAGAATATCAAGAGCAGGGGGTGGAGCAATCCAGTCCCCAAACCACGAGAAGCTCCAGCCCAAAAGTCAGCCAAAAATGCATCCCACTTCGGGGAGAATCTCAAGAGCAGGGGTTGGAGGAAGCCAGGCCCCAAACCACGAGAAGCACCAGCCTAAAGTCTGCCAAAACACTGTCCACCTGCGGGAGAATCTCAAGAGCAGGGGGTGGAGCAAGCCAGGCCCCAAACCACGAGAAGCTCCAGTCCACAAGGCAGCCAAAATCCAGACAACCTGCGGGAGAATATCAAGAGCAGGGGGAGGAGCAAGCCAGGCCTCAAACCACGAGAAGCTCCAGCCCAAAAGTCAGCCAAATGCCAGCCCACCTCTTGGAGAATCTCAAGACAAGGGTCTGGAGCAAGCCAGGCCTCAAACCACGAGAAGCTCCAGCCCAAAAGGCAGCCAAAATACAGCCCACATCTGGGAGAATTTCAAGAGCAGGGGTTGGAGCAAGCCAGGCCCCAAACCACGAGAAGCTCCAGCCCAAAATGCAGTCAAAATGCAGCCCAAATCCGGAAGAATCTCAAGAGCAGGGGTTGGAGCAAGCCAGGCCTCAAACCACGAGAAGCTCCAGCCCAAAGTCTGCCAAAACACAGCCCACATCCGGGAGAATATCAAGAGCAGGGGGAGGAGCAAGCCAGGCCTCAAACCACGAGAAGCTCCAGCCCACAAGGCAGCCAACATCCAGCCCACATCCGGGAGAATATCAAGAGCAGGGGGAGGAGCAAGCCAGGCCTCAAACCACGGGAAGCTCCAGCCCAAAAGGCAGCCAAAATGGAGCCCACATCTGGGAGAATCTCAAGAGCAGGGGGTGGAGCAAGCCAGGCCTCAAACCACGAGAAGCTCCAGCCCAAGAATCAGCCAAAATGCATCCCACTTCGGGGAGAATCTCAAGAGCAGGGGGTGGAGCAAGCCAGGCCCCAAACCACGGGAAGCTCCAGCCCAAAATTCAGCCAAAATGCAGCCCACATCCGGGAGAATCTCAAGAGCAGGGGGTGGAGCAAGGCAGGCCCCAAACCACGAGAAGCTCCAGCCCAAAGGCAGCCAAAATGTAGCCCAAATGCGGGAGAATCTCAAGAGCAGGGGGTGGAGCAAGCCAGGCCCCAAACCACGAGAAGCTCCAGCCCAAAAGGCAGCCAAAATCCAACCCTATATCTTGGACAATCTCAAGAGCAGGGGGTGGAGCAAGACAGGCCTCAAACCACGAAAAGCTCCAGCCCAAAAGGCAGCCAAAATCCAGCCCACATCCGGGAGAATCTCAAGAGCAGGGGTTGGAGCAAGCCAGGTCTCAAACCACGAGAAGCTCCAGCCCAAAAGGAAGCCAAAATCCAGCCCATATCCGCGAGACTCTTAAGAGCAGGGGGTGGAGCAAGCCAGGCCCCAAACCACGAGAAGCTCCAGCCCAAAAGTCAGCCAAAATCCAGCCCACATCGGGAAGAATCTCAAGAGCAGGGGGTGGAGCAAGCCAGGCCTCAAACCACGAGAAGCTCCAGCCCAAAAGGCAGCCAAAATCCAGCCCACATGCAGGAGAATCTCAAGAGCAGGAGTTGGAGCAAGCCAGGTCTCAAACCACGAGAAGCTCCAGCCCAAAATACAGCCAAAATGCAGCCCACATCCGGGAGAATCTCAAGAGCAGGGGGTGGAGCAAGCCAGGCCTCAAACCACGAGAAGCTCCAGCCCAAAAGGCAGCCAAAATGTAGCCCACATCTGGGAGAATCTCAAGAGCAAGGGGTGGAGCAAGCCAGGCCCAAAACCACGAGAAGCTCCAGCCCAAAATTCAGCCAAAAATGCAGCTCACTTCGGGGAGAATCTCAAGAGCAGGGGGTGGAGCAAGCCAGGCCCCAAACCACGAGAAGCTCCAGCCCAAAATTCAGCCAAAATCCAGCCCACATCCGGAAGAATCTCAAGAGCAGGGGGTAGAGCAAACCAGGCCTCAAACCACGAGAAGCTCCAGCATAAAAGGCAGCCAAAATCCAACCCTATATCTGGGAGAATCTCAAGAGCAGGGGGTGGAGCAAGCCAGGCCTCAAACCATGAGAAGCTCCAGCCCAAAAGGCAGCCAAAATCTAGCCCACATGTGGGAGAATATCAAGAGTAGGAGCTGGAGCAAGCCAGGCCTCAAACCACGAGAAGCTCCAGCCCAAAAGGCAGCCAAAATGCAGGCCACATCCGGGAGAATGTCAAGAGTAGGAGCTGGAGCAAGCCAGGCCTCAAACCACAAGAAGTTCCAGCCCAAAACATTGCCAAAATGCAGCCCAAATCCGGGAGATATCACGAGAAGGGGGTGGAGCAAGCCAGGCCTCAAACCACGAGAAGCTCCAGCCCAAAAGGCAGCCAAAATGCAGCCCACATCCGGGAGAATCTCAAGAGCAGGGGGTGGAGCAAGCCAGGCCTCAAACCATGAGAAGCTCCAGCCCAAAAGGCAGCCAAAATCCAGCCCTATATCTGGGAGAATCTCAAGAGCAGGGGGTGGAGCAAGCCAGGTCTCAAACCACGAGAAGCTCCAGCCCAAAAGGCAGCCAAAATGCAGCCCACATCCGGGAGAATCTCAAGAGCAGGGGGTGGAGCAAGCCAGGCCTCAAACCACGAGAAGCTCCAGCCCAAAAGGCAGCCAAAATCCAGCCCACATCTGGGAGAATCTCAAGAGCAGGGGGTGGAGCAAGCCAGGCCCCAAACCACGAGAAGCTCCAGCCCAAAATGCAGCCAAAAATGCATCCCACTTCGGGGAGAATCTCAAGAGCAGGGGTTGGAGGAATCCAGGCCTCAAACCACGAGAAGCACCAGCCTAAAGTCTGCCAAAACACAGTCGACCTGCGGGAGAATCTCAAGAGCAGGGGGTGGAGCAAGCCAGGCCCCAAACCACGAGAAGCTCCAGCCCAAAATTCAGCCAAAAATGCAGCTCACTTCGGGGAGAATCTCAAGAGCAGGGGGTGGAGCAAGCCAGGCCCCAAACCACGAGAAGCTCCAGCCTAAAATTCAGCCAAAATCCAGCACACATCCGGAAGAATCTCAAGAGCAGGGGGTGGAGCAAACCAGGCCTCAAACCACGAGAAGCTCCAGCATAAAAGGCAGCCAAAATCCAACCCTATATCTGGGAGAATCTCAAGAGCAGGGGGTGGAGCAAGCCAGGCCTCAAATCATGAGAAGCTCCAGCCCAAAAGGCAGCCAAAATCTAGCCCACATCCGGGAAAATATCAAGAGTAGGAGCTGGAGCAAGCCAGGCCTCAAACCACGAGAAGCTCCAGCCCAAAAGGCAGCCAAAATGCAGGCTACATCCGGGAGAATGTCAAGAGTAGGAGCTAGAGCAAGCCAGGCCTCAAACCACAAGAAGTTCCAGCCCAAAACGTAGCCAAAATGCAGCCCAAATCCGGGAGATATCACGAGAAGGGGGTGGAGCAAGCCAGGCCTCAAACCACGAGAAGCTCCAGCCCAAAAGGCAGCCAAAATCCAGCCCTATATCTGGGAGAATCTCAAGAGCAGGGGGTGGAGCAAGCCAGGCCTCAAACCATGAGAAGCTCCAGCCCAAAAGGCAGCCAAAATGCAGACCACATCCATGAGAATATCAAGAGCAGGGGGTGGAGCAAGCCAGGCCTCAAACCACAAGAAGCTCCAGCCCAAAAGGCAGCCAAAATCCAGCCCTATATCTGGGAGAATCTCAAGAGCAGGGGGTGGAGCAAGCCAGGCCTCAAACCACGAGAAGCTCCAGCCCAAAAGGCAGCCAAAATCTAGCCCACATCCGGGAGAATCTCAAGAGCAGGGGGTGGAGCAAGCCAGGCCTCAAACCACGAGAAGCTCCAGCCCAAAATGTAGGCAAATTCCAGCCCACCTCCGGGAGAATATTAAGAGCAGGGGGTGAAGAAAACCGGCCCCCAAACCACGAGAAGCTCCATCCCAAAAGGCAGCCAAAATCCAGCCCACATCTGGGAGAATCTCAAGAGCAGGGGGTGGAGCAAGCCAGGCCTCAAACCACGAGATGCTCTAGCCCTAGATGCAGCCAAAATGCAGCCCACATACAGGAGAATATCAAGAGCAGGTGGTGGAGCAAGCCAGGCCCCAAACCACGAGAAGCTCCAGACCAAAAGGCAGCCAAACTCCAGCCCACCTCAAGGAGAATCTCAAGAGCAGGGGGTGGAGAAAGCCAGGCCTCAAACCACGAGAAGTTCCAGCCCAAAAGGCAGCCAAAATCCAGCCCCCATCCGTGAGAATCTCAAGAGCAGGGGGTGGAGCAAGCCAGGTCTCAAACCACGAGAATCTCCAGCCCAAAGGCAGCCAAAATTCAGCCCACATCTGGGAGAATCTCAAGAGCAGGGGGTGGAGCAAGCCAGGCCCCAAACCACGAGAAGCTCCAGCCCAACAGGCAGCCAAAATCCAGCCCACAACCTGGAGAATCACAAGAGCAGGGGTTGGAGCAAGCCAGGCCTGAAACCACGAGAAGCTCCAGCCCAACAGGCAGCCAAAATGCAGCCCACAACCGGGAGAATCACAAGAGCAGGGGTTGGAGCAAGCCAGGCCTGAAACCACGAGAAGCTCCAGCCCAAAAAGGCAGCCAAAATGCAGACCACATCCGGAAGAATCTCAAGAGCAGGGGGTGGAGCAAGCCAGGCCTGAAACCACGAGAAGCTCCAGCCCAAAATGCAGCCAAAATGCAGCCCACATCCGGGAGAATCTCAAGAGCAGGGGGTGGAGCAAGCCAGGCCCCAAACCACGAGAAGCTCCAGCCCAAAATGCAGACAAAATCCAGCCCACCTCCGGGAGAATCTTAAGAGCAGGGGGTGGAGCAAGCCATGCCTCAAAACACGAGAAGCTCCAGCCCAAAAGGCAGCCAAAATCCAGCCCACATCCGGGAGAATCTCAAGAGCAGGGGGTGGAGCAAGCCAGGCCTCAAACCACGAGAAGCTGCAGCCCAAAAGGCAGCCAAAATGCAGCCAATATCTCGGAGAATATGAAGAGCAGGGGGTGGAGCAAGCCAGGCCCCAAACCACGAGAAGCTCCAGCCCAAAATGTAGCCAAAATGCAGCCCATATCGGGGAAAATATCAATAGCGGGGGGTGGAGCAAGCCAGGCCTCAAACCACGAGAAGCTCCAGCCCAAAAGGCAGCCAAAATGCAGCCAATATCTCGGAGAATATCAAGAGCAGGGGGTGGAGCAAGCCAGGCCTCAAACCACGAGAAGCTCCAGCCCAAAAGGCAGCCTAAATGCAGCCCACTTCGGGGAGAATATCAAGAGCAGGGGGTGCAGCAAGCCAGGCCTCAAACCACGAGAAGCTCCAGCCCAAAATGCAGCCAAAATCCACCCCCATCCGGGAGAATCTCAAGAGCAGGGGGTGGAGCAAGCCAGGCCTCAAACCACAAGAAGCTCCAGCCCAAAAGGCAGCCAAAATCCAGCCCACCTCCGGGAGAATCTCATGAGCAGGGGGTGGAGCAAGCCAGGCCTCAAACCACGAGAAGCTTCTGCCAAAAAGGAAGCGAAATTCCAGCCCACCTCCTGGAGAATCTCAACAGCAGGGGGTGGAGCAAGCCAGGCCTCAAACCACGAGAAGCTCCAGCCCAAAAGGCAGCCAAAATCCAGCCCACCTCTGGGAGAATCTCAAGAGCAGGGGGTGGAGCAAGCCAGGCCTCAAACCACGAGAAGCTCCAGCCCAAAAGGCAGCCAAAATGCAGCCCACATCTGGGAGAATCTCAAGAGCAGGGGGTGGAGGAAGCCAGGCCTCAAACCACGAGAAGCTCCAGCCCAAATGCAGCCAAAATGTAGACCAAATGCGGGAGAATATCAAGAGCAGGGGTTGGAGCAAGCCGAGCCCCAAACCACGAGAAGCTCCAGCCCAAAAGGCAGCCAAAATCCAGCCCACATCCGGGAGAATCTCAAGAGCAGGGGCTGGAGCAAGCCAGGCCCCAAACCACGAGAAGCTCCAGCCCAAAACTCAGCCAAAAATGCAGACCACTTCCAGGAGAATCTCAAGAGCAGGGGGTGGAGCAAGCCAGGCCTCAAACCACGTGAAGCTCCAGCCCAAAAGGCAGCCAAAATGCAGCCCACATCCGCGAGAATCTTAAGAGCAGGGGGTGGAGCAAGCCAGGCCTCAAACCACGAGAAGCTCCAGCCCAAAAGCACCCAAAATCCAGCGCACATCTGGGACAATTTCAAGAGCAGGGGGTGGAGCAAGCCAGGTCTCAAACCACAAGAATCTCCAGCCCAAAAGGCAGCCAAAATGCAGCCCACATCTGGGAGAATCTCAAGAACAGGTGGTGCAGCAAGCCAGGCCTCAAACCACGAGAAGCTGCAGCCCAAAAGGCAGCCAAAATGCATCCAATATCTCGGAGAATATCAAGAGCAGGGGGTGGAGCAAGCCAGGCCTCAAACCACGAGAAGCTCCAGCCCAAAATGCAGCCAAAATCCAGCCCACATCGGGGAAAATATCAAGAGCGGGGGGTGGAGCAAGCCAGGCCTCAAACCACGAGAAGCTCCAGCCCAAAAGGCAGCCAAAATCCAGCCCTACATCCGGGAGAATCTCAAGAGCAGGGGGTGGAGCAAGCCAGGCCTCAAACCACGAGAAGCTCCAGCCCAAAAGGCAGCCAAAATCCAGCCATACATCTGGGAGAATCTCAAGAGCAGGGGGTGGAGCAAGGCAGGCCTCAAACCACGAGAAGATCCAGCCGAAAACTCAGCCAAAAATGCAGCCCACTTCCAGGAGAATATCAAGAGCAGGGGGTGGAGCAAGCCATGCCTCAAACCACGAGAAGCTCCAGCCCATCAGGCAGCCAAAATCCAGCCCACCTCCGGGAGAATCTTAAGGGCAGGGGGTGGAGCAAGCCATGCCTCAAACCACGAGAAGCTCCAGCACAAAAGGCAGCCAAAATGCAGCCCACATGGAAGAGAATCTCAAGAGCAGGGGGTGGAGCACGCCAGGCCTCAAACCACGTGAAGCTCCAGCCCAAAAGGCAGCCAAAATGCAGCCCACATCCGCGAGAACCTTAAGAGCAGGGGGTGGAGCAAGCCAGGCCTCAAACCACGAGAAGCTCCAGCCCAAAAGGCAGCCAAAATGCAGCCAATATCTCGGAGAATATCAAGAGCAGGGGGTGGAGCAAGCCAGGCCTCAAACCACGAGAAGCTCCAGCCCAAAAGGCAGCCAAATTCCAGCCCACATCCGGGAGAATATTAAGAGCAAGGGGTGGAGCAAGCCAGACCCTAAACCATGAGAAGCTCCAGCCCAAAATGCAGCCAAAATCCAGCCCACATCGGGGAAAATATCAAGAGCGGGGGGTGGAGCAAGCCAGGCCTAAAACCACGAGAAGCTCCAGCCCAAAAGGCAGCCAAAATGCAGCCCAACTGCGGGAGAATATCAAGAGCAGGGGGTGGAGCAAGCCAGGCTCCAATCCAAGAGAAGCTCCAGTCCAAAATGCAGCTAAAATTCAGCCCACATCCGGGAGAATCTCAAGAACAGGGGGTAGATCAAGCCAGGCCTCAAACCACGAGAAGCTCCAGCCCAAAAGGCAGCCAAAATCCAGCCCACCTCCGGGAGAATATCAAGAGCAGGGGGTGGAGCAAGCCAGGCCTCAAACCAGGAGTAGCTC